>VTON01000002.1:0-641208 GCA_009617725.1 Hydropsyche tenuis
CAAAGTTTGATCAATGAACATGTTTTCAATAGATAAATACAGATATGCAAAATTGACCTTTTTGGAATTTTTTTGTTTGAAAGGTATCTATATTAGGTAAACCTAACCCAAGTAATGGAAATATTTTTGCAAATTTTGACTAATTGTAAACCTAACCCAACCTGTCATCGCGAGATGATTAAATTCACGTGAACATAACCCAAGTATCGGAAATATTTTTGCGATTTTTTCACTAAACGTAACCCACCCTGTCGTCGCAAAATGAATATATTCGCGTAAACCTAACACAAGTAACGGAAGTATTTTTGCGAATTTCTCACCCAACCTAACCCAACTTGTCCGTTGTTGATGAAAAAATTCGCGTGAACCTAACCCAAGTATCAGAAGTATTTTTGCGAATTTCTTACTCAATCAAATTCAACATGTGGTATGATGAATAAACTAGCGTAAACCTAACCCAAGTATCGGAAATATTTTTGCGATTTTCTCACCCAACCTAACCCAACCTGTCGTTGTATGATGAAAAAATTCGCGTAAACCTAACCCAAGAAACGGAAATATTTTTGCCAATTTCTCAACCAACCCAACCTTTCGTTTATTACATTTTTTCCAATAAAATTAAACACATAAAGGTTTTTTTTTATAATCAGCTAATAATAATTATTATAAAATATTCAAATGATTAATTTGAAACCAATCGGTTTTTTTAGTTTTCATTGAGGCCCACGAATTATTTGGAAATAAGAAAATTATTGGAATATTAAGCCAAAAGTTTATGAAAAGTTTATGTTATGGATTTGTAAATATTTTGTATTTAACAATAAAAATCTTTAAAATGTAACAAATAAAAATAATTTTGAAAAATCGCCTCCCTTGTAAAAAAATCCTGAATCCGTCGTTGAGATCTGGCAAATTTTCAAATTAAAGTGAAAAACGTTTAACACGAAACTGAAAGCACCAAAATGCGTTTTTGTATTAAAAGAATTTCACGTTAGACGTAATAGTATACGTCCATAATATTTTGTCAGTATCAAAGTAATATTTCTTTTAAAATGATACGAAAATTTTCGAAAGCATGTGAGCTTGCTTCGTGTGAGCTTGCTTCCTGTGAGCTTGCTTCCTGTGAGCTTGCCTCGTTTGAGCTCGCTTCATTTGAGCTCGCTTCCTGTGGGTTTACTTCGTGTGCGTTTGCTTCGTGTGCATTAGCTTCCCCAACCCAATTACACTAGGTTCTCTTTTTATGCGAATTCAGAGTTATGCGGTTTTTTTTAAATACAATTTTATTTTAATATTTTTTTTATGGACTATATGAACGTACAAATGTATGTAAAATGTAATAACTTAACTAAGATTACATTGTTAATAGAAATACATTTTTGAATGCGATTTTAGGTATATTTTATATTGCAGTTTCACTTTTTCTATGTAAAATCATATATTTTTTTATGCGATTTTTTTTATGCGGAACGGAACGCATCTACCGCATAAAAAGAGAACCATCTTACCGCCCAAAACACAACCATCATCAATCGCGAACCCGTCAATTGGCCAACCTGTACGCGACGACGGCGCGCGAATCGGCGAACTTCGCAGTCACTCGTAGTCGGCCGCGCGTGCCCCTCGCGTCCGCGCCCGCTCAAATTTCCCAAAGACGACAAACTGGCCGCGGCCGGAGGCACCCTCAGGAGGCGAATGGAGCGCGGGGTGAAGAAAACGCGCCCCCAGGGGTGCGGCTGCGCGGGCCCAGGCTCGGGCTCCGGCCCCCAGCCACACCACCAGAACCAAGCCGGGCCCCCGCCCCCGCCCCCCGCGGCGCCCCATCATCAGCCCCCGACTTCCGACACCGTCATGACGAAGCCGTTCCCCATCAGAGGTTCGTCGTCGTTCTTTAGTCGTCGGTGCACTTTTATCGATTCGTTGCATTCGCGACCACTTTTTTCAGGTGCATGAAAAATAAATTGCGCTTCTAGGTTATGTTTTCGGTTTTTGTTTTGTCGATTCGCGTGGTGGTATTATGTCATATTTTCGGGTTTTTTTGGCGACAATTTTCCAAGCGCCTAGGCGAGTTATTTTGAGTCGAATGCGAGCTGCCCGCGTAAACGAGCGGCATACTTTTTCTAGTCTAGACGACGGCAAAAATACGATAGAAATTTTCTGATAATTCGTATGGGATATCGAATACATTTTCTGATCGATCGTATCGACGATATAAGCATATTAAATTCGTTATCTATTTTAATTAACGTGGCACACGTCAGTTTCGTCAGCGCCACATCAAAGATTTTATAATTACGAGCATCTTTTCGTTGATTGATCGTTTTTGCGATTATTTCATGCCAATTCATCACAGATTGTAATAAAATGATTCATATATTCTTCGGTATATTCATCACGTGTTCTTTAGCCTTCGACTGCGATTTAATTTGATTACAGAAAATAGCTCCGTTCAAAACACATTCAATACGCTTTGATACAATGAAAATTTGATGAAAATTTGAATATTTATAAGTCGAAAATGAACAATGTGAGCATTCACCGCTAAACGTTTATAGCGTTAATGTGTCACTTTTCCGTGATAAACGATGAATAAACAAGTTTGCTTTTCGCACATTACACAGCCGCACTTCCTATTCAATTAATGACGCAAATGAAATCGTACGAGTTGAACGTTGTTCTTTACATTGTATAGTATGTAAATTGCGATTATTTCATACTCTGACTCGTTTATGTTAAATACATATCTTCGGGGCAACTTGCACAACATGAAATGTGGGAAAGCTTTTCCTCGAGTTCATGTCGGTCAGTGGAATTCGAGCCAAGGTTGATATATCGATCCAATGCAGTTGAAGTTCTATATATTATACATATGTATGTATTGTACAAATATGAAAATATTAATTTATTTTAAAAAAAGGTTATAAAGTTTTATAAAGGATTAACTCTTTTAATCTTCTACGAATTTTCGATAATTAGCCAAAACCCTAGAAAAAAAACTGAAAATCAAGGATATTCATTTTTTTTTGTTCAAAATATATTTAAAAATGAGGAAATAAATATGGTAATTTGAAAATCTGATATATCGGATCAAGGTATTTTTGGCGATTCTATAAAAGCCAATATATCGGCTCACGGGTAATAAAAAGGTTAATATATTTTTATTCATTTCTAATTAGAATCTATCGTTTCTGAAAAATCGTCGTTTATAAATCTCCAAAAGAAGCTGTACAAAGGTTGAATTCGAATGTTTTCGTTTAATTTTTACAGATTTAAAAAATGAGTTTTACGATTTATAAAACTCGGTTTTTTATGGAAGATAATGAAATTTTCCGTAACGATAGAAAGCGATATGTGTTGATTGCGCCCACAAATAATTTCGACCGATATTTTATCGCTTCAATTTAATTCTTCTTTATGATCGACCATAAATTTTTAATTGGAATAATTCGTATGCTTAGGGTCTGAAACATTTATGCTTTGATAATCTGAAAAATAAATGATAAAAAATTGAGGAAACTTAATTTAATCGTTGAGATAAACCATTTAACTTGTTTTTGTATATATTTTTTTAAAGTATTTAATACTTTTATTACAGTGTTTCTTTAATTCTATTTTCAAAGTATAATTATAAGATTAAAATGGATTTACTTGTTGATGCAAAACATTATAAATTAATGCATTTAAGAAAAATATCTTATATTTTCTCTAAGCAGTCATATTTCTTAAATAATCACCTCAATAAAAAAAAAATTTATCGATACACAAACTCAAATCCACTATAATACCAACAGCTACCGTTTTATTATTAGAATCAAGGTGGGATTTCTATGACTTAAGCTATTATACTATTCCGAAGAATCCACTTACCACACAATTACCAAACAACTACTAATCACGATAATCAATCGACCAATAAGCATTCGCGAAGACAAGAATCTAATTAGACGCAAATCACTCATGTCATCATCGACTCGAAACTAACTATACATAGCATAATTACGATTTTTCACACTCTCTCTTTTCTCATCAATCATCAAAAAATATTTTTTTTTCCATAATCTCACCCAGACTTTCTATCTATCATTGATTTTCAGCGTCTGAAACGCAAGACTTCCTAGTTCCGAAAACGGAGGTCGACCACTTGTTGATTGAATCCCGTCCAAACTCTTTCTCAACACCATTGCCGATCGTAATTCACGTCTCGTACCTTTTCCCTTGCTTCTGAAAATAATCGTAGACTAAGGTCACGCCATCGACACTGAACGCGAATGTTTACCTCGCTTGACTTGTTTACTTCATCCCAATGTCACGATTTTCAGCTACTGTTATTCGGATTGTGTCTAATTAAAACAATGATGAATTTTCAACCGATCCTGATGTTTTCAAACACTCAAATATAATTTTAACACCTGTTTCATACCCAGATGTTCAAAATCAATTTTCGCACTCGAAACAATGAAAATTCTTCAACTGACTCCGATATTTTCAAACAATCAAGTATAATTTTAATACCTAAAAAAACAAATATTAAATTTTCGATCGTTACATTTCCGGCTGCTCAAAATCGATTTTCACAATGAAGATTCTTCAACTGATTCTGATATTTTCAAACATTCAATAATAATTTTAGCAACTAAAAGAACAAACATCAAATTTTCGATCATTTCATTTCCGACTGCTCAAAATCAATTTTCTCTACAAAAACCCCTCAACCATTCACCTTTCCACATTGCCCTCCGACCGATTTCGAATTCCCGAAAACAATTCAAAGATACGAAACAAAAACAATCGCATTTATATATATCAGTCCGAAGCTCGATAGCCGAAAGTTATCGTTCGCGCATTAAAAATAGAAGCGTGCCACTGGCGTCTTCCGACTATCTGCGAATTAAATTTACGTCATTCAGAATGTCGCCGAGGTCATAATCATCACCGCATTTCACACATCGACTGTTATCGGACGCTGGCCGGCTACGTGTGTGGGAAGGATGATGTGTGATAACATCGTTAGGTTCGATTATGCCTCGCAGTGATCGGCCGATAGCGATTGTTATTGATCTTGTAATTGGGATCGATAGCGGTTTTTCGGGTGGTCAACCTTTGCTTTAGATAGGGAGTTGTTTTTGGTGAATCAGATGTTGATTTGTTGCATTGTTGTTTAGGGTCATCGGGAGGACAGATTTTTTATCGTGTGTGTTATTATCGCGGGATCGATGTCGTGAAATTTGTCTCATTGTCAGAGTCGACCGATGAGAACGTTTTTTTTGGTGATCACGTGATAATGAAACATTTTTTACTGTCTAATTGTGAGATGAAAATTTATTAATTTTATTCTGTGCTCATTCTTTTTCTGTATAAGATTATTTATTTTTGGATCTCAAATCGACCAATAGAAGCGCTCCATTCGACCATCACGTGACAAAAAAACATTTTATAATACTTTTAAAACTAAATATTTTTCAATCATGCCTATATTATCTAGAAAATTTTATCAGACCAAAACAACATGATACATTCAACAATACGATATAAAATTAAACAGATTTAGTTTTTACATGCATTATAACGCATTCTATTTCAATAGACAAAAACGTATTTGAAAAAATAACGTTTTATTTCAAAGGATCACGACATGTCCTGCTTTTATTGTTAGATACCACACGTTAATCCATGTTAAAATGGTCGGTTTAATTCTTTGAGAAGATATAATCTAAAAGATAAGCTGAAACGAGACGTTTTGTACTTAAGATAATTAACGTTAGATAAATCAGCTTCACTGTGATGTCACAGAGATCTTTGACTCGTCGAATCTGAGGTTGAGGTTCGTCTTTGGTTCTTGCACCGCGTAAATGTTACTGTGATCATTCACTGGCGGCGTGTTTACCAGCTCTTGTTCAAGGTTGTGCACCGAAAAAATGCGAACTCGTTCGCGTCTTTCGCGCCAACAATGCGAAAATAAGCAAAAAAAAAGTATATATGCAAAACTCGCATGTATAATATATTCCCGAAGCCGTTATTACGTATCGTCTAGCACCAGTTTTCATTTACGTCAATCGAATAAGTACATATCAGTCTTTTTCGACACATATGAAAAAAAAACAGATCCTACAATCGAACCGATTTGCTTATCGACGCCCAGAATCCCGGCTGTAATTCGCCATCTTATATTAAAAACGATATCGCTTTTATTACCTGTCGAATTTGGGATATTGCGTTCTACTGTCATTTATATTATGAATATTCATCGATCACAAATGCGCAGTATTGACAAAAACACTTGGCAATCTCGATCCGCTTCAATAACGTGTCGCCATGCATGTACGCTCGTTTTCACTTGAAATTTCGACATGGCTATAAATAAAAAATAATAATTAGTCATCGCCGACAAATTGAGGAAATTCCCGCAACACTTATCGCATTGCAAACTGGTTGAACTTTCACTGATCGATCGGAGTAAAGTACGCGTTTTGCACCTCGTCCACGTTTGGATGTGATTCAAGATATTTCAGATTACGATACTGCTGAAAAGGATAGATGATTGTGTTTAATGCACATCGATTCCTTATCAAGTTTATGTTATGTTATCTTCGCCTGCGATTCGCCAGCATGACGTGTGTATAAACATGACACCATCGCATGGCGTTGAACCACCATATACTGTAGTATTGTAAAATCAACAAACATCACAAGATGGCATTGTGTGCCCGAATTATACACTGATTCATTAGCATATTCACCTTATAAGTGATCGTGAAATTTACAATAAATTCAGTTCCAACTCAACCGACTTATATTTTGATACATCTTCCTGAGAGCGAAAAGCAGCTGTACAGATTGAAATTACATCATCTGTTCGTAAACAATGTCAACGTGTAATTTCGGTCTATTTATAAAACGGGTGTGTCTTTGGTAGATGATGATTCGTATGAAAAATATATATGGAATGCATCCCCGTGAGAAGGCTATTTCGTATATGAATACGCGATCGATTTAACAACATTCAATTATGACGGAGATGCATATTTTGGGCGTATTCCAAACGAATAATGTGCACAGTCAGATATACTAGTTTTTCTGTTTTTAAATTCGCTCTGTTGGTAAATACGGATGGAAGCTGGCCCGAAGTGATGTTTTCGAAAGTTGTTTGTTTTCGAATATTTTGAGATTTTTTGCATTCGCATGATTTATATGAATAAATATTATGATTTTTATGTGATAATTTTGAATGAAATAGAATACGTATTGATTTTTATATCATCGTCGTGTGCAGTCATTCGCTATCAGTTTCTGAACGGACACGGTCAGCTGGGCAACGACTTGTTATAAAATTAAAAATTTACACGTACACTCATTGTGATCGATAATAAAATTATGACACCAATCTAAAAGATTGACTTATATATGAACGTATAAATTGTCAATATTTTTCAAGCTTTTTATTATTCGTATGTCTTATGTATTGGATTTGAAAATTTTCCTAAATGGCGCATATACTTCACTAGAGACTCGAAGCATCAAAAATGTTTGAGGTCTCCCCTACGTATATAAATATTCAGGGCCCCTTCGCCCTTCATTACACAAAAATAATTAAAATTGGAAAAAAACAGTAGTCTGAAATATATTTTCAGACAAATAACATTTCTATTTCCATTCAATATGTTAAGTTTTTCCAATAAGTCCATTCTCCAACTTCAGGACGAAGACCTCTCGAATTCTTCTCCCCCTTGTCTATCTTATCACTTAATTTTCACTACACACCGAAAACACTGCAATATTTACTTACAAACGACCCGCCACAAAAAACAGGACATTGAAATAGACAAGAATTCGCAAAATAGATTTAAAAAAAAAAGTATTTACATAGAAATATTTATCGCGCGTCAATTAGCAGCCGATTGGCAACCTTGACTCCGCACACACGGGCGCCGCGTGGTGTGTCTCTGTTTTTCAAACATTCCACATTATTTATTGATCATATATTTTACCACGATACCCTCACGCCCTTTATCTACAATAATCTCCAATAAAAATAATAAAAAAACCACGGGCAGGAGGCTCAGTACAGTGTCGAACATTGCGCCGATGACGTGTGGCCGGCGAGGAGCCTTTGCAAAAAATCGCTGACGCAAATCCGACAGCTGTTGAACTTCCACGTGATCCGGGGTCGGTCGTTATCTGAACCCGTTATCTGCGAGCTGGTCTTCGGATCGGAGATCGGCCCAAAAGTGCTCATGTCCGCCTCGAAGATGGACAAGGAAAAGAAATCGTTGGGGTGGAAGTATATGAACCGAGAGACCTTCGGTAATCCAGGTGAGATGGTCGGAGATGATACCTAGCCATGAATTCGATGGAATCGCCGGGTCGATAAACCTAGTACTGTCATCACAGCTGTGAGATAATGTGATTTTTTTTTGTATAAGGTTATGACATTGATTTTCTAATTCAATGTATTTAGTAAAAAATATGTATAAGTTTATTCAATAGAATGGTGTATGTTAGTTTTTTATGAGTGCGCTGTGTGCCACTTGAATCTCTATTGTTTTTTCTCCTTAAATATTGGTGAAGCATTCGTATCTTATCAACGCTTTTTTCTGTTGCAGGTGAACGAGCAAATACTGTGAATATTCCACATGTTATTGCTATGGTGGGATTGCCGGCTAGAGGCAAGACTTATATATCCAAGAAACTTTCAAGATATTTGAATTGGATAGGAATAAACACTAGAGGTAATAATGGTTTTTTAATATTGATAGTTTATTGAATTTTTATGGTAGTTAACAAGATATAAAATTTTTTGTAGTTTTCAACCTCGGTGAATATCGGAGGCATATGACTACTGCGTATAAAAATCATGAATTCTTTCGTCACGACAATAAAGAAGCAATGGCTATTCGCACTAAATGTGCTATGGATGCTTTACGCGATGTCTGTCAATGGCTAGAAGGCGGAGGTGAAGTAGCAGTTAGTAATGGTTTTTAGAATTTGTTATTCAATTCTAAATTTTCATTTTTGTACTCATTTGAATTTATTTTGACACAGGTTTTTGATGCCACAAATTCTACAACAGAAAGGAGAGAATTGATAAG
Source organism: Hydropsyche tenuis (assembly GCA_009617725.1). Classification (NCBI taxonomy): domain Eukaryota; kingdom Metazoa; phylum Arthropoda; class Insecta; order Trichoptera; family Hydropsychidae; genus Hydropsyche; species Hydropsyche tenuis. Next base: position 9,084 of record VTON01000002.1, read on the forward strand.
AGATATCGTCGTCAACGAAATGGGATTCAAATTATTTTTCGTTGAATCTATTTGTAATGATCCACAAATCATAGAACAAAACATCATGGTGAGTCCTATAATATTACTTTGAATAAATCTAATTTTCTTATTAAATATATCTCATATTAATATTAATATTCTAGGAAGTCAAAGTTAGTAGTCCCGATTATGAGAATGTCAATATGGAATCAGTTTTGAATGACTTTTTGCTACGTATTGAACATTATCGTGAAAAATATCAACCCCTGGATGAAACTAAAGAAGCTGAATTATCATTCATGAAAATTTACAATACTGGTGAAAAAGTAGTAGTTCACAAACACGAAGGGCATATCCAATCTAGAATCGTATATTATTTAATGAATATACATATTGTGCCTCGAACAATTTATCTTACTAGAGTGAGAATTATTTTAATACTTTTTGTGTCCTTGTATAAAACGATTTTTCTAATTTTTTTCATTCATTTCAGCACGGTGAAAGCGAACAAAACTTAGAAGGAAGAATAGGTGGCGATTCTTCATTATCAAGTAGAGGTCGTAAATATTCGGCAGCTTTAGCTAATTATATATCACAACAACAAATCAATGGCCTGCGCGTGTGGACCAGTTGGTTAAGACGAAGTATTCAAACTGTTCAAGGGGTTCATGTGCCTCAAGAACGTTGGAAAGCCTTGAACGAAATAGATGCAGTGAGTTTCATGATTTTTTAGCTTTCAAATAAAAATTTCTACCAATTTTACACATATAAAATATCCAATTTTTAGGGCATATGTGAAGAAATGACTTATGAAGAAATTCAGTCTAAATATCCCGAAGATTTCAAAGCTCGGGATCAAAACAAATTTGCCTATCGTTATCCGCGCGGGGAAAGCTATGAAGATTTAGTTGCCAGACTAGAACCCGTCATCATGGAACTGGAAAGACAAGGAAACGTTTTGGTCGTTAGCCACCAAGCTGTGATGAGATGCCTATTAGCATATTTTCTCGACAAATCTGCCGGTAATAATATTTTCCAGTTCGTTCACGTAGCCTTAATTGCAAACTCATAAAGCTTATAAATGTAATTGTTTTCCAGATGAACTGCCCTATTTACATGTTCCTTTACACACAATCATCAAATTGACACCTGTCGCCTATGGTTGCAGAGTAGAATTTGTCAAATTACCTATAGATGCCGTGGACACTCACAGAGCCAAACCGGAAGTTAGTAAATATATCAATAAAAATTATATCTTTTTATTTGTTCACGTTTAACCGTTTTATAATTATTTCTTATTGGATTTTCAGGATGCGGGAGAATCGTCTGCCAAACCTTCGTGCAATGGAGAAAAAAATGCCTTAAAAGATACCTAGTAATAATTATATGTTAATAATTATGATAAATGTTTCTGAAATTATTTAAAACAATGTAGTAGATAATATTATTTAAAACTTTTTATAAATTTATTTATAATTTCAGTTTGACTGAAAATAAACTAACATTTAATGTACTCTGTTTACATTGAATTAAATCTAAATTTTCATTAGTTTGGTGATTTGAGGAACTATTTGTATGTTAAAAATATGTATACGTACAGGGTGTTTTCAAAATTAACTCTATTGTTATTTTTATTTTTAGTGATGTTTTAGCAGCTTACAAGTTACTTGTTGGTGAATTTTTTTGATAGCTAGAATTCGTTACTGTAAAAATATATTTTTATTATTCAAACGAGACGTTTGTGAGAATTTTATATTTGTTTTATACTTGTTAGATTTATAATTTTCGTTGTCGTATATGAAATATACGTTTACTCGATTCGATCGCGATCGAGGTTTGTAAAAATATTGCCAAACTGGGAGGGCGATTCGTGCGAATAGAATACTTTGTAATAGTCTTTTAGTCACATTTTATTTCTACTTAAAATCGACTGTCTCCATGAAAAAACTTCATGGCACTTTTTCGCATTTCATTTTATTTTTGCGTACGACGCGACGCAACACGGCCAGGAAGAGAAATCTGTCCTCTCGTGGTTCGTCTTTTGTGTCCCGTCAAAAGAGACCCTGCTGCGCTTCGCTTTTACCTTTGCGTAAATTAATAATTTATTACTTATTGTACGTATGTATTTAAAGGACTGTTATAAATGTGATAATCTGTAGGGTGTTTTAGAAAAAAATGTCTGAATCTAGTTATACTTAGGATATGCAAAATGTGTAAATTTTAATATAATACAAATAAATAGATATATATTTTTGTTATACGTTTGTTTCATTTGGAGGGGAGTTTTCGGTGGGTAACATCGTAATATTTGCACCCTCGTCGAATCGATACTGGATCCGGGGACGTTTCGGTCGCCCTGCGCCGGATTTCCGTTAACGTTCCGAGCCTTCCCGCGCAAACGAGAAAGGGAGAGAGGAACACGAAAGGGCCCGCCCCGCACCCGAACGTCCGGTTGGCGTCGGCGAGCTGCGCCTCCGTTTTGCGCGTCTCCTCGGGAGGTCAGTGTCCCGCGCGACTTTTTCGCGCCAAAAGCGGCCGCGGGGGGGGGCGCGGCGCGGCGGGGGGCTCCCGGCCGAGTGGGGGCGCGTGCGCGACGCCCGCCGTCGCCCGTGTCGCGGCGCCCGCTCGAACTTTCCCGCAACTCCATCTTGTGACGTTTGTGTCGGCGAACCCGGCCGCGCCCTCGGCCCTCCGCTCGTCGCCGGCGCCCGCGCGCCCCCCCAGGAGCCCGCGGCCGGGGAGCCTGCGCCCCGAAGACCGCGCCCCCGCAGCGCTTCGCCAGAATCGCCGGTGACGCTTTCGAAACCCAGGTGCGCCCGTCGACACTCTCGAGTCTCCGAAGGCGCCGTTCGTGCCCAAAACGCTGTGAACGCGTCGGGGGCCGTTCGGTGGAACGTAGGCGCGTCCGTCGATCGGTTTTGACAGTTGAAATGGGTTGAGGGTGGTCGCGCGAAATCGAACCGTATCGCGGCGTTCGATAAGAGCGAGATCGCGTCATAATATAGAGGTGCCGTATTGTTATTTAGCTTGCGCGGGCGACGGGGTGACGGGCGGCGGCCGGGCCGCTCGTTACGCGGCGGCGGCTAGGGCTGCGCACGCCGTTCGCTGCTCGGCCCCCGCCGTGGCCCGTTTTCGCTTCGATCCAGTTACGGCCCCGTGCGGCCCCCCGCGCGCGCGTTTTCGCCGCGCTTTCTCCGCGACAGGGGCCCGTCGCCCGCGAAGAGCTCGTCCCGACCGGCAGAGCGGCGCGGACGCCTCAACGGTTTTTGCGCTTTTTCGAATTCCTAACCTAGCGCTTTGTTTACATGTCTCGATTCGAAAAATTTTGTCACGGGAAAACCGACCGCAAGCCGCCGGTTGTCGGTATCGTTTCGTCGCATTTTGGTTTTTAGTTTTTCGACGGTTCGGCTCTTCGTCGATCGTATCGAATTTTTAATTAGTTCGGTAGAAAAATAAATAAACAATGCGGGTGTCCCTTGTTTGATGCGGTTTTTGTTTTGTTTTTTTTGTCGATATATTGTTTTACCGAGCTACACGAAGCGATGCGAATTTCTGAGAATTGCGTTTACGGCGCATAAGTTTTCTTTTTGTGTTTATTAAAAAAATAAAATAAAATCACCTAAGTAACACAATATAATATGTACACTTTAAAAACGTTTAGTTTTTTTTAAGTATTCCCTGTGAATCCCCTTATTTTCGAATAATTGTTAGTCCCAAGGGAAACCAAAAGTGACAAAAAGTACTCTAGTACAATTTTCTCAAAATTAACGTATACATTTAATATATATTTTTTTTTTTATCCTATCCCCCTCTTTTTCATACATTTGTATGACTAGTTTAACACAGTTTCATTTTACACACCGATCTCCGCGTCAAACGAGGGTCACCTATACATTTTTTTCATATTTAAAAATTGAAACTACAGATTCATACAAAAAAATAATAACTGATCCAAATTGACAATCTCGTTTTGTTTATTTTCAGAAGTTTCCAAATGCGTCTGGATAGAAAAGTCATCATGAAATTTTTCCCCGGCGACATATCATGGGCTTCCTTTTTGAAGATCAAACCGCACCATTGACGGGCACGCTCTGTCCACCCGTTTCGAGGTAAAGCGCGACCTCCGTCGTTCGATTCTTTGAAATTGTATTGTTTTCGCTGATCGATCGTTTCTCTCCGTCAGAACGGTGGACAGCCCAAAGTGGAGTATAGTCGTTGCCCCGATGCGATGCTGGAGAGTGTTACCGATGTGCCACAATTTCAGACACCTGTTATTCAACAAACACAACTGTGGAACATTCCCACGTGGACACTTAAAAAAGTTTGTTGAATATTTTACAATCGTTTTACTAATTTATCAATTACTTCATCAGTCAGTCGTTGCTTGTGCAAAACATGTATTTGTTCTGAAACTGATAATCTTTTTTTTTTTAGGTTGAACATATTTTCAGTAATATAACTGGCAAAATCAAGAAAAAACTCAATATTAAAGAAAGAACTCTCACGAATCGTCGCACCAGCGTGAATTCTACGATTCGGTAGTTTATTTATTTTTTTATTGGACAGAGATATATATCGTAGTCGTCGTTTGTCTTATGTTTATATTAATTTTAGAGAACAAAGTGAAACACAACAAGCTTTATCAGAATGGACCTTCAATTCGTCTAGGAGAAAATGCGCCACTTCATCTATGCATTTAGAACAAAATGATTTTGATCAAAAGAAAGTGCTAAGTTTCTGTTCCAAGACTAAAAACCCACTTTTCCTTAAGGATGATGCCAAATTTTCTACTAAATTTAGAACTTTAAGGAAAGTTCTCTCTAAAAATCGTAAATTAAAGTACGTATGTAGGTATTGTTTATTAGACATACTGTTTTAAACAATCAATCCTTATTTTCGTTTATCTCATACTTTGAAATGCTTGTATGTTCTTTGTTACAATAAAAAAAAATTCCTTTTTAGGATGACACGTAAAGCTCACCTACGAATGAAAGAACGTATAGAAATACCTCAGAAGTCAAATGGATATTGCAAGATTTGTCGAACGTCATATTCCGTTCTTTCTGACCACGAACGTACTTTAACACATATCAATTTTACAAAGAACTGTTCAAATTTTTTATCATTAGATTCATTAATCAATGAAGGAATAGATGTAGAAAGTTTTCTTAAAATGAATAAATCGAATCTACCAAATACTTGCCTAGAAAGACGTTCTCTTCGAAATATAATTAAACTGCATCAAGACTCGGACAGCCAAAATCTTCAAAAGCAATTACAAGTTATTTGCAATGGCAATTCTGATTCCATATGCAAAGAAGTTTCTCCTAGAGAAAATAAAAAAAACAACCTAAATGAGCAGTCTGTGATACAATCTCCGTTTTCTCCACCTATAAGTACCAACGGACATTATTTACGTTCTAAAAGCAATACTGTAGGAGATAACGATAAAATCTCACCTAAGGAATCAAGAAGAGACATTTTGAGGAATGGATCGATAAGTCCTCGAATCAACTTAGATAAGAATGATAATTCTAGCAAAATCAACGGAAGAATCGAAGATAAAGAAACCATTAAATATAGCGATCTATTAAAAAATCGGAAACTGCGAAGTATTCGATGGCGACGACCGAATGCAGGCTGTAACTCCTCTGCATCCGATAATCAAACATATTACAAAGTTGTTGGAATGAGCACAAAGCTTCGATCTAGTAATAATTTTCATTCGATTCATAAAGGTATAGAACCAGTACAACCCCCGTCGAGACATTGTAACGGTGAAACTGACACCGGATTGGTTGTGAAATTTAGGCGTGTGAGACGATCCGAGTTATCAGTATTGAGCGACGAAGCTGAGAATTTTATGTTTCCTAAAAAAGACGACGGTGAAACGACTGAGGAGGAAGCTGATGCATGTCACTTTATGGAGATTTCGTCTAATGATATATCTGTTTCCTCGAATACCAATATGAACTGCAATATTAAAGAAGAAGTTCTCTCGGGTGATGATATATCGCAAGATAGTTACAATTCTGATTGTGTTCGACGAAGGGGCAGAAGACGAATGAAAAATGCCTCATACTGTTACAAAGTTGAACCGAGTGAAAATAAAGGACGTCAAAATAGTACTTCCGACTCTGTGAGCGTTCCGAATAAAAATGATGAAGTACCTAAAGAGAATAATGTTGTAGCCGTGGAGCAAACAAACCCTCAATCTCCAGATAAATGCCTAAGATGGGAAAATGGAAGATTGAAAGTTTCACCCGAAGTCGAGAATCTCGTTTACACTTTTGAACAAGTTCCAGTTTATGAACCTTGGTATGAGACATTTAGAAGACAAGATGAAGGCAAAGAAAATTCTAAAAGTATTGCACATTATCTTGGTTAGTATTTTTTTTTCTAATTTATAATTTTTATCTTTTCTTGAAAAATTTATCATAAAATTATCATTCTAGGTTATTATTGGAAATCACCAATCCTACCTTATGAAATGGGATATTTACCGCCCTTGAAGCCAAATTGTTGTGCGCTTAGTCAAATAAAAAAGCCTGTAGAAATTAAAGCTGGACCAGCACGACTTTATGGTACAAGAGGTATGAAAAAGAAGAAAAATAAGTCTGAAGGTGTTCATATTGGCAAAAACCCTCGCAAATCGCCACGAGAACATGCATCTACTTTAGCTATTTTAGGAAGCCTTATACACAAGAAAAAAAGTAAATTGAGTAATTCAGATGATAGTAAATCTTTGCCATCCATTACAGAAGAAGATATTTCGAATGACATGCCATTGTTGATAAAAATGCCAGAAATCCCTGCTTCTGAAGAAACTAAGAAATTGGAAGACTTTTTTTCTAATCTCTATGAGGATTCAGATGACTATGACTCATTTATTGACAATCTAGATTTAAACGTTGAATTAGAAAAGAACAATAAACCTAATGTATTAGACCTATTAGAAAATTATCAACAATGTGATTCAATAGAAAAGTCGGCGAAAGAAATTCAAGATCATGTACAGCAACGTAATGAAAACCAAAGAAAGCGAAGAGGACATAAGTTTAAGAAGAAAAATAAAACAGGGTGGCCCGCCAAAAAAAGAATCCATGTTAAAAAAGACACTACGAGCGTAGTTGAAAGTGCAGAATCTTCGAGGGACGACAGTGTAAATAGAAACGAAAATGACGTGAATGAAGAAAAACAGAACAATATGGAGTCGGAGGAGACTCAGACGGTTATTGATAATTCAAGTGAAAATACTGATAGTGCTGAAAAGACAAAAATTCAAAACGTGAACGTTGAAAATAATGATAGTATTACATCGTGTAGTGACGTGGACGATAAAATTTCAAACAGTTCAAAGTGTAAACTTGCGTTAGACGCTGATCTCAGTAACAGTGAAGATGAAAATTTTACTAGTAATGTCGATCTGAATTCAAAACATAGTGGTAGTGTTGAATGCGCTTTGAGTGAAAGAACTAACAATGACGAAGACAAGTCGCATCATTCCAATCACAACAAGATGGAAATGCAACCAGTAGTGCGAGTACAAAAAATCGATGCTAAACCGTTGACCACCAGAGGGATTAGGAAGCTACGCAGCTCTGGCCCAAAGAGGAAACTACGACATCATTTACACAGATAACCTGCTGCGTCCCTCCTCAAGCCATTACACCATCTGCCATATATTTGTCTACAAACTCTATTGCGATGGGCTACGCGACGGAAGTGACGATTTTTTAGACTTTCACTTCTGTTTAGTAATTCCTCTAAAGGTTCTTGAGGATATGGGACGCTTGTGTTTCAGAGTTCCTTATCACTCATTTAGCTGCCTGTGTATGATGTTGAATTAAGAAGTTTTAATTTGTTTTTTTTTTTTAATATTTTATTTTGCATTTTTATCGATTGAAGCTTAAATTTAATTAGATTTGTAATAGAATTCCATAAAAGTTATTTTGTACGAATTCATCTTAATGTATATTATTTAACTGTGAATATGAATGTATAGTTTTAGCAAATAGGATTTCAAAATTTATTTGTTTTAAATTGTATGAAATTTGTAATGAACTATTGAAATGTCGCCTTAAATTCAAGTACAGAATACAAAGTAGCGTTTATTTTTATTGTATACACACATTTTTGGAAACAAAATTTATTCGATCTAGATAATTTTGTGCAGTTTTTTGCACGTTTCTGTTACTGTGTTGACGAATCATAGTTATTGTTTTTGCCCATCTTTCAATATAAATATAATGTAATAAATGTACAAGATGTGTAATACCTACGAATACAGTGTACTCAGAATTTTTGTCAGAAAGTAGATTGTGTTAGCAAAAAGTATAAGTTCCCAGACTTTGATATCCATTCTTGTTTTTAAACTAAAGGATTTATTGATACATACTGCTTAAATTAATTTGTTCTTGTTTTGTTGAAGATCAAATAAAACAGGTTACTTATCATTTCTTTTTTTATTTCACTTGTGATTTTCAGGAAGTTTGATGCTGTTGAAGTAATATTTTTCATTTTATACAACTTAAGAATTTAGTATATTTTCCACATTTGGGTAGAAAATGGCAGATTGCTTATTTTACATTATACAACCATCAAAAGTTGACATGACTTACGAAAACATTATTGGAATAAGTCTTTGATCTTTTAGTGAAACATTCAGAATGTATTGTATATAATATTAATGTGTTGAGTGATTTATAAAATATTACATAATTTTTTCTGAATCAACAATTTCCAAGTTAATTAAATGAAGAAAACAATGAAAATTTGGTGGTAAAATAAAATCACAATGTTTTAGGACTAAATACTTTTATTCATACCTTACATATGTATGAAAGGCTTTTTCATACTCGAATTAGCAGTTTTTAACAGTGATGGAAATATTCACATGCTCCGATTGTTTCATCAAAAATAATAACAAAGTTTATTATAACAAAATAGAAGAAAAAGTAAACTAAGCTTTTTAATCGTAAACGTCTTCTTTATCTGCAACATATCTAACAATATCTGATGGTTTCATTAATCTTTCAGTATCTGAATCCGGAATTTCAAATCCAAATTCGTCTTCCATGGCCATAATGACTTCTACGTGATCCAAAGAATCCAATCCTAAATCGTTGATGAAATGAGAATCCACCGTTAACTGCAATAAAAAAATAAAAAAAATTATAAACTCTTAAGGACATCGTATTAGAAACAATTCAACGAGGGAAAATTCAAGGCACAACATATAAAACTAATATTAAATTTTATCGCGATGGGTTTAGAATATGAAAGCGGCATTTATGCGCAAATTGATCATTAAAAATTTCAAACGAAACGACAAATCTCCAAATATTACTTCGATCGTTCGTACAGAACACAAAACGCAAAAAAACTTTTCCCGTACCTTTTCGGGATCGACTTTGTCGTAGAGTTTGAGCACGAGCAAGACTCTACTTTGAATAAGGTCGAGCGTCATGGGTTCTTTTGCGCTGTAGTTGCGACGAACGATATTCGGCAAACCCTGCAAGAAAGGAAATCGTAAAAGAACGTTTCTGAAATGTATATACCTTGTCGTCTGGAACTTTGTCGTAGGCGGCGCAAACTTTCAACACTCGCTCTTTTATCTCTTCCACCGAGAGTTTCTTTTTGTTTTGGGCGAACGATCTGTGTTGCTGCAAAAAAATCGAAGGTTTCATATTTACTAATACTAGCGACGCATAAAATGGGGATCGATCAAAAAATTTGTATGACTTGGAATTTAATGTTTCGAAAAAGAAATAAACTTCTACTTCTATTTTGTTCAAACGTATTGTTATTGCTGCAATTCAAGATAAGAACTGATGGAACGAAATGTAAACATATTTGAACAGTGACCTCACAATCAGAGATCCTGAAATTATTACATTCTATACCTGGGCTATGACACAAATAACAAAAATCTACGTTCAAGTAGTCGAAAATAAATTAATTGTAAGATTAAATAAACATTAGAATGTAAAATATGATACAATCAGTAGTGGATTTACTTATCAGCAGAAGAGGCGTTCACCTCGAGCTTTCGATCGAAAAGAATCCCTAGCATTTTTAATGAATTTCCTGTAGTTTTTCTATACCAATCCGTTAGAAATCATAAAAGTTTAATCAATTTCATGAAGAGAAAAGGCATTCATTTGTATAAAAGTAAATATTTTTATTTTCAAAATTACCCCTTTATCCTATATTTTGTGAAACTGATTACATATCAATAATAAACGAAAAAATTTTCGGCTGGGGCGCTACTTTTTTTAATTTTAACATTTTATTTGTAAGGGGGAGGAACCCAGTCCTGTATTCCTGAGCCTGCGCAAATTTGTAACGCCTAAAACCCCCGACGAAGTGAATCCACCCCTGAATAAAATGAGTTTCCTTTATTTTTATTTTAATAAAAAAAATTATTTTGTTTAAAATTATTATTTCCAGTATCAGGCAATTATAGTTCTTATTGACTCGTTTAATACTTCCCAACAAAAAAAACCAATCAAACCGAACAAACCAAAAATCGAAGAGACGTCAAAAAACACGAAAAAAAACCGACCGACGAAATCCGCAAAAACCAACAAAACCCAAAACCGCCAACAACCAAACAGGTTAGCTCGCCTATCGGACAAAACGTCACAGACGCGCATCGTACGCGACGTGGTTATGCAACTGAAAGCGCGGCCATCGACAACCTGAAAGCCAACACCGAAACGCCCACCACACCCGTCCATACTTGCTCATCGAGGAGTCCGCCGGCCACGAGGGCGCGGGGCCTCGCGGCGAGGGGCGCCAGCCTCGCGTGCGGCGCCAGGGGGGCGGAGCACCACAGCGAGCGGCATTGGGTGGCGGCAGTGGCGCTCGCGAGCTGGCTCGTCCTGAAATGGCGGGTCGCTCTCGCCGCCGCGGTCAACAGTCGCGCCCCACGCACTACGCCCGCCATCGTTCGATGCATACACGCGGCACCGGCCGGAGGAGAACTGTCGGCGGTCACCCCCCCGCCCCTTCGGCTCGTTGCGGCTCCCCCCCGCGGCTTTGTGAGAGGTTGTAATCGGAGGATTGGCGGGCATTGGGTTTGTTTTTTGACGGTCGGTTTTGTAGAGATGTGCGTAGGGCTTGCAATTTTCCGTCAAATTTCGATTAATGGTAATAAAAAAAAAATTATGTAGATTTAATTATTAAAGTATGACTGTGTGTGGCTATTTTTTTAATAAAAATTAAACAAAAACAGTATCCTTGATTGGAACCTAAAAATTATATAAAATACATGTATGGAAATCCATCATATGAGCCGTTCAGTGCACACAACGTCTAACTCCATAAAACAAAAAGTTGAGAAAATCGATGAAACAATATTCATTGTTTTTTAAAATTCACTTTTATAATATACATTCAAATAAATATTTTAGAATGCATAAATACAGGTTTAGTGCATTTGAGTTGCATTATTGCAATAATTTACATTAAAATATGAAATTAATCAAAATGGCCCTGAAATAAATTATTTATTATTCAATGGCCAAAAAAAATTTTAGGTTTTTTTATCTTAATCTTCATTATTCAGGAAAGTTATTTCAAACATAAACAGTTATGACTATACCAAGTGCTTTAACACTTAAATTCAAGATTTTTCAAAAAGTGGAGTTAATCAGTCTGTGCACTGAGCGGCTCATATATTACAAATAATGTAACTTTCGGTGCTTAAACTAGAATAAATAATTACTACACCACACCCCCCCCCCCCAAGTTCACAAAACCATAATAACGCCTCTCACACTCATAAAAGCACCCTTTCAAATTTTTTTCTGCAATAATATGTCTATGTCTACCCTTAATTCGCAATAAAATCGTTTCCGGAATTGCAAGCCCTAGATGTGCCGGTTGGAAAAACCGGTTTATTTCCGGGAATAAAACGGGTTTTCCCTCCGGGAATTTTGGGAAAATTGAAAAAAATTTATGCATATCAATCAGATTTTTAAATCGTCACATTTTTAGATACTCGCATTGCAACATACAACACTTGATTGAATCTTAACGTCTTCGTTCAAAAATCAATTGATTATCTGGTTGAAATAGAAAAAAGTGTTTTGAGGTATGTGAAGAAGTGACAAATTATATTATTTAAGTAATGCATTCACAACGAAGCAAAATCTTAAACTAGGATCTGAAATTTAGATCTTAGTTTTTGATTTTGCTTTGTTGTGAATGTATTACTAAGGGTGGATAATTTAGAATCTGAAATTCTAAATATTCCACCGAGACGGTTGTTGAATAAAAATATGGTGTGTTAAAATGTGTAGAATAGGCGCGAGACGAAACCTCGTGGGCGTCAGTTCAATACTTTCAACGAATGTCCTCGACTATACAATATAGTATTTTGTAAAAAAAAACATGGCTATCGAGGATAATTTAAAAAATAAACAACGAATCTAAACATTGATGATAGAATTAGAAAATAGTTTTTCTTTTCCTGTTATTTTTGTCAGGGCTTAGAACCGTAGTTTTATTTCGTTCCGGTTCTCGGTTGCGGTTCAACATAAAAATATATTTAGGTTCGGTTCCGGTTTTTGGTTCAGCTTAAAGCTTTTAAAAAAAACTGCACACTTACAAAAAACCGACTTTTCCACAAATCCAAAAATAAATTTTCTAAAAAAACGACAACAGTTTTCAAAAATATTCGAATTTTTTTGCTGAATCGAAATAAATCGATATTTTTTTTGGTTTAATTCCGATTTTCGTTCTGCCAAAAATTTCGGTTTTTAGCGGTTTTCGATAAAGGTTCAATTCCGGTTCGAAGCTCTGATTTTTGTTTTTCAAATAACTCAATAATTAAACTTAAATTTATTTCTGTATATCTAATGTTGGTTAAACCATTTATTGTTGGTTTTATACGAATTTCCATACTAATTGTAAATGTATTTCATTACGAAATATAATATGAAAATTCGCGCAAAACCAACAATTGCGAGACACATACATAGAAAAAATAAATCAAAATAATCTTATGTAAGTCACGTTCATATTGCATCGGGAACGTGACTGATAATGTTACGTTCATCTTGCATCGGGAACGTGACTGATGGTAAGTCACCTGCATATAATATTATGTACGTTGTACATACTTAACCATAAACCAAACTAAACTCTAAACATAAACTTTCTAGACACGTCTCAATCGGATTGAACAGGATCGATACGATTCAAAAAGTAGCCCGAAGTCCCGACCTGTTTATGATGAAGCGTTTAAAAACTGTTTTGTTATTTTTTTAATTTTTAAAAAATCTTAAGAAATCTGTGTCAATGGTGGAAATTACAAATCGTTGGTGTTGCACAGAATATCTTTGATTTTTCAATTATCCCTAAACTGATAACGGTAACGTTCCCGAACCACGGTCCTAACCGAAAATCAGAAAATCCGAAAAATCAAACAATTTTATTTACTTATTTTAAGTATATATATAGATACATATGAAATTTACATTTTCAATACAATATGTAATTCGAATGAATCCATATTTTTTTCCGAAATGCATTGATACGTGGGATTCGTAAGTGACGGCAACCCGTGATTTAATAAGTTACTTTTGAAAAATAATTAATTAATCTTGTTTTTTCTACAAAGGGCAAACCGTGGTGTAAATCGAGAACTACCTTTAGTATGTTTGTAAGTAAATGTATCGGTCGAAATATAATCAGTAAAGAAAATTCAACTACGTAGTACGAAAATTCAGAGCAGGGACTAACTGAACAAGGGGGAAAAATATGATTGTTTTCTCATTCATTCATTCGTATTGCGAAGATTAACGCACTAATTAATAAATAATCTTTTTTTATTTTGGCATCATAAAATGTAAATTTGTCAATAAATAATTTACGCATCTAAAAAGCGAGAATACCAAAGTATTTATTGGTTTTTGAATACATTTCTTGTTTCTTAACGTTTACGTTAATTTGTTGTTTTCTGACGTTTATGTTTATTTGTTGTTTTTTTTAATTAAAAAAAAATACTGGTTTCGTTTCACGATTAACCCGGATAGAGACCCTAAAAATCAATACGAATGATCGCTCACCTTACACTAGAATCATTTTCCAAACAACCAATATGAAAAGATTCAAATCAATTCCGATAAAATAAAAAAAAACGATCTCGATAAAAATCCACAAACTTGACCAGAGCCGACTGAGGAGCCGGGTTTTCGGAAATCTTCCCAGCCTCGCACTTGTCAAAGGCCGCTCAAAAAATAATTGTTTCGAATAGTTTTGAAAAGTGTTGTTGTATTTTTTTTTTAGAAAAAACTTTTCGGAATTTTTTTGGAAAGTCGGTTATTGTAAGTGTACGTTTTTTTTGAAAAATATTTTTTCTTTGGGATTGTAATTTTAGTTTAACGCTGTTTTCGGCTTCTCGCAGTGGCGGGTTAAATCAAGTGGAGACCCTAAGCGGTAAAATATTTCGGGGCCCTGCCCCCTTCAAATTTTTATTTATTCCATAATTTTAAAGTTTCAAAAAAATATATTCATTACGCTTTTTAAAAATTATTCGAAACATACGCTAAAAATTCGAAGCCCATTTTCAGCTCATAAAATCTAGCCCTATGCGACTGCTTAGTCCGCGTACCATTAAACCGCTAAACCCACCACTAGCTTCTCACAATTTTTTCAGTATTTTTTTTCAAAATTCAATTCTTTTTTCCGACCTTTTTCTCGAAACCCCCATCCGGCTCTGGACACGACAAAGAAACAATTCAACCTCGATAACACCTTCCCAGATTAATAGCCGCGAACCCCACTGTTGAGATCAACTGCGTGGCCGTCGCTCGTCCGTGTTGTCAGACCGTGTCGTCCCTGGCCGACGCTGACACCTGCCAGCTTACCGACTTACCGACTTACCGACCTAGTCGACCTAGTCGACTCTGACAGTCGACAACCGACTAAAACCCGTCGTCGGACGAAGGCGGCATGGGCAACGCGGACACGAAGCTCGCCTTCCGGCGGGCCGTCGTCCATTTGACGTCGCGGACGCAGGTTGGTGTCGCCAATTGTGTACTTTAAGTTATGGAACCTTTTCAGGGTTGGTCTTCCTCGTTTCGTGTTCTAGGAAGATTCTAGTTGGAACTTTCGAGCAATTTATCGATTCGTTTGATCTTGTTCGTTTCAATATTTACACATATGTTACTGTAAATGTCATTACGTTTAACTGTTTATTTTTTTTTTGTTTGAAAATTCTTCATTGTTTCTAATGTACAGTTACGATTTGGATCGATTTTTATTGTTAAAAAATATGTAGGGTTTATTTGCGCTTAAATAATCGTTATTCTGAAACAATATTGTAACTTTGTAATAGATTAATTCGAAATAAATGTTCTTTTTTATGATTGTGTGTACGTTCTTTCAATGGGGATTTTGTGTTTTTAGCCTATCGAAGCTTCCGATGATACTTTTTGGGATCAGTTTTGGTCTGAGAATGTGACTAATGTGCAAGACGTGTTCACGTTAATACCCGCTCCAGAAATACGAGCTTTGAGAGAGCAAGCTCCTTCAAATTTGGCAACGCTATGTTACAAAGCTGTAGAAAAACTTGTCAAAGCTGTCGATAGTAGTTGTAGGACAAATCACGAACAACAGACTGGTAATTTTATTTACTTTTTTTTTGTTAAAAAATCTTTCATTACAAATAATAAAAACAAATTTTTTCAGCTTTAAACTGCATAAGACTTTTAACTAGAATCTTACCATATATTTTCGAAGCCGAAGACTGGAGAGGATTTTTTTGGTCTTCTTTGCCGGCATCGTCTACTGAAAGTGAAGATTCTATGCCGTTAGCGCAATCTCTCGTCAACGCTATTTGTGTTAGTACATCATAATCGCTTGACATGAAAATTACTCAGTCGTTTCCATAAATACATATCTTTTTCAGGATTTGCTATTCTGTCCAGATTTCACTGTTGTGAGCAGTCGTCGGTCTGGACCCGTACGTACATTCAATAATAATAATATGGACATGTTGTATTTCTCAATTGTATTCTTGAAAATAATTTCAGGATAAAGCTGAAGAATTGTCTGCCTTAGATAGTTGTGAATACATTTGGGAAGCCGGCGTGGGATTTGCAGTATCGCCTGCACGTTGTCCTCCGTTTGACGCTCGTCGAACAGAATTGTTACGATTGCTACTTGCATGTTTTAGTGAAACCATGTATCGCCCACCTGCAGACATCGCCTCACAACCTAATAAGTGGATCGGGTAAGAATTAATTCACATCAATTTTATTCCAAATTGTATTTCATCAATATTTTAAAACAATTTACACGAATAACTTTTCAGATATCTCACTTGTCCCGATAACAGACATGCTTTACCCATGTTTACATCCCTTCTCAATACAGTTTGCGCTTACGATCCAGTAGGTTTGGGCTTACCGTATAACCATTTACTTTTTCAAGACTCTCTTGAGCCCCTCGTCGATGTTGCATTGCAAATTCTTATTGTAACCCTCGATCATGATACGAGCTGTAGTGGCACAGACGGTGAAGATGTGTGTATCTTCGTTATAATTTTGTGTTTTCCTATTTCTATGTGTTAATATATATATTTTTCTTCATTCGTTTTCCAGACGAATATTCCAGATAATTTATTTATTAACTATTTATCTCGTATACACAGAGATGAAGATTTTGCATTTATATTAAGGGGAGTCACACGTTTGTTAAATAACCCATTAGCTCAAACGTATCTACCAAATTCAGCAAAAAAAGTACAGTTCCATCAAGAATTGCTTGTTCTCTTTTGGAAAATGTGCGATTATAATAAGGTACAAATTCAAATCAATCTCTTTTATAAATAAAAACAAGCATTGTAGTTAATTTTGTTTTTAAATTTTACAGAAATTTTTGTATTATGTACTGAAAAGCAGTGATGTTTTGGAAATATTAGTTCCAATTTTGTACCATTTGAATGATTCAAGAGCTGATCAATGTTAGTTAATATTTGTACTTATTGATACATTGTTTTTTTTTTAGTTTATCTTACAATTCACTTGAATATTTTACAGCTCGAGTTGGCTTGATGCACATTGGAGTTTTTATATTGTTACTTTTGTCCGGCGAAAGAAATTTCGGTGTGAGACTGAATAAACCTTATACTGCTACAATACCTATGGATATCCCCGTATTTACTGGAACACATGCTGATTTATTAGTTACAGTTTTTCATAAAATAATCACTACTGGACATCAACGGTTACAACCTCTGTTTGATTGTCTATTAACTATTTTAGTGAATGGTAATATAAAAAAGTTCATCTTTTAATATTGTTTGAGAGTTTCCAAATAATTATCTTTGTTTTAATTTTAGTATCACCTTACCTCAAAACATTATCAATGGTAGCTAGCACAAAATTGTTACATTTGCTAGAAGCATTTAGTACACCGTGGTTTTTATTTTCATCTCCAGCTAATCATCATTTAGTATTTTTCTTACTCGAAATGTTCAATAATATAATCCAATATCAATTTGATGGTACGTTTTCAGATAATTTTACAACATATTGAATGTTAAACTATTATGACATTATAATTTTATATATATTTTCAGGAAATTCCAATCTTGTCTACACGATTATAAGGAAACGTAGTGTATTCCATAATCTCGCCAACTTGCCTCATGATCACACATCTATCAAGCGTTCTTTACAACAAGGTCGAAGCAGTAGTGGCCACTCTCGTAAATCGTCAACTAGCAAACCAAATTCAAATCAAGAAACTTCGGGTCAAAGCGATAGTGGTGATGAAGCTACTATGGAAGGTTCAAGGCCTGCTTTGCCAGCTGAACCCGGTACTTTAAAAGCTACTTTGCCTGCTACCCCTGGTATTTAAATTTTTCTTTTAAATTTTTAGTATAGTTACATTTCTTAAATTGCCGTTTGTTTATTGTTTTTCACAAATTTTAGCAATAGCTCAAATGACTGAAAGAGAATCGGCTCATCCAGTAACTCATCCAATTTTAGATGGACCAATTATGCCTTCGACAATTTCATCGGTTGAAACTCAACTTTTATCATTTACTAGTGAAGATAAAACTAATAAAGAAGAAGATAATGAAACGGTAATACAAATCATGAGCATAAATATAATACTAGATAAGTGATATGTGTCAAGTTACCATGCTTCAGATCTTATCACAAATCAATAAGCACATTTCCATTATGATTAATTTGACAACTATTTTTACAGAAAATTTCTCAGTTATCTCTAAATGACGATGAAGGAAATGACCCGGTGATTGAATCAAAAGATCCCATCGTTCAAAATTCAGATAAAATAAAAGCTACACAGCAATTTCAGCGTTCAGTCGCTCAGGTAAATTTTATAATAATTCATTACGTAGCCCATTTATTATTAAAAATTATTCATTAATTGTTGATGAAAAATATATTAACTTTATTTATTTTAATTCTAATTTATAGAGAGGCAGTATTAGGGTGGTGGGTCCTGATGGTGCTGCGTCAATTTCTAATAGTGGAAACGAAGCTTGGACTCCAACAGCTGAGTGGGTTCATTCTTGGAGAAGCAAATTGCCATTGCAAACAATTATGAGACTCTTACAAGTTTTAGTTCCTCAAGTTGAAAAGATTTGTATTGATAAGTAAGAAAAATTAAAATCATAGATCAAGACGTAAACATGCGTTTGAGAGATTAACTGTTTTATTATGATTAAAGGGGACTTACGGATGAAAGTGAAATTTTGAAGTTTTTGCAACATGGAACTCTTGTTGGCCTACTACCTGTACCACATCCAATTCTCATTCGGAAATACCAAGCAAACACTGGTACCACGACTTGGTTTCGAACTTACATGTGGGGTGTAATTTATCTCAGGTACTATACATTCATCGAAGTATTTTTTTTTTCAATAAAAAGCACTTTAGTGATTTAACATTATTTAATAGTATTTGAAATTTAACAATTTTTTTTTTTTCAGAAATGTTGAACCTCCTATCTGGTATGATACCGATGTTAAACTATTCGAAATTCAGAGAGTTTAACTTTTCAAACGGCATATGACATAAAGGATAAAGCTAAAATCTAGTCAGTACACCTGTCTTGTATATTAATCACATTTTCTGTTTTAAAGTAATTCAAAACATTTCTTAACTTTGTATATTTTGTAAAGGTAAAAGATATATTCAATTCTTCACTTGTATGCAAAATGACTAATGAAATTATATTATATATTTGCATATTTATTCTGATAAATTTGTATGAAATATACAATTCTAACATTCCTTTTATATAAATATTTTATTTTATACATTTCGGGAATCTCTATTTTATAATTAAGTGTATTTCTTATTTTCATTAATTTATGCCATAATACCAGTGTATCTGCATTTAAGTATTTCTTATACCAAATTGTATTTATTGTAGTTTTATTAATGCGTATGTACTTAGGCACAGATTAGTATAATTGTCTGCTCTAATGATGCACACAGCCTATGAGGAATGAGCTTAATTTATTTTTCTATGTAATGTTCAAAACTAATGTGTATTTTATGTTTATTTATTTATTTTGTATTACTACATCAATTTGTCATGTATTTGTGTTTCAAATTTTATTTTTGTTATGTTCATAATAAAACAATATCTCACTCTATCTGTCTTTCATTTTTCAAGATAATACCCAATTGTGATCGCTATATTTATCTGTAAGAACTAAATCTTTAAAAATAAACAGTGAAAAAACATTGTAAAGGTCCGTTTTCATTTTGTAAATTTGAATAGATATAAATATTTCAGTGAACGGAATATTCTTCTCGTGATAATTGTCCACATTAAATATTATAAAATCAGGAATAAGTACGGCTCATGCAAAATTTGCTGACAGAAAATTTCTCTCAATGCAAAACACGTTTATACAATTAGATTTACATTTACACAAAATTGAATGAAATCTAGGGAAATTTTACACCCATAGAAAATTATTTGTATTTTCGATTTTTACATAAAAAAAAGTCAGCATAAGCCTACCATAAGTATTTTTGATAACCACAATGTTTTCAAATTTAAATAAATAAAACATTTTATAAAACTTCAATATTATTACCAACATTTTTCCTTACCGTGGTGAATATACAAATATGAAACGCATAGCAATTCGGCTCAACGATCACCTAAATTTGCAAACGAGCCTTGAGCGGCAACACTGGCAGCGCTCCTTACTTGGTTTTGACAGGTGTCGAGAAAACCGAGGAAGTATTTCAAGAATCTGAAGATGGTGGCGGAGACGACGGGTGGTGCCCCGGCGGCAGCTCCCGTGTCCCCCGTGCCCCCGACCCCCATAACCCCTGTGGGGGCGCAGCACACCCCGCCCCTTGGAGGGGTGCTCCCGTTCGTCAGGGGCGTTGATTTCACCAATAATGATTTTAGTGTTAGTCACCTGCTTTCTTTGTTTGATTAGTTTCTATTTTTTCTTGGAATATTTTCGTAATGTCTATTTTTATTATGAAGAGTTTAATGGTTTTATGTTTGCTCTGTGTAGGAAAATAAATTTCCTGATGCTATGCGGCTGATGACTGGGGTTCAGTGGTTGAAATTGGATCGAACAAATCTAACTGAAATTCCAGAACAGATGGGAAAATTAGTTAAATTGGTTCGTTATATTGTTCTGTAAAATTATATGTTTATTATGATTATGATATTATAATTGTTTATTATTGTTACTTTAGGAAAATTTATCACTAAAACGAAACAATCTTGAAAAACTTTATGGGGAACTGACAGATTTGCAATGTTTGAGATCGTTAAACTTGCGACACAATAAAGTTAAAAGTTCCGGTTTACCCAATGACTTATTTAAACTAGAAGAACTAACTACATTAGATCTTTCTCATAATAAATTAAAATCAGTTCCCGATGGATTGGAAAAGGCTAAATCATTGTTGGTGTTAAATTTAAGCTATAACACGTAAGATTTGTTCAAATTCAATCTGTCTTCAGTTTGTTACTTATAATTTTTCTGAACGTTTATGTTAATCTATATTTTAGGATTGATTCCATCCCACCAGCAGTATTCATACAACTTACCGATTTATTATTTCTGGATTTATCGAATAACGAATTAGAAACTTTGCCTCCTCAAACACGACGTCTAGTAAACTTGCAGACCTTGATTTTAAATAATAATCCATTAGGCTTATTTCAACTTAGGTATGTTAAGTTTGATTTTACGTTCAAAAGCTTTTAGAATTGAATAATTAGATTACATTCTATTTTTATTAATTTGTTTCAGACAATTACCATCATTGCAAAGTTTAGAAACCCTTCATATGAGGAATACTCAAAGGACACTGGCAAATTTTCCTACTTCTCTAGAATCACTTTCTAATCTATCCGATCTTGATTTATCTCAAAATTCCCTTCCAAAAATTCCTGATGCACTTTATTCATTACCTAATTTGAAAAGACTAAACCTAAGTGAAAATGAAATCTCAGAAATATCTACTGGTTAATATCTTTTTTGTTTTATTTAACTTTTTGAAAAAAGAAAAATATTAAATGGTTTTTGTTTTTCACACAGCAATTGAAATGTGGCAAAAGTTGGAAACTCTTAATATGTCTCGTAACAAATTGGCTGTATTGCCTGCATCGTTATGTAAATTATCATTTTTACGACGACTTTATGTCAATGATAATAAGTTGGATTTCGAAGGCATTCCATCAGGAATTGGAAAATTAAGTTGCTTGGAAGTTTTTTCTGCAGCAAATAATCAGCTGGAAATGATACCTGAAGGATTGTGCAGGTAATCTTCTATATCAAATCATTAAGAATTTTTCACTTTTCAATATTATAGCATATTGCATGAAAAACGAAAATAATCAATAGCTTCATTATAATTTTATTATGGTAATAATTTAACACTGTCTTTTTTAACATTGCCAATATAAAAACGAGTAGCATCCATGTGTAAAGCATGGTCAGTTTCACATTCCAGCTGAGAGAACTGTGTTCATAGAAGCATATCATTTTTATAATAACACACAGTTTGCACTTTGCTGCATTGCAATTGTGGTCAATTTTAGTGTTCTTCAATATTTTTTCTTAGTTTAATTTCAATCAATATTGAAAGTAGATTTATTTTCAAAAATATTATTTGTCTTGAACTCTCCTCGGTTTAGATGTTTTGAGAAAATATCGAGTGTTTGTGTATTTAACACCCATAAATGAATTTTATCAAAAATATTTGGCGTTTTTCTGCAATTATTATTGATACCATCTGGAAAATTTCAAGAAAAATATGCAAATTTATATGTCCCAGGTGTGGAGCATTGAAAAAGTTGAATTTGAGCTGTAATCGATTGATAACACTGCCTGATGCCATTCACTTACTTACCGATCTAGATTTGCTAGATCTAAGAGATAATCCTGATTTATTAATGCCACCTAAACCACAACAGGAACAAAAAGGTTCTGGAATTGAGTTTTACAATATAGATTTTTCTCTACAAAATCAATTACGACTCGCTGGAGCGTCTGTGCCTGCTCCTATTCAACCAGCAAGTAAGTACTTTAAAAATTTTACATTATTAAAGTCTGTTGTGTCTAATGAAAATGATTGAACTATTTCAGATTCAAGCAAAGATGTTGTTGCTCGTAAATTACGTTTGCGACGAGGTGGAAAACGTGAAGAAGGTGCTGCGGCTGACCAAGATCAAGCAAAAATTTTGCGTGGTATGCAAGATGTACCTAATTTACCACCACCACAAGAACCCACTAAAGGACAATCACTTAAGTGAGTATATTTTTTAAGTTTTAAAAATTATTTCATAATTTTCTAAAAGCCTTTCATTTGTATGGTTGTGAATATTTTAGACCAAAACGATGGGACGAAACATTAGAAAAACCTCCCTTAGATTATTCAGAGTTCTTCGATGAAGATGCAGGTCAGATACCGGGAATTACCATATGGGAAATTGAAAATTTTCTTCCTAATCAAATAGAAGAAGTTGCTCATGGTAAATTTTATGAGGGTGATTGTTATATTGTTTTGAAGACTTCATTGGATATCCAGGGTGCGTTGACGTGGGAAATACATTTTTGGATTGGAGAAAAAGCTACTGTGAGGAATCATTTTAATAAGCATTTTTCTTTTTATAAAATTTTCCTATTTCATCTATTTTTATTTTTTAGTTGGACAAAAGAGCATGTGCAGCTATTCATGCAGTCCACCTTCGAAATTATTTAGGAGCTGGTGGTAGAACCATGCGGCAAGAACAAAGTGATGAAACTGAAGAATTTCTTCAACTGTTCCCGAATCCTATCACTTACATTCAAGGTGGTCGTACAGCTAGTGGATTTTTCACGATCGAGGATACTGTAAGCATATTTTATGTGTTATATTTAAAAAAATATTGATGAATATTGTTCATATTATTTTTCTATTACAGTCTTATGTCACAAGACTTTATAGAGTTCATGCTAGTGGTTCGACAATTCATTTAGAACCTGTAGCTATTGAACCATCTTCGTTGGATCCTCGCTTTATTTTAATTCTTGATGTAGGATTGAACATATACATATGGTAATTTATTATACTTTAATCTTCAAATGATTATTATTCAATATTTGGTAATTTATAACAATTTTGGTTTAGGTTTGGAAAAAAGGCCAAAAACACCTTAAAATCTAAATCTAGATTATTTGCTGAAAAAATAAATAAGAATGAAAGAAAAAATCGTTCAGAAATTCATACAATGTTACAAGGACAAGAGGTTGCTGAATTTTGGAAAACTTTGGGAAATAGTGAAGGAACACCACCAAGTCAACCTATAAAGGTTTTTTTTCTTTTGCTATTTTTTTTTCTAATAAAACATTGTCTTTATTGAAATATATGTTGTAGGAACATGTGCCAGATGATTTTACATGGAATTCTCCTCGCTTATATAGAGTAGAATTAGGAATGGGTTATTTGGAACTGCCACAAGTGGAAATCCCTTCTGGAACTAAACTTCAGCATACTTTACTTACAAATCGTAATGTTTATATACTTGATTGCCACATTGATGTTTTTGTTTGGTAATAATTTTCAAGTGTCAATAATTCTATTCGTATTAATTGAAGATATTCCCTTATAAAAATATTTGAAATTTTTGATAGGTTTGGTAAGAAATCAACCAGACTTGTAAGAGCAGCAGCTGTTAAATTGTCCCAGGAATTATTTAATATGATCAATAGGCCTCCTCATGCAATGGTAACAAGACTTCAAGAAGGAACTGAGCATCAGGTGAATGAAAAAATTTACTTTAATTTTGTTTTTTTTTTTCAATACACATAGTTCTTTTTTGTAAATCAATCATTTTAGTTTGATTTTTAACAACTGTATACTTTAACTTCAGGTATTCAAAAGTTATTTCCAAGGCTGGGATGAAGTTATTGCAGTTGACTTTACAAGAACTGCTGAATCAGTTGCTAGAACTGGAGCTGATCTTACTAGATGGGCTAAGCAACAAGATACCAAGTATATTTTAACTATAATTCTGTCCTATCTTCTTCATTTGTATTATTTAATTTTTTTTTCTATACAGGGCAGATCTATCGTCGTTGTTCATCCCTCGACAGACAGGTGTTTCTGCAGTTGAAGCTAATCAGTTAACTGAAGAATGGGAAGAGGAATTAGAAGCTATGGAATCATTTGTTTTAGAAGGTCGTAAATTTGTACGATTACCAGAAGAAGAAACTGGAGTTTTTTACACAAATGACTGTTATGTTTTCTTGTGTAAATATATTGTTCCTGAGGTATTTCATAATAGTGTTGAAACGATTTTGTAGATTTGTAAATTAATATCTATTTCATAGTATGTATATTTTTTGCATCTTTAGTCTGATGATATAGAATGTGAAGTTGAAAATGAAAATGGTGGTGGCAATACGCGTGAATCTGCTACTAATGATCTTCAAGAAGTTGAAGAAGAGGAGTCAATTCAATGGGTTGTATATTTCTGGCAAGGTCGTTACGCTGGTAACATGGGATGGTTGACATTCACTTTTGGGTTAGTGATTATAAACTAAAATTATTTTTAGCTTCTTTTTCTGTAACTCAATTTTCATTTTTTTTAATAAAATGATCAGGTTGGAAAAAAAATTCAAGTCAATTTGCCGAAATCTAGAAGTAGTGAGGACACACCAACAGCAAGAAAACATTAAGTTTATGTCTCATTTCAATAGGAGATTTATAATCAAAGATGGAAAACGTAAAATAAGTAACAAGGTAATTTCATACCTAGAATCATAAAAATTACATTTCTTATTTTCAAATATTACTTATATTTGATTTTTATTTTTAGGTAAATGGCAAGTCTCCTGTAGAATTATATCATCTTCGTTCTAATGGCAGTCCATTGTGCACTAGGCTCATACAAATTAAACCTGACGCAACACAACTCAATAGTGCATTCTGGTAATTCTCATTTTACATTTATCTAATATGAAAATTTATGCAAATTTTAACTAATTGTTTATTTTCAATACCAGTTACATTTTGAATGTTCCATTTGAAACTGATGATGATTCTGAATCTGGAATCGTGTATGTATGGATAGGATCGAAAAGTGACCCCGACGAAGCACGTCTTGTAGAAGAAATCGCTGAAGAAATGTTCAACAGTCCTTGGGTCAGCTTGCAGGCAAGTTTTTTCATAAGAATATGTAGCAATATTGAATGATTAAATCTAATAAAAAATGGATGTAATACCACAATAGCAACTGAGTAATAGATTTCGCCATTCTGTAGGTGTTAAATGAAGGTTCTGAACCAGATAACTTCTTTTGGGTAGGCCTTAATGGTAAAAAGCCATATGAAAAAGACGCAGATTTCATGAACTATACACGACTGTTTAGATGTTCAAATGAAAAAGGTTACTTTACTGTGTCGGAAAAATGTTGCGATTTCTGTCAGGTAATGAAAATTTCATCATTTAATTAATGTGTATATTATTTATATTTTTCAAACTTGACGCTCTTATTTCATTTTTCAGGATGATTTAGCAGACGACGACATAATGATTTTGGATAACGGAGAACAAGTTTTCTTATGGTTAGGTGCCAAATGTAGCGAAGTAGAAATAAAATTGGCATACAAATCTGCTCAGGTATATTTTTCAATTCCTTTTCGTGTTCCTTTTTGTCCGATTTTATTGCGCATTATAATACTGTTTCATTTATCAGGTTTACATACAACATTTGAGGGTGAAACAACCGGAAAAACCAAGGAAACTGTTTTTGACATTGAAAAACAAGGAATCAAAGAGATTCACAAAATGCTTCCATGGCTGGGGACCACATAAAAAACCTTTGGAATAATTATTTCTTGCCTACGTATGGAATGGAAGATACTTATAAAACAAGTCTTATATTGTTTAATATAATTGAGGTTTGGTGTTGTATAATGAAAGCACAAATTAATGATAAATGTATTTATTTATTGTACAGTTAAAGCAAAAATAACATATTTACAGTATTTTATTTTAAATTCTAGTAATAAATAACATGACCTATTAAAAAGGAGTCGTAAGTCTAATTATATTATGTTATAGTAAAATTTATTTATTAACTTAAAACATCGGTTGTTCTTCCAAGTAAAAGAGTCATTGAAATTGCTAGTACTTTTTTTTGTTTGAAAGCTTTTATAATTTTTATATATTTTAATGAGACTAATATATTTTATACTGTAATTAATAAAAGATTTTACAAATAAATCGAAAAAATAATACAATTCCTTAGTTTTTTTTGCAACAATCGAATGCCAAAGACATCGTATGTCTAACAACAAAACGCAACAGAAACTACAAAACTATATGGCACTGGTAAAACATTAGTACATCCGAAAATTTATAATGAATTGTGACATGAAAACGTGCTCGAATATTTCTATAAATGCGGAGAAGGACATAACAATAATAGTCGCAGGGAAATACTAATCTACTAGTCGATTTAAGAACCAGCCTCAGTTATTAATCATCGTCATCGTCATCATCCGAAGGCACGAACAAGTCGTTCTCTTCCAAGAAATTAGCAATACTCTTACTGATGACGGCCCCCAGCAAGAGTCCAGGCACCACAGCTGCCATGATCCCAGCCACGCCCAAAGGAGTTTTTTGGGGCTCCGGCAAAAGGGCCCCCGTTCGTGTGGTCACCACCCCCCTCGCCGTCATCAGTCGGCCTCCACTTGCACTCACGTATCGGACGCCGCGGACCACGCGCCACATTTTGGGCTTCGCAGGGTTTTGGTTTTTAGTTTTGTGTTTCGAAAAATGTGTCAATTGTAACCCTAGATTTTGAGTAGTGCTACTGCAGTGACAGCTGAGTGACTGTCAACTGCAGCCGAATGTGTCTGTGTTAAGTTTGGGTTTGAGATTCGGTGTTAGGGTTCTTATGTAAAGGGTTGTAGGTGATATAGTTGTGTAAAATGGTGGAATTTGTGGATAAATATTGGGGAAAATTTTGCATATGAATTTAAACCGTGTGGTTAAGTGGTATAAGGCTGTTAATGTGGTTTTGATTTTGTTTTGCAGCTTTGGAAAGACTGCAATATTTGTTGCTGTAACTAATTTTGGATTAATATGACAGGGTCTGACTAATTTTAAAAGAATAAAAATAGCATAACACATTGGTGCCAATTTATTATCTTCGATAGTTAAAAATTTAAATAAACAGTCGATAAAATAAAGTTCAATTTATTTTTTCAAATATTGCAATTTGAAAACAAATTAACGTTTTTATTTTAAAAAATGCCAAAATTCCTTTTAAAATATTAATAATTTTATTTCTGAATTTCAAAACGTATTTGTTTACTAAAATCTCTCATTATAAAATATTCCAAATTCACGACATAATCAAACGACTAAAGATTAAAATGAATAGTTAAATATCCACTTTTTATCTCGACATATTTTTTTTGAAACGATAAACAGTAATAAGACTATTATGTTCATGCGGAATGAAAGATTGATTTAAAAAGAATGTTGTCAGAGTGACGTGAGAGGCGGCGGCGGAAGGTTTTCGCATTATAATGTAGAAATGCAGATATGTAGATAGAAAAAGTGATAAATTACTAAACTACATCATTGTACAATCATGGAAGTCCTCCTTACCAGTTTGGACGCTTTGCTGCGTGAGTATTAATCCTTTCATGATTTCAGCTTTCATGTTTGGTTGACATTTATCAATTACGTATTGTTCTCCATTACTGATCCTCTCTTCTAGTTCGTGATCTTTTCTATTATCTTTCATTATTTTCTATTCTTGTGTAACTCTCACTCCTAAAAAGACTATTCATATTTTTTATTCGAATTCCTTCCAATAGTTTTCTTTTACAACTACTTAAATATCTTTAAAACCTTTATTTTGTTTACTTATCTCCTTTCTTCTCAGTCCTAACTTATCATTTTAAACTCTACATCTATTATATTGATTTTACCTTTTGTCCAATGAATCCTTTTTATGTAACTCTTTTCGTTGTTGTTGAAAGCATCTATTCAAAGTGTATCTTTAATAATAATTCATATTTTAACCTTTTCAGATAAAGCAACCTGTGCGAACTTAGAACGGCCTGATCCTGCCGCTCTGGAAGCTTTCTGTACAATTTTGAGTGAATCTACAAATGGAGCATATATTGCAACTCGTGTGATTGCATCGAGGATACGATCGCCCCATCCTACTGAAGCCCTTCTTGCATTAGACGTTTTGGATGCTTGCATGAAGAGATGTGATGCAGTATTCCATTCTGAAGTAGATAAATTTCGTTTCTTAAACGAAATGATCAAACTTGTTTCACCTAAGTTCTATGGAAACAAAACTGCCCCTGCTGTAAGGCAAAAGGTATGTATTAATATTATTTTGCAATCATAAATATGTATGCTTTTTAATTGTTTAGAATTTTTGTAGAACTTTATTGTTTTTTCCCTTAGGTATTATCCTTAATGCATAGTTGGACTATTGATTATCCTCGTGAAATTAAAATTAAAGATGCTTATGAAATGTTAAAAAAGCAAGGAGTCGTCAAAGACACTCCTCCAGTATTACTCCCTGAACCAACTGCTCCTGTCACAAAAATTCGTTCAAAAGAAAGTATTTTTGAGGACGAAGAAAAATCAAAAATGCTTCAAAAACTTTTACAGAGCAAAAATCCTGATGACTTACAAGCCGCTAATAGATTAATCAAATCTATGGTTCGAGAGGTAAATGTTGATATTTTTTTATAAAGTGAATTAAAACTGATCAATAAAGCGTTTTATTTTAAAATCACAGGGTGAACAAAAGATTGAAGCTGTAACAAGGCAAGTTTCAGAATTACATACAATTCATAATAATATTCGGCTTCTGGATGAAATGTTAGATCAATATTTACCAAATATAAGTTCTCAAGAAGATTTAGAATTGATAAAGGAGCTCTTTGCAGAATGTAATCGATTAAGACCAACAGTATTTAAACTTGCTGCTGATACACAGCATAATGATGATTTATTGAGTATGACAACAATAGTATACAATTTTTACTATCCCGGGATTGGATGTGATTTTATATTCAAATTTCATAATTTTAGATGAAGTTCTTGGAGTGGGTGATGACTTGAACAAAGTATTTGAAAAATACACGCTTATAATAACGCAAGGAAAAACAAAAGTGTCTACTGACACCAATAAACAGAATACTTCGACTTCGACAGTTGGAAATGGAAGCTCATTATTGGATCTAGCAGCACCGTCCAAACAATCAGCTACAAACTCGTCGAATGTCGATCAAAATAATTCCAAAAAGTCTAACATTGAAGTATTAGATGATATTTTTTCTACTGTAGATAATTCCAAAAAAATGAATGAAATTTTAGAGGTCAATTCAATTCCTACGTTACAACCAGTTAGTTTAAACACTATGGGTAATTTATTGTTATTTTCCTTATAATGATTTGAGTTTTTTTTGTTAAATAAAAATATTTTTGCAGAAAAGAATATAAAATCAAATGCATCTTCGACAAATAAAGGATTGGATGAGTTGAATGCTTTGAGTGAGGGGCTATTGAAATCTTCTTTACCTCCTAGTTGCAAGTCAATTCCATGTTTCAATAAGTACTATTTATTTTTCAATATTTTTAATGGTGAAAAAGTATATATTATACTTAATAAGCATTTTTTATTTCAGTCAAAAATCTGACAAAGTGCCTATGAATTTAATGGGAAAAACTGAAATAGCAGTAGAAAATGTAAATGATATTAGAAAAGATTTATATTTAATTCCTCAGCAGTCATCCTCCAAAAACGATTTATTGGATCTTGATTTTCTTATTACCAAAACTCTCGAAACTGAAAAAAAATCTACACCTCAACATTTATCTGCTGATGATGTAATGGTAGATTTATCATCTGATGACAATTTATTAGATGCTAAAGAAAAATTTGACGATCCGGATACTGCATTGATAAATTGTTTGAAAACTATGACTACAAATGATATTGATAAACCCAGTTCTTCTAAACAAATTGTTAACGAACATGCGACAGAATCTCAATCAACAAATAACACAATTGATTACTCTTCCAAGCCTTTGGAAATTACGCTGAAGAATGAAAATGCTTATGGAAACAAACAAAAAGAAATAAAATCTTTAAATGACATAAATATAAGCTTAGATTCAATTAAACCTGGGAATAAACCTCCACTGAAAATATTTGAGGAAACTAATGGGATAACGGTTGTGCTGCATCTTGCCAAAAACAAGCCTAGACCTGATGTTTTTGTGATTGTTGTGTCAAGTACTAGCCGGAATCCAAATCCTATCGATGAATATAAATTCCACGCTGTTGTACCAAAGGTGTTTATAAAATTTTATAATTATAATTACCATTATTATTAATAAAGTAACAATCATCATTTCTCATATTATTATTCTGTTATCTTATAGGGGTGCAAAATAAAACAGCTACCGCAGTCAGGAGATAAATTCCCAGCCTTTACTCCCTTTTTACCGCCTGCTGCCGTCACTCAAATAATTTTGATAGCTCGCCCAATGACTGATAATCCAACACCTACATTCTTGAAATTTGTAATAACTTATGTCTGTCAAGAAGATAGTGTTTCGGAAATAGGTGAAGTGAACGATCTGCCTCTGGATGATGATGTAACATTCGATTGAAATTTAGATGTCACAAATATTTAGAATGTTATTTTATTTACTTGAAAGGCAAGCTTGAATATTAGTGATAAATATTTCGGTTTATTTTAAACATATTTTAATACAGATTATTATATTTTTATAAAAAAATTAATATAATTTTTTGACTTAATTTGCACTGACAAATTTATTGAGTTATTTTTTAAATAATTTTAATTATTGTGTTAAATAATTTCATGAAAGCCTTTAAATATTTTCATCATATGCTAGATATGAATATAAAACTTCAAATGAATTGGAAAATAATTCATTTTATTCACGCTCTGTGTACATAAAGCATATTTTTATACCGCTTTTTAATATATTTTCAATGAATATATGATTAAACATCCGAAAATCAAATTGTAAATAATATATACTCAAATTTAATGTTGAAAAAAAAAGGAAATGCTAAAAGACAAAGCTTCGCCTTTTTAAACTTATAAAACCTAGTCTGAAATTTATTTAACAAAATAAATTTATGAAATTTTATGATCTGTCATCCAAAAATTTATCTTTAAATGTAATAAAATAAAATTATACACAAATATATATATTTTTTATTCCTTTCAAATAATTATCCATAATAGTTTTTGTGTAAAAGAAATCCAACTTACAAAACAGAAAAAATTTTAAATTCTACAACTTTTATCATATTTTAACAGTCTTCATACCTCTGATAAACATGTGGGGAAAGAATATTTGATAGATTAATTCACTGACAGTTATAAAAAGCTCATACTGCTGTTTATTCCATAAATTTTTCATTGTTTTAAATTTATTTATTTAAGATTTTTTTAATCTAGTCTTCTATATGAATAAATATAGCTGCAGTTTAACAAAATTGAAAGCCTACTTCAAAATTATTATTTATTATTTTAATTATAAATGTGAAATATATAAATTTCGGTTAAAGAAAAAAACATTTTATTCCAAAAAAAAATCAATATTTGAAATAAGATGAGTCAAATATGAATTACATGTCAAAATGCAAAAGCATTAATTTAATTTTCATAGGAAAGGGCAAATTTATTTTCTTGATTTATTTATTACATTATCACATAATTTCATCCCTAAAAACTAGAGCTGTTATAGCTTTTTGGTGACCAGAATATACTCTTTCAATTGAACCACTTGAAACATTCCATAATCTAGCATTTCCATCTGACGAGCCTGTAGAATTGAACATATTAATTTATAGAAGTTTATAATAAATAACAGACGTACTTGTAAGTGTAATAATAAAAATAATACCTGTAAAAACATATTGTGAATCAGCACTAAAAGCGGCATCCCAAACCCACCTTTGACTGGTGTATGTCAATTCTTTAACTAAACTAAAATCATCCATACTCCATACACGGGCAGTTCCATCACCAGACGTAGTAACTAACAAACTAAAAATTAAATTTTCATCAGTTTATTTCGAAACATTGTTTCATTATCGTATAGATCTAACCTTGAATCAGGGCTAAATTGACATCTCAATGCATATTTTGTATGCGCACTAAACTTATGTTTAGGGTTTAATTTGGTAGGTTTTTCTCCAACTCCTTCAGAAAGTGACCAAACATAACAATGACCACGATTATTAACAGCAGCCATTAATCGCCCTTCAGAATCGATAGCTATGTCTTGTATTGAGTAATCGGGCTCAAGTATCTAAAATATTAGAAGAATATATGAAAACAATAAGATAACATTAAATAGATGGATTCTTCGTAACAGTGATTTCATACTAGCTGTTCGTTGAGATCTGTTCTAAGATCCCAAAGATGTATAATGCCACTCTGATCTCCAATTATGATTTCTGCTTGGTTCGGGTGCAAGCAAACGGCGTTTACCGGCGCTTGAACCTGAAAAATTCTTTGACATGATCTAGATCTGAAATCCCAAATTCTAGCAGTAGAATCTTCACTTCCAGTATACATCCATTTACCATCTTCCTAAAATTGACAAAAAGTACGTAAAACGGCATGTATAACAATTTTAATTGTCACAATTCGAGAACTCACTTGAAAACCACAACGGGATATATTTTTCATTACACCATTGTAACTATACAAAGGGTCTGGATTCGCACTGGCCAAATCGAACATTTTAACATGTTGAAAACCACAAGCAGCAATCATTTGTTTGTCAGGAGTTATTTCTAGCGCATTTACTTGCTGATAGTTCATGTAACAGATAAAAAAAGTAAATAAATTGACAATAAACTTACAACAAAAATATATCATAAGATACATACAGAATCTGGGTGCTGCATCGTCCTCAAACATACTCCACTGTGAGCCTGCCATAATTTTATGGTATGATCGTACCCACCGGTTACGAAGATCACTTGCTCACCAGAGGATGCATTCGACGAGTCCGCGGTCATTTTAACTTGAATTATTTATCTGACTTACGAACAGTTTACAACGCGCATTTGACATCTCAACAACAACATAACCTTACTGATGACAATTGCTACCAACACAAACTTCACCGTAGATAAATAAATTTGAAAATTTTCTTTTTTTTAGTTCAAATATCTAGTTTTGATATTTTATAAAATTGTATGTTTATATATTTGAAAAGTGCATATTTTAAGACAACGAAAAAAATTGTTAATAAAACAAGTTTGTAAAGTTTTAACGGTTTATTACGGAACAAATACTGAACAAGACCCCTCCACCGAACAATCTTCGAAATTCAACAAATCAAAAATCCCAAAACTACAAACGTTCCACCGAAAGAAACCCGACGACGCCGCATTCGTCGACCATTATATAAGTTGAAGAGCGCGGACGTTAGCCACGCAAAATGGCGGCGACCGCTTCCGGGCAGCGCGTGCCGGCACACACGAGCCGACCGCACCTGCTGCGAAAAATGGCGTCATATGAAATATTTCAGATGAGGAACAATCGGGAAGACGTCCCCGGAGCGTCTCCCGTTCCCGTGCATAATTATCGACTCGCTGACGAGCCCCAGGCCGTTGACCCGGGCGGCAAAAAAGCGACGCGTACTCGGCGAATTCGAGTCTCGCGCCACCCCGACTACAACAAACAATCCGATCGATATCTGGAACAAAGGATCGGAGCTGGCACCTGCGCAACGTACTACGTAACCGCTCCGGCGAATGGCGCCATTATCAAATTCAGAGCCCGTTGATACGGTGACCCAATTCGTGGTTTCTCGTGAATATATGTTTTTGTTTAGGTGTTTTATGGATGGAGGAGGCGGTTAGGGAAATCAAAACAGCGTTTTAAAAAATATTTATTGTTTTTTATTTATAAGAAATTACTTTTGTTAAACATGTAAAACCACTCGACACAGGAATGCTATTTCGTTACAAAATAACATGCAAGACAATGAGACAAACCGAATTCCAAGAAAACCTACCTATGCGTCAAGTCTAAAATAAAAACCTGAAAACTATTAAAAATTAATTTCTTAAACTTAACGCAGGTACACGCATTGCAGAAAGTACCCATGCACTTCTCAGTCAGACACCTTAATAATTAAGATTTTTTAACATTTTGGTTGCAATTAATATAAAAATGGTTGCAATTTACACAAATTTAAGAGGTAGGTTCTTACCGCTCGCGGTACACATAACTGCTACTATGCTAAAAATACTTAACATACATACAATGCGGGCGGGATTTTTATAAGTTAAATATCCGCCCGCTCGGATGAACAGTGTAAAATAAGTAATGACAGAGATACATCTGAGGTGTAGGTTTTGACAAAATACGAGGGCGCAGATAGAATATTGTACACATCCCTCTTGAAAATTATTACTAAATTGAAAACAAATTCTTTTAAGTGTTGGCGCCCCAAATTAAGGCACCGATAATTAGAGTAATAAATAAAACATGAACTGAATTTAATGAACAGATAAAACAAAATTAGGGAGATCAATCGCTTTCTTCTTCCTCTTCGGATTCTTCATCCTCGGATTCGTTCTTCTTCTTTTTGCTCTTCTGTAAAAGAAAGAAATTGGTTAGCGTGTCTTGCAAAATTAACATGTTCAGAATGAATCGATCAGAATGAATGCTCACAATGGCTGGTTTCTTAGCGGCCTTCTTCCCTCGCTTGGCTGCTTTTTTGGGTTCGCCACCACCTCCGTTCGCGTTGAAGGCTTCCAAGTCCTTGGTGTATTGTTCTTTAGCTTTGGCGGCTTTGTCTTCCCACACCTGAAGAAAAAAAACACAATAAGTTTGGCGAAAAATAAAGAAAACAACGGAAGAAAAGTTGAAGAAATCGAAGACTACTCACAGACTTATCCTTCATGGCTCTCCACATTTCACCGCCTTTTTTGGCGATGTCTGTTACTTTTAAACCGGGATTTTCAGACTTAATCTGTTCGCGGGCGCTGTTCAGCCACAGCATGTATGCTGACATCGGGCGTTTTGGTTTTTCAGTCATGGTTGCAATTTTTTAAATTCCTGCAAAAAGCAAAAAAACACCAATCAGCAATAGTTCAAAGATACGTAGGGCCGCGGAGGAAGCGTGAGGGGCGCGGGGCGAGGGGGGCCGCGCGTTGTTGACACGCGCACCGCCCGTCTAGACGCTTTTGGCGGGAAAACGTCGTATGGGTGGCGGAGCGCCTTTCCCGGCGGCGAATTCCATCTCACGCGACGCGTCCACTTCCGTCCTCGTGTTTTTAGGTTAAATACGAACGGAAAATCGTTAAAAATAGTACCGGCGTGACGCGTGATAAAGCGCGTCGTATAATGGGCCCGCTCGCGAGCAAAGCCATTTTGTTTTCGGCAGAATTCGGCGTGAAATACGGCGCGGGGGGGTCGGGGGCCGGCGGCAGCGTGCAGGCGGGGGTGTGGGGCCCCGCTGGGGGCGGAGCGCCCGAGCCCCGCCCGAACAGCGAACGGCCCAAATCGGGCGTCGAAGGCGACGCCGCGCGGGCCCGAGCCCACGCCAGCGCCGGTACTAGGCACGCGGACGGCGGCGAACCGCAAAAGCGTCGGAAATGAAAAAGGGGGCGCAGTCCCAAGTCGGGGGCTCACCTGGTCGACAAAGAACGAGGCGGGGGGGGCGAAGCGGTGCGGCGGCGTGCGGGCGAAGACGCGCGGAGCGGTAGTAGCAGTGCAGGACCTTCCCTCGTCAACGTTCCCAGCCAACTGGCGGAGCCGTTCGGTGCGCGCGTCACGCTCCGGCGTTCAAACACTGCGTCGCCAGTGCTGCCACAACGAGCGCGCCAAATACGAACCGCCCTTATCGCGCGCCTACGCTCCCGCAACTTTCTTCGCCTTATCGACGGGCGCGGGTTCGATTTTTAATTACGAAATCGACCAAAGTATGCGCCGACGTTGTTTTAATTTCGAACTGAATATTTTTTTGATCAAATAATGCGATTTTATACTTTGAATGGTTGAAAAGTGTCGATTTTTTAGGCGTATTTTTTTTAAATCGAATTTTTTATCGTTACAATTACGGCGACATTGTTTTAATTTCAAACTGAATATTTTTTTAAACAAATATTGCGATTTTATGTTTTAAATGGTCGAAAAGTGTCGATTGTTAAGGCGTATTTTTTATCGTTATGATTATTTTTACGATGATAATAACTGAATAAAATGCAGTTTATAAAATGTCGCATCGGTCACTGACGCTCTGGTGCGAAATTTGACCGCAGAGCGGCCGAGGCGAATTCTGCATACCATGCGAAAATGCACGTGCGTTCGAAAACACCGCCGAGCAAATAAAATACCATAACCGATTGAAATAATAATGAGAGTATTACGTTTGCGAAAATTGGCGGATTCCTTCGGTTTTCGTCGGCGAAACTTCCGCGTCCAAGGTGCGAGCAACAGGTTGACGGAAAGCACACACACCGACGTTCCTTCTATAGCCGAGTGTGAACCGAGCTTCGCGTACTCCGTTTCGCGACTATATCGCGATTTTGCAAACGGATGATTTCCCCGAAAGTGCTGGGCGGAAAAAGTTTTTGCCACACACGAGGCGATTCGTAATGTTTTCGAAAGTGACAAAGCGAAAGCTTCGACAGTTGTATGTAGTAATGCACGCTTTCTATGTACATTACTACATTCGTATGCCGCCATTGATATCGAAGATAACCGTTGCATTTAATAATAATAATAATGCCGTTTTATGAAATGCATCCTCGTGTTTTTCTATGGAGGGAAAATGGGGTTGGTTACAGACGTTAGCCGGGCGACAAATATACCTGAACGTTTTTTTTATGTAGGGATCTGTGAGTTATGGCCGTCGATGCCTTTCAGCTTCTCGGTAATGAAATCTAAGAAAGCTAAAATAATGCGATATTCGCTTTTATACCTGGCAAATTCAAAAGAATAGATGAAATTAAATGCTCACGAAAACCGTTAATGCTAAAATATATTGTAATAATTTTTGTTTGCATTAGAGAACCCTTTTACCTATACAATGCGACAACTTATTTACTAATATCGTTTACTAGGAAAAATTAATACTTGTTTGAACTAATCCGGAAATTTTATCATGATTGCAAACAAATAACAACATCGACTACGTGACTACTTGTTGAAATTGAAACTATACGAAATTATTAACCAATCAAAAGTTTTCTAAAATAAAATCGCAAACTAATTGAGAACCACTAATTGCCTCGAAAAATTCTCGAGGACGAAAGCGCGGCATTTTCCTGCCAACTGCTCCATCGCTAATAAAAAAAAATTAAAACACCATGCGCGATTCGACAAAGTTCGAAACCAGCCATCTTTCCCAGCCGGATCCGTACTATATCGCGCAGTTATATTTTCCAACATGTGACAATCGTACAAAATTAATTAATCGTACAAAAATAAATAAATTTAGAAACACAGCCCACTCGTCACGAGTACCAACTCAACGAAAATAACGATGACGCTATACTAAAAAAAATTTCAACGAAAAAAAAAAAACGGAAGGCATACATTTCATAATGCGTAAATATCAGGTAATTTAATTGTAAAGCGGAGGGGTCGACTCGGCAGCGTCACAAATGGCATAAACATATTTGGTATAATATCGACCCATAGTCTGAGGGTAGTTGGCCCGTGAGACGCCATCGGGCCGAGCGAACGTTCTCGTTTGTGCTTACGCAGCGGTTCTAAAACGTTCCGGCGCACGCGGACCCCCTTTGTCGTTTCTTACCGAAACGCGGTTCCTACGCGGAAACGGCTCGTTGCGACGCGAGATCGATGAATCGTACATATAAATAAATAAATAATCGAGTATGGGTTTGGTCGTTTTCGGTGCGCTCTATGGCGGCGCGCACCGTTTTGAAACGCGACGACATTCCGAGAATGTAAATAAAAACGGTTAGGGATCGCCGTTCGGTACTTGGCGTTTTAGTAAAAGTTGTGCGCGGCGAAGCCATACGCTCGATAAAAGAAAAAATCTCGTTCTACAGCTCGACATGAGGTGTTTCGAACGATTTCGTATGAAATTTATATATTAAACCGCCGCCGAGTCCGTTCGCGTCCGGGCAGACGCGAACGCGGCCATGCACGAGTTTTCGATACTTTTGAATAGTTTCACGGCTCGCATACGAGGCCGATAACGAATTACGACGCGATCCGTTTTATTAACGCGGATAAAAAGCTTTAGCCGATAATCCGTCGAAAAATTACACCGAAAAAAATGGAAGCCAACCGACGCGCCGATTGGGAAACGCGCAACGCTCGCGTTAAAAATAAACGACAATTTTAGCGAATTTCCCGTTTTTCTCATTCACCGTCCTCATACATCGGACGCGCCGGGGACGCGCGATTTCCGCGAAAGGACAATTATCGAGCCCCGCCAAAACCGGCGACATGGCGTCGCTCAAACAACAACAATCGCAAAACGACGCCGCGTTACGTCACAAATTTTGAAAACGACACGTAGCGCGGTCTCCCGCCAAAATGGGCACGCGGCGGAACTAAGAGCGGGCCGACGCATAGAAGCGAGCGCCATACCGCGCCGTTTTGCAAGGTAAGGTCTACATTGGCGCGGCGCGGAATGGCGGCGCGCGAGGCAAATCGTGGGGGCGCGCGCGGGGCCGGGCGGGGCATAAGCGTCTCTGCGGAACAAAGCGGGCGATACTTGCCTGGAACCGAAGTATGGAGCGGCGGTGTGAGGACGCGTCGACGAACCAACTGTACGAGAGCGTCGGGGGCGAGTGACGCGGCGCGGCCGGCTAGGCGCGCGTGCCCTTACGGCGCTAGAGCGGGACGCCGCTAGCGCTCTCCCTTGCCTGCGGAAAGGGACGGCAACACTTTCTATAATAGTAACCGACTTCTCTAGTTAACCGCCGAGCGCTACGCTGGCTTTTCAAACGCGTTGCCAATATTGAAATTTTGTTTTGTTTATCGGCCAGCGTGTTAGGGCGTTGTCTGGCCGGTTATGTTTTGTTAATGTTTGGTTTTTTTTTATTGTATTAAAACGTGCTTTTTTTGGGTTCATTCGATCATTTATTCGATTATTGAGACAGATACAATTTTTAAATTATAAAAATAGATGATTGTTGCAAAAGATGTATTAGGTTGGGATGAACTAGTCGCTGTCGCTGTTGACTTCGTCGCTCGATGCGGCCGAGTCTTTTTCCGATGAAGATTTCTTTCCTTTATCTTTGTCCTGCAATTAAATTATTCAAATATTTATTTTAGATTTATTTTTATTAATAAATTAGTAAAATACGGAAGTAAAGTTACTTTATTATTTTTAGGTTTTTCATCTTCAGACGTCGACGTATCGTCGCTAATATATTCTTTACTCTTAAATTCAGTGCCACCTCCAGAAGAACGAGTGGGTGGCGCTTCTTTCTTCTTTTTCTTAGCTTTGGATACACCAGAATCCTCGTCCGCACTGGAGTCTTTTCCACCGCTAGTCTTGGATTCTTTTCCACTGCTAGCCTTGGAGTCTTTTCCGCCGCTAGGCTTGGAGTCTTTTCCGCCGCTAGACTTGGAGTCTTTTCCACTTTTAGCCTTATATTCTAGCATCACCTTTGTATATTCTTCTTTAGCTTTCCCTGCTTTTTCTTCCCATTTCTAAAACAACATCACTTAAGTTTTACACGAAATTCAACGCTTCGTAAAATTAACTCAATTGTATAAATGACATTAAAGATGAAAATAACCGATTATATTTACCGATTTGTCTTTCATTTCTCTCCACAATTCACCACCTTTCTTGGCTATTTCGGTGACCTTTATTCCTGGATTTTCTTCTATGATTTGTTTACGCGTCTCATTCAACCAAATCATGAAAGCTGTAGATGGACGTTTCGGAGCATCAGAGTCTTTTTTCTTGCGATTTGTGGTTTTCTTTTTCCTGGTAGATTTCTCAGGCTGTAATAAAATCAAATTATATATACAAGAATAATCAAACAGCAGAATTTCAGTAATAACACAACAGTACTAACAATTGTTTTGGCACTTTTAGGTTTTTTCTTTTTCTTTTTCTTTTGGCTAGTGTCGGAAGCATTACCACCGCCACCACCACCACCGCCAGAGCCAGATTCTGAATCAGAATCTGTATGATTTGTATCATATCTGAAATTTATAGTATAAATAAGTATTGTGTTTGATATTTAATTATTTTTAATAAGACAAAAAGTAATTACTCTTCGGCAACATCAGAATCTTGTTGATCTGGGTTGAAATCTTCATCTGTACTTTCGTCTGAATCACCATCACCGCCACCATTTCTACCACCACCGCTGTCTTCATCTCTTTCTTTAGCTTCTGCTTTCACACGTGCCAAATATGCATCAGGTTCGTTTTCGGCATCAGAATCACCAAAGTCATCTTTATAAGATTGTTTATCCTACAATGGGTCAGTTAAATATTTAGAATTCAGTAATAATTAAGAATAAAAACACATTCTGTTGAGTTAATAATTGTGATTACAGATTTGCCAGTATTTTTCACGTGAAGTTTCTTTGAAGAAATAAAATCGAATAGTTTTCCATATTCTTCTTTTTCAATACTG
The DNA here is from genome assembly GCA_009617725.1 of Hydropsyche tenuis. NCBI lineage: Eukaryota > Metazoa > Arthropoda > Insecta > Trichoptera > Hydropsychidae > Hydropsyche > Hydropsyche tenuis. Next base: position 50,243 of record VTON01000002.1, read on the forward strand.
CTGAATGTATGTATAGTTCCTGATTTTAGTTCAATTTCAAAGTCAAATGACCTGTTTGATAAATAAAGTTAATAAAATTGTAGTCAAATGTACTGATTTCACACAAAAGAAAATTACCTAGTTGAACCACCACTTCGAGCAAAATTTACAGAAGTTATTTCTTCAAAACGTATATGAATTGGTGGTTTATGAACATATATAAATCCTTTTTCCAAAGGATACAAATGACCGGCTGCAGCTTTGTATGAACATCCGATTGCAGGAGTACCAGTGTGACTAAAATTTAAACCATATATAACAAAAAATAAAATATATCTATGCAAAACATTTCAAGCGAGATAATTACCCAACAAAATTTCCTGGACCAGTCAATCGCCGGTTGATGATAACTTTCATTATTTTCCCTAATACTTCATATGTGGGTCCAGAAAGTTCTTTAGATATTTTATCTTCATATTTTGTTTTGAGCTCATCTCTGAAATCATTATATGAGTAATGAGCAAATATTTTACAATGCAAAAGCACTTTTTTTAGGAATTTAATGATGGATAAAAATGTAAAGGTTTTTCATATTGATGAAAATAATTACTTGGAAAATGGCAATGTTATGCTAGTTTCTTCTTCTTTTCCAAAAAGCAATACTAAAAAGTGATATCGTGTTTGACCTTGTTTGATTGGAGGATCTAATGATACGACAAAATACATTTGTCGGGAATCTTTATGAGGTAGTAAAAATAATCTAAGTACAGTAGTCATTGGAATTTTATAATCAAATGTTTTTCCGTGAAGTTGGAAGAAAGAATGGAAGATTTTGATATCGTAACGCCCACTGAAATAAAAATTCAAAATTAATGATATTTAATTTGATTTGTCAATAAATTAATATGTTCTTGTAATTTACCGAGGAGTGAGACACTGTAATTCTCTAAATATAGCAATAGCATCACCAGAAACAGATATGACACTAGCTTTGTTCATAACTTGTTGGTGGAATGCATCTACAGGATCTAGATCACCAGCCATCTCACTAGTGGGTATATGGAATCTCATTTCCATCAAGGAAACAGGTGTGTCGTCATTCTGAAAAGTAGATTTTGTTAAAATTTGGAGATGATAATTTTGATGTGTAAAATAAAAGAGATAATTTGAGCCCAAGTATTATTTGTTTGATTATATACCTGATGAAATTCTAGAACAACTTCATTTTTTCCCGTGTTACATTGAGAAACATTATTTAACGGTATTTCGAATGCTGTTTTGCTACCAACATTGAAACTTAAAACAGCTCCATTGAACTTAGCAGTACCCCAATTCCATCCTTTGAGAGATAACTCTTTTTCTAACATATCTTTATCATAGTTTGTCTTGAAAAACTTGGCAACTTTTTCTTGTTCCTAGAAAAATATTACAAATGTAAAAAATCAGGGAATATAAGCAAAATGCTAGTACTTATGACTCGTATAGACTATCTCAAACATACAAGATACTTTCTCAATTTGTAATTGTGTAAACTTGGTGAATAAAAATACTCACTCCTTCCTTGAATCCTCCGAATCTGTGTAAGATGCCGTTTTTCATAAATATGCGTAATCCCCACGATCCTACAAAACGTTGAAAATTCACAAGCTCCATATCGTTGGCGGAGATTTGTTCGACTTTTCCAGTTTTGTTATTTTTGAAAATAATGTTTTGATCCGTCATTTTTATACGGCCAGGCACCTGTAAATGAAAATTGGTGATGTATTAACGAATATAATACCAAAAAATCGACATGAAAGCTAATAATAATGATTTTGGCGCGAACGACGTCAAGATGACAGCATAGGTTATGATAATTAGGAAGAGTAATTACACATCGAGATTAACTCACCATCGAGCCTTTCACTTCCGCAGAAATGTCCGAATAATCCAGAAACTCCATCTCGAATTTCTTTTAATTTATACTAACTTATTATTAAAACACATTTGCGACGGGACAACCGGCACCAGCACCGCTGTCAAACAGTGTTGCCAGAGTGAATTATGCTCGATATAATTTTCGATCTACTTTTGTAACAATTATTTTTGGATCAGAGACAAAATATTTTTCAAAACGCAAAATGAAAAAAAAAACTCAACACTAATAATAGAATCAACAACGAAAAGTAGTGAAGAATTTTACAATGGTGCAATAAGAACACGATTACGTCCATAGTTTTGTTTATCACGACGACAGCGAGCATGTGGCCGTTTCGATGCCGCATTAGAATTTAAATGCATAACATTTACACTCTTATTACACTAGTCATTAAGACAAAAAATAAAATACATTAAAATATCCATATTATGCTTTTTCATATTAAACGTTTTGTATTTAAAATAAACGAGACACAAAGCCTATATTACTATACACAAACTAGTATCGACGGTATCAAAACGGACTATTCAACCACGAACGTATGAACGAAATGAACGATCAGTCTTGTAGTGAACGTCGCCGCAGCGCGTGGTCCATATCGAGTCGCGAGTGCGGCGTTTCTTCGGTTTTGTGGGCGTGTCTCACGTCAAGGGCCGATGTCTTCGATCCCGCTGCCGCGGGTGCTCCACCCCCGCAAGACGAGCCTCGAAGTCCAGCGCGAAAACTTCGAGAAGTTCCAGGTGAGCCGCCCCCGCAGTGCCCCTGTCACGTCCGACTTACCATTCCTCGAGCGACAATACATCGTGGAATATCGTTGACAATCATGGGTCGTCGACATTATTCCATGGCGATAATCGGATAGCGAAACGGTGCCGCGTCGTGCCTAGTGCCGTTGCACAATCGGCGATTGTAAATCATAAGGTTATTGCATGCGTTGGATTTCTTGGAGGTGTGCTATGGCGATCCTCGATCGTCTTCCGGTCGATTCGTTGAACTTTTCGGTAACTGAATTGTTAATCCCTGACCTTCCGATGAGACGGTCGCACGTTCTCGAATAACATTCCATACGTGTATTTTAGATTTCTATTGTTCTTCGATTGACTCTTGACTCGGAGATGGCTCTGTGTAAACTTTCTTAGAGGAACAATAGAGTATGATTTGTATACGATGCTGAATCAAAGTTCGTCTACGATATAAAATCTCTTCGTGTTATCTATATGGGACGGTTAATGGTTCGATGGTGATTTTATCTTTCATAAAACTGTTAATTTAACATCCGCTCCTTTTAGACACTATGAATTCTAGTCAGCTTTTTTTATTGCAAATTTTTCAATGTTGACGTTGTCAGAGGACATGAATCATCGCAAACATTTGCATGTGTTTTACATTTGATGTATTGTGATTCATCACTGGATCAGAATTTTTCGAAATATCAAAAGATCGGTTCGTCTATGATTCAGATTACGGTCGATGCATCATTTTCGTTAACGTGAAAAATGTTGTCGACGAATTCAATCGATTTCTTATCAGTATCAGTCAATATTATCATTCGATTTCGTTATCGGTTCTTATTTTCAGTCTTCGTTGGATCTGGTACTTTTGTAGACGTTTAAAATGAAAGTTTCCAGCAAAATATATAAGAAAATTTTGAACGTTTCCGCTTCCGTGAAATATTTTTGGTCGAAAAATTTTTCTGTGAAATTCAAACGTTTGACCGAATTGAAACCGAGCAAGTATACTTTTTTGATGATTGACGAACATTCCAGAACTAGCAGATACATAGCTTCGCGTTTAATGTAACCTAGTGAGTTGATTTGTATGTATTAACATGATTTAACTGTAAACATTTTTTCTATCGATCATTATCTTTTATACACCTGATGTTTTTATTGACGTAGCTTCAGTTAATCGTCCTCACATTTCATACGTGTCCGATAAGAAAAGTTATCACGAAATGTAAATAAATTTTTATATTAACCCCGAAACTGAAATAACAACCCAAAGCCTATTTTCATTAACATTTCTATTTTTCAGGTTCTGAACGTCTGAGCATGCAACTTGCGCTTCTCTAACCACTCTTAAACCTGAAGACTACCAATTACGAACATAACCTAACTATGTACTAACAATTGTCTAACTCTCGCATGTGTATGTTGTTACTCTAATTAACAAGTGTGTGTGTTTGTGGTAAAAACAAACTGGTCGGCGTTGCACAATCGTTGGTAGAGCCGGCGCTCTCGTAACACAGTGAACATATCCTAGTTTCGGTCAATTGTACAAATTTTCCAAGATGGCCACCTCGGAGAAGCGGTTCCAACAGTTGGTAAGGGTTTTGTGAAATGTTTAGAAGTAGATTTTTGTTTGTGTAAGTCTCGTCCGTATTTAGAACTGTGCGTAAATCGGGATTGAAAGGGAACTTTGTTTATACGAAAGTTATTTGGGTAATTGTTTTTAATGGAACTTCTATAGGGGCGTTAGTATGGATCTGTGTTTTTAAACTTTTTTTTTATGCACAAAGAAATTTTGCTTCATATATTCGCTTTTAGATTAGTGTTTTTTTCCAACGTGGGACCTATGCTCATTTTTGGGGAATAATTCTCAAATCGTTAATATTTGTTAATTTTTTTTGTTAAAAAACGCGCTTACGAAGATAATTTTTTGATATTACAACTCTGATATTCCATAAAATTCGACACTATTATATCCGAATTTAAAAAAAAATGTTTCAGACAAAAAATTTGAGCGATTTTGGGGTGATTGACTTGTCAGCTGTACTTGTAATTGTAAAGTTAAAATGGCTAGCTAATTTCGTTTTTAACTTTAAAATTTTTACAAGGCATCGACATTTTTGATGCGTTGAAGTGGGCATGGCACAAACAAAGTTAAAAAACACTGGTTTAGATAGATATGTGCATTTAATTTTTTTAAATTTCAAGAACAGACGAAGTTTTAATTAAAAAAAACTTTTGACCAATTAACTTTCCCAATTTTTGGAACGAGTCGAGCGTGATTCACACAACCTCCCGTATAATATTAAACGTGGATAATTTTCTTATTTAATTAACGCGGTGTTTCGAACTCGATTAGGCACTAACAACGTCCATTAACTCGCAACATGACCGCTTTTCTTTATTCCTCGTTGCTAACAGCTTTTCCTTTTCCTCGACTGACGTCAATTCGCATAATGGAGATTGAAATGGAAATAAAAAGTTTGAAAAATGATCGCGTCACCTGTTGCACGTTTGGGCACTGGGTCGGTTTAGTTGAGGGTTGTTTACGTGAAATTCGAATCTATTATATATCTGAATTTTTTGCGCGTAATTTTTTTCGTCACGTAAAGATTAAACGTGATGAAAAATTATCGCAATTGGTTTGTTTATCGTTGTATGATAAAATTGTGTATTCATCTCAATTGGTAACAATGGTTTCGCAATACGCCAGTTTATCGTGTTCAATTCGATGTGTTATCGTGATTATAATAGTTGAGTAAATACTTGAAAATTTTGTACTTTTTTCCAATTGTAAGTCTGAATTCAATTTTATCTCAGGCTCGCTGGACTAGTGTAGTTAGCCAGTTTAATTTTAATAAAACTAGCAATGTTGAACTTTTTTTTATGAAAAAGTCATATCACTCATATCTAAAAATACTGCAATCGAATTTCGTTCATTGTGTTTTGATTAAGTATTTACATTTATGTAGCTCATATAACGTTCATGTACTAGGCTTTTCTGACATCAGAAGTTTATGAGTTTTTATGTAATGAATAGGAGAAGGTACCTACCTTTCAGAAAAATACTAACAATAAAACAGAATGATTCTAGACAAATGATGTAATACTACATTCATTTACTAACCGCTTTACACATCGCTTTTCTTTATTAATTAGTAAAAGTGATTGAAATCGATTATAAAGACATCTAATATTTTTCTATTTCTCCTCATCTTGAGCTATTCTTATTTAGCGCACTCGAAGATTCATCAATCCATCATCCACTCGGTTTTCCCTGTTTTCTTTCAGTCATTCGGATACCATTCCAAAATTTACATATCCATACATATTATATATCTCACCTAATAGCCAGCTCACAATTTGAATTTCTTTATTTGACCTACAGTATCTCGTTTCGGTCATGCTTCTCGTCCATATGTTCCTTTTCATAACTCTTTTGGCTATTTTTAACACATGTACTTCTTTGTGTGAATTTACTTTAGCATTTTCGCATTCACGCTTCATTATCGGCAAAATGCATTGATCAAACGCTTCTTTGTTCAAATATTCTTTATAATTCACATTAATTATTTTTAAAACATTGACATTTTAAAATTTCTCTTTTCCTCCTTCGGTATTATTATACCTGAATTAGGAATACCGATTAAAAAATTACAAAAGAATAAAAATTTATTACATTAAATTAAGATGATAAATTTTTTTTAAATCTGAAAATTTCAACATAACAAAGCGCCATCATTAAAATTCATATTTGATCTAGTTTATTTGGAGACAACGATGTTATCAAGACGACGTATTTGAGTAACTGGGATAACTAATTGTAAGATCGCACTTTGACATCTGTCAAACTGCGAATGAGTATGTGTAGGTGCATGTACAAGTATGAGCGTGGTACAAAAAAGGGGAAACTTAAATTTGAGCACCGATCGATCCTTCATATTTACCAAAAGAAATATCAGTAGTCCGCGGGTTTCCAAATTATGATTTGGCGGCCCGCGAAGTCGAAAAGGTTAGCGACCGCTGCACCGCAACTTTCAAGACCATCTATCGACAACAATCATCGAACTCTCCGCGAACCCTCATTGACATCTCTCACAAGGGCATCCATCATCAGCTCGTATTTTTCATACAAAATGTCCCCCCGGGCCATCATCCGCCTCCAGCTCTCGTCAGCCCACCGGAAGTGACAGCTTACCGCGCATCCGGCTGAGCGGACAGCATCCTGACATCTTGCCAGACGAATCCAGTAAAAATAATCCGACGCGCTCCTTTCGCGCCGCCACTGCATTTTTACGCGTGTCGTGTCTGGCTGCACTTCTCCCGCCAAAACTCTGAATATGACCGCGCTTTCGAACGCGCGGTTTAGTTTCGTCATGTTGTCGCAATCGGCTGTCTTTTGAAAATTTATGTAAATAGTGTGTTTTCAATGATGTCATATGCTAGGGATGTCAAAAAAAATTGAGAACATGTTAGTTTTTAAAATGATGGCTTTTTAAATCGGATTGTTTTAAAATGAAGTTAACATATACAGTATAGTCTCGATTATCCGGCTGCGAATGGTTTGCGGATTATCCGTGCCTAAAATATATTCAATTAAATTATTGTATTTTTGAATAAGAATACATTATTGATGCGATATAGGAAACAAATGGTTTGATGTAATAATGCGTTGTACTTTTTGTTTGGATAAAAAATCGAACATCTGAGAAACATGCGCCATGAGCCAATTTTGACAGCAAGTCTTCATGTTTTCTGTGTAAATTTTATTTTTCCTTATGCGTTTTAGTTAGGGGTTCTGAAGTCCGAAGTTAAAATTTCGAGGAAATAAAAAAAAATTGTTTGGATTATCCGTGCCCGCCCTCCCTGGCATTTGCCCGGATAATCGAGAGTATACTGTATATGCTCTCTCATTATAAAAATTCTACATATTTGAATATTTTAATTATCAGCATTAAAATAAACATTGTTATATTATCATTGTAAATACGATAGTGCTATTTAGTCATATTTTTCCGAGTAATCGATTTCCGTAAAAAATGCCGCGATTGACATATGAATATGAATATTGTTGCTACTTTATTTTTTTTCCGGAAAACAATGTAAAAAAGATACTTTATTAAAATTGTATTACGAAATAGAATATTTGGCACAAAAAAAGCTTGAAAAAGGTTCAATTCACCGGTGAAATCAAACGCTCAATGATTCATATATTATCGTTCGTAAAGAATGTTTCGCTTTTATACATCGGCTTTGCTGAAGAGTCGTTTTTGAATAATTTTCTTAGTATTCATCTGAAATGCGTATTCTATTTCGAGTAGAAAGAAACGGCACAAAAATATTCAGAGTATGGAAAAGTTGCAGTTTGTGCGCGAATTTCTACTTTCTTAATCATCGCTGTTTTGATTCGAGTCATTTTCGCGGATTTCGAAAACGGTGCGGTGAATTTCGCTTTTTATTTTTCTTCTGAAAATGAAAATTTATTACAATAAACGTATTCGGAAATTTCATTTTTTTCCCCCCGACTGTCGTGTACAAGAAAGGAGTCGAGCGCGTGGGCATCGAATTCAATGAAACGAGTAAAAAAAAACTATCGTGAGTCACATGATCCGACAAAAAGACCGTACGCAGCGTATTTATTACCCAATTACAAACATTAAGCGAATGGATAAGTCGATTTTTTGAATAGATTATCGAATCGAATAAGCCTGACAATGAATCCGAATCCGGAAAGGGTTTATAACGGCCGGCGGAACGCATCGAACGATTTTAAATAAACCGCCCTTTCCAATTATAGAATTCTAACGCTTCCTATGTAGACTTGTCGTTCTCGGGAAAGTAAGCTGTTTAAATAAAACGGTCGGGGTTTCCTGCGTAATAGGATTTTCAGAAGTACGTTTCGGCCATTTCCTGCGGCGTCACAAAAACTTATATAAATATTTAATTTTCACTATGAAAACGAAGTCGCTAATTGAATTTCGGTGTATAATATGATTATGCTTATCTGTAGATTTTTTTAGATTCGTTTTGCGATTTTTTTTGTCGATCGTGGACAGGTGCATCTTCAGATCGGGTTGCAGCAGACTGCAGCTGTCGCGATTTAACATCATCATCTTCATATGCAGTCTATACAATATGTATAATACTTGCAGGATTTTTGATAATCTTCACAAGTTTGCGTAGCGAAAGGAGAAGATAACTTCAAAGGGGTTCCAAATACTACAAACCATCCCACGTCAAGTCTTTGGGTCAACAGTGGGGGATTTACCTGTAGGCGGTAGAGGCTCTCGTCTCAGGGCTTTAGCATTTTCGATGAATTATTATTGTTTTTCTATACCAATTCAAATCCAATAGACATCATGAAAGTTGAATTACTTTCTGAAGAAAAAAAGGCATCCGTTTACATAAAAGATTTTTTTTTAAATCGCCCATTTGTCCTTAAGTAACCCGGATTTATGTTTGCATATAAATAGGGGCCCCCAATTTCTTTTGACGCCTTGAGCCCCTAGCGAAATATAAATCCCCCACTGACAATACACGATCACATTTTTGTATCAAACTTTAACAAAATAAACGCATTCGCCAAAATCAAATCACAACAAAAATATCAAAATGGAATAAATTTTCATACGAAAAAGAACACTTCAATCTGAAATTTCACACAACATACATCAACACTCGAAAACGTTGATGGTATCACATAAATATTTATAACGTATGTATATCGGTCGTTTTCCGCGGTCTTGACCATCCGATGCGTGGGAGAAGTTCCGTTTTTCGAACGTGGGATTGTTACTTTTTTGCTTTTTTTTCATTTTGTATATCGCTGAAACATCCTAACTTATTTCCCATTGCCGGGTCGTTAATTACATACTGTTGTTCTGATTGTGCGGATTCACGCTGGTGTACGTCCGATCGCACCTGAATACACATGTGGCTGGTTGAAATTAGATATTCGGTGTATTATGGGTTTTGTGAAACGTTTTTGAAAATTGTCTATGTGAGGGAAAAAAATTCGCCATTTCTGATAGTGATCTTTGCCACATTGTCTATGCTGTTTGTATTGAGCGTTGACTAATGGAGAAATACTTTATCTTATCTTTTTTGTTCAATAATGGTCGCTTACGTTTATCTGAATTGTTTAATTTTTCCATGCGCATAAAATAATAAAAAAACGGTTTTTATTCTCTTTTAATATTGATTTTTTAATTTTATTTAATACAAATGACTTTATTAAATTAATATTATTCATGTTATTATTTTCAAATTCATTAGATGTATGATTTAAAATTTTCAGACTCAAAGTATCAACAAAGCAGTTAATACATTAGAAACTCCAGTAAAAGAGAAACATGTTAGGAGCACCATTATTGGAACATTCCAAGAAAAGGGGGCAGGAACTTTTTGGGTATACACATATTAGTATATTTGATAATTTGTTAAATGAGTAATGTTTCATTAGTTTGTTGATATGATTTTGTAGGTTATAGCACTGCGTCTTCCTTTACAAGATAATAGAATTGTCGCTTGGAAATTTTGCCATGTTCTTCATAAAGTTCTACGAGAAGGTCATCATAATTGCTTGCAAAATTCTTTGAGGCAGAGAGACATGCTGAAAAATTTAGGGAAACTTTGGGTAAGTGTATTTTATATTAATTAATATTAATAGCTATTATATTATTCTTTCTTATATAGCGTTAATTAATTCTTCATTTACTTTTTTCTAGGTTCATTTAAAAGAGGGATATGGAAAACTGATTCAACTCTACTGTACATTAATGATCACTAAAATTAATTTTCATGATCGTAATCCAAAGTTTCCTGGTAATTTACAACTTTCTAGCGAAGAATTAAACGCTATTGGTGAAAATGATATAAACAATTAGTAAGTTTATAATATTTTAATGATCTGTATATTTTTCGGCTTTTCAAATTCATTTTGATTTTGTTTTACAGTTTTGAAATGTCGGTGGAAATTTTTGATTATATGGATGATGTTTTGGCATTACAGGGAGCAAGTGAGATCACATAAATTATTTATTTGATTGAAAATTTCAAATTCACGATAAAACAACTTTTTCATTTTTAGTTTACGATTCGCTAGATATAACACGGACAAGTTCTATGACAAGTTCTGGCCAGTGTAGATTAGCCCCGCTCATTCCTTGTATTCAAGATTCTAATTCGTTATACGATTTCTCAGTAAAATTGTTATTCAAATTACATTCTATGTTACCACCTGATACATTATCAGGACACAGAGAACGATTTTTAAAACAATTTAAGTTATTGAAGAAATTTTACCAGACTGCAGATAATATGCAGTATTTTAAAAATTTGATCACAATTCCGTCTATGCCAGAAAATCCACCAAATTTTTTGATTCAAAGTGAACTAAGAACATATGTACCGCCAGTTGTAATTCTTCCACCCGAAGAACAATTTAATTCTGAACAAGACATTATTGCAACCTTAATAGATACATCAGATAATATGCAACAGGTTGTTATCATCTATATTTTACTGAATATGTTATGAAAATTGTTAAGAAAGTTATAATGCTTTTCATACGTTTTATAGATTTCAAGTCCAGATACTCCTTCTGATTTTGTAGATAGTGTTGGTTCTCATTCATCTCGAACTTCTGACCTTATTGTTGAAAGAGATAACCTTATTGATCATCTCCAATCAGAAATCAGCAGACTAAGGTTTTAAAAATAATGAAGTTTCTTTTTTTAATTGAAATTTAATATTTTTCAATTACTATCAATTGATATTTCCTCATATAATTAAATAAATTCATTTGTCTATTTGTAAGACACAATATAAATGAAAATGGAAATCGTGAAGAATATTCGGTTGAAAATTTTTTTGATATATGTATCTATCTATTTACTAAATCACAAATGTAATTAATTTCAGAAATGAACTTCAAATCTTGATTTCTGAACATCAAGCAATTCTCGCATCACTGAATGATCAAATATCTTTGCTAGAAAAGGATGTTTCTTCACTTCAAGTAAATATAATACTTTTTTGCCAATTCCTTAAGTTTATGTATTTAATAATTATTTATGTAGTCAAAAATTGTATGTTGTAATGTATTTTTTGAAATATGTAAAAAAATAATATTCAGTACATTAATTTAAAATAAATTATGTTATATTTTCGTATTATTATACATATATTTTGAAAATCTCCATTATGTTTGCAGGTAGACTTAGAGAACGAGAGAAAGGAAAATGTATCATTAAGAAATGAATTGACGAAACCCTCAGCACCAGATATCGAAAGTGAGTGGAAGTAAAAAAAAAATTTGGTCTCGAATTTATTGCAAATACTTATTATTATTATTATTATTTATTGCAAATACTTATATAATTGCAGTAAACTGTTTACTTCTAAATTTGTGAAATTAAAAAAAAAAATACATCTATCTCGATTTTCAAATAAATCTTTGATTTTCAACAGTAAAATGGAAACTCGTGAATGTTTTTTTTCTAAATATTTAATATGCTTTTTGTAGTAGAATATTCATTAGCTGTCTTTTATTTTATTATTTTTATCCTCCATACTGCAATTATTTTTCTTAAAATGTATGTTGCTTATAAATATGGGATAAATTTGAGTTATCTTTTTGGGCTTTTTCCAAATAATCATTTAATACTACTTTTAATTGATTCATTCTAATTAACTACCTAAGAAAAAAAAAATGAAATTAGTTTATTTTGCTTTTTTCATTACCTTAATTTAAGTGGTTCAAACGTTATGTCCTTTGTGAATTAGCTATTTTTCAATATATATGTTTAGAATTCTTCAATATAGTTTTGTCTTGTCTTCTCATTAATGTGTCTGTGATGTTTTTTTCATGTTTAGAAACGATAATAGAAAAAACTAAAGTATTTGAAGAAGAAAAACTTAAAGCTCTACAAAAATTTGAAACATTAAAAAACGCATATAATGTTATGAGAGAAGAACATATTAGTTTACTAAGAAAAAAAGCTGAAGTTGACAAGCAAATGGTTGTTATGAAAAAATCTACATCGGAAAAAGATGCCAAAGTTGAAATGTTGCAATCTACTGTAAATGAGTTAAGTCTTGAAAAATCCAGAATTTCAGAAACATTTACCAAGAACTCAGATGATGCTAAATCTGAAGTGAATTTAATAAAACAAGAGCTAGAAAATGCTTCTCAAAAGTACAGACAAGAAATAGAAGCGCTTAAAAAAACTCTCAGTGATTCTGAATTTGCATTAACTACGCAAAATGATGAATATATAGAAAAATTTGAAAAACATAATTTAGAAAGGGAGCAATTGGAAACAGAAATATCCAATGTAGTTTTAGAAAAAGAAGATTTTAAAAAACAATTATTAGAATTAACTGAAAATTATGATAAACAAAAGGAAACTTTTAAACTACAATTTTCACAATCACAAATGGAAATAGAAAAATTCGTCAAAGAAATTTCAAAGCTAGAAAATGAAAAGAAGGTAGCCATTTTTTTTATTTCTCTTTCATTTTGATCAATTTTATCCATAGAAATTAAATATAAAGTTTTTTTGCATGAGCTCTTTCAAAGTTGAATTTTTATTTAGAATGGATGTTAATTTTTAAAATGTATAATTTTAAACGAGAACAATACTGTGCATGTTTCATTATTTTAGCCTTTATATCTTTTGTATTAAATTACTATTCTTTATAAAGTAAATTTTGAACATCCAGACTGATTTTATGATAAATCTTTTTGATCAATAATTTGACATCTTCAGTTTCTTCATTTATCAAGAGTGATTTTTAAAGCTATTTTTAATTTTCCTCGACTGTAGTGTTTTACAAATAATTTGATTATAATTAACTTTTGTAAAACTCACAATCGAATGTAGAATTTTTACATATTCAATGTAGTTATTTTCTGCATGTATTTTCGATTCACCCTTGTAATTTACTTATTTTGCACTTATCTGATTTCAATTCTAACATATTTAATTTTTCTTTGCATGATTAATAATTTATTTTCTAACATTGGAAATGGAAATATGAAATTTACAAAAAATGTATAATTGGATGGATTTTGAAATTACTCTAATGGTTTGGTATACTTATTTTTTTTTAATTTGGAATTTATTTGTATTATAAAATTCTCTGAATTAATCTATCAACTCAGAGCGTAGAAAATAAATTTGAATGGTGTAATAATGAAAAATTGAATATTGAGTCTGATTTGCAGGATTTATTACAACAAAAAGAAATAGTAGATGAAACCATATCAACTCTTACGAGTAACTGTGATGAATTAAAAAATAATATATCTAGAGGTAATTACGTTTTCATCATGTTTGATAATTCATATTTAGAGATATTTTAATTTCAATGCACTTATTGACCATAATTGATTTTTTTCAGAGAAAGAAAATGTAGCTCTTGCTCAATGGTGTCTTATGAAATGTAACGTAAATTCTGCTTCTGATATAATAAAATGTACTCTCAATGAACTAGATAATCCAGCTATTTCATCTTTACAATGTGGACCGGACTATTTAAGATCTCTTTTTCCTTTATCTGATAATGTTTTAACACGTTGTGAACAATCTTTAAAATCATTCGAGGTTTGTATTTATTTCATAAAAAAATTAACTTGGCTTATTCATTAACCATGTGAACTATCATTATTTTATTTTTGTATTTCAGGATGCTAGAAACCCAACAGAAGAACTCGCTAAAGATATTGTACAACTAGCTCATATATTAAGTGTCATTGTAATTCAGGGTGTCGCTACATCTAATACTTCAAAAGATATTGTTTTCGGTGAACGTTAGTAAATAATTATGCTTATATATCCAATTATCAAAAATAAATTTCTGTATAATCTTATTTTTGTCTTGATGTTTTTTCATGTAATTATAATTTAAGTATTTATTAATTTTGTTTCAGAAATGGCTCAAACATGCAAAAATCTTGCATCCGCAGTTTCACATTGTATTTTATATGTGGAATCTTTAAGTAAAAAAATAACATCAAAAGAAAATGTTTATCAAAATGGTGATTCCTGTAAATCAAATGAACATATTTCAAAGATTAAGGGCTTATTAGAAAATATTTCTTTGCTGACTGATAGAGTTGGAGGGCAGGACGATACTGGTGCTAGTGATTCAGTCGAAGGAGAGCTTGCTGATATGGATAAAGTGATTGAAGAAGCTGCAGCACGAATAGAAGTATTTTTTTTCTTTAGTTTTTTTTTATTGTGATTAGTCACAGCAATTCTTATTTTGTTTTCATTCTAGGATATGCTTCAAAAGAGTAGAGCTGCAGATTCCGGTGTAAAGTTAGAAGTTAATGAAAAAATTTTGGATGCTTGTACTAGCTTGATGACAGCAGTTAGAGAACTTGTTAAAAAATCTCGCTTGTTACAAACAGAAATTGTATCATTAGGCAAAGGAAGTAATACAGCTAAAGAATTTTACAAAAGAAATCATCAGTGGACTGAAGGACTTATATCTGCTGCAAAATCTGTAGCTTTGGGTGCTAAATTATTATTGTATGTATAAATTTTAACTCATAATTTTTATATTCCCTAAATTATATATGTATGTTGAGTTGAAGATTTTAAATTCACAAAAAAATATTATTATTTTAGTACTGCTGCTGATAAAGTTGTAACAAATGGAGGAAAATTGGAGCATGTAATGGTAGCTTCGCAAGAAATAGCTGCTAGTACTGTTCAATTAGTTGTAGCATCTCGAGTGAGAGCTGCTCGTGGGTCGGCTCGTTTGGAAGCCTTATCTATTGCATCAAGGGCTGTTTCAACTGCTACTGGAGCTGTTATTGCTACAGCTAAAGCTTGTGCCCAATTAGTTGAAGAGTCGGGTAATAATTATTTTAATAAACAGCTCATTAAATATATATTAAAATTTTGTTTGACACTCATTTTTTTTATGCAGAGGATCTAGATATGACTGGAATGTCCCTACAAGCTAGGCGAAGGATAGAAATGGAATCTCGAGTCAGAGTATTAGAGTTAGAACAGGCATTAGCCACAGAAAGAATGAAACTGGCGGCAATGCGAAGAACAAATTATAGTCTTGCCGACTCAGAAGCTAATGTAAGAACAACCATTAGATTTAAATTTCTTAATTCAATGTTTTTTTATATATTTCTTTTTTTATAGGAAAAAAACGCAACATAATGTTTAAAACACATTAACATATTAGAAACAGCCATATTGGAAGTGTAATATATTAATAGTAAATATATTTTTAAACATAATATGAACTGATGTTAGCCCTGATTATGGTATTTTCTGGTTCAATTTATGATTTGACAAGTCATATATCATTGTTCGAAACCACTACCAAGAACAATTATTGTAAATTTTAATAATGTAACCAAAGATAAGTGGATAAATGCGGCTGCGTTTTTCTTTAAAATGTTCATGTAAATTCAAATAGTTCAACAGTTAAGTGCATATTTGTGCAGTATACATTATACTAACAACATAATACTATCATATCAAACTCAAATCGACAATTTTTCTTATCTGTTTCAATTTTTAAAAACAGACATTGATAATTATATGTCGAGTTTTAAATGTAACTAAAAATTAGTGAAGTATCAATATATTTTTTTTAATTTTTAATTTCTGCACTTGAAATGAATACAATTTAAATTGCACATTCCTTAATATAGATAGCTAAAGCTGTAGCAATAACCACTGTGGTACATGACAATATTTTTAGTTTGTAATTTTGAAAATAAAATTTATTATTGTTTTACTTGTATTTTTTACTAGGTAGAAAAAAAGACGAAATAAACGATTATTTTCTTTATTAATTATCAATAAATGAAACATGCAGCAATTTTACTTACTGTGATGTGCTATGCATTATATCACAAGACAAATATGTCATTAAAAATTTTATTCTTCATTTTGTATCAAAAAAAAACATACAAAACGTATATGTTTTAAAAAAATACTTTTTCTCTTTTTCCATATTAAGAAATTCAGTTTGACAATTTTTATATAAGTATTAGATGAATCACAAAATTACTATTCTTTCAATTAGACCGTTCGTATTTTTTTCGATAGAGCATTCGATACATTACATCACAAATTGAGCAACTGGCAGCTTCGTTTTGCTTAATTTGCTAATTATTTTAGTACTTGAAAAACTGTCGAAGAAGTCAAGACTAACTAATAAGTAAGTTTGCTAAAGTAGTAAATGCGATCTTAAGTGTAAAGAGAGTAAAACTAATTCTCGGAAATGTAGAAATTTGGAAGTTTCAAAATAAGTGCGGACACTATAAAATAGATGTAGAGATTTTGAAAATTAATAAAAATATGGCAAACTACTATAATTAATGGAACACAAATCGCTAGGAATTTTCCACAAATTATTGTGCAGGTTGATCCCACTTCGAATGCTTCTCCGGAGTCAAGTGCACTATGTGAACGGCGACGGCTTGGCATTTTTCGAATTTAGGCGGAATAGGGCACAGTCGATATCTGACATCGTCACCCGGCAGCGGCACATATTCGCCTTCGATGCTGTAACACAAAATTTCCAAGATTCAAATGAGAGACAATAATTTACTACAATGTTTATGTATAACTGTCAAAATGCAAAAAGTAATGCTGACTCTGATATATGGACGAACAAGTCATCGCCTCCTCTTTCAGGTGTGACAAAACCGTGCCCCCTTTCTCTACAAAACGACTTGATGACTCCTGTCTCCTGAGGGTTTCCTAGGGCCCGTTCAGATCTGTAATCGAATATAAAGATTAGATCAATTAAAGATTATCGTTATACAAGAACATTTTTGACAATCACAAAATATGTGTATAAAAGGATAGATAACGAAAAAGACGAGTTGAGTATAATGAAGATGGACTAACGTGGAAGCTGTGCGTGTGCGTCTCGTGGTGATGGGACTCGGCAGCGTGAGACGCGAACCTTCAGGAGTCGCTGATCCTGACATTTCGTCCTTTCAGGTTCTATTTCTTCGAGTTTCCTGGATGTTTCAGCCAGCCGTCCGCACTTTAGCCCTCGCCTTCTGTCTTTCAATGGAACGACGTGCAGTCACTTCAACGCTGCACCATTTGTACGTTGTACGGAATTTGCGGTTTTATAACGAACGTTTTCAGATATACATTCGTTGAAAAGGATTTTTTACAATTTTGTATCTTAATTTCGAAGTAATAAGAGCTTTTGTTGGTAGTTGAGACGTTTTCGAAAAATCGTGCATTGGTATAGTGGTTGTCATTGTATGACTTTTGATTTTGATTTGATTATCGAAAAATGAAATGTTGGATGTCTCCACTTTTAGATTGAATGAGAAATTTTTAGGGTTTCGATAACAGCAAAATTATCGATGAAAAATAATTAAAAAGTTTTGATAATTATTTATTGTCATAAAGTTTCATTGGTAATCCTGCATTTTAGGTGCGTAAAATATTTATTGGCAAATTTGAATTTTAACATGAATAAAAATGCATTATAAATGGTTAAATTAAGATTCTCAACATAATTTACACAATATACAAGCATATGTAATTCATTTTTAAACCTATTTCGCGCACAGTTTGAAGGTTATTTTATCAGTTTTTTTATCATACTTTACCAGTTTTTAGTTTACATATTATACAGCAGCATCTTTTGCCATCCGAAATGTTACCATATGCAAATTTATACTGTCTAATCGCAAGGCAAAACGATTTGCAAAAACAACGCAAACCATAC
Source organism: Hydropsyche tenuis (assembly GCA_009617725.1). Lineage (NCBI taxonomy): Eukaryota > Metazoa > Arthropoda > Insecta > Trichoptera > Hydropsychidae > Hydropsyche > Hydropsyche tenuis. Next base: position 68,606 of record VTON01000002.1, read on the forward strand.
ACAAAATACGTCAAAAAACCCAAATTATGGACGCATAAAATACGATAAGAAATATTATTTCATCATCATCATTTTCGACCGGTTTAGTGCCCACTGCAGAACAAGGTCTCCTCATCAAATACTGGGGGTCTAGGCTATATACCAGGCTTGTCCAAAATTTCAGTATGCAGGGGCCACTCACAAATTTCAAATCTCAAAATTTCAATGTTTGTAAATTCAAAACGTAATAAGTATTAAAATATTGGTAAAGTTATTTATTTCCATTATAAAACTATTTCGATTTCGGAATAAATGCTGTTTGTTATGTTTGTTTTTGTGTGAAAAGTGGGGGCCACTTTGGCACCGTAGTGGTCCTTTGGACAAGGTATATAGCAGGCTTGTCCAAAGGGCCACCACGGTACCAAAGTGGCCCCCACTTTTCAAGCAAAAACAAACATAACAAACAGAATTTATTCCGAAATTTAGTCATCAAAATAGTTTTATAATGGAAATAAATAACTTTACCAATATTTTAATACTTATTACGTTTTGAATTTACAAACATTGAAATTTTGAGATTTGAAATTTGCAAGTGGCCCCCCGCATACTGAAATTTTGGACAAGCCTGGTATATGTATAGCCAACCTCGTAACGAAAGAAATATAATTTAATTCCTCGTAAAGAATTTTTTTATTCAATAAATCACAAATTCGTCAACAAATAATTAATGTATCAAAATACAAAATAACTATTGAATTTAACATGCAAACACACAAAACCAAAACAAACATCTCAAAACCAAAAAAAAAAACCGTTAAACCCCCCCAAACACTACCCGCAATTCGCCCTCTTATCGCCACGTCCGAGTTGGACGCCGCACGCCGGCTTACATTTCGCGATTGCCGGTGCCTTGCTCGCGAGACACGCGCCACTCTCCCTCACATCTGACTTCCCGCTTGATGCCATGTCGGACCGCGAGGTGAGTAACGCCCCCTGACCACCTTCCATCCTCCATTTCCGATGTAACAGCGTATTTCCACAGTGGAGCCTCTCCCGCAACGGGTCGTGGGCCAGGCCAAGGAGGCGAAGGCGGCGGCGCGCGCTCCCCGCTCCTGCTCCTTCTCGGGCTCCAGGTCGAGGTCTCGCACTCCAGCGAAGCCCCATCGCAAGTACTCCAGGTGGGTAGCGCGGCCGTTGCTAAATCTCCACATTTTGTGATGGTGTGACGTTTGCAGAAGCCCGTCCTTCGAGGGATGCCGCTGTAATGATAATCATACTCGTTTCAGGACTCGCAGCCGCTCGGGGTCGGGGAACAGGGAGGGGAGGAGGCCCAGGTACTCGCGCTCCAGGTCCGTGTCGTACTCTTCGCAGAACTACAGGCCGAGGTCTCATTCCCGCAGTCCCATGTCGAGCCGCAGGAGACACGTCGGAGATAGGGTAACGTATCTTTGTAACGTACGACGAGATATTGTTTATCTATGTTGATGTTCGAGTTTTTTTTGTATTGTGTTTTAACGTTTTTTGTGGCGTGTACTAGGTGCACCGGTTGAAAGTTGGGATTTTGTTATCGAAACGATAGTTTTATGAGAGACATTAATGTCGGGTGAGGGGGGCCCCACGCTGTCACCCTGCACTACGTCAATATGGTGAAACCTTTATATATGTTACAGGCAAAGCATCGAGCCTGTTAATACGTGTATTATCTCGCAAATGAATACTTTGTCTAAATCGTTCAGAGAAAACTTACACGGGAGTATGAATGAACATGTTAACTAGAGAATACGAATAACGAAATAAAAACGAAATAAACTCATATGTCAAATCACTCATTGTATGGTTTGTCTAATCGATGTCAGCGATTCGATGCATTCTCTCGATAATATATGCTATCTTTAGAGATAACGTTATGCGGAATCTCGTATCGTGCACTTTCTCTAAAACTTGAAGCGTGCGATACAATCTCTAGCTAATGTATGTATTGACTGTAACATATATATATATAAAAAAAAAACAACCTCAATCTGAATACCTGATTGAATATGATACGTTCAGTTGCACCCATCAACGCATTCAATAATAAATATGTTTAGATTTTTTGGGTGACTGAGACATGCGACATTAAATAAATGCAGCCTTGGCCTAACCGACCCCCACGTTCGATTTTTTCAAAAGGAAAGTGGAAGGGAAACGCATCTTGATGTCGCTAATATTATTTGGTATAGGGTGATAGCATATTTTACCCATCGGTAATTGTAGCGTTACCCGCACAAAATAATATTAGCGTCATCTAGACGTGTTTCACTTCCATTCGTAAAAAAAAACTAAACGCAGGGGTCGGTCGGGTAAAGACCACAGTTTTCAGTTAAGGAAATCTAAATGCTTTCATTTAATGCCGTATGTCTCAGTCGGTCAAAAGTCTGAATGTATTTATTTCTGAATGCATGGATGGGTTACGGAGTGTGCACATCGGTCGACTATGTAGTCTACGATTGTGTCGAGATGCGAGTAATAGCATTCACACGCCGATATGTCACTTGTATCGGTCGCATTCCTTCACTTCTCGATCTACCTACTGTTAAGGCTAGATTAGTTGACTGATATGCATGCACTGTTAAGCTGAACGTATTTTATTCAATCAAGTATTCAGATCGAAATTATTTTATAGGTGTTGCTACATTGATATAGTATGGTGTGGGGAATTGAGGCCCCTTTAATGTTCATTGTTAGAGCTATATATTTCCACTAGGGGCGGCTCGTGACTTCTAAAACAGGTGGGGCACAAGGTGCAAAGGCCCCTTAAATTTTTTTTTTAAAAAAATAAACGTAATTTTAATAAATTCATATTTTATTTGAAAATTAAAGCATAATTGTAAATACAGATGAATTGTCGGAAAACTTGACAGTATTTGTATTTTTTCGAGGCACATAGAAAATATATAGGACCGGGCAGACGTGTTTCTGTCAAAAGAAAAGTGACCTTCTGTATATGGATCTTTTTTTCTCTCCCTCTTCTGATTGTTGATTACCACTCAGAGAAGCAGGTAAAGTGAAGCCAGCGATGACGGGACCGGGTACATAAGCGACTGTTCGGAAGAATCACAAGCTGGTTCTGCTCATTACAAAGTCTTCTGGATAAACAAGCATCGTTGACGAATTGCCAACTAATTATAAAATTTCTTTTTTAAAAGCTTTTTTATTATTTTCATTAGGAGAAATAAATGCGGGCACTGCCCCAGTTGCCCTTAAAGACGAGCCGCCCATGATTTCCACCAAATTTCAGGTAATTTTTGGATACCGTCCCAATAGAATCTTTCTTGTTTTGAGGCAAACCATTTAGAGACAATTTTCCATTTCTTTCGTACATTTTGAAGTACCGATTAGAAAGTGCATTTGCTTATCGATTGAAATTAGTAGTAATCTGAAGGAGCAAGGTCTGGTGAATACAGCCGGGGAATTAATACTTCCCAGGCGATATCTTTTAACATGTCTCTAACTGGTTTTGAAATTTGTTATAGCAAGTTATCATCAATATTGATAGGTTATGTTAATTTTGTGGCATCCATTTTCCTAACTTTTAAAGCGTTTGAAATTATCATTTAAAGTGTTTAAATCAACGCTCACAAGTATCATGAAATAAAATACGTTTACCATGAGTTTCGGAAGTATACATAGCTTTCAACAACTTTTCTTCATAATTAAGTAATGAATTGAAACTTTCTGCAAATGCATTTTTAAGTGTAAAATATTCATGATGTCAACATCTTCAGAAAATTTGACATTAAAATCTAGAGCTTGTTATCTAGACAACAAAATTACATACATATCAAATCAAATCACATATAAATCCATCTATTGAAAAAATCCCAACTTTCAACTGGTTCACCTAGTTAGCTGTTTTTAATATTTGACCAATTGACTTGTTTACAGGATAATCCTACACAGTCTAGATGTTTAGGAGTTTTCGGTCTCAGTCTTTACACCACGGAATTGCAGATTACACAAATATTTTCTAAATAATGGAGGCGTCGAAAGAGTTCAAGTCGTCATAGATGCAAAAGTAAATCGAAAACATTTCTATTATACACTACCAAAATCTTTTAAACTAACGATTATTTTTTTTCTTCAGACGGTCGCTCCAGAGGATTTTTGTTTCGTGTATTTCGAAGACGCCACAGAAGCCAAGGTAGCCAAAGAACAGTGCACGGAATGGAAATAGATGGAAGGAGGATCAGAGTGGATTACTCGATCACACAGAGAGCTCACACTCCACGCCCGGAATATATATGGGAAAACCGACTTTGTATGCTGCCACTTTTCTTTTTTCATGGAATTTTTCCATTATATTATCGATTCCCAGAAAACATTATTTTTTAACTTTATTACAAACTATAGAAGATGTTCATGTGTTTCATATCGCTAAAATTGAAATGAAACGTGAATTCTTAAATTTTTCGTATTTTTAAAAATTTGCCAACATTCAGCTTGTTATATATGTTCAAGCTTTTCTATATAACTTCTGAAATATGGCAAAAAAAAACGTTTGGGGATCTTTAGAAAATAATTTGTTTTTGAATTTTTTTTAAAGGCATTTCCATACAATTATATGCTAGGTTCAAAATGGAATCGGATGAATTTTCAATTTTATAATATGGCCTTTGATTGTATATATTTATATTTATAATACTTTAATATTTCATAGGTTGAGAGATAATGGAGGTTATCGTGACGATCGTCGTAGAGATCGAGAGTAAGTTTGAATTATTAATTTGAATTAAATTAAAAAACGAAATAAAATAAAATTATAATGGCAATCGTTAAAATTATAGTAGAATTATATTATATCAAACACTTCAATTTTTATTCCAGTAACTACTATGGAGGACGCGGAGGTGGAGGCTACGGTGGTTGAGACTACAGATCGAGGAGAAGCCCATCTCCATATTATCGCTGAAGAGGAGGAGGTTGTCATCGCTCACATCGCTATGATCGTTCACGTCCCCGCTCTTATTCACCTCGTAAGTCTCATAAACGATATTGAATGAGTGTGTTTAATAATATCGTATAAGTAATTGTAAGTTTTCAAAATTCTTGTTTTTATATCTTAAGCATAATGATGTAATAGACTTAGAAAATTACCATTCAATTGAAATGTATATTTAGGAATGAATAGATTTCAGGGAATTAGAGTTTTTTGCATTATTATTTTTCAATATGCATAAAAAAAAAGTCAAGTATCTCAAATTTTTTTAATTTTTAAGTTAAATTCATTTTATTTGCTTTCTAAAGTTTGATGTTGATTTCCTTTACTTAGTTTGTATTTTATACTGTTATCTGAAAATTGCAAATTGTAACCTTTTTAATTTTCTTTTTTATAATTTTCAAATCAACATTTTTTACCACTAACTTAGTGGTTAAATAAACATGAAGTTGCTTTTCATGCATTGTCACAAATTATTATTTTTCTCCATAAATTAAATTTTGCCATTTTTTTGGTCAAAACTTCTGGATGAATTTTGCATGAATTTTTTTCTTTCAACTGCAAAAAATTTTTTTTTTAGTTTTATTAGCATACGACTACACAAGACGATAATCTTGATGTAATATATTTTCTATATTATGTTATGATAATGCTAATATTTTAACATTCAAATGTGCATTTGACTAACAGTAGGAAGTCTTAAGATTCAAAACTCAAATATTTTTTCTATATAGCCTATTTGATGAATACAATATGTAAATTGATCTTGATTATTTGACTCAACTTCTAGTCAATTTAATCAATCTAAGATCAATCTTTATGTAAGTTTTTTTAACTGAAAAATCGAGTGATTATTTTTGTGAATATATTTCTCTTCAATTGTAAAGTAACCGAATTTTTCAATAAAATTCTAGATTTATAATATTATTTTTCATTTCATATTAGTGGTATTTAAAAAATCATTACATTTTGTAAATGGTTTCATTGAGTATTTTTCAAATTCAATTTTGTTATTGTTTATTTTGTCAATGTATAAATATATATAATTATATATTGTGACATTTTGAAAATTACAAAATTAAATGTTTCACTATATATTATTGGTTGTCATGTTCACTCAAATATTGAGTAAAATCATATCCAAAAAAAAATTCTTTATACAGAAAAACTGAAATGTCCATACATTTTTTTTGTTGAAAATATTTGGAATTATGCTTATAGCAAAATAACTTTAGTGTTTAATTTTTTGTGATATGTAAATTTCTTCATTTCAAGATGTTTTATGAATGAAAAGATACAATAGATTTAAGCTTAATTCCAGATGAAAAGTTTTTTTCCTTTTGTTTTTTGTCTCATGTTTATATAAAAGAGAGAAATATGGTCGCAATTCTCATTTAATTTACAGGTCGTAATTAATGATGGTGGCAACACGTGCCTTCTCGAGACGACATTCGACACAGTAACTCAATACTTATCAGATGTCGATAAGTTGTTCATATTTTGGATTTTATTTTTAGAGAAATGACGTCTACATTTTCATAATGTTCTATTAAATTTATGTACCATATGTAGACTCGATTCACTACGTCCGTTTAATATCTCAGATTTCACTGCATTCGCATAGTACCTGTAATAAATATTAAACTGCATTATAGTAAAAAAAAAAAAAGTTTCAATAAACACAATAATTTTCTAGAAAATTACTTCATCGGATAGAAGAAAAACTAGTGTCTTATATCAGTCTAATATAAATTTTCTTTGTTTGGAAAGGTATTGAAACAAGAAAATATGGATGAAGTTTATCAAGTTTGATTATTTGAAAACATATTGCAAGTTATTTGAAAATGCGGTTTGTCAAGTTTAATTTAAGTTGAAGCATCTAAGAAGCAAAGAATATGATCAGGCAAGCTGTCGCAAGAGGGTTGCCGTTGATTGATCTTTTCCCAATGTGTCGTCGCAACACAAGAGAGAAAAATCAAGAAAGAAGTTTTCTTAATGTCTGGGATCATATTCTTTTTTGGTTCATATTCGAAGATGTTTTAGTTTTTGATAATTTGAATGAAATTTTTTGCATGGGTTTTAAAACACATTTGAATGCAATTTCAGTAGGACTCCTCAATGTTTTCCTTTGAAGGTAATAATAAATTTTCTCCCAGTTAGTAATATTTTCCATTGTTTTATTTTAAGCCTGTTTCCATTTTCCTATTTGAGTGTATAATGTGCACTTGAAATAAATTGATAGACTTCAATTTAAAATAAAGAAAATGGAGTAAAACCTTAACTTTTAAAAAAAAAATAGGCTACATAAGTAAGATGAGTGTGATCTTTGGGGAACAAAACATAGGATTATTTTTCGATTTTATTCAGAAATCACAAAGCTGCTATACAATAAAATAAGTAATCAGTGAATATTAAATACAGAATTACGAAAAATATAGCTTGTTGAATATTAAATTAAATTTTATAAGATGAGACGCCCATTTTATTTCAAAACTAAATCTGATATGTATATTGAATTGTATTTTTTCATGAATAAATAGCAGAGTAAACAAATAAACTAATGAAAAATATTTAACTTTTTTTGGACGGCAAAATATGTCAAATAAATAATCTAAATATACAATACAATGGCACGTCATTATCAACAATCTACACACTAATAATATAATAGAATATTGACACTTAATTTTGACACATTTAACATACTTCAATTTTACTTATGCAAAATAAATTATAAAATGTAGATAAATAAATCATATTTTTATCATTGATTAAAAGTATTTTCAAACATAATCGTTTTAATTTTGGAAACTTAGCATATGTTTTCCTTAAAAAATGGAATGATTGAAGAAATTTTGAGTATTATAAAAAAAAACTCTTCATTTTATAAAAAATTATATCCTATTCTTTTTTTTATTTCAAACAAGCAGTTAACACATAATCTAATTAAATAAACATTTGGCACACAATATCTACATTGTACAATACAAATCTAAATCATTTATAATTTTCTGTAAAACAGATCCTCAATAAAATCCAAAATGGTATAATTCAATCAAAATAAATGTTTTACTTGGTTTTCAGTCGAATAATTATATTATATCTTGTCAACAATCATTGCAAGAAGTTCAATTTTGTTTATGAAGTTATTGAAAAATACAATTAATTGAAATTTCAGACTTGCTTCCTGTAAGTTAACAACGTAAGTATGTATTTGAATATTAAAAAAAAAGTAACAGTTGGAAACATAAATTGGAGATCAGATAAGACTAAATTACGTATACCAATACATCAATTGCTTCTTTTCTTTTGTAAATTAATACTTTATCATAGATTCTAAATCAGTGTTTCCTCTTTCTAAAAAATAAAGTCTGCTCAAATTATAAACTAACCTAAGATATTACGAACATCTATCATGCTACTACTAGTAAATGAGTGGTTATATATGAAAGACAAGTGAGAACGTATCCTGGAAACTGGTTTTCATAAACTTTACTACAACACATTTACATTACTATGTAATATTCAGACATTCCTTAATTTGAATTATTGCAATTGATTTTTAGCAAAATGATGTATAAAATATTTTTTTAAATCTATCAGAATTTAAAATATTGTAATGGAATGGTCTCTTTGCAGTCGTCTTTTGCTTTTAAAGGAGCTGTGCCCATGAGATCAGCTGAAGTAGGTAAGCCTGGCTGTTTTATGCAGCTCTCTTGATAGTAAATCTTGAACCGCCACAAGTAGTGCGAAAAACAAGGCTATCTTCACTCCTATTGTCAAAAGAAATATTATGCAATAAATATAAACAGAATTGAGGGCATTTTTGAAATATATAAACAAACCTAATAATAATTTCTGACAATGACGGATCATCTTTGAAATATTTTATGAATATATCCCATGGTTGCGATATCGTTCATTGCCCAAGGACCACCTTTTTTTTTACCGTTCCCCACTCTGAATCTAACGAAAGGAAGCTATACGATTCGGTTGTTTCATCTCCAGATGGTAATGGTTCCATACACATCTGTTCTATTGTCGTCAAACTTTTTATGCTCGTTTCCCACTGTATAACAAAACGTTTCACATTGATGAAATTATAACGATTTTTTTTTTAGTTCTAAAAGTAAAACCCATAATATATTGATAATTTATAGTTTGTAAATACGTACGAGATGTTGAATAGTTTCTTTATCTTTGGCAGCACTTTCATCCATGATAAGGAATAAAGAAGTGTTTTGAAGTCCACATACAAACAGACAACATTTAGCACAATCAATGCTGAAACTTGAAACGTCTTCTTCATCATCACTTTCACTATCGGCATCTGATACAACAGGGACTGTTTTTTTTAGGACTGCAATTACAAAATAAAGAATATAATTTTTTTAAATGCGTTTCTTAGAAAGTAGATTTGGAATTATGTATTATTTTAAATAAACTTTATATACGGGTGTTTTGCAGTTGTGTGCAAAGCGTTTAAAAGGGATAGGTCATATCTGACTATGATAGGTCATAGATGACTTTTATTCGTAGGAGTAACTGTTTTGGAAATAATTCGGTTTGAAGAGTTGTCACTGACTATGCAGTCTTCAAACAGCATGTACGTGGCGAGTTAAAAAATATTCTCAGATAATTAAACTGTTCATAAACAAAAAAACGGTTACTCCTACTAATAAAAGTCATTATTTTTTTTGTAGGTAAGTTTTAAGCTACAAATTAGATTTTCAATATTTTTTCTGTAAAAGTGATGGTTAACGAGATATTCACAAAAAAACCGTTTTCGGCAACCTTTGACCCTTGCAAAATTTTATGCTAACTTCATATCGATACCAACTTTTGATATTCTGTTTAAAACCATAATATCTTCATATCAAAATTCAGCTTTGCTGTGGTTTTAAGGAAGCAAATATCTTTAATCCGTGGACTAACACGACAATTGTTTGGTGCGTATTTCGGTTTTGTTTTCGTGCATTAGTTTTTTTGAATTTGATTAAATATCTTCATATTTAATACGTCAATCGAAAGGGCTTTAAACAGAGATGTTTTTACAAATATTTGAAATCTTTCAGCTTCGTTTTTTATTTAATTGTAAGCAAGAAATATCAAAAAACACTAGTTTTCCTTTACTTCAACAAGTTTTTGATAACTAATTGTGTATTTTTAATAGTTTTGTATAGATATAGATGTTTGTATTCATATTTATGGATGAAATACACTGTAAACAAAAAAAAAATAAAATTTGTTTACCATAAACTTTCATTTGGGAATTATCAGAATTAAGTGCAAGATTTTGAATTTTTTCTTAGAAATCGAAAAAATATCAATAACTCGAAAACTATAATACTTTAGACTAAGGTATATTTACTTTAAAATATTCCAAACGATATGACCTATCTCCCTTTAAAAGCTTTTGCACGCCGTTGCAGAACACCTGTATATTTTAAATACCTCCTAATATCCGATGGAAAGGTTACAGATTTTTTCCAAACAAGGAGTACTCAAAGTAAAATCTTTGAATTCCATCGGAGTGATTCCTCTGCTACTATAACCACTGGATTTCTCAGAAAATGCTAAATGACTTAGTTTTTTTCCATTAATGGGGTTAATTGAACTCCAGATAATTTTCTTCTATGAGAGTCAAACAACGATGAAGATAATTTTGAGGATTGCTTTCGCTGGAAACATTTTTTTTTCAATTCCTAATGATTTTATAGGCAAAGTAAGTGATTTTCTTCTAGAAGGATCAGGTTTTCAAAATGATTCAAGTTCTGGATTTATTTTTGTGGAAATAGAAGGACTCTCGTTCTGTGAGGTGATTATTGCAGAATTTGATGTGATTTCAGAATCGAAACCTTCAAATTTTTTCATTATTAGGCAAGTTCGATTCGAAATTTGAGAAACTTTTCATCGCTTCTTCACATTTATCAATCTTATTAGGATAATGTTGACGTAGATATTCATCGAAAAGTGATTTAGAAATTGGAACACCATCATTTCTGAAAACAGGATAATGGGGGTCGGTGATTGTAACACTGACTTTCTTTTTCTTCACTGTCATCAGGAGAATCATCCGCATTCAAACTCATAGTTTTATTGGAATTTTTCGATAGACCCATTTTACCAAAGCGCATTGCAGCGAAGTTGTGATATTCTTTTAAAACCACTGTTTATGTCAGTTAAACTGTTGAATTTCCTGAACTTTTCTGCTGGTAAAGAAATGAATTGCTCAGTTGTTGTGAAGTCTTTGCAAGGTTTTTTTAGAAGGTGAACTCTTCGAAACGTCATCAGGTGTGTCTTTAATTTCTTCATTAGTTTCAGTCAAAACTGATGTTTTGTAAGTCGAAAATTGTTCATTTGCGGGACGACAAATAGACAATACGTTTTTCCATGTAAAGGTTTGAATTCTAACATTGGAGTAGAACAAATACTTGTCTGACCTGTGAATACTGGTTCAAATTTATTTTCAACTGTGTTTTCATCTATACTATCTTTGGAGATAGAATTTTTTAAAACTGAGCTTTAAAGTTTGTTTGGACGAATGCGTGGTTTATTATTAAAAGGTACCACATCCGCATGACTGGAAGTTTGATTCTAAGTTTTGTTTAAGCGTTGTCATAGCGTATGATTTGGTTAGTTCAGGAGAGCTTGGAGAAGGAGAATTTGTGCTGATGTCTTCTTCTGGAACTGCTGTGAATAATAAAGACTTATCTCGTTTCATTGTACCGAGACCCATTTCTTTTACTATGGGTTTGACATTCTATAACAAAACAGTAGAAAGTATTAAGAAATCCAATCGATACATTCATTATCATTTTTATTCATTTGATTGAATTACCTTGTTCATTTTAACTTTGTCAAAGCCGCTTTCATGCCATACTCTTAACCTATTGGCATCTTTTCTGAGAGAATCTAGATAACCTTTTTTGACATAAATAATTAAAAGTTGAGTCGCTGATGGTAAGTCATATTTAACATCAACAGTTTCCAGCAGGTGATTTTATATGATGAGGATCAACCATTGCTAAGCTTTTAGAAGTAAGTTTTGGACTAAGTTGTGTGGCAACAATTCTAAAATACCAAAGGAGTTTATGAGATCGGTTTTATTTCATATTATATTTTAATATTAAAATAAAAATAATAACTTATTTTTGAATAAAATTGAGCCTCCCAAAACACCTTTACTACGAACACAATAATCCAGTACTTGAATACCTTCCAAAAAATACACTACTGGCACTCTGAAAATATCTCTAAATAAAGTATATATGTATTGTTTTGCTTAATAAAATAACAGTTGATGAAATACTTTTGGTAAATTCAGAAGAGGTACATTTTTTTAAACATGTATCCTCCAAATTGAAGAATTGGCAAATATGTTTCAAACATCTGATATAGCTTTTCAGAGAATCGAGGATTATTTTCACCAGGAAATTGATCAGCTATTGTTTGCAAATCACAATGATATACTTTTATAAGAGACGTAAGGATTGCTGCTCTATTTTTTTTAACATCCAATCAGGAATATTCCTGTCACTACCAATAGCCTGAAAATAATAAAAAATAAAACGATTGAATGAATAAATACTCTCAAATATATTGACTAAAGTTAGAATAGTGAAAACAAACCAAAACTAATCTTCCATATTCTTGAATGATAAATTTACCACTGTGAAGGGTAAGAATTTTGGCGTAGAAAATAATGCTTTCAAACAATGAGTGACTCCCATTAACTGTCCACATAAAGCAATACGTTGAGTATCTGATACCCAACCTGATGAAAATATAATACAGCATCTGCTGGATCGTCAGCTTCTGCCAAGCAACGAATTGTGTCATACACAAAACGATCATCATTTCTCTGAAACAAAAACACAGAAATTCATTCAATTCTTATTAATTTTCAGATTCAAGATGTACAATCTACTAAAAAAAAAAAAATATATATGTAACATTTCGTCAAATTTCATAACAATATATAAAACTGAAGTTCAAATTGAACTCGTATAAATATTAATCACTTCAAACTGATCTATTCTATATACATATAACGACATATTGATCTTTCAAAAAATAAAAATCACGAAATTTGCAAAATCTAACTAGAAAAAAAATGTCCGACAGGAAACCCACTAAATGTGAGAAACAAATATTAGTCAAGTGTATTATCGATAACATTTTTTGTACAATAAATCATCACATCATCATAAAATCAATTAATTTTACGCACTTCGCCATGATCAAGTAGTTTTAATGAATCCTCAGAAGCAAAATAAGAAATTAAAACATGACAAACGCTGTCAGCTTGACAGCGGAATCCTACTAGACAACCGGGGACGAATCCAATAGCTGAAAAGATCCTGACAGCCTCAATGTTGACCATTGCAAATTATATATTACATTTAATTTTACGAAAAAAGGCTGATACAAATATGTTAAATAAATGTTTTAAATATTATAAGGTCACGGAAGTATATATGAATTCGTTAGAGCGAAAAAAAAAATCATGTTGCAAATAAGTATTGACGTTTGGTAAAAGATTAATTGTTTATTTAAATTGGTTCGACATAAATTGTATTCAGGGACATCATTTGGGATGGGATGAGAGGGGGGGGAATCCCCCCCCCTAAAAATTTTGGGGTTCGAATAATTTTGAAAAGTTACGAATAATTTTTGGCCTTGGAAAAATCTGAAATGACATCCCTGATTGTATTGTTTGATTAATTTATTGTTAGCCTTTAATTAATGAAATACTTCGAACGTTCTAATGAAATAATAGGTGCATACTGATCGATAAATTGCAATGGATTATAATTTTAGATAAATTATATCCGGTATTTTAATTATCGGAACCGTGCGCTCAATAAATTATCTGTGGTAAATTGCAATTATTTCGACTTTGAATAATATAAAATTGGGAACGAGTATTTTCTTTGTAAACATCGATAGGATTTGTAACAATAGAATTATATTCCGAAATTTATGTATATGAAAAATTAGCGAAATATGTAAATATTATTTTTTTTTAATGTTAAATTAATTATTTTCAATAGAAAATTAAATAATTACCAAAAAAAAAATTTTATGATATTACATTCATTTGAATACAAAATAATGTGTGAACGATACTAATTTTTTTAAATAAAAAAACTATAATTAGAATTAATAATATCATTCACTCACAAAACCCATTATTTAATTAAATCTTTATCAGTTCGTCTTCATTTTATGAAAAATATGATTTATTTACTTGAATTAATCAATAATACGCAATTACTGAAAAAAATACAATTGCAAAATATTTCGTCATAATGATATCTTACACATTCAGAAACTTCACTTTTGTCCTATTGACGTATGTCACATATTAAAAGATTACCCGAAAATCGATCTATATTTTTTTTCATTTGAAACATTTCACTTTTAATATAACAAAACTCAATGATTCACACAAAAAAATAAATCAAAACTGAAAAAAAAACACGATTATTTTCAGAAAAATTCAACCCGTAAATAAAATTCATCCTAATTATTATTACATCAATAAAACATAACACCACGAAGAATCCAAGAACGACAGCATCTTCAGAAGCCCTACTCCAATGCAAGGAGCGGCATTCGAGCGCACCAGTAGAAAGCGAATTTTCGGTTGCACCAAGTTCAGTATCCGTTCAGCCGCCACAGAGCGAACATCGACAGTGAAAACCACGAAACTATTACGAACCCAAAAAAAAAAACCGACACGCAACCTTTCAACGGCCTTGAAAGCCCCGCGCAGTTTTCGAAAATTTGAATTTCGCGCGCGTTTCCGCCGATGAGGCGCGCACCCTTCCGGCTAGCCGAAACACCCCTTTCTAGGGTCATGCTCGATTTCGAGACTGTAGTGATTAAAAAAATTTGTCAATTAATATAAAACTAGAAGAGGATCTTGGAAAAAATGACGACGGTAAGCTTTTTTTATTAAAACGGAGGATTTATTTGTAATTTTGAAAATGTGTGTCGGAGGTGTGGCTTATCTGGTGGTGGTTGAAAAAAATGTGAATATATATTTGAAAAAAAAAATGGTTGCCGATTACGTAAATCGCGTTTTCACTTTCGATGGTCATAACTTGTTCGGTCGTGTGTTAATTCCAGATGAGAAAAGACCCGTTTGAGTGCGCGCACCATTCAAATTATGTAATTGATGTATAATAACATTATCGAATCCGCGGATGATTACGTCTGTTAGAATCGATGAAATGTCGGGCATGAACTTATGACCGTTATATATTGTTTTTTTTTTTTTTTTGGTTTTCGCGCGTATATAAAAAATTCAAAATCTATGCGGCGGCCTTTCGTTTTCGTTTTCGTACGGTTTGTTAACGCATAATATTCAATGCCGAGGCGATTGTGATTTTTTTGAAAAGCGTAAGTGAGAGCGCGAATGTAAAATGAGTTGTTTTGTTGATGAAGGCGCTGAAAAGCGTGGCCGTTTTTTGTCGGTTTTTGTGTCGAGCTGAATTTTTACCGGGTTGAATTTTTTTTTTTTAATGAAATCGCAGAGGAAAAAAATCTTTATATATATTTCTTTTGATGATTCTGATATGAAATATTGATGGATCGTCCTTGAATGGCGGAAAGACAAAAGAAAAATCTGCGTAGGAAAGTTGTCATTAGTGCGATTACCTTGGTTTGTGAATAACGACAAGAAGTGTTGAATGTTTGACACACATATGTATGACTACGACTCGCCTACCGCTCAGGATCATTTGAAAACAATATCTTGTGTTGAAACGCACTAATTGCTTTCGGATATTGAAATTGGTGTGATTGAAAACGTTCGGAAATGCCTCATTATTAACTGTGATCTATATAATGTCCACTACAGGACGAAGCCTTTCCAATATTATGAAATCAATATTTTTCTCTCAAGATGATAATAATTCAGATCAATTATAAATATCACATTCATCTATTGACTGCGTAATTTGTTTCTTAACTACAATATTCAATAGGATTCAATACATTCAAATTCATAACAATAATAGAACATTAAAAAATTTACGATGTTAAATTCTCGGTGTAAAATGGAAATGCACTATTATTTCATTGTTAATGCTCTGTAAGCGCGTTAAAGGAGATGTAACAAAATCGCGGATCGCATTAAAGCGAAATATTTCTTTGTGTCTGATGCCAATTTGAAGTTTATTTTTCTATTGTATAAATATAATGGTGATGGTCTCTTTAATCAAGGTTTTCTTTGAAGATTGAAAAGGCAGTAGGTGTGCGCTATTGTTTCTCGACGTGAGATTTCCTCATTAAAATGATCGAAAAAAATACATTTTTCTTTTTTTTAGCAAGTCTATTGTAAATTGTAATAAATGCCGGTATTAAGCGATAAATAAAATTTGTGAATTTGTACAAAAATAATTAACACGACAAGACAATTCAATAAGCTCAAAATTTTCGGAACGACACGCGAATATCCATTCTTGTCATTCTAGAAGTACTTTTTTTTTTCAAATAAAAGCAATGTCAACGTCAACGTGCACATACACTTTTTTTTTTCGTCGATCAATCGTTCATTCTTTTGGTGACCACAAGTTGAATACGATTTGCATATCAGATATCGAGAAGGACGTCGACATTCTTTAAGTGCCGGCGTCTGAGAACTCCTGATTCCACTCATCGACGAAAAAAATATGATTAATTTAAATATAAAACGGGTCAATAGCCAATCTGAACATGTGCAATCGATTTTTGTGTCCATTTTATTATGCGTAAAATAAATATGCACCTTGCGGGTGCTGTTTGTTGTTGAGACCTTTAGATCAAAGCAAGCAGGTTTTCCTTTCGAATTTTATCATTCTATTCAATTCAAGTTGTATTATTTTGTTATCAAATGTGTCGATTTTATGCGCAACTTTCTATAGAAATTCTTTCGTATATACCAATTCATTAATGTCATCTATGTATCAGCAGATAAATCCACGAATATATAAAATAATTTTTTATTCTATTTGAATTAAAATTTATTATCAATAGAAAATTTCGTATGTTTCTATTACTCAAATTATTAGGTCAATGCAAAAGCTACATCGTATTTTGAAACCAAACCGATACGATGCAAAAATACCACACTTTCTTTATCGGTTAACTCTTATTTTCAGCATGATCTCTTTGATATTTTGATGTTGATCAGCATTAATCATTAGTCATTGATATGTCTTCATTATTTTATTGATTATGAAAAATCCTTAGATCTGAATTTTAAAACCACAACTGAGTGATTCTAACGTTAATTGCATCACTGTACATATTACTGGTATTTTTGGTTGCCGCATAGTATTTTTTACAAAATTTTAACAGTGAAAAAAATGTCATAAATGCACTTTATTATAATATTAGACATTTGAAAATTTTCTACGGACTGTTTATTGTTTACTGACTAGGCCAAAACTTGGCAGATACTGAAAAGAAATAATATATAATAATATAATATAATAGTTTAATATAATGTTTGAATATAGATGTTATTCATTAGTTTGGAGAAAGGAGAAAAATATTTGACAATTGAAAAAAATACGATGAAACTTATGTATTGACCTAATATAATAATCAAAACAAAAAAAAATACAGATATTATAAAATAAAGTATACATAATCAAAAAAAAACATGGTATCCCTTTCGAATTATAGTATCATATTGGAATTAATATAATTTTCTACACGAACGCAATTCGCTATTCGTTGCGAAATCGAATTGTTCGATTGGCGAACCGTTGCTTTCTCCTGCTGGGCATGTCTGCATTTGGTCATCCGCTTCTGTGGTGGTCATGCGATGCGCCAACACTTCCCGATCGACAGAAGATGCTCGGACGAGGTGTGTGGCAATTTTCACGTGCGAAAATGCCCGACGGCCCTTGAGCAGTGCGTGAATTTTCCCATTTTCCGATTCGAGAGTACGGCAAACATCGTCCGCTCGGACAATATATGCGTAAAGATTGCACAATTCGGAATAACTTTGTATATTTATATAGTAGACGGCCTCGTCTATGAAAATATTTGTTTGAAATTTTTTTTTTTTTTAATAAAAAACTTCAGAATTATATCATATTTAATATGTCCGGTCAAGGTCTGATAGATTTTTGCATTAAGTCGTGTTAAAGATGGAAATCTTTGTAAATTCCATTATAATATTGGGTCTATAATAATTCGATTCGAGCGGTCGTTTCCGCTGGGAACGAAAATTTTGGTAACCGCAAACTCGTTAGTTTTTTCCCAAAATTGTTCTGAGCCGGATGACCTCATTTGCTCGTTTGCATCGGTATGTAATAATTAATTGCACGTGCAATTAATTTTCGGTCGCTGATTTCGCGTCCGATCATTTTACGACGAAGGCTTTTGCATAATGCGGTCGTATTTCAGTTTTACGATCAATTAAAAGTGTTCGCGTTTTTTTTTTTTCGATGACTCCAATTTTCAATGCCGCACGTTATATAACGCATTGTTTGATTTTATGCAATTTTTCGATAGTTATTGACTGTTTCGAGTTACAAAAGCAAGAAGCCGCTATTGTCAAATGGAAGCTTTCCGCTACAGAACAAATGGATTTTCTAAATAGTGGTTTTTTATATAAAATTTTATGGATGTTGTCGGTTTCACGTGGGGTCGAGCGGTGATCGATCCGTTGCGATATAATTATGTAATTTTCCATCTGTACGTGTTATGTAAAAGCCAAAATTAAAAAAAGAAAACACGCAAGCATTCGGACAAGATACGCCTATTAGTTACGCAACATTCTCCCTCGACTCGTTTTGAAAAATTTTTTTGAAGCATCCTCTTGACATCCTTGATTGAGTCTTAGTTTTAGAATCTAATGAGGAATACGAATTGAAAGTGTTTTATAGATATTTTTCAATCGTAAAATAAACGAGTCGTATATTTTTTAGTATACTGAGATGATGTTATAACAAAATTGTATGAAATTAAATTATTTTTTTTAGTTGTTTGTGAAATAATTAAAATAAATTTACATTTAAGTTGAAACGAATCGATCTATGTCATTTTAAAAAATCAACAAATTTTTCATGATATTATATCTGATACTAATTTATTTTTTTATTTAGATAATTTAAATATATATACCACTATTTTGATGATAAATGGAAATAAATAGAAGGTTTTAGTATCTATTCAAAAACTAATTCGACTCACTTTAATTTTAGGAAATCAGATTTGACTCTAATGGACGAATCTCACGATCGTACAATTGTTAATAAATAACGGAAAATGATTGCAAATTCGTTTTACATCCGCCTACAGATCCTATTGTAACCTTGAATACCTGTCGACATCATGTCTTATACAAATATTCTAAAACGTCGATATATACATAATGTTCAGACGGAATAGATGTACACGTATAATGTCAAGGAATTGTGGTTAACTGTGAACGTTGTTCAGTGAGTCATATTTAGGATTTTCGGTGTGAAATAATGAAATTTATTTCTCATCTATGAATTTATAATCGTTGTATAACATCGCGTGTATAGAAAACGGTATTTTACGTATTAATGTGTTTGCAGTTCACTCAACTTGGTTGCATACTTGAATGAAACAATGGCGTGCAAGTAAGCTCGAAAAATTGTTTGATTTACATACTGGTTAGTTTTGTCGAAGCTGGATAATTCGAATTGTTCAATGAGAAAATAATAAACTTGTCTTTCAAAGAGATATACCAATTTGCGCTAAAAAAATACTGAAAGTGGATTAATAAAGAGAAATCGATGACATTCCAAATCAGAAAAATAAACAAACATTCTTATAATTTTTTCGAGTGATATTGTATTCAAAATGAAATTTTATATTGATTTTGCACTTAGTTTATAAAAAAATTAACAGCCTAATTGCAAAGCTATTGACACTGAAATTTCAAGCGCCTACTAATTTTTAATTTGATCAAATTTTTTTTAAAAAAAGTATTCTGTAGATTGAAAAAAAAATGAAGAAACATTTAAATATTAATATAAATACACGGAAGTTATTTGTTGACTCATTATTCGTTCATAAGTCAAAGTTCATTTCATTTGACCGATTGGATTCGATATCCCACCGTGTAAAAGCGATTATCAAAGAGATTTAAAAAAAAAAGAAAACTTCTAATTAATAGTTCGAATCGAATCGATTACGCGCTTCGGGCATCAGATGCGAAAAGTTTTCTCCATTGTTGATTTTTCTACGATTTCGTACAATTTTTTTTCCATTCGGTCGATTCGCCAGCTACAATTTGACCCGCATCATCGTCGACGATGACTCTTGCCATTAAACCGCGATTATGTCGATGGAAAAATAAATTGTGATCGTATGTAATACTACATGCGTACATTGAAGACGTTCCTTAACATTTCACCGCAGTTTCGACTGGCTATGTGCCGAAAGAAAGTGAAGAGTGCTCTATGGCTCTTTTCACTTTCAAAACATTTTTTTCGTGCGGTCGATTTTCGTGGATTTAATTAGCTTCGTCTGAGGGAAAAGCTATAAAAAAATTTGATCGGCTTGACAGGTGCATGGTGTCGTCCATCCTTCCATTTAAGATGATTTTCTAATTTGGAAATCATTAGTGAGAATACTCTTAATGTCGATATAACTGTTGAAATCATCGTCTAGTTTAAAAGCGTTATTTATAATCTTTCTCTTCTCTTAATCGGCTTTCTAGTCGGTTCTGTCCGGAAAGCTTTCAAAAAACGAATCAGTTGATAAAAATTGGTTTCAATCAATGTACCATAGAAATGGTAGCTAATATAGGATCAAGGTGAATGGAAAGCTGCATGTTTGAAAAGTTGATGCTCTCGACTCAATGCAACTCTTGCAAATTTTTAACATTTGAGGTCCTCTCTGGGTCAGTGTACCTCATACTAGTATCAACTATGTATATGCAGTTGTGAAACGTTTAACGTCATTATTTTCTACAAACTTAGAACGAAGTCGAGAGTTGTAAAATATGGGAGTAAGTTTTGGTACAGTATGAAATTATCGTTACTACAATTTGCTCTAAATCGCAGAAGTAATTTGGAATGTGGTTCTGCAACGCAATGTAACAATGAAATTTCTAATGTCAATGATATCATGGTCAATAGTTGACTTTCGAAAATTATTATTAGATCACGTTCTATCATAGATCATTGTTAATTTTATAAATGGCGAAACATTATTCTGTTCAGTCATCGAAAGAAAAAAGCGAAGACAAGTAGCGTCGTTCTTTTAATTATTATTGATAAGTTAAATGCGGGTCCAAGGTCTCGTTGCATATATTGATTGCTCTCACTGGGTTTATTGCCAGCATTTTCACTTTTGCTATTGTTAAGAATTAAAGAAAGTTCTTGTACATCTTTGTGTCAATTAAAATTCTTCTCGTGTGCTTATTGTTGTGAATGTGAATGCTTTACTGATGTGTCCACTTGGAGGTCAATTTGAGAAAAAAATTCTCGACATATTTGATTATACTTGATATAAAATAGAATATACATAGTGGTATAAAAGATTTATGCTTGACTGCAAAAAATAATACTCATTTTAAGAACGCTATAGAAAAAATCGACTGTCAAGAGAATCCTGAATTGGGTTCCAAATTGGTTTTTTTTTTTAATGGCAAGGATGGCGATGTTGTGAATTTTATAAATGTGTATCATTATAAACATACAAAAAAAAATAATTACGGTTTGAATGGATGATTTGTTTTTTGTTTTCAATTTGTAAACTGCGGAAATTTATCGGTAATTGACGAGCTTTCCGATAAATTATCATCGTCGTGACTAAATTTACATAAGTTTTTTCTCAATTTTAAAATAGTTATTTTTTATAAATTTTTGGTATTTTTTCTCAAAAAAAAAAAAAAAAAAAAATTATGCATCAAAATTATTTATGATCAAATAGTGCTGTTTAAAGATTTATGGAATGACGATAAATTAGAAGAAGATTTTAGATTTGAATAAGAATAATAGTTGATATTTGAATATTGACTTCAAGCTAATGAAAAAAAAAAAATGATGTTTTAGAAAAGAAAATACCGTAAGAAAGTTTAATGCATGGTTATAATGAAACCCATTATTTTTTTTTTTATTTCGTAGATAATAAAATTTAAATCGATTTATACGTAAGAAATGAAGAGAATTGAATGTTAGCTGTTATAAAATTTGCGGTTAATAGTTATCAAACGAAATACCTTACATAACCCGAATTACATCGAACCAACATTGAAAATTTCGATATTACGATTCGTCAACAGACTACTGCGAATATTTTCAACACACAAACAACCTAAAACCCCAAATGAAATTGAATCAAACTTATTTTATACAAAACAATCAAAACATCCTCTCAAAGGGTCATTGCCGAGATAAAGCCGTATTTTGCATTTCAGCATTATATTATATCCAAGGTGGGCGGGCGGGTGTGTTCGGTGGAATGTTGCAAATATATCTGTGACGAATAAAGAAAATGTTTCGTACATTAAACTGAAATGTATATATTGTGAATCAAGTGCGTTGAACTCGTCACGTATATAATGTACGTGCTGTGTACCGTCGCATAAACGATATTAAATCCGAAACATACCTGCATACGTTCACTTCTAATGTAAATACGTATTTCATAGTCTCACTCGTTGTGTATTCATTACTGTAATCGTGAATGTGATAAACTGAAGTTCATAAACTTTCTATAATTAAAATTTGTCTATATAATGAGTGCTGACGGGTAAAACCATTCAGATACTATGTAAAGGTGAAATGTTGTATTATTTATTTAAGAATTGATTGTTGAAAATTTTTTGGATACGAAAATGTTAAGTTATTCATCCGAATGATTGTCTCAAATGTGTTTTAAATAATTGGAATCAGTATTCGTATATTTTATGCAACCGAGGCATTGTTTTCGAATTGTAAAAAAATAAAAGAGGAGCACATAATATAATATAAAGCTTCCTTTTTTATCTAAAATAAAAAAAGTTAAACAACGACAGTACAGTTTGAGGAATTTCGTTTTATATTTCGTATTCGTATTCGCACGTGAGAAGGTTCGTGAAAATTCACAGGAGCGACTTCGTGATTCATATTTGAAAATATGCCGCGCCGCGTGTTACGACCTCGACATTTTCTCGAACCGGCACTTTTTTAGTTTGTGGAACATCTTTCCTCTTTTTTTAACTATTTTCATATTATTGGAAATTGTATTTTGCTCGGACGAAGGTCACATTGACCGACTAGTTTTGTCGCTTTGGGCGTTGATAGATTGAAAAAAATTATTTAATTTATGCAATTATATAAAAAAACATTTTTTTTTTCCAAATGTTGAAAATGACAAATTTTTTATTTGATGTGCTGTTTTGAATAATTAATGACGTATCAATAATATTTTTTTAAATCGTGTATGAATTAAAACCGATTATTTTGATATTTGAGATGCTATCATCAAAATACAATATCTCAAATTGATTGATAGATAACGACAGTTTTATCTAAAATTTCACATTCATAACTGTACATATTTTCCATAATTATACAAACAAGACACTTATTGACAGATCAAAACGAATCCATAATAATTTCCAATCCGAACAACACGATTCTTCTAACATCGCTCGTGATTACGGAAAACGACCAAATTACCGTCACCTTTGTCTCTTAACCGAACAATGTCGGCATTTTGTGAAATTTTACTCAAAACGATGCCGCAGTCTTTATCATCATCTAATAATCTTTCGTCCATTTTCCGAGATCGTGTCGAAACAACAACGACCCGTTTCGTTGCATAATTTCGCTCCCATTTCACTCAAAAGTGCACACAATATGATACGACGATAAAGAGCAATTCACAATGGTGCCCCACTCGAGGTTCGCTTCCTATTCAATTTCGTCACTGTCATGGGAAAAATTCTACAGGTTCTGATATTTTTCATAACGAAAATGAAACTCTTTCGCACCGCCGCCTCATTATTTATATCGGAAGCATGAACAAAGAAATGTTTCGGTGCGATTAATCGCAATTTCGGCCATTTGTGTCCCTCAATGATGAAACCTTAGTGTTATGCAAAATTGCTCTGTTTACTTTTCGTCATCTTCGAGAAAATTGCAAATCTTAATCTGGGTTTGTTTGCATTTTCAAATGTTTTTGCGAAAGATGAGACGATTCTAATTTTTCAATCAGTTCATTCGGAGATTATAATATTCATAAGAAATTTTATATTATCGTATACGATCTTTTTTTCAATCATTATAAATAATATGAAGATTTAATATTGATTTCATTGAAATTTGAATTATTTCATGTTTTTGTATTTTTTTCATAATACAAAGTGGATACAAAAAAACACGACAGAGTTGCAATCTTAATAACCTTTTTAAGGTTAAATTGACAACTTTAGTTTTTCTTTACTTTTAGTATATTTTTATATAAGTATTTCATTTAATTTCACATTGAATTAACTAAATATATCTAAAGATATATAATAATTAACAACCCAACTAAAAAATCTAAATAGAAATACCAAAAAAAATACATAAATGCTTTCATATATTTAACATTCAAAATCAATCTAATATTTCACTCCAAACAAAACAATTATTCTGAACGTTTCGATTTCAATAATCACCCCCATAACGGAGACATCACCAAGTGCGATGTCCCAAATAGATAACGGCATTAAAATTCGATAATGAAAATCATCATCAATTCCAAAACCTCGGTTCACGGTCGACGAAAAGCTTCATCGACTGTTAAATGTGACGTTAATTGTCGATCGGCGTCAGTGTCAGTTCGACTTCGGCGCGCGCCGTGCGTACCACCGACACGGTACAAATACCGCGGTTTAATTAGTTGTAATTAGTGTTGTGCAATAACATACCATTAAAATTTGACGGTGTAACTCTTGAGTTTGATCTGGTGCCCGATTAGTGTGTGAGCGTTTGGGGGTTTGTGTAAATAAATCGTAAAATCGTTCGAAAGCAACAGTTCGCGTTCGCGTGAAAGTGGATCGTAATACATATATTGAAATTAATTGGTTTCGCAAAAAAATCTCTCGATCCACATCAATGATATGTCTGCATTACTGGTAATGTTTTATTCTTGTTTTAATTAATTGGTTTTGACGTCTTTATCGGGCGTGTGGGTTAGGCGTGTGAAAGTTTTACGACTAAAATATTAGCCGGAAATTAGTATTTCACAAATTAAGATAACCACTTGTCTATCATAAAAATTTAACCTTTTTTTTTTTGTTCAATTAAGATACTTTTATAAAAAACATAAAGTAGTTAATGAAAATTTCATCATAATAAATTTCTAATGAATAAAATAGAAGTAGTCAATCTTTTAGATTAAATATTCTGTATTAATTTAAAACTATTATAGTGCAAATTTTAATATTATATTGCAAATTTCTAATTGAATTTTACTAGTGTAACGTAAGTACTATACGTCATTTTTTTAATGGAGGTGTCCCCAATTGGTCATCACTAGGCTAATGCGAATTTACATAATCGAAAGGTTTAACGATATATGAAAACATTCCAATTACCATTGCAAAAAAAAATGCGCGGAGTCAATAGCGAAGGTGTTGATTTGTCAAGTACTCGTTAATTATTAAGTAATGTGCAATCGTGATGAAATGTAAAATAGTGAAATTGCGCGTCCGGTAACAAACAGGTTCACACGCTCATTGACATTTTCTGAGCGATTGGAAAAATTACTATCTTTATAACAAAATGCATTCCACAATACTCATTCATTGCGAGGAAATGATCCGTATCTTTGATAGAAATATTAAAAGATCACTCGCATATTCCAATTAAAATCTCGTACAAAATGTAACCAGTTTGCGAATAGACAAATGACTCATTTTCATGTTGCAAAAAAAACTGGTAATTTCGGTTGAAGATCGATCATGTTACACAATGGACGATGTTATAATAATAACGATCGGGTGTTGCCGAAAAAAGAAAACCTGTCATAATGTCGGTCAACGAGGATTTTATTCAAATACTCTACAACTAGCACATAATAGTAGTGTCCATTGCAAACATCCTACGTTTATTCAAATATCCGTTTCGATGAATCGAATTGATATGGTTTCGACGTATCATTCGAAAGAATTGTTGTTCGTTTCGCCAGATAACTTTTTTTATCTTTCGAAAGTTCGATGTCGAAGGTTGGCTGTCGTTTGCCATGCAAATAGACTTGACCGTGGCGAGTGAAAATTTCCGATTCGATTCGGAGTTGTGGAGTAAACGACTGTCGTATTTCTTGTACAACAAACTAGCAAAGATCGTCCAGTTTGGAAACTGCGGATGCGATCGGAATTTAAAAGCAGATAGAAAGTAATTGCTATTTAGAAACCGGGACGAAAGTTCGATCAGAGCACCAAAATAGATTGTTCCATATTTCATTATACTTCGGAATTAATTGTTCTCCTTTCGAGCCTTTTCTCTGCATATGTTCTAGTTTCCATTTAATATTTTGAGTCACATTGTAGTCTTACAATCGATTATATAAAAATTTCAACGAAACAGTTTCACATTTTTCTTATTCACCGTTTTAAACTTTCATATCTTGAATTTTAAAACATATTCCACCTGTTTTATTAAATTGAAGGTTGTTGATTACGAGAGATTTTTTCAAGTATCGTCTTGTCAGACAAGTTCAATTTTCACGATGCTTTCAAGTACATAGTGACCTTTCTTTGAGTGAATGTTTCGCATTTACTGTGACAAGGTGCGGCGACTCGAGTGAAAAGTCGATTGAAAACATATAAAAAAAATCTTTCCGATCGAATTCTAAACGATTACGTATGAAATTGAATTCCGGGAAAAAAAAACGAAATCGATTATTTCACACAAGAAAGTCATTTTTTTTTACCTTTTGTTCGTTTATGAATATTTTCTTCGAAGATAGGCTCGTTGCGTCACTTGTAATTTGTTGGCGATTTGAAATGACGATTTTTTTTACGTTAAATTTTCCGATTTATTTTCAACGAATACTAATTTAAAGATTAATCAACATTAAGTATCTATTCTAATGTTTCACGTAATGAAATTCTCATTGTATTCGAAGTGAATGCCAGTATGTGATTCGATCACGAACACGTTATTATCGTCACATGTATCACAATGAAACGACGTGTGAGACTAAAACTAAATACATACATTTAATACGATTCAAAAAAAATATACAATCTCACATACAATCACGTTGATAATCAACAATACGCACTAACCGCCCTTTACTTTTAATGTTAATGCGAGCACGCACTCGACTAACAAAAGCCGATAAATCACAACAACGAAAAAAAGAGTTTTATTATGACATTAATCAAATCGGATCTGCGTGCAATGTTTGATTTATAAACGATAAATCTAGGTTATATTTGCCGATATGTTTTCGATACGTACTACTTTTCGGACTCGTCTGTCTCGGCCTCATATTCGGAGGTGCGTTCGATCACTTTCTCTCGTCTCGGTTAGAGTATCACACATAATATGCAAATAGAAAAAACATACTGAAGTACATACACACACGCACGTTTTCATATATGCATTTATTATTCATGCTCGGATCAAGATTGTGTAATACGTAATACTGTTGTGGAATTGGGCGAGGTGCTAGAGTCCGGCGCGATCTTGACGCGGAGAAATTATAATATTTTATAACTAAACATTGCGCAATCTTTACCTCAGCCTTTTCATTTTATAATGCTTTTTTATCATAATTTATGTTTATTTATTAAATTTTTTTGATTACGGTGCCGTGAAAGCGGTTGTATGCTTTTATACGCTTTACTTCGACACACTTAGGCAAGGATGGTAATATCGTCTTCTTGTACTTTCTAGTTAATTAAAATATGATCCGTCGTTAATGTATTGGCCAATCAATAATCGTAAAATATATTATGGTGCTTTTAGTAATTAAGAGGTTTAATTTTTTTCGTGTCGGTATCATATTTGACCAAGTGTGGTTTCACTGTATCGAAACAATGGTATTGTTCCTCAAAAGCGTTGCATATATGTATGAAATATTAGCGAAGCTTACAAATGAGGATATGAAAGATTTCATTTTCTTTCTCACGCACAACAGTTTAAGTTTCGACGTCACCTGTTAAGCAATTGTGCAACAATATGGCGAGGAACATACCACAAAGGTTAGCCGCATTGCATACAGTTCAACGAACAAATAACATTATTAGAAACAAACATATTTCAATAAACAATACTATAGTTGAAATTCGCAATGTTGCCCAAGTTTAGTCAAAGTCTATTCTATGAAAAGTTTCACGACTCGTCGCTAGAAGATCGTTCGCGATCTTTGCATCGGTGACCTTTTTTCGTCAAACACGATTTGACGACCCGCTGAACTTTGATCGAATTCCACGATCGGTGAATCATTTTTTTTGATTCAAAATGGAATGCTTTCGCGCCACCGCCGCAAAGCTGCTAATTATGCAATTTGGCATGCGTATCTAAACTGTTGCGGAATATGCGAGAAAGTTTTTTTTTCGAGCGAGCAGATTTGAATAACGTTCTGAAAATTTCTAAAAAAAAATCGCGTCGGAAACAGTTGTAAAATTACGCGGAACAATTTTCCACGTGCATTATCGTCGATAAAAAATATATCAAAAGCTATATCTAACGAGCCGGAACTTTCATTCGTTAATAACGACGAATTTCACCCAGAGCACTTGTTTGACTAGTGAATCGACCCGAGTAACGTTCTGGTCCAAATTTGACAGTGCTTTTCTTGCTAAGTTCGAGTCGCGGTGGAAATGTCGTGTCCGCAAACATTATGCATGTTTAGCAAAACAACGTTCGGTTTCTTTCAGAACTGGATTTTGCCTATGACCGTAGTACAGAGAAAGCGGATTTTGCTGGATGCAACTTAGATGGATGCAGGAACATTCTCAAGCTTCTGATATATTCCATTTTCACTTTCGTTGCCGGATGTATCTTTTCCATAGTGAAGTTTTCAATTTGATCGGTAAAAGAATTAATTGACGAGTTAAATTCTTTGGAAAAAAAAGTATGTTTTCATATCGTATGTCACTGTTTAATTGATGCCGATTTATTTAACTTTCACAATTTAAAATTATACAATATTTTGTATCAATTTATCAAAAAAAAGTTTAATAGTTGTACATTTTCATATTATAATTCCTTAAGGCGATTTTATATTGTTTCCGCGGAAAAAAAATGTACATAAATAAAATTTAAAAAAATGCAAATAAAACATATCTCGATTTGTTTATGTAACTAATGTTTGTACAAAATAAGAATTTAAATGTAACCGCTTTCGATTACTACACAAATATAAAAGCATTGTTACGAGATACGTTCTGCAATTTAGAATGCGTTAATTGATAGACGTTTTGTATTGTTTTGTAGTGAAGAAAAAAATAATGAATAGACGGAATCGTGCTAGTAATGGTTTAATAAAACATTGACGGATTCATCATAAAAATCATTCTTAATAAAACAAATTCAAGTTTTAAATATTGTATAATAATAGTCGTGTTTCATATGAACCGTGAAAATTGTGATTTATGAAAATGAAGATTTGATTGACGTTATTGTAAACCATATTGTATTACTAGCTCGTCGTGTATTTTCTGAAGCGTTACTTATTTTACATAATTAGTTTATAGGCTTGAAATACTGCATTTGCTTCTGCCAGAACAATGGTTGTGTGAAAATAGTTGCTTTGAGAATAAATACTACTAGGAAATGATGTAATTGTTTCAAAGCTTAAGTAATAACGAGAACTGAATTAATTGCAAAAATGTTCTAAATATAAATAAAATATCCTAGTTTAAGTTATTTATTTATCTACTTGTAAAATATTTTAATGTTTTGAAAATAAGGGTTTTTTTTGTCTTAACCATGCATTCAAGTTTCTATAAAATCAAACAAAATTTTCATAAAAAAAAAAAATAATCATATCATGTTCAATAATGAATTTCATGGAACTAAAAAACATAATAATTCAACATTAATTAAATTTATATAAATCTATTTATTTAATTTATAATAAGGACATAAATAAATAACGTAACTTTTCACTCTAACGTCAAACAGGTGTTCATGGCACGAACACGGTTTAAAAAAAAAAACTATTTTCACGATTTTAAAACTATTTTCTATTTTCAAAAAACACAAAAACAATTTGATGGCGACATTACTGTCCATGAATGAAAAACGACAACTATAAAATTTACGACCCTGAGGTAAAATCAACAATTACAAGACGTTTACCAAAATTGCTTAACGTTTTCGCTAATATGAGCACGCAGAGAAAGTACGGCTCACAGGGCGTGGCTGAAAATCGTACTTTACGTGTCATCATCAATTGTGCAACGATGAAACGGTATTTGTTAATAAAGTTGACCATAGCATACGTAATACTCGGTTGATATAACAATTCATCGACTGCAAAAAAATCCGTATTATATTTCATGAGAAATTGTCCGGTTGATTAGCATTTGTATGTGACTTCCTTTGAAGTCGAAGTGCGTTTCCGTCGTCTTCTATCCATATTTGTATGGTTAATATTGGTTTCAGTTTGTTGCGAGATTTTATTAACGTCCTATTGTTATTTTTTTTAATCATAATAGTTACATACATTTCATTGAACGAAAATCATTTTTATTGTATTCAAGACTTGAACCTTTGACTTTTGTTGAAACAGTTTAATTTTGTTCAATTACACTACGATCTGAGTAACTAAAATTTTTAGATAATTCAATATGACGAAAATTCGTATTGGTCAATCAATCGGTAGATTCGAATCGGCGTCGGTATTATAGATCCTCCGTGGAACTGTTACAAGGTTCTTGCTGGTCGAATCATGTAATTGCCGCTCGATTGACCGACATCGCATCTCGAAAATTTTAAATAAATATGTGAGTTGCATAAAACAAATATTGGAAATTTCGGTTTCTTTTCACGTGCTAGGATGTTTATTAAATTCTTTTCAACGATCGAGTTCATGGTTAACGCCAAAGAATAAAATAATATATTACGATTTTTTTCATTCAACCGTCTTAATACACCGTGACGGAGCAGGAAAGTATGCTATTGAAAAATAACAACGTATGATTGAAACTATGAAATTTCATCGCGGGTTATTTTTTTCGCATCCGATGAAAATATTTTCGCAGTGAAAGTTTATGTGTTTTCTAATGTTTGGTAGCAAAAAAGAAACGTTAGTTATAAATTTATTACATCGAAAAATAAACTGTAACGACATCCGCAGTAGCGGTATTCGATTTTAATTGCTTTTATTTCTGCAAAAAATTATGTTTTTTGTCATTTTCTAAGACGAGTTTGTCTCGTTTATTATATTTACATTTTACCGAAAAAATTAAAAAAATCTGCTGCGCATTTGTGTTTTTTTTAAACTCGATATTTTTTAAAATTTATATATTAATATGTGGAAAATTTATAAATGTTTCGTCACCTAAACAAGTTAATGATTCGTAATAAAATTTTGTGAATAACGAAACGAAAACAATATAAATACGTTTCCAAATTAACCTTGCATTTTGTTGATATAAACACAAATCTAATTCTAAAACATTTACATATATAATCAATACTGCATTTACATACGAAAATGTAACTTAATATTTGCGTATCGAATGATACCTGTTTGAATATTTTCTCACATTTATTGATCTAACAACCTATTTATAAACTATTTTATTAATTCGTGGGATCAAAAAGTTGAATGCATACTTAGTTCATAGAGTGTGACCGGCAACTTCGTAGGTAGTGGATTTATAAATCCTTAAACAATGGTGCACGTTTGAGCGTGAAGGACATCGATTGTACAGGAAATCTTTGAAGGGTATTAAGGCGTCGATTGTCTTCGAAAGATTCCCAAGCAGATGAAGACTCCACCAATCGATTTGTCCGCCTCCGGATCCGTTCGAATAATCTATGGATCGTCACGTTTTCAATGGTTAAAATAGTGGTGGAAATGCGGTAAATTGGTTTCGAGTTTTCCAAAGTCATGTGTGAGCTATGGGAATGCCGCTTAGTATTGTTCACGTGAAAATATAACATAATTTTGCAATTATGACTTTCTTTCGTCAATTCCGCTCGTTCGCGCTGTCGTTTTTTCTTCTAGAACGTGTCTGTTTTTTATTCTCGCTTTATTTATCGATGAAATGAGCATCACTTTCTATGGCGGAGTTTCTCGGTGAGCCATTGCGGAAATATTTCAGGTAGTCATGGGATTTAAAAAAGTGTTGACTGTGTTACATGCAATTTGATTTTTTTCAAATATCTATATCGATATATCGTAGGTGATTAAATCACCAGTTGAACGATATTTATGGCGTATAAGATGCGATTATTGGTAATAGGATATTCATTCATTTTTAATATTGATTTCAACCTACGCATTATTTAAAATTGGTTTGATGTCGACTGAGAGGTGTCAAAATATTTGAATAATACATACGATGAATGGGTTAGCATTTTTGTAACCAATAATGAGATCAATATTTATGGATTAGAAAATTTCAACTAGAAATCAATAATAAATATGGAAACTTGTGCTAAAACTATGACTAGAAAAATATTTAAAAAAAAAAAAATTTCGTAATTCATTTATTATATTAAAAATTAATATCAATGGCAAAATAATCTAACTGTAATGACATTAACGAATAGTTGGGCACGCGTTCGCTTAACATTTCATACGCGTACACCTTATATTGAATGCGGCTATCATTACGCCACTTTTCTCGATATAATTGCGCACATTTCTATATACAGATCTCGACACTCAATTTCATCGCGAAAACTTATTCGACTTCCAAGTAATTAATTCGATTATTCAAAAAACGAGCCGCATTCGCGACGTTGTGTAACCAAGACTTCGATTAAAAATCCGAATCGATGCTGACAAACCGAATGTTGAATATTCGTTTGAGCAACATTCGAAGAAAGTGCATATCCGCATAGCTTTACGAGCGTTCGTGCGTATTGTCAGTGCTTGCTGAACTTTCATTTCGATTTTTGTCGAATGACATTTGTTTTGTGATTCAACGACATTTTTTGTTATATGAGTCAAGTACATAGTCATAATATCTTTGGCTTACAATAATTATTAAATTGTTAATATAAAAAAAAATATCGGAATGGTGGGTTTTCCTTCGGTATATAAATTAGAGTTAAAGAATATTCTATTGTAGTCTAATTTGAAACATTCAAATTAAAAAAAATAATCTCATCACTCTGATATTATAATAACGATGTTTGTTGTGTAATATTATGCTATGTTTTCATAGTAAAGATGAATATATCGAAAAATTAAAATTACTAAGAAATTTTAGTTAATATAACGAATTTATTTATTCATATGTATGTAAAAATATGTATTTATTCAAATGAAAATTAATAATTTTGTAATTGTTCCAGAGAGGACTGACGCTATGGCTGCTCATCATGTGCGCGGCAATGGCCGCCGAACCGGGTGAGTATCTCATTCTCATTGCGAAAAGTATTCTCGATTTCGAAGCGCGCAATTCAAACAAACGTTTATATAATTGCGATTTCGTCGCCGTTTGAATTTTCGCGCCGTCGCAACGGGCCTTTGGCGCAATCGCTTAGCATGCGTGTGCAAACCGCAGATCGATTAGTACGATACACCGACTTTTCGAAAACCGATTTTCCCGCCTACATTTAATTGGGGTGCTGTTACGTGAAATGCGTTATTACAATTTTTTTCGGTGGACGAAATCGTTGCGAACTTTCCCACGGAATTCGCGGAAACTTGGTTGGTAAATGGTTTGTCCTGTCGCAAGGCTCGTGCGAACATCGATGGCTTCGAAACTGCAGTTTCTCACATCTTTATATGTACAGATCGGTCGCACCAGTCGCTATAAATATCAAATGAAGCCCATTATGTCACTGTTTGAGGCTTGAGTTGTGTCTGGATTTGATTTGTTGTGTGATAATCGAGGGATTGCTGGTTGATGATGGTTGTTCGTGCGAAGCTTTTATGCGCCTTGATTTGTTTGAGTCAAAGATCGTGTGTATGAACGGTTGTAAAATTCTCTAGTCAATTCAAACATTTTTTTTCAACATGAAATCAATCCAAATTGACTATAATAGAACTCAACTTTGATTCTTAACACAAAGCTCTTCATTTCAACAACTCGTCAACGAACCATTGACAAAAAAATTTCCATTCAAGTACCGGCAAATTACACCTACTGTATAACCGACAATTACCACACGTAAACAAATCAACATCTTCATCGAGAGATCATTAACCAAAGCAACATTCAGAAGCTCGTGTGCCGCAACAGAGGACTTAGGTGGGTCACGAGAGACTCGAATTGTTCGTCGGTGCGGTAAACTCGTGATGAAATTACCGCATAATGACACATGTGTGTGTGCGCGTTATTTTCAGAAAACGACTAGAGTTATTATGTTTTTCTCTTGGTTGGCTAATGACCTATGATAGTTCGCGTTTTGTTTTATTCAGAATGACGAAAATGGTAGCGACAATGGTCGTCGACTTCGTGATGATTGATTAATAGAAAAGTCTGTGGGAGTGTTTTGAATTGAATGATTTGATTGAAGAAAGAAATGACGTGTGTATATTTTATGAAAAAAAAAACTATGATTGAATAATTGGGTTGATTCGGTATATTGTAGTCAATTG
Organism: Hydropsyche tenuis; assembly: GCA_009617725.1. NCBI lineage: Eukaryota > Metazoa > Arthropoda > Insecta > Trichoptera > Hydropsychidae > Hydropsyche > Hydropsyche tenuis. Next base: position 103,263 of record VTON01000002.1, read on the forward strand.
GAACGGAAACTTAAAAAAATATAATAGAAGCTTACTCGACAAGTGATTATTACATATGGCTTAAGTGTTCGAGAGCACAATCATTAATATTGTTGAAATTCAAAATATATAATTTTCACATACCAGAGAATGCGGCTATAGAGTATGCTCGATGTTGTCGTACTCGTGTGTTGTCGGTCAAATTACAATGATTTATTTTTTGTATTTATATGAATATTTATTTTGTTCGCAATTCTCAGTGATAATAAATAGTTTCAACAATGATTCAATTTTAATCATTATCGACTTTGTATTTATATTTATAAATATAGATTAACAAGCTATTATTATACGTAGACTAATTTGAACAGCCAAAATGTCATTATTTTGTGATATAACGAGAATTGTAATTGAATAATAAATGTAATTAATTGCAGTGAGATTTAAAATGGACATGATTAGAAAAAATTGAATTCACTTCTGGTGGTTATATGAAATATGCGAAAATTAATTCCTGAAAGTGAATCTGAATTTTTTGCAACAAAAGATCATATGTCAGTATCCGTATTTCTTCTCGAGATATCTTTATGACTTTAACACATTTTATATAAAGATAATTGCAATCGAAATCCATGGAGAGTAATTTAAAATTTATTTCAAATTAGATAATTTGAGCAGTTTCACAATTTTATACTTGTCCGAGTGATTTTATAAGCGGAACGTATGAATAAAAAAAATCAATTCAAGCGAAACGAAAGTGATTCATTGTAAATTTATAAAGGAAAAATTTTGAAACCAATTAGTTTCCAATCATAATAGGAGCATTATGTATTTGAACTGCCTTGGAAATAATGAAAATTCGCACACATTGATTCGAAATCGATCCACTGTACTTTCGCAGACGTCATTGAAAAACGATCGAAATGTAAAGTTTAAATGTAACATTTTCGCAATAGCACATAAATTCCTACACATTGCGCTCCTATAGAAAGTAAAACAAGTTAGTTTCAGCTCTCAGATGCTCTTAAATGTACATGTTAGATCTGATTAAATAATGAGATAAACATTGAATAGAACTGCTTTTCTCAAATGCAAAATCACTTGTGTACATTATCTGAAATTAACGTATCTATTGTTAAGAGACAAGTGTACATTTTTTTATAGAATCAAAATGAGTTTGTTGATATCTTTATTTAAGAATTTAATTTATTAGTTGATTGTTATTATTTCTACATATCGAAATAGATATAATATATTATAAATAATAAAATAATGTAGATTTTTTTTGATCTTTAAAAAAAAAATTGCGATAAATTTTTCCTATATTCATATTATAAAATTTTTTAATATAAATGATCATGTTAAATATAAAATTGAATTATTTATTTTAATAAAAAAATGTACAAATTTTCATTTATTGTATGCTAAAGAAAATCAACTTTCGGAAAATATTTGTCAAATTGGCAAATTTGGCAAATATGGTTGGTTTCTTTAAATATTTGCCCTTTTCTTTAAATCATCCATCTCCGAGTTGGTATATTATATTATGTAAAACTAACACCCAAATGTTCTAAAAAAAAATAAGTGACACATAATTGAAAATAAATAGAAAATAAACATAAATTATCATTTTATAAACAAACCTAATTTCATATGTATTCAAACAAACATAATCATTACATACGAAATAGCAATATCATACCAAATAATTACAATCCGTCATCAAACATATTGACGCATCGAAAAAATGCACTCGCTCCTTATATGGGACGCACAAACGACCTACCCTGCTCCAACGGCCGACATTTCTCTCCATTTTCTATCACAAAAAAAAAATAATGAATCAAAACAAAAATTCGGAGGACGGTCACCTGTCAAACGGCCTCTGTTTCGACAGCCCTCGTCGTCAATAAAATATCCGTTATGTAAGGCCGTACGGAATAATCGTCCATGGCGTAACCGTGGCCGCAGCCGACGGCTCTTCTCAACAGTTTTCACTTTCTGCGACAGTGTCGTGAGCCTGCGATGGGCCCGCGATGATGGTTTTGAAATTTCAAAAGTAATAGCTGGTGGTTGGAATGGGTACACGGGTTACAAATGTCGAGCGAGCCGCTTTTAATGAGCTTCTGTTGGATGCGGGATGGGCTTTTGTTAGGTGATTTGCGATTGCGATTATTACGGTTGAGGCTGTAATTGAAGTCAAATACGATTAAATTGTATGTATAAAGTGTAATTGTAGGTAAATTGTCTGCACGGTATCGTTTTCCTGAGGCTTTGATGATTATGCGTACTCCCATACGCGCAACTAGGGAATGCGGTTAAACACGTATATTTCGCAATTGTGTTTTTGTTACAAAAAAACTTTAAATTATAGTAATTTCATAAAATAATTCGAATCGCTTAATATTTGCGAAATTAATTAATTTAAAATTTGCGCAATGGAAAATTCTTAATATTTTCCAAAATTACAAATTAGACTCGCCAAATTAACGAATCCGGTCCTCAACACGAAAACATCAATAACTCAAAACGTCGATAAAATCGCGAATTTCGACATGTTTATAATTAAAATTTCATAAAACACAATCGATCCGTTAACAGATCGCCGGAACGATATCGGAAATGAGTTTCGCTCGATCGTGATCCGCACAAACACGAATATTTGAATCTAGAGATTCAGAGATCGAAACGCGGGAAGCATTCTGCTCTGAATCGACATGGACATTGCGTGTTGCTGGTGCACGCCAAGCCAAACCCAAGAATGTTCTTAGAGCTATTTGGGTCACATGCTACGTTTTTTTACATATGTACGAATCTCTGCGAGAAACGGAATCGCGTTCGTTCTCGAATCTAGATCGAAGTGTAGTTACGAAAACGAAATGCTGTTTAGCGGACATTAATTGCCAGCTGAGGTTTTATGGATGTGTGTTGTTGAGTGCTGCGTTGTTTCGATCCGATCGAAAGATTGCGAATGATTCAACGCGAGTTTTGTCATAATAAGGAAGTTCGATTTGATAATAGATAGTATAAAAGTGTATACAATTTTATATCGATAATATTTCATTTAGTACAATTCAATTTTCATTTGATTCGACAGTTTTTTTTTTAAGTATTTTTTTCATTTCCGTTCTTCTTTATACGAATTCTTTACAAATTTTCTTTGCTTAAAACTATAATTATATGCACTGTATGTATGTATATGGATTGACGAAGCGATCGATGATGAAAACGTGTTCGATCGGTTACTTCGCAAGGAAAACCGCGACGTTGAATAAAACTAAGGTCAATGAAAGGTTTGCGAATAACTAAATAAGGAATGCATGTTTATAAAACTCTGCAATTTTAAAATTAATCCCACTAAAAAACAAGTTTAAGTTTAATTTGATCGGCCGATCCGTTTATCCGTATACGAGTTTTTGAGAAAAGTTCAAGGTCCACATGGATAGACCTCATAACTCACAACAATTATTTTAGAATACTCTTTGTTTTGTATTCCGACGAGATTATCCGGTTAGGTCAATTTTTTTATAAATATATATTATTTTTTTTTCAGGCGAAGCAAAAGGAACACGAGTAGTTTGCTACTACACAAATTGGTCAATTTATAGACCAGGAACAGCAAAATTCAGCCCACAGAACATTAATCCGTATTTGTGCACCCACTTGATATACGCCTTTGGAGGATTCACCAAAGAAAACACTCTAAAGCCCTTCGATAAATATCAAGACGTCGAAAAAAGGTGAGAAATGATGTCTTTTAGATGCGCGACTTACAATGATTGATTCGTTTCGGTGATTTGCAAGTGTCTCTTGTAAGATAAAAGATAGAAAGCTAAGTGTAGTCAACAAACTCATGATTCACTCTCATCAATCTTGACCGAAGACTTATGAAGTGGGTTGTGAAACGAAACATGATCTCATCCTTTGAAGAATGCACGCTTCAGTCGAAGCTGGTGTTCTGAGAATGATCCTAGAATGCCTGAAGCTTACAATCGATTAATTACTAACATTATGAAATGTCTGAATGAATGGTTTTGTCTTTCAGGTGGATATGCAAAGTTCACGGGTTTGAAGTCATACAATCCGAATTTGAAGACGATGATAGCTATTGGAGGATGGAACGAAGGTTCTAGTAGATTTTCATCGTTGGTCGATAACCGAGAACGAAGAAAAGAATTTGTGAAGAATGCTGTTAAGGTATTTATTTAAAAAAAAATCGCATTATGTTCATCATGATTCTATAATGAAAGCTAATGACCCGAGGTGCTATAATTTGATGATATAAAAATGTAAAAGCATTGATCCGTGACTAGGAAGTTTTATATTGTTCAAGGTCTAATAAGACAGCCTAACGATCCATTAATCTTAAAAAAAAAAAATCGGACGATTACGTCAGAGCCATAATCGGGAATCCTGAAGGTGTTTTTTTCCTCAGGATATAATTATCATCACCGTCCCACGTCTCTGTACTTTTCGATTGTTTGATGATCTGACATGACTCAAATTAAATGCTGCTTAAAAGGAGTTGAGCTATTACAAATATTTTTCGAGAGTAATTTGAAGATTCAAATAAATATACTCGAAACATGACTGTAGTAGTACAATGGAGTATTTGAACTTGTCTGTCACAATATACGCTTTTTTTAGGACAATATGAAGAGGTCGCACGTTTCAAATCAATCATTTCAAAAAATAGTCGGTCACGTTGTGGTCTCTTTGCGTGAATGTCCAACATATTATTTTCGTAGATGAATGTGTGCGCATTTTTACCTTTTAGATCACCGGTGATCTAATATTACATTTTATGATTGCAAACGAAGGTTGAATAGTTAGTCTCACATCTCGTGTTGAATTCAAAATACTTATCGGACTTCTTATTTGAAGCCTAATTATAATGTGACAGAGACGATAAAAAAACTCGTTTATATTCCGACATTAGATTCATTTATAATTTTAAATTGTAATCAAAAGTTCGGTGGTCGCTACATTACAATTACAAATTGTATTTTTTTGTCAGCGAGAAGTTTATAAATTTATTGTCCATGTTGTTTTGTGGTTGTTCTTGCCCTGTCTTTTAAACCGCTATATATTCTGCGTGCTGGCCTTGGTTTAAGTTTTTTTTAGCATACAAAGTCTGAAATAATAAATAATTCAGTTAAATTTGCACTTTTAACATTTGCAACTGTCCAAGACTGTCGTATGCATGAGCGTGACATGAATTAATTATTAATTTTAGCAAGACAATATGATAATAATATCCTTCACGTTTATCCTGGCAAAAAAAATTTGAACATGACGTATGCGGATCAGATCGAACTTAATCGTATTTCATTAATTTTAGTTCTTGAGGCAAAACAAATTCGACGGTCTCGATTTGATTGGGAATATCCTGCTTTCCGAGATGGAGGAAAGCCAAAGGACAAGGCCAACTATGCTCGTTTGGTTCAAGAATTGCGTGAAGAATTCGAAAAAGAAACTGAGGCTACAGGTCGTCCTCGTCTTCTGTTGACGATGGCTGTTCCAGCTGGTATTGAATATATTGATAAAGGATATGATGTTCCAAAGTTGAATAGGTAATTTTTTATTATTTCTTCATATAAAAAAAATATCGAGTCAGTTTGAAAAATTAACCGATTTTTATTTTCAGGTATCTGGATTGGATGAACATTTTATCGTATGATTACCATTCAGCATTCGAACCTTCAGTTAATCATCATTCTCCGTTATATGCTTTAGAAGCAGCATCTGAATATAATTTCGATAATGAATTAAATATTGTGAGATCCGTTTATTCATCGTTTATGGTCAATGATAAATATTTTATTTATTTATTTTTTATTTTTTTGATAGGATTACACCATTCAACATTATTTAGAAGCTGGAGCTGATGCTGATAAGTTAGTGTTAGAATTCCAACATATGGACGTTCTTTTACTCTTTTAATCCAGATACAACTGAAATTGAGCTGCTGCTGATGGACCTGGTGAACAAGGAGATGCTACAAGAGAAAAGGGATATTTGGCCTATTATGAGGTATAAATCTTAAAATGTTATTGTATAACTGAAATAAGTTAAATAATTGTGATATTAAGAAATCATTAATTCGACACAGATTTGTGAGGCTTTGTTACCAAAATCGCGGTCTAAAAAAGACAAACTGACAGTTATTCAGAAGAAGACGATGAAGACGAAGAAGAAGAAGAAGAAATTTGGACAGTTGTTCAACCAAATCCTAGAGCTATGGGTCCTTATGCTTATAAAGGAAATCAATGGGTTGGTTATGATGATATTGATATAGTTAAAAGGAAGGCCGAATATGTAGCAGAAAAATCGCTTGGAGGTACTATTGATACAATAAATAAAAAATTAATGAAGTATTGTTGTATTTAATGTGTATCTTAAATTTTAGGCATTATGTTCTGGTCAATTGACAATGACGATTTCCGTGGAAAATGTCACGATAAGCCTTATCCACTTATAGAAGCTGCAAAGTCTGCTTTGTATAAAAGCCTTGGGTAAGTTATATTACACAATTCACTTGTAAAAAACTATAAAAAATTTAATAATACTTTTTTGTGTTTACAGAGTCACTGACGTCGTTCCAGTTACCAAAAAACCTCAATCAACACGAAAACGTACAAGACCATCAAAACCGACAAAATCTCAAGATATTCAAAGCGAAGACAAGGACACTTCATCAAAAAAATATCCAAGAAGAACGAAATTCAAACGAAAACTTCTTCAAAGTAAGGAAATTTAATAAATTATGTAAGAAAAGTATTCAAAATACTAATCAAAATATTAACAGATCGAGTGGTCGTCGTCCAAATTCAAATAGACGTGAGCCTGTTACTGTAGCAACTCCAACATCAAATACACCAGCTTGGGGACTAAATACACCTGAACCACCAACTACTCCAGATCCAGGCACAGGTGTGCATCATTTGATAATTCAAATAAGTTTAATATTTTAATAATATTATCAGATTATAATATCGGTTAAATTTTGATAGATTTCAAGTGCGAAGAAGAGGGTTTCTTCCCACATCCAAGAGATTGTAAAAAATACTTTGGTGTTTAGAAAGTGGACCTTCAAATCTCGGAATTGTTGCGCATCAATTCACGTGCCCTTCAGGTATTTATAAAATAGGAAATAAAGTGAATATATAAATGATTATTGTGATATTGACTATATGTTTTATTTAGGTTTGTATTTCAACAAGGCTGCTGATTCGTGCGATTTTGCTAGAAACGTTTTATGTAATAAGAAAAAAGCTGCTGTGACTAGTGCTCCTCCTAGTACCACAACTAGCAAACCTCGAGTAGAAAGTACAACTCCAACAACTACTACTGTTACTTCAACAAGATCTTCATCGTTTGCGGCATTCTTTACCACACGAAGACCAGCTCCTAAAATTACAGCAGCTACTAGTAGTACGACTTTATTAACAAAGCCATCAACAACTCCACGATCCATTCTTGTAAAACTTCAATAATCTTTTCATATATTTAAAAAAAATATAACAAATTATTTATAATATTTAAATGGTACAATAGGAATCTGATGACGACGAAGACGAATATGATGACTTGGAAAATACTGAAGATGCCGAAGAAGATCCGAAAGTTATTAAAGAATTGGTTGATTTAATAAAAAAAATTAGGTATGTGTTTATTTTTTAATCGTTTAAAGATTCTTCAATCACATAAGTTTTATTTAGGTGGAATTGAACAATTGGAAAAGTACCTTGCTGGAACATCATCAAATAATGTTCAAGGATCAAATAATGTCCAAGGATCTCGTACTTCAACACCGCCGACTATTTCTCGACTTTTGTACGAGAAAGTTTTGTCAAAAACAAGATCACAAAATGAACGGTATGTAAATTAAATTTTCACAACAATAATTATTTGAATCACAAAAAGCTTCTGTAAAACAATTTTAATTTTCAGCGCACCCCTCAACAAAATAGCCGAGGACCTCAAACTGCTGGATTAGTCCAATCAAGTGAGAGTACGAGTTCGAGGAGAGAAAGACCTCAGTTAGTGTTTTTTTCTTTCATATAATAAACGTTCACCGAAAGAGATACTTTTTTTTTAATATTATTCAGATACACAACAATAAATAGACAAAGAGGAACGAAACCAACAACCGAAGAATCAATTTCTGACGAAAAAAGTTGAAAGTACTGAAGATAGAGAAGAAGTAGCTCCAGTTTCATCAACCACCTCAAGATCTGGACTACCCCAGTACGTGAACATAAGAAGAGCTAGGCCTTCTACGACAGAACAACCTTCAAGTCCATCAAGGTGATTATCAGTTATTTTTTAATAAAATTTCTTAAAATAATACATTTTAAAATAATATACAATCAATATTTTTTTTTGTATTTAGGGATGAAAATTCAGAAGACGAAGACTCTGAAGAAACTGATGAAGATCGAAATAGAGTTCAAAATTTCCAGTATTCTACAATAAAAGAGGAAGACCCGAACTGAATGAAGTAACTACTTCAAAGTAAGTGATTTATTTTGTATAAAATTGATACTTAAGATATTTCTTAATGCAATTTTTTAACATATAAATTAAAAACACTTTTTTTTTTAGATACAAAACTATTCAAAGAATCAGATCGACGACTGTCACATCAGTATCTAAGAATGCTTTTAACGAACAAAGCTCATCATCTCAAGGCACGACACTGAATACTCCTACAGATTCTTTCATATCATCCTCTCCCAAAGATTCATTAGGAAATTCGAAATCCACCACCGAGTCTCTAATCCTTAGCACGCAGGTATCAGACCAAGTTCAAAACACACAAAACGAACGTGAAAATCACGCCACAGACATCAACGATGTCAGTGTCGGTGTCGTTTCATCTTCATTTGCATCCGAAAACGGAGTCATCGCAAACGCTGGTAGTTCATCAGTGTTGAATGCTCAAATCACTACATTGTCCAATACTCCGAAGACGTCTGACGATAGTAGTATCACACCTGGCACAATCCTGTATCCTATTCCACAAAAGTAACTATTTCAGAAGAGCCAATAACTTCGACCCAAAGAATTTCTGCGCTGTTTGCCAAAAGAACTCGTCCCACAACCGTAAAGCCTCAAGATCTTAACGAACAAACGACAACAGATAACAAGGTGAGTTTTGATAGGAAGTATGCTAGCATTAAACGCACTTATACACCTGCATCATCAAACACACCATCACCATCACAAAGAGCACGTTTACCGAATGAAGTTTTTTCGATTCAAGAAAGGGATTGTTGAGCAATAACGATAGTGACAGTGATTTAGGCGAAACGAACGATACTTCAGTAAAAGGTAGACCCAGGAAAATTGTAAGAAAGATACGGTCTACCACGCCAGCTAGCCAAGAAAATCAGGATAATGCAGGAACATTAAATTACGGAAATAAGAGGTTTACACCACGATCGAGATATAATACTCGTCGTGTAAACCAAGATACTTCGTCAGAGGGAGAAGTAACTCAACCGGATGAAGATGGTTTGGTTTCGTCCAATAATGATGGAAATGGTTTTCAACCAAGAAACAGATTAAACCTTCCTTCAAGGAACTTTGGTTTAAATAGGAATATTAATAATAGATTCAGAACACCCCAAATTGTTGATAATGAAGGCAGTGGCAATGAATTTATTAAAAGAACTGAATTTGTCAGTACTACTAATTCTCCAAGAAGTACGCCTAGCAGACGTTTCCGACCATCAGTAAGGGATTTCGATTCCGACCTTTCTTCCCTTACTGCTATTGATAATTCTAGATCGGCCAATGAAAATGTCGAAGACTATTCCAAAGTTCGTAATGCCCAAACAAATCGAAGATTTAGACCAAGATTTAATACGTTCGTCAAAGACGAAGAAGATGATGCAAATTCTGAATCAACAGAATCTTCGCGTTCTAATTTCGATAGACAAAGATCAATTAGTACTCGTAGGGGTAGTAGATTTACGACTGAAAAAGTAACTTCGAGCGATGAAGATTTTGAATTAAATACCGAAGCATCCGAATCTGCATTGTTTCCACTCGGTAGAAAAGTTGGAATTGCACGTTTCACACCAAGACCATTTTCTATATCAACAACTAATATAGATTTTGGAGGAAGTTCAATTAGAGATTTTTTCACAAAAAGATAATGAACTCAATTCAGATGTGATTGAGCCTAAATTAATCGGAACCGCTAGACTTACTGCACCAGTTATAAATGTTTCTGGGGAACAACGTTCTCGGCTAAATCTAGGATCATCAGAAAGAACGGTAGTGCCAGTTCCTCAACGATTTCGGCCAAATCTAGGATCATCAGAAAGGACGGTAGTGCCAGTTCCTCAACGACCTCGGCCAAATCTAGGATCGTCAGAAAGAACGACAGTGACAGTTCCTCAACGATCAATTAATGTGACCAAAGTGATCAATTCAAATATTTTGCTTGGTCAAAGTAATAATAGAAGTGGTATACTGTTATTGAGAAGACCTTCACGTCCTTTACAAACAACTTTGTCTCCCAGTGACGAAAATGATTTTAGATCAACAAAATCTGAGGAAGCACTAGAAAACATTCATTTGTCCGAATCAAATATTTCTGAAGAGAAAGAAGACGATGAAAGAATAAATGATCTGGCACCTGAACGACCTAAAAAAAAAAAGAATAGTTGTCAAAAAAAACTCAGATCTACTACAGCTTCATCAGAAATATTAACTACAACTGAGATTCCTTTAGTTGGTGATGATACCAAAAATGAAGAAAACAATAACGAAGAGGAAATAATTACTACACCGAAACCAAGAATTCGAAAAGTTATAAGAAAGAAGCTTATGAGTACTACTACGACAATAGGCGAAGCTTCAACTACTGAAAAAAATTGTAAGTAATGTAGATGAAACAACTGAGCCTAGTCAACTTAATAAAAATGAAGAACAAACTACGGCATTGCCGAAAATCAGGAAAGTTATCCGTAGAAAGCTTAGACCTATTTTAACCGAAGACGGTAAAACACGTATATTGCAAGTAAAGAATGAAGAATCGATTCAAGAAAGTAATACAGATGCACCAGTAGAAAGCACTTCAGAGCTTCCTACGACTTATACTGCTTCTTCAATCTCAGAAATTGTTCAAATAGATTTATTGTCAGAACAAACGACAGAATTACCATCGTCAACTAAATCAAAGGTAGAAAGGCCATCATATCGTCCGGTTAAGAAACCTATAAATATATTGACATCTACAGAACCTTCTACTACAACGGCTAAGGTTTATAGTAGAAAATATAATAATGCACCATTCACAAGTCCTACTCCACTAGATCGCGAGCCTCCTGTGGTTACGGAAAGATCTCGTGTTGAAACATCACGAAGACCGACATTTAATGCTAGACCAATCAACAGAAGACCCTTTACTACTGCTCGTACTACAACAACCGACGAAGAAGAATATAATAGTGAAGAAGATGAGGTCGAAGAAGAAAACCCAGAAAATACGCTCGTTTTGTTCCACTTGATCAGTTATACACTAGAGGTCCTTTAATAAAACCTTCCAATACAGGTAGAAAAACTGCAAGTGAACCTGAAGTCATCGATGATAATGCTACCCCTGAAGATGAATTTGAAAGTGAAGAAGACGAAGAAGAACAAGAAGAACAATTTGAAAATGAAGAGAGGGATAATAAGAATGTACAAATTACAACAACTACGAGATTCTCCAATAGGTTTAATCCAACTCCGAAACCATTACCTGGTTCAATAAGAAATGCAAATACCAATGTAAGAGAACCAAATAGGCCATTTGGCTTTAATAGACCTATAAGTAATAGACCAGCTGCAGAAGACCCAGGAAGACGATTTAATAGACCGGTCGCTTTCCAACCTAACAATAAACCTGCCAGTCGATTTGGACCATCAAGTGCATCACCATTAAATTCAACCAAGAGTTACACACGTAAATACTCGGCAAATAGACCAACTGAACCAAGTGTAACTACTGGGGAAATAAATGTTGAGGCCATTAATGCCAAACATAAGCAACTGTTTAGTAATCCCAAAAGATTCACTACTACAACTTTAGCTCCATCAAGTGATTCAGGAACTGAAGACAGCTCAACGGATGTCAATTCTGATTCAACAACATATGTCAGCAATACAGAATCAGAAACTGATATTGATTTTATGTTATCAACTACAGAAGAATCATCAACGTTGCTTGAAAATGTAAAGGCTGAAGAAATAACAACAAATAATTTAGAAGATTCAAATGAAATCACAACATCGGAGTCTATGATTAGTAATACAGAAAGTATCTTAAACGAAAATACTCCAACAACTGAAAAACATCAAATATCTACAGTAAATGAACAAAATGAATCTACTTCCACGCCTAAAACTGAGGAAAATACTCTTTATCCTATATTTAGTTTACTAACAACAGTAAGACCGATTAATAAAACAAAATAATAAGCGAAAACGATGGTCTTGTGAAAACAAGTAGTCACTTAGATAAACTGTTTTCTGTAAGCAGGGTTGTAGAAATTTCATCATCACAAGAAAACATAGATTGAACAAGAAAAATGAAAGTAGATTAATTGAAAAACTGAAATTAAACAAGAACAGAAACCAACCTTAGATAAAATTGGTGAAGTTAGTAGATATACTCTCATAAAAAATTGTTGAAGGAGATATACCAATATATTTAACAAATCTTAGTCATGAATATCCTGTAGAAAATCCTCCTTTAATCCAATTAGGATCGATGAAGCTAGAAATGCCCGAGCATTGAGAAATTTTGCTGATAGTGGCAAAGAAAATTTGATTGCTTCTGAAACAGTAAATTCAGCATATAACCATCGAAATACCTTGATAGACATTATTGATGCCCCTACATTTTCAGAAATTCAAAGACAAAAATCACTAGTTGAACCGAAAAACATAGATGAAATCATAGCTACTACTGAAAAGTTAAATAATGAAATGTCAACTACAACAAGTGAAAAACATATTCTTACATCAACTGAGCCTGTTAAAGGGATAGATCAACAATTTGGAATTGTCACAGTGAAGTCAAACACTCAAAGTGAATCATCTACGATAGCGTTAGAAGGACTTTTCATTTCGAATAATTCTAATATTGTAACAGCGAGACAAGTTGGTGATAATTCGAATAGAGTCTCAGGTACACAACCATTTGTGGTTTATGCTGCTCCACCAAAACCATGTCAGACCAAATAGAAAGTATTTCAGTTTCTGAAAATAAAACTGATAGTTCTACTGAATCAGAAACTCCTAGTGGAAGGTCGATAGCCAACTTTGTTAAAATACAAGTAATTCATCCAGGCGAAGATCTAAATGCCAAAGTAAATGAGAAAGGAAATGAATTTTTTAGGCGTTCCTGGTGCGGTAGATGCAATATTACAAGAAAATATCACAACAAAGCTCCATTTACTGTATCGATTTTAAAACAGGATAATGACCAAGCAAATAATACAGAGAAGAAAGATGAATCTCCAAAACAGAACCTATAGTAATTTCTCTTCCGAGCTTAGACAGTGTTGTACTGCAAAAAACTAATGAATCAAGTACAACTTCAACTACAACTACTACTACTACTGAAACTGATAAAACAGCAACACCTACTATTCCTCAAATAGTGTTGACTACTACTGAAATTCCGACTACAATAACGACTGAAGCACCTGTGACAAATTCGAAAATTCTAAACGTCAAGCCCGTTACAATAACAGATACCTCATTATCTAATATTGCTAAAAGCGACCAAAACTAACATTCCCTAGACGCCCTCCAATTAAAAGTAGTAATATAACAAGAATTTCTGTATCTCCATCAACAAATTCAGCCTCTAAAAATAAAACGACAACCGTTTCACCAGACGGAAAAAATATTCCATTTACTACACCCAAGTATAATAGAACAAATAGTTATACCTCTGGTAGATCTAGATTTTCTGCAAATCGTTCACAAAATGTTCCAGTTGATACAAGAAACAAAAAAAATAGAGGTGACTAAATTGAAAATAAATTCCACGACTGAAAGTTCAAGACCCAGTAGTTATGAACCTAGTAGAAAGATAACAATAAAACCATTCAGGCCACTTTCTTCTAGAAGAACTACAACAGCTGCTCCAACGCAGGTCAGTCAAGCATAGATTTAAATATGAACCAAGGAAGGTGACAGATTTAATAAAACATCCGAGAGAAAAACAATTATGGTCACGGCCAGTAATACACGACTGATGGCTGAAATTTCATAAGAATTATTTTATTTATATTAACAAGAAATCCCTCTAAAATTTGCATGTTGAAGTTTTGGAAATAGATTGGGCTTGGCTACTGAAATAAATCGTTCTAACACCAATGTGATGAGTGGTGAAATGGATAAATGTATGAAACAATTCCCACGGGTGTTGTTTAATCCAAAGTTTTAAGAATAATAATCATTAATATATGAACTCCAGTGTTGGAATATAATGTAACATGTGTCATACAATGTATTTTATTTTAGTGTTGTGATAATGTTTCATATACCATTCACATTATGGATTATATGATTTGTAAATATTATTAGATATTTTAGTCATTAAATAATTATTTAAATAATTTTATCACATGAATATGCAATATTATAAAGAATTACTTTTAAGTTATACATTTATCTAGAAATGTAAATAAATTTTGTCAAATGCTATCATCATGTTAGCATTTAATTATTAAAATGATTTTTCTGTAATTGACTGCATGTCCATATACAAAATACTTCATAAGTAATAAATAATATTGCAATTAATTAAAATGAAATGTACAAATAAGTATAATGTTTAAGATGTTGAAATAGTTTTATATTTTTTCTATACTTTGAAGCTATTTGTATTATTAGTACTCAAGAAAAAATTGTATTTTGTTGTGTATTGTGTATTTGCTCATTACATGTTATAATGATAATCACAAAATTGTTTTACTTAGAATTATTTTATATAATTTTTTTTCAATATTTTGTCATTCCCATGACTTACAATATCACAATATTAAAAAAATAGTATAAAGCATGTAAATATAGATAAATTAACAATGTAATGTAAAATTGGTGTTTATTTTATAAATATACACAAAAATTATATTTAAACTTGTTTTACATTAGAGTTTAAATGTCAATTTTATATTGAAAATGAAAATGATTGAGGGAAAATTTTTCGATAAATTTCGTTTAATTCGCATGATTAAAACCCATTAATATAACTTTCTGAACAATGATAAAATTGCAATAATTTACAAAATATAATATTCTGACCGATGAACTTTAAATTTTGTCACATTGTTACGTAACATCAAATTTTCCCACTTTCACTTTCATTTATATTTATTTTTTGGTTGAAATCGAATATCTATTATTAAACATAAGTATTCATTATAACCTTTATATAATTGAATCAGTATTAATTTAAATATATCGATTAAAATAGTTTATTGATCAATATTATATTACATATTGCGATCAGTCATAACCATGCCACCTTGCCCTTGGAATGTGGTTTTAAATTATCGTCATATATGTGCACATCTGCGTTAACCGAATCGAAACTATAAAATTATTTTGCAAAGCAAATTTCTCATTCAACCGTATCTATAATTATTTATAAATCCTCATTTTTTTTTGTATGTTTTGAATCTTAGAGCTTATTAAAAACGACTATGTAAAGTTCGATTGACATTGACTTAATTTCACTGATAGTTATTATAGCCACTGGTTATCCTTGTTTATCGAATTGACACACAGTTTATTCAAAAGAATGACTTCGCAATGTGTACACCATAAACGGTAACTGCGACGAATCATTTTATTTTAATCGAAACTGATCTATTCATTTCTCGATTTTCAAATCACCAAACGCGTCCATTCTATTTTTTATTGGAGTAAATTACTATATTTGTGAAATGCACTACTGTTATTTTCTATGAATTCAATTCAATTCAATTCAGGCGAACAATGATTGGAAAGAATCGCTCGAATCGTGATTCATTATTTGGAATATAAGGCTTCACGATCTAACCTTTTACAAATCGCATATAAATTATATATTTTCGTCACAAATAAACAACGTTATATAAAAAATGAATGCAGCACGAAACATGATATTTTTTTTTTCATTTAAAAAATCCGTCTATCATTTTTTTTTGAATCTGCCATAACCAGTCGCATCACGTAATTTTCGAAGAAGGATGACACTCTTTTATTATATTATTTATTTTAAAGTTTCGGCAATGAACTTGTCAAAGAATTTGACATTTTTTCAACATTCGTCTCATCCTGTTTAGTAAAAAAAAATAATGGAAATTAAAAAATTAAAATTAAATCTTTGTATTCGAACACCTTTTGCGCAATCGATCGACGCGTATGGAATTTCGTAGATTTCTCTCAATTTTGCCATCGATTGAGCAATGATTCGTGCCACAGAAAATTGCACAATCGTCGTCGAAGGTCGCATTTTCATGGTTTCATGAAAATTCAAAATTATAATCGACGCCTCGTCGTTTCGTTCCAACGCGCATTGTTGAATTCCGTTCGCGACATAATCCCCATTGTTTTCTTCCACGAAACATCGGCCAAAAAAAATATAATATGCTTTTGATAGAGATTTTCAATCATTGTCGGAAAGCGTGACTAATCAACTGCTCAGGTGTTAGTTATGTGATTTGTGGACGTGGGTTTGTAATCGTAGTCGTTCACCTGTGACCGAGTCGAAACTGCATTCTTGATGATTCAAATTTCGTGTAATTTTGTTTTGAACGTGAGTCATTGATTTGAAATTCGTGCCGATATATTTCTCAATTTGATCGTTTGTATCTAAACATTAATTTAATTTGTTATTAAAGTTCAAGAAAAATTCTGTATTACATTACAATCAATTAGAATTAAATGATTTTGATATCTATAATTGCACTGTTGAAGAATTTAAATAGGTCCATTATCAAAAACAATTAACCTTAATTCAAAATCGATTCAATCAATCTTAAATATTAAATTTACGATTTGAACCCTCGAGGAAAATTCGCGAATTTCGCAAGTGATGAAAAAATTATGCATATTCGTGATTCTCGTGCCTGTTCGGCATCGTGACAAAAAAAAGCATATTGTTATAAAGACACAAAGGCTGTCGTAACATGTCGTGTAGTTTGCATACCAGAACTGAAAAATCTGCATTCCATCTAGCCGGTTGTGCGCAAAACGTGCCATGGTGAACCCACAAGGGCGAATCGCGTCTCGTTTGAAAAAAACCCCATTGACGAAATGATAAAAGCAATGCTGTTTGTCGCGTTTCGTATTTTTATTATGGGTGTCGAATAATTTTGAATATATTATTTTATGTGTGACGCAATTCTATATATGCACGTGATTGAATAATCTTTTTTTTTTTTTTTAAATAAAACAAAAAACATGTTTACAGTTTTATTTTGGATTATTATTTTTATTTTGTATCAATGTGTCGATTGGTTCAAATTAAAAGAAACCGCTTTAGATCAAATATATTAATTGACTTTGATTGATCAATTGGGTTTCTTTTGATTTGACACGATCAACCCGGGAACAATTTTCACGTTGAATCATAGGATTTTCTTTTATAACAGGAATAATATATTAGGAAAAGGTTCATATAAATAAATAAACCAATCGGCCGTGCGGCCTCAATTGATATCTTTTTTTTTTAATATGAAATGTATAAAATCATGTAATCATTTTTTTTCCATCGCACGATGATCCACTTGCGCGCTCTATCTGATTGTACCTGAAAAAAAAATACAATTAATTTTTATAAAATAATCTATTACAACTTTTTTTTATATTAATTAGATTATCATCAATAACTTAAATCATCATTGTCAATTTTTTTGCATTTTTCATCGATTTTTTTATATAAATCTATCATTTATCTCGTTATACCCATCCACAATAGATTAACCCATAATCTTTCCCACACAAAGCAATCCACTGACCTCGACAACATCCATTTTCGTGATCGAAACGTGTCGTCATTGAACCGAGATGTTTACCTAACGCATCTTCAACCGAGATGGTACACACCTATGGCACTTTCACTATCAATCGCCAACAACCGGATTCTGCTTACCGTTCCTTCGAGACGATGATGATACGATATGCGTTTTGTTTTCTCCTCTCGCAACATCCACTTATTCGGTTATATAACGAAAATATTCGGCCGGAGAGAAATCGCGGTTCGTACTTGATGTTGTGTCGAAGTCGATGGCTATTTTGAATTTTTAATGGGATTCTCGTACGGGACCTTTCACCGGGGCTTTCTTCCTATGTCTCGTTAGGCTCTTTTAGAGGTCTTTTGTTAAGGAGATCATACGCGTTTAGCTGTGTCGCAAAAAAAATACATGAAGATCTTACCGGAGAGAAAGCTTAGTATTCATCTTTTGTGAATGGCGTGTTGGATGCTTTTTTTACGTGTATGAAAAAATCGCGTGTATTAATTTTGCACGCGTCAAAGTGTTCAATTGTCGTTTCGATGCTTTATTCTGTTTTTTTTAGATGTAAGTTTTGTTTTTAAGAATATGTTGTAAAATCATATTATATTCGATATATTAAATTATGATATTCACAAATGCATTTTATGTATGTTATTTTATAATGATTTTGTATCCTTTTGTATGTAAATTGAATTTTAAATGCATGCATTTGAAGAAAAAAAAAGCATGAATCATAATCATTCGATCGAGCATGAAATCGCACTCATATTCACAAGTCATCACTCACATGCATTTCAGAACAAATCACTTAAAAAAGTTTACTTTGCAAAAAACAAGATACGATAATTAACTCACACAAACCCAATCGATATTTTTCTGTGAAGTATACTTCAAATTCATCCATCATCCTCAAAGTGCAAAATCAATCAATTTTCAAATGCATTCGAATACTAAATCTATACATTTATTTGGTTTTATTTTATTCACTATGTCATTGAACACAAATATATTAATATGTTATTCTAAATAAAAATCACACTTTTGAATATTCAACGAAACAACTTTCTTGAAAATTGATTCGATTTCGCACTTTAAGCCACCAAATAAAAAAATACTCACATATAAAAATTTTTTCAGGCAACCTTCACGACGATACGCCCTTCGACCGAAACGGCAGTAGACACCCCATCAGGGACAACAATCAAGAAGCCATCCTTCTTCCCCAGAAGGAACCTGAGCAGATTCAGCGACAAGACCTCAACAACGACCCCATCTCCGGGCGACGACAACCACCGATTCTCGTCTCCGACGTCTCCATCGTCAGCATCAGCCAAAAGGCGGAGGCCAACAGCACTGGACAGAAGGAGGGCAACGACTACAACTGCTCCGGACGATGGTCGTGGCCAGACTGAGGTGGATACGACCACCAGAGCCTCCGCAGCACGGCCTACGAGGCTCTTCGTGAGGAAGTACACCGGGCCCAAGAGTGGAGGTAGGTTGGCGGTCAATGATGGTCGCTTTCTTGCAGTGGTTGCCAATGTTTTCTGTTCGGTGGAATGTGGATGGGAGTTTTGTTTTGGATTGTGTTTTGGTCGGTGTGAAAATGGGTGTTTGGTGTTTTGAGTCGAGTTCTGAAATGTGGGAAATGGTTTGATGATTTTTATTTGGTCGTGATTTTAAAATGTTTTTTTTTTTGTGTGCGTTCGAAAACGAGTTCTATTACGTCTGTCTAATGGTATGTTAAATGTATTTTTTATTGTTAGATGGATGTTTTCTTTTATTAGTTTTTTATTATCTCGTTTATTTCTATGAAAAAAAGTGTGCAAAAAAATATTTGTATAAACGAATAGTATTAATTAGTTGCAAAAAAACTTATTTGCATACCGATTATACCAAAAAAGAACTATTTTATTACTTTGACAAGATTTTTCCATTTAAAATTTTTTTAAATTGATTCAGAACGACAAAATGGTATATTATGATTAATAATCAGACTCATAAAAAATTATGAATAATAATATACATTCGACACTAAAACTTATATTTTCGATCATTTAAAATTATCGCAATTAATTTTCATATGTAGTTCATTGACATAGTTTGTTTTTTTTTATGTACAAGAAAGTTATTGCGGACAATTTCGTATCAAATTAATTTAGCTTTTTTTTCAATATGATATCTCCACACGAGTTCGATATCTGTAACAACTTTTGCTCCATTGTGACACCTCAATGATTGATAATGATCGCGTGTCTCTATACATTATGTTGATTGACCAGAACTCTTTTCATCGATGAAATTTCTCTTTTCGATTACCGCATGGAAATATCGTAAAATTGCTAAAAAATATTTTTTTATGTCACTCATTAACCAGATGTAATGAACATGTTTTCCATATAAAACCGATCACGTTTCGGATGAATGAAAATCAATTTTACAATCAGTAAATTTAATGGCTAAAATATTCTCGAAACGTAAAATTCTCGTGTGTTTGGGACAAGAAAACAAAAAAGGATGAGTCGTGAATATTTTATTAGACAAATTGTTGATTTTCGGAATGTCCATAACCCGCCGAAAAATATCCGCATTTACGTCATTCGAAAAGGTCAAAAGAGGCGCGAAATAATGTATTTCGAAACAGAAACGCCCGCGTGCCTCGACGTTTAGCATTTCGAAAATTTTCCGATCGGCAAACGGCCACACATTTCAAAAGCGAAATGAAAAAAAGACAAATATACACAAACGAATCTCGTAAACGGCGAAAACTCGTAAGCGCCATTGCGCAGCGAGTTGTCGCTTATGGGGCGCGCTAATTCCACTTGCAAAATTCGCCCACGGGTGAGAAAAAGCATTGCACACCGCGTGGGAGAATCGACCTTATCAAAGTGCTGCGCAAGGATCGATTTCGCTTGCAGAATTGCTGAAGTTCCCACGCGTGCCCGCTTTTGACGCGCTTTCGAAACGGAGTGTCCCAACGCCATTTTTCGTTTGTTTTCGAATATTTTTTTTTTTCGCTTTTTCCTATTTCGTTTTATGGCCGGCTCTTCGCGGGTCACAGTTTCGAAAAGCTCGCTTGTCCTTCCGCGTGTTGCGGTCGTTCTTGCGCAAAAGCTCCGGCATAACGGTGTTGACCGTCTCTCTTTTTAGCGTTTTATAATGACAAATATTTATTTACTGGTTCTACTGGGTATTGCGGAACTGCTGAAAGGCGGGCGTTTTTATGTAATTCAATTAGATGAAAATTATCTAGTGCTAGTGCACTTAGATCATATAATTCTATTGCTATGAGTTATAATGATGAATTGATCACATAACAAATTTCATATTGATAATATTGTAGTATAAATTGATGATTCATCTCGAATTTATCAAATTTCACTAATGGATGAAGTAAAACTGTTGACTTATTTGATTCATTTTGAAAAAAAAGGATTTTATTATTCAATTTTTGACCTTCTCATTCATTTGAAACTTCTAATGGTATCGAAAAATCTAATCAGTAAATATTATAAAAACTGCACATAAATTTGATGACACGGATATTTAAAACACCTGACATCATCAATTCATCAAATAAAAAAAAAACCTAATATATCGATTCAAACATCAATCAACTAATGACGAGCACTCAATTTTTCCAAAATCTTACGACACACCCACATATAATCGACAATATAATTTTAATTACACTCGAATATGAAATCATCACCATTTTGAAATATAATACGTACACGCAAATTTTTTCGAAATCGATCGTGAATTACGACTCGCACGCGTCCATTGCACTAATCAAAAGCGATAAAACAATTTCGTACATTATCGAACGAAACATGCTCTGAATACAAAATAATACATAGATTGCGTGCACAATACGACGCGAATTTTCTCCCTCGGCATTGTTTTCTTTTGAATTTTCGAAATTGGCGCGCGTTCTGGATTCCACGTTCGCGAACTCATCGTCAGATTTTTTCCGCTTTAGTGAACGCGACATGTTTGATTTTGCATTTTTATACCTGCGTGTATTGTTGAACCGTTTTATTAACGATGTAAATACTTTTCACGGTTCGGTTCGTTCGATATGGCGTTATTGCAAATTGATTGCGATTTAAATTGCATTTTAATCGCTTAAGTGCGTTCGTTGAAGAAATTTTGATTTATTTAATGATGTTTTAATTGCTAGTATCTTCTGAAAATATAATGTATCTTGTATAATCGATGACACGGTTTTGAACTGTTGTGGATTCCGCCGAATCTCCTCGACGATGTATCGGTTCATTGTTTCGAATTTGAAATTTAGCACTGTCGAAACGATATATTTCCGCGTATTCAAATCGAGATTCCAACAGACGTCGTTAACGTTTTAAGACGTGAAAACATTTTCATGCAAATCGATCGATTTCAATACGCGTAAATATTTCCTAGTAGAAACAATAGATTTTTTTCAAGACGGTTCTCATTTAGAACAAAATCGGCGTACTTGATGATTGATCACCCGAATTCCTTCTTGATCACCCGATTGATCACCCCGTTATTTTTTTTTCATATTATTTTAGTTAGAACGATGATGATCGCATTGCGCAACCATTTTTTTTTAAAGCGTTGCGCGAATGTTAAAGAATCACGTACTACGTACATTCTGGTAATATCGATTTCGCATTATGCGATTCGTGATCGGATTATTATCGAAATCCATTGTTACTTTATCTCAATAATAAAACACAACATTAAAGAATAAACGGTGAAATCAATAATCATCAAGTATGCGGTCTAAGCGAGTTTCTACCTTTAAACTCTTCATAATATACTTTATATGTTCACCTTGGTGAATTAACTTGATTCCCACGTCTGCTGGGTCTAATTATTGCAACATGAGGACACTTAAAATTCCAATTATGGATCTCCAATATGGTCAAGGACCATCGTTGGATTCCCTTCCATTTTAGACCAGTGGTTGGAAACAATAAAACACCATTTGCATCATCGCAAATTCGTTGATGCGGAATTGTTCGGGTGTGAGGTCATATTTGGCGGACGTGATTGCAATTTGTAAAATGTCGTCGCTATTATTGGATTTTTTTTTTGGTTGAATTTGTAATTGAAACGTCTCATTGTGTGTGGGATGTTTTTAAAATTGAAGATAGGGTTTTAAAATAAATAAAGGTTTCGGATCTTGAAACATGAATGAAAATCCGTTACGAAAGTGATCGCGAGTTCAAGTCCGTTTACTATGAAAACGAGAACAGGTTGAAATTTCAACCATGTTGTTGGTTCACTGTTGCGATGTCGGAATGAAAGTGATAAGCCGGATATTGTAAAAGTTATTGGTTTATCGATTTCATATTTATAATTATTGCAAATGATTTCATTAACGTGAACAAATCTTTTTTTTTTTAATTTTAATTTATTTATTAACGTTTTTTCAATTTAAATTTAAACACATCGAAATAATTCATCCATGATTACAACAATTTTCTTCTTAATATCAGAAACATTAAGCTAAATACCATGTCCATTAAAAAAAACGCAATAGACTAATATACGGTTTCACCGTAACGTACTTAATCCCGTTCGGTAAAATGGTAAATAAATATCAAGTCTATTACGGTAGCAAAAGAAAGTAAAGCCGAGCTCGTTAATCTTTTACCAAACGTATATTTAAAACGTTGGAACATGGTGTTTGCGCAACGCCATTTTATGTATTATACATATATATACTCGGTTATTGTGCTTAAACTTGATTGACAGTTCTTTCTAAATGACATGTATTTATGTGCCGGTTAAGTGTCATTAAATTACATCGATAGAAAGTTAATACACGTAGTTAATGTGGTTTGGTACGTGCGGCAAAGAATGTAGAGTAAACATATTAAAAATTCACTTACAATCGAAGCCGATTACGAAAGTTTAGTTTAAGGTGTGGTTTTGTTCAGTGATTAATGCAAAATAATTATTTTTAACCCTTGAATGCATTTCGATGTAAATTATCTATTGTTTTTTATATACAATGACGAAAAAAGCTGTTTTATGCAACGAATCATTAAGGTTAAGTTTTGAGCTGCGAGTCTTATACAATTTTTCGGTTCACTAGAAAGTGCAATTTGAATTCGGAATAGGTTTCAGCAAGTCATTGTGTTGTGATGACGACAAAACGATGCATTTGTCATTCAGGGGTTCGTCCTCGGTCGTTGCGAAATTTTACATAAATATGGGTCGTTGAAAACCGCGAAACGTGACTTTGTCCATTCACTGACGACACTTTTCCGGTGATGATTCATTATGGAAAAATGAATATGTTAATTTCAGTTCTGCTGCATTGCAATATGTTTGCATCTTGTGTAAATGAATTTAATCTGATAAATAAAGAGCCCGATGGTTTAGCGATGAAAGAGAACGTGATAATTATAATTTTAGTATCGGAAAATTCGTGTGTGTTTGAGATAAATTTTATTTTTTTTTTAAACGGAATGTTAAAAAATACACGAGCGTTCATTTAAGAATTTTAGCTTCGAAACCTGTCATGGTAATTGGTGAAAGCAGCATTATACATAAACGCATGTAGAAAATGTCCCCACGTATTAAATAATAACTATAATGTGGCACAAGTAACTTTATATGCATAGTGCAAATTGTATGATATAATCGTTTTTTATCATACAAATTTCTGAGCTGACATTAAACAATTTGCTTTTTTTATCGTATTATAGGGTTTGCAAGTAGAAGTACAACTACTACATCAACTACACCTAAACCGATCGATTCAACAGGCAGGAAAAAATTTCAAAGTCGGTTTACGTCGTCGAAGACCATTAACTGGTACATCAGAAATACCTTCAACAGTATCAAGTACAGCAAGCTCTGTTTTGTCAAATGAAGGTAATTTGAAATAAAAAAAATTACAATGGTTTGATGATATATGAAAATATCGAGCTTTCACTTATTAATTTTAGGTAATCAAGATCAAGAATCTCATTCAACAGTTCAGCAAAAAAAAGATACCACCAATGCGATCGCAAATAAGAGGAAACAGGTGAAAATTCAAAAAACCCCCCTTTGAAAGTGACCAAACCGGAACAAATTACTACAACAGAAAAATATGAAGCCGAGACTACCAAAAGCGAATCTGAGGAAAACTCAAATACGGAAAAAATATACAGTTCAGTCTTAAAGGAAGATCATACTCTCGTACAACAAAAGAAACTTCACGATGCCAGCAAAAAATGAAATGAAAAAAAAATGAGGGTAATATTTAGTTTGTGATTTCTGTGAAATTCTTCCAAGGGAGATTTTTAAAAATATATTTCATATTTTAGAATTTGCAGATGTAACACCTGATGTTGCTGTTGCTGTACACCATCTGTTAGCCGCTCCATTACCTACAATTCCATCGTACGCACGTGATGATCAGAGTGACGATAGTGTGACCAAGAGTGATCCTCAATTTACAAGAGCATATTTATTAGCGTCATCTGTATCACCTATTATTAATTCAAATGGTATTGAATATTTTTCAGATTAAAAACATATATCCGAATTGTTTATTATAATATATGGAATATTTTGCAGATTATTTATCAACAACAACTCAATCCAGCAGATTTAAATTAACTGTTCCTATAAAACAACGAAGAATATCGACAACAATTGCACCATTTATAACACATTTACCTGTGGTAACAACAGTTAGACGTAGGCCTCAACAGAGAGATGAATTTAAAAAAATAAACTGGTTACTAAGCACTACAGAACATTCATAGATTACGAATATTATGATGATGATGATATCAAACTTGTAGAAAAAAAATAGCCAATCAAAAAAAAGTTATTATAATGTGAAACAGGTATCAGTGATTCAAAATGTTCACATAAATATTAGATGAAATAATAATAAAAATTATTATTTTTAGGGGCAATACAGTGCCTTGATCAGGGAAATTTCCCACATCCAGATTCATGCAAGAAATTTATATCATGCGCTAAAATGGAAAATGGAGGTGTTTATGGTTGGGAATATATTTGTCCTAAGGGTCTTAGTTTTGATCCAGTGGGCGGTATTTGTAATTGGTCTTCTGGCTTAGGATGCAAAGAATAGTAGAATATGTTTACGGAATTTGAAGAGATTTAAAGTCTGGTAAATATATAATGATGAAGCAAATTGCAGATGAAAAAATACTCAAAAAATAATTGTAAATATCATTGAAAGAAATCAAAATTTTCTTGTACTAAAATTGAATATCCTTTTTAGTAATATGGATAATTCGTTGACATTTTGTAAAGTTGTTACATTATTTTTTTATATATTATACTTGTGAGATGTACATAAAATAAAACATGATTTGTGTAGAAGTAGAAGTTAGTTTTGTAGAATGAGTTCTTATGAAAAAAAAATGTCAGACTGTATTTTTATACTGTTGTATTTTTTATTTGAGAATGTAGTTTTAAGAAAGTATACATTTTAAGCATGAAATTTTCGGAATGACTGTTCACAATGGTCAGTTTTAACTAGTATTTATTGTTTTGTGTGAGTTGTGTGAGGAATATGATCAAAAAATGTAAATCATGTCTTAATAAAGTATTATTTAATTAAAAAGCAATGTGTATTCATGATCTGGTCATGTAAATGTGAGAAGTATAAATGTGCCTCTAAAATATGTTTTGTAAATTTTATATTCAAAAGTATTTTTACTTTTTAATAAAAAAATGTTTATAAAATAAATACAAAATATATTCATTTTAAAATTTACATTGCTTTTTTTTTTACTTATATTACTATAGCCTATTCCAATACAGGTGAGAGCACAACTTTTGTGAACCAGGAGGTCTTTCATTTTCGTCATCGTCATCATCATCATTTGAACTTTCGGCATCACCAGCTCCTTGAAAATCTCTAATTTGAAAGTACATCCAAAGAACTCTTTCAAATGTTGTAAGAAATTGATTGTATAATCTGATAATGGTCCTATCTGTAATTGAAAATTCACATAGTAATAAAAAAGTAACTAAAAAAATAAAACAAAACAAAATATACTAACGGTGCACGTGCTGACATCTTTTTGACCTAATGCCATCCATAATATGACTAACCATTGAAAAGCAGAATCAACAGTACCACCTCGATAAATTTCATCTAACAAGCCAAGAGCACATTCTTTCCCTAGATCTTCTGGCACAGTATTTTCTATTCCTGGACCAGGTGCCACTGACGTCTGAAAATTATTAATTTCAATATTATATTTGAATATTCAAAAGATTAATTAATAAAAAATAAATTTACTTTTTTTCATTGCAGTAAAATGATCCAGAGTTAGTTTCTGCTACTAAACTAATGCCATATCCAGGGCTTTTACCAGCTTGTGCAATCATGACATTTGATCAGTATTTAAATATACATCAGGCAAAAAAAAATTTAGCATAACCTAAATATAAAACATTAAAATTTACAATGAATAATAATTGTTATTGATAAAAAATCACATATAAAGAAAATACTAACGCCTTTAGAAGATTCTACAATTCTATTGGCAATTGCTGGAGATACTCTTAAAGCATAAACAATCCCTCGTATTCTTTTGACGAGACCCCAATGGTCCCATTGTAGAGGACGTAATAATCTGCGTACAGGACAAGTGAAATTAACTTCTCCACCTCCTAACGGTGGTGCACCTAAATAAAAAAAATTACATTATAATAAAATTGGATATTTATGGTTTGTCTTATGTCAAATTATTGTCGAACCTCTTTTATTCACTTTGAGTGATAAACCATCATCGACTAAAATGAATTTAAGCAAGATAGGAAAAGCAGAAGTTTTGATTCTGTCGACAGATACATCAATTTCTGATTGAGTAACGCATGAAGTGTAGCATCAATAGGTTCTTTACAAAATGGTCCCAATGCAAGTAAAATTTCCAAATAGTATCCTGCGAAACAATTTTCGGTTAAAAATAAAGAATTATTGAATCATTAAATTACAGAATAAAACAAACCAATGGCTCTCTGTGTACAGCAATCGTGAACAAAATTGCCTCCGATGAGTATACCAGGATGATAATATAAAGAAGTTCCGGTTTCACTTAATTCTACTTTGGTACCATTAGTCACTTTATCAAGAAGACGGATCAAATTTATTTCATACTCCCTTAATCCAGGTTCATCATCTGTACTACGAATTTCTACAATTTTGACAGGTTTTCCACTTAAAGTGGATAGTAGCAGTCTTTGCCGTAAGAAATTACATCCTTTGTAAATTAACAAGTTGTTTTCTTTCGCGATTGCAGGCATTTTTGTGATTATTTAAAAGACTACTGTCATTTGACCGCACTTAAACCAAACAACACGTGGGACTTGACAGCTGCCAATTGTGTTGCCAGTTAACGAATGACAATAATATTAACACATAATATAACAAGCATGATATCTTAAAATTGTATAATGATATCTTAAAATTGTATAATGAATCACCGAAATTTATTAATTAAATTATAATAAAATATTAGTAAGTGCTGGAATATACTTATTTTTACATTTTTTAATAATATCTATAACAGGCTTGTCCAACAGGCTTGCCACTATAAATAAACTGGCCCCCCAGTGCTCTCGACTGGCCCCCACTTTTCATACATAAAAATTTACGAATTTTGCTCTAATTCGAGGAAAATTAGTATTATTTTTTTGAATTATTGAAGAATCAATTTTTTCAAGTACATTCTGATCAAAATATATGTATTTTATCGTTATATTAAAAAAAAATGCAAATTGTGTTTTGCCGTATTTGACCGTGTTGGACCATGTTTTGGCCAAAGTGGCCCTCGCATACTGAAATTTTGGACAAGCCTGATCTATAAGTATAGTAAGTATCAGTGTGCGTCAGTAACGGTGTGCGATAGTAACGGTGTGCGCTAACGTCGATGTGCGCATGTGTCATTTATGTAAACGTCTGGGAACTGACAGTTTTTAATACTTTTTTTCTTTTACCTACCTTTCGCAACAACACAAGGTCGAAAAATAAAGAATTTGAAAGCATAAAATTAAAAAAAAGAAGAAATTGGAAGGGGTAAGGAGGAGTATTATTCATATGAATATTCCTGAAAAGATCAGGTTATCTGAATAAATTTTAAGTACTTAATATAAATAATAAATACGTATTCATAAATTGATATTTATAGATATGCATTTGCACATAATAGGTACGTAATTTTATATTTATTGTAAAAATATTGTTTATTTTTAATATTTCACTAAAACTAATCAAGACCAACAGTTGGATGATTTAAAATAGTAAAATAATTCGTCCTCGACATTTTGCCCGAAGGTGCTATATAATTTTTTTTGGTTTTATGAATTTGAATTCAAACTTCCGTATTGAGAGTCATAGTTATTGAAAAATTTGCATTTGATATGCAAATTTTGTTATTTCCTCTTTGGAAATTCTGGTATGTATTATATATAATATAATATTTCATATTTATTGTAAATCACAACAATATACAATAAAAAAAGTAGTAAACAATACGTAATAAAAATAATTACAGGGATCAGTTACCACAATGAAAATGAATCATTGTAAACATTTATCTTATATTCAAAATATTTACTATGGGTTATTACAAATTATGAAATGAAGTTATATAAGTTATATAATTTATTGTCAGTAAACAAAATATAAAACCAGGCATAAGAATAATATTTTCATTGTGGTATAGAACAGAATTTTCAAAAAATACTTAATGTATCAATACAACGGATGTTATAACAAAAGTTGAATAATTCTATAATTATTATTACAAAAAAAAACTTCACTTTAATCTCACGAGAAAAAGTCAACTCCATAATTTATTGGACAGTTCTTTAAATAACTTCAAAATATTTATATTAACATTTATTTTTTCATGAACTATGACGCTTTTGAAGTTCTACCGCAACCACGTATCGCAATTATTTTAATTCATAAGATTTAAAACTGTATGTTTCAATTTCAACAATAATCTATTAAAAGAATAATATTCCCTATGATTCAATACTATGCATTTTACGATTGTCGTTGGGGTTTTCCTTGTAGAATATTGTGATATTTTCGTGGTCATTGGTAATTTCAAACATAATGAATGAAGTGTTTTTCCCGCAAATATATGAATTTTATTTAACACTGGTTGGGTGAATAATAATTTTTACACAACATTTTTTTACGGTTCATTATAGAAAAGGATTAATATTTTAAAATAAAAACATTCAAATGTTTACGAAAAACGAGTTTGTAAAATCTGAGAAACCGGAAAGTTAAAAGATTTCGAATGTCAGTGTCGGTTTGAATTCGGTGCTTAACAAACGTAATTCAAGACCGCTTGACTTAAATAATAAGTTTTTAACGATCCTTATTAAATTCCGAGTATTTTTCAAGTGATAAATAATTCAATATTGTATTTTTAAAGTAAAAGATAAAGTATCATGTTGATTTATATGTGTCAAACAATTGGATACTAGATCGCGAAGTGATTCGTATAATTGTGTGCAGGAGTTCATTATTCAAAAACAAAATAACATGTCTTCTCTGGTATCAATTTTTTTAATAAAATTATTACTCCTTACAGATAGGAAATTTTGTTATTCCTTTAGTTGTTACTTATATTCTGAACGAAACACGGATGTCCTTCAACAGGATTATTCGCTTGGCGGGCAGTCTTGAATTTGGTCACCTTTAATGCATGTACGAGTATGTGGCCATTTTGTTCGTCTGTCTGGAACTGTAAAATCAGAGGAGTAGTTCGCCTTGCGCTTCTCCAGGGCCAACGTGCTCAGTTGATTTAAAAAAAAAAAACAAGATCCTATCGAACCGCGTCGTGGCCAGCGTCCTTTCTTTGAATCTTCAGGTTCAGGCGAGGGCTGCCGGTTACTGTTTTCGAAAAAACCAGGAATTAATAGAGGGTGATGTTTCCTTCCGAAGAGGAGGAGATGACACCTTTGAAATGTTCGAAAAGCGCGCGCTTAAAAAGCCCTGGTTTTTTTGGAGGAGAAATGGGATGTGGCTGTAACTGGTTGTCACACCTAATCTTTTTTCCTTCACTTCTTTTTTACTTTTTTACCATATTTGACGGGTCAAATATGACGATATAAATATAATAAATATTATTTTGTAGTTAATAATTTATTACTATTAGACATTGTAAACCAGGTCATGGTAAAAACTTCGTATTTATAAATATTCAATAATTCAATAATTCGTCGTTTATTTACAAAAAAATAATCTGACCCTGAATAAATTTGCATAATGGGAAACCAATCCAAATTAAAATGCATACGCTAAATATTAAAATAAATAAGGTTCTTGAAGTTCCAATCATCTTACAATTAGTAATGAAATTTAAAAAGATTAATCGCATAAATAGAGAAGAAAGCTCATTGAAAAATTACAATTGTAATTTTCTTGTTTTCAGAGAAAATTGACGATATGGTTTGTTTTTACAATCGTAATGGTAACAGCTGTTAAAAGTAAGATTTTTTTTTCTCACATGACTTTGAAACTGTTTTTGAAACCGGATAAATTATTTTTAGGCCAATCAGAAGATTTCAAAGTCGTATGCTATTATCAAGATTGGTCAGTTTATTATAAAACGAAATATACATTTACTCCTAAAAATATAGACGCAAAACTTTGCACTCACTTAATTTATGCATTTGCAAGATTTGCAAATGATTCAATTTCTCTTGAACCGTTCGACAGTTATCAAGCCATTGATAATAGTAAGTGTGGAAATGTGTAGGATACATAATTTTATATTTTTTAACCTCAAATTTCGCTATAGAATGTTTTAAATTAAAAACAAATTTTAATATATCATAGATGGATATAAGGAATTCACGGGCCGAAAAATGCTTAATCCAGATTTAAAAACTATGATATCCATAGGAGGATACAATGAAGGTTCCATGCGATTTTCAAACATTGCCAGTGATGAAACTCAACAAAAAATATTCTCGAAAAATGTAATCAAGGTGTATATTTGATTTATTTTCCGAATCTTTTTCATGAAATCATTTGGAAGAAATACATATTTGTTTTAATATTTTCATTATATTTTTCAACAGTTTCTTCGTAAATATAGCTTTGATGGAATCGACATAGATTGGCAATATCCTGCATTTCGTGATTTTAGTAGGGTGGAAGATAAAGAAAATTATGCCAAGTTTATGAAAACAGTCAGTACAGAATTCTTAAACGAGGCTATAGCTACTGGTTTTCCCCTTCTATTACTAAGCATTTCCATTCCACAAAAAATTGACTTAGCTGAAAAAGGATTTGACATAAAAAATTTAAATAAGTACACTATTTTTTCTACAAATTTCCCGAATAACGATAAAACTATTATATTTGAATACATCACAAAATATGTTTTTACTTACAATTAGATTCGTAGATTGGTTTAACGTAGTTGGATATAATTATCATACAGCACATGAATCAGTGGTGAATCACCACTCTCCATTGTACCATATTGGAAACGAATCCGAAAACGACAATCGCAATTTGGTGAAATAATTTTTCAATAAATCCATAATTTTCATGTGTCATATAAATAAATTGAAATTTATTTTTCAAAAAGAATTACACCGTCAATTATTATCTTAATGCTGGAGCTGATCCTCAAAAACTGGTGTTAGGCATACCAACATTTGGCAATTATTATACGTTAACTGATCCAGGATTGACTGCGATAGGATCACCGTCTGAAAAACCCGTTAAAAAAGGTCCTATTACTGATATCGATGGATATATTGCTTACTTTGAGGTTATTTGAACGATTTATGGAAATCATATCATAAAATATAAAATAAATATTATAAATATGGTTTTATTTAGATTTGTGACTTATTTTTACCTAAAAATGAATCTAATACAACAATCAGCACTGATGAAGATGTTGAATACGATGATGATGATTCCGCGGCGGAATGGATAATTGTGAATCAATTACCAAATGCCGGTCCTTATGCGTTTAAAGGATACCAATGGATATGTTATGACGATGTGAAAATTGTCGCAAAAAAAGCTGAATATGTAGCTGAAAATTCATTAGGAGGTATGATTGTATAGTAAAAAAATACAAGTTTGAAGATTTTAAATATTTTTCATTAGTTTTATAATTTTATAAATTGAAGGAATCATGTTTTGGGCAATTGATAATGATGATTATTTGGGAAATTGTCACGGAGAAACATTTCCTATTATCAAAGCTGCCAAAAAAGCTCTTAATGAAAGTTTAAGGTAGGTTTCTTTTAGTTTGTATGCATTCAACAATACATAGTTTCAAATGAATCAAGATTTTTTTCATAAATCCATTCGATATAATTAAATCCGAAAACAAAACATTTATTTGCTTAAAAATATTGAAATTCAGTCAATAATGTCAATTTTAACGAAAATATGATTGAAAAATATTTATTCAATAATTAGTGAAACGATTTTGAATTTTAGAGCATTAAATATCAATAAAATGAATGCTAAGACTTCAATTCCAAACTTACAAGAGTTGTTAACAAATCCTACTACCCCTGATCCATACACAGGTAAAAAAGTAAAAAATTTTATTTAAAAAAATTATAATTTTTTATGTACGTATATTTTTTTAAATTTTCCCAGTGAAAGTTGAAATAATCACACCAGGTTCATCACAGACTGTAACGACTGAAAGGCCAAGCACTACCGCCAATCCAGTTACGAGTACAGAAAGTATCAAAATACCTCCAACTCAAAAACCAACCGAATTAATTTACACACCTATCATCACGTTTCCTGCATCTTCAAGAGAAGAAGTGACTTCGTCTATACCAATTAAGTCAACTGAAGTGATCCCATCATCTTCCGCTGAACCACGTTCCACGTTCACTAATCGAGGAAAATTAAGCTCGAATATAGATCCTGAAATCTATAAATCTATAAAAATTAGTGATTCGGCAACAACGGCTAATATAAATCCTACACTAGACCTCATTGCGAAATATGTAATAACGAAAAATACCCAGCCGTCACAATCATTTGAATTTCCCTTGAATGGAAATGACGAAACGTTTGATTTTAGTAAATTTGGCAAAAGTATTATTTATATTAAAAACATTTTTACATCAAACGTTCATTTGAAACTTAATAGATAAAAATTACGTATAGAATATTATTATTTGGTCAATACGTATAAGAAAACTATCGTTTATTTTTGTGTTGAATTGAAATCGTCTAAAAAAATCTGATGTTTCAAATTACGATATTACAGACTAAAATTATGTAATGGTGTGATGTGATGATGGTGTATGATGTGTATTGAAAATTAAAACGATGCAATTTATTAATTGGCATTTAATCTATTGTTATTGTTATTTTTCTTGAACTTTTTTCCAATTTTCCAACTAGTTTTTTCTTGATGTGCGTGTTTGATTAATAAACATCATAATTAGAAATAATATGATTTAATGAATTTCACATGATATTATATTTGTACATATATCAAAATATGTAAGAAATAAAAAAATATTATTTAATTCTTTGTAATATTACTGCAAAATGATTTCGATTAATCAAAATGGGTTATTAAAAATTGGATAAAAATGGATAAAAAAGACCAAAAATTTTGATATTTAATCTTTCTATGGACATTTTTTTTCGATTCTATAAAACTTCTATAGCGTACACTTTTTATAAATAACGGATATAACAGTAGCTGAATTTCTATAGATTTTCATCAGTATGTTTTCGATGATTTATGTCTATCGCGAACTGCTCATTAGTTACACATAATATAAATAATTAGAAACAAAAGAGATAAAAACATGATCTTACTGCACGTATCAAAAATTTTCGCACAGTAATTTTCGCAATTTTCATCTATAATGGCAATTTGATATTTCGCAACCGCAATATCGACATGCGTGCATAAAACAAGTTTATTGAATTGAAGAGACTGGAAAATGTAATCATGTTGAATGTCAGTGGCGGTTTGACTTTAGTGTGTATCGTACGTAGTTAAAAACCACATTTCTAACTTAAAGTTAGTTAAATACTTTTTATATTTATTTAAGAATTATTTCTATGTGATTTTTATTTTCGTAGAATTAAATACATCGACTAATTTATATATGTAGAAAAGATTACAATTGTATATCAATTGTAAAGTGAATTGAATAAGTGTGTGCAAAAATTTATAACATCGAAAAAATTAAATGCCTTCGAAGGTATGTATAAGTTATTTATTTAAAAAAAATATTGTATAGGTTAACTTCATTTTCAAAACCCTTTTGTATTCAACAACTGTTTGATATTGTGAAACGGATTGAAATGTTGTGATATTTTGTAATTTGTTACTAAATCTTACCTGTAATACGTTTACACAAAAGTAAACGTAAATCAAATCGATTTATCACGACAATTTCAGCAGTATTCAGACCATTTTCAACGTAATAATGATATTGATACCTATACATATGTAGTATACATATACGAGACTTC
This sequence comes from Hydropsyche tenuis, assembly GCA_009617725.1. Lineage (NCBI taxonomy): Eukaryota > Metazoa > Arthropoda > Insecta > Trichoptera > Hydropsychidae > Hydropsyche > Hydropsyche tenuis. Next base: position 138,747 of record VTON01000002.1, read on the forward strand.
TTATAGAATTACAAATGACCTATTCATCGTATTGATTTTCTCCCTTGTAAGCTATTTAGTAAGAGAAATATTAAAATTTTAACTCGGTTTTAAAATACATATCGAATAAAATAGAATTTTGATACTTATAAAATAAATATTCTCAGGAAGATTGATAGAAAACTAATACTACATATGTTTTTCCAGAGAAAAATGACGATATGGCTTACAATTATGACCATAATGGTAATGGTAGTTGAAGGTGAGTCAGTGAATTTTTTTCCATTTCGCGATAGATTTTCTTGTCGTCTTTAATACCAGGCTATTATGATGTTTTTAGGTCAAAGAAGAGACTATAAAGTAGTTTGTTATTATGCTGATTGGTCGGTTTATTATGAAACGAATTATAAATTCACTCCAAAAGACATAGATCCACAGCTTTGCACTCATTTAATTTATGCATTCGCAAAGTTCGCAAACGATTCAATTTCACTCGAACCGTCCGATAATGGTCAAGCCATTGTTAATAGTGAGTGAAGGAATATAATATAGTCATATTCCTGATATAATAAATTATATCACACAATTCGGCTTTTAGAATATTTTTGAGTTCAAAGTAAATTGTGCTGTTTTAGATGGTTATAAAGAATTCACAGGCCGAAAAATGTATAATCCAGATTTGAAAACAATGATATCTATAGGAGGATTTAACGAAGGCTCCATGCGATTTTCAAATATTGCCAGTGATGAAATTCAACGAAAATTATTCGCGAAAAATATCATTAAGGTATTTATTTTGAACAGAAAACAATTTTTTTGCTGAAAATTTTTAATAAAAGAAAAACATCACAAATATACCGATTAATAATTTCATAGTTTCTTCGACAATATAATTTTGACGGGCTTGACATTGACTGGCAATATCCTACATCTCGTGATTTTAGTAGACCACAGGATAGAGAAAATTATGTTGCTTTGGTAAAAGCAATCAGCGAAGAGTTCGTACAGGAGTCTTTAACTACTGGTTTTTCAGTTCTTTTACTTAGTATTACTGCACCACAAAAAATAAGTTTGGCTTTGAGAGGTTTCGATATGGAAAACTTACATAGGTTATATTTATTTGTGAATAAATATTTTATGACATGATATCACTTATGCAAATTATGATTTTTTTTAAATTCTAGATACATAGATTGGATTAACGTTGTAGGTTACAATTATCACACAGCTTATGAATCGAAAGTGAATCATCATGCTCCTTTGTATAATATCGGAAGTGAATCTGAAAACGATGATCTCAATTTGGTGAAATAATTGTACACTTAATTTTATTTTTTGTTTTTTATAATACAAATAAAGTAAAAAATATTTTTTCCAAACAGAATTACACCGTTAATTATTATTTAAGTGCTGGAGCTGACCCTCGAAAATTAGTGTTGGGAATACCGACATTTGGGAATACTTATACGTTAACTGATCCAAGTTTAACTGCAATAGGATCATCGTCTGAAAAACTCGGTAAAAGTGGATCGGCTACCAGGAGCAGTGGGTATCTCTCTTATTTTGAGGTATTTTCAATAATTCACATAAATTAAATTACGTATATAATTATTTTCATATTATAATTAATTGAAGACAATGTCACTTTTTTATTTAGATTTGTGATTTATTTTTACCCAATACTGAATCTTCTATGAAAATTGCTGCTGATGAAAACGAATATGACGATGATGACGGAGATTGGAAAGTAGTGGAACAATTACCAAATGCTGGTCCTTATGCGTTCAAAGGAGATCAATGGGTGTGTTATGACGATGTTAAAATTGTCGAGAAGAAAGCTGAATATGTAGTGGAAAATTCATTAGGAGGTATGCGCGTTAAAAATATATAAATTCGCATTTTTTTTTTCTTCGGTTATTTTGTTTTTTCTATACATTCAAGGAATCATGTTTTGGAAAATCGACAACGACGATTATTTGGGAAATTGTCATGGAGAGGCTTTTCCCATTATAAAAGGTGCAAAGAGAGCTTTATATAAAAACGTTGAGTACGTGTAACTTTTACATTTAAAAAAACCGTTAACAATTCAGTAATCATTTAATAACAAAGATTCTTTTATACAATTTCAATATTTGATTCAAAAATATTTCTATTCAAATCCTGTAAAATAACAAAGTTCATTAAAAATCATCATCAATAATATATACATATGTGAATTGTTATTTTTTTTTAAATAATTTTGAATCAAAATTAAATTTTAGGACTTCTAATGTTAATAAAGACGATGCAGCAATTTCAACATCAAACGTACAAGAATCGTCATCTACCTCTACTACTCCCGACCCATATACAGGTACACGTACATATGTTTATTTATTTTAATAAAAATTTTATATGATTTTTATTTTTTAAACTTTCTAGTCAAAGTTGAAGTTGTTACATCAACATCGCCACAACCCGATACAATTAATACTCCTAAAATTATATCAGATACGAATACCATAAATATGACTCAAAAACCAAATGATTTAATAACCACTCCAATTACTGTGTCTTCAATGGAAAAAATCACTCCATCTATGACGGTTTCATCACCTCAAGCAATTCCTATATCGTTTGATGAACCAACGTCTTCTACATGTACAAGTCGAGGAAAATCAAACTCTAACACAGGTCTTGGCACTCATAAATCTAATAATAATGATGATTCGGTGACACCAATTAACACAAACTCTGAAAAACCTATAGTCGATCTTGTGACGAAATATGTGACATCGAAAAATTTTCAGCAACCACAAACAGAGTTTCCTTTAAATAAGAAAGATGTCACGTTTAATCCCAGTAAAAGCAACAAGGGTTTTATTTATATTAATAACGTTTATATATCTAATTTAAATTTAAAACTTAATAACTAAATGTACTTTTATATCTAATTAAGAGTAATGCTATCTATTTATAATTTATTAATATTGTAAAAAAATCTTATTATAGAACATTGTGATAAATAAAAATAAAAAATGGTAATATTCAACATAATATGCATATTAAGATATTCAAACTAAATAATTGTAAGTATTGTAAAATAAATCAAAATAATAAATTACATATTAATTACGTTTAATAAATGTTGTAATTATTTTTCTCAAATGATTATTTTCAAATCGGTTTTTAATTGGTGCACAAATGATAAAATAATATGATAACAAACCATAATATTATAATTAACAAGCATAGTTCATTCTCGATATACCACTTGAACTAATTAATAAATGCATATCCGCATGATTTATTACAAATAACAAAATATTATATTTCGACCGCATGCTTTGCTCAAAGATGTGAAGTTATATGAAGTTTTTACAGTATGTAATTTTCCGTTTAGAAATTTAAATAAGCTTAGAAATTCGAACTGATTTAGAATTTTCTTAGTTTATGAAATAAATAAAATAATGTTGCGAGTGACTAAAATAATCATGATAATAATAATGTGATTTTAGATAAAATATTGACGTATCAGACATACAGAGTTACTAAAAATAAAATGTTCCAAGTTTCAGTCAAGTTAAAATTAAGGTTTTTTGACTAAAACTATAAGTATTTTTATGGAAAAACAGTCTGTCTGTTTTTTAATCAAATATAAATTTTAGATTTCACAGAGATCGCATAGTTAAACAGCTTTTAATAGTTAAACAGCTGATCTAATACGTCTTCAAATATCTTTAATTTTTCAAAACTGACGATTCATTTTAAGGGAAAATTCCAAAATTTTCAGAAAACCCTCACGCTGTTTATCAATATTTTCATGTTTTATTCAATATTGAAACAGTTCATTTCAATTCTAGTAATTCTGTATTAACAGATCCATATTCTTAATGTTCGTATATTATGATTGCTCTTGGGGTTTTCCTAATAGAATATAATATTATTCTCGCCGCACCCGATAATATTCCCAAGCAAACATATAAAAGAAATAATTTTCCTCAAATTTTGTTTTAATAAACCGGTTGAACTATTAGCGTGGTTCCATCCAGAAACACAAAAAAATTCACATTTATATATATATATATATATATATATACATATATATATAATAGTAGTAAATCGATGTTTCGAAACAATAAACATATATAAGTGCACACGAAAAACAAGTTTGATTATCAGTGCTACTTTACTTTGGTGTGAGACGTACGTAAATAAAAACACCAAGCGTATTCTTGTAAGTTATTTATGTTTTGATAAAATTCAAATTGTGTTTATAAAAATTTAACTTGTAATTTGTGTTTAGTATAGGTGCAAAAAATATTGAGCGTAAGCAAAAAATATTTCAATTGGATATTTTTTGTGAAGCAAATCGTATAATTGTGCGAAAAAATCATGCCTATTCTGGTAATTATTACTTATTTGTTTTATCAGATAATTATAAATAATAATTTCATTTTCGTAAAACTTCAATTGTTTGACAGTATTAACCGGATTGTGACGTTCGAATAATTTTGTCCTAAATACATTTATATAACATGTACATATAATATAATATAACGGTAGAGACAAATTTTATCAACATATACATACATATTATATTATATGTTGATTTTTTATAATACTTTTTCAATCTCATAAATATTTTTGTGAACTTGAAAGATCACGGTCAAATCAATTATTATATAAATATGTTAACTTCAATACATTCGTCTTTATAGAATTACGAATCATATGATTAATTATTTTATTTTTCCACAAGTATCAATTGCGATTCTCATTCCACTAAAAAAAAACATCGATTTATTCAATAATAATAATAATAATAATAATAATAATAATTTTTTTTAAATAATAAATGAAATATATTTTTCATGATCAATTATTTATTGTTAGAAAAAAATCTGTTAGAGAATGAGAATTAAATCTTCATTTTATATTTTAAGAGAAAATTGACGATATGGCTTGCCATTATGATCGTAATGGTAATAGCGATCGAAGGTGAGTCAGTATTTTGTCCAATTTTATTTTCATACAGTTTTTGAAACCAGATAATTGTTTTCAGGTCAAAGAAAAAATGTGAAAATCGTATGTTATTATACGGATTGGTCAGTTTATTATAAAACTAATTACAAATTTACTCCGAAAGACATAGATCCGCAACTTTGTACTCATTTAATTTATGCATTCGCAAAGTTCACAAATGATTCAATTTCACTTGAACCGTTCGACCCATATCAAGACATCGATAAAAGTATGTGTTATGAAATAATTATGATTATAAAATTACATATTCAGGTTGATCAGTAGAACGTTTCCATTTCAACAGTATTTATGTTGTATTGTTTTAGATGGGTATAAAGAATTCACGGACCGAAAATTGCTGAATCCAGATTTGAAAACAATGATATCTATAGGAGGATTTAACGAAGGTTCTATGCGATTTTCAAACATTGCCAGTGGTGAAATTCAACGAAAATTATTCGCAAAAAATGTCATTATGGTACATACTCATATATTATATTTTGTAAAAAAAGATTACATTCTTACAAAATAATACCATAAGAATAATTTATTCCAAAGTTTCTTCGAAAACATAATTTTGATGGACTCGATATTGACTGGCAACATCCTGCATCTCGCGATTTTAGTAAACCACAAGATAGAGAAAATTATGTTTCTTTGGTGAAAACTATCAGTGACGAATTTTTAAATGAGTCTGTAGTTACTGGTTCTTCAGTTCTTTTGCTTAGTATTACTGTTCCACAGAAAATAAACTTGGCTATGAAAGGATACGATATAAAAAACTTAAACAGGTTACATTTATTTTATATATTACATACATAACAAAATTACTCTAATTAATTACAAAAATATATATTCAGACATATTGATTGGTTTAATGTTGTGGGGTATAATTTTCATACATCTTTTGAACCAAGAGTGAATCATCATTCCCCACTATACAATATTGGAAATGAATCTGAAAACTATAGTCTTAATTTGGTAAAATAATTGGTTAATAATTTAAGTATTTTTTATGTTATGCAAATCAATTTTAATTCGTTTATCAAACAGAATTTTACAATTAATTATTATCTGGGTGCTGGAGCCAATCCTGGAAAATTAGTGATGGGAATGCCAACATTTGGAAATACTTATACGTTAACTGATCCAAGTTTAACTGCAATAGGATCATCGTCTGAAAAACCTGGTAAAAGTGGATCGGCTACCAGGAGCAATGGGTATCTCTCTTACTTTGAGGTAATTTAAATGATTCACAAAAATTATTAAGAAATTTTTATAAAAGAGTAATATTTAGAATACTCACAAACTCTGAAACGTTACTTTTTAAACTAGATTTGTGATTTATTTTTACCCGAAACTAAAACTGCCGTGAATAATACCTCTGATGAAAACGACTATATTGATGATGACGGAGATTGGAAAGTAGTTGAACAATTACCCAATGCTGGTCCTTATGCGTTCAAAGGAGATCAATGGGTGTGTTATGACGATGTTAAAATTGCTGCAAAAAAAGCTGAGTATGTAATGGAAAACTCATTAGGAGGTATGGTTATATCATATTAAAAATGAGCATTCGATGTTCAAATGCACTGATTATTATACATTAAAGGATTTTTATTTGAAGGAATCATGTTTTGGACAATTGATAATGATGATACTACTGGAAAATGTCACGGAGAAGCTTTCCCCATTATTAAAGCTGCTAAAAAAGCTCTTTTAAAAAGTTTTAGGTAAATTCATACTTGACTTATTATTTAATTATATATAGTTTCACATTCATTCCATTTAAATACGAAGCCTTTTCATACATTTACCCACCGTATTTGAAAATTTACCATTCCAAATGCCGGAAAAAATTAAAAATGAATTTATTCGATAGAATAAATAAAAAAAATATTATTTTCCAAATTTTTTAATCAAATTGAAATTGAATTTTTGGACTTCTAGTTTAAATAAAATCAATAGGGTAACTTTGATTTCAAATACATCGTCGACTTCCACTACCCCAAAACCATATAGTGGTAAGTTATTTATTATTTTTTATAGTAAAATAGCAGCGGTAGTGGTAGTATGTCAATGTGGTGGTCAATGTGGTATTTTTTTTTAATATTAAGCTATTTTTTTTATTATTTCAGTTAAAATAGAAGTCGTCACATCAACTTCCTCGCAGTCTGTAATCGTTAATACTCCAAGTCCTATGATCACACTACCATATGTCGAAAATACAACTCGAAAATTAACCGAATCGATTCACCAACCATCCATCATACAACCTGAATCTACTATGAAAAATAAAATTCCATCAATGGCGGTTCCATTGATTCATACAAATCCTATGTCATCCGATGAATCAGCGTCCTCTACAATTACAAATTCAGGAAAATTAAATCCTAATCTTGATAATTATAAATCGTTTTCCTTTCGTGATATGACTAACGTAAATTCTGATGATCCCGTTGTGAAATACATGAAATCGAAAAATACTCAGCCACCACAAATAGCTAATTTTCTTATGAATAATAATGATGATATGTTTGATCCTAATAAATCTGATAAGGGCATCGTTTATGTTAATAACGTTTATATTACCAATTTACTTTTAAAACTTCTTAGATGAAAAGATATCATATGAAAAACTATATAATTTAGTTGACATAATATCACCTTTCAAAATATTGTATAACTCTTGCAAAAACAAGTTTGATATTGTAGAAAAAAGTGTAAAAGGACATTGTGAAATTAATTAAATAAATATAAACTTTAAAGTTACTTAACGTTTTAATTATTTTCCGGTCATTTTTTATTATGGTTTTTCCTCATAATGTATGAATGATTAATGTACACCGACACATGTTTAAACCACAGAGTAAAATAATCTTATCAAAATTGACCGCAATTGAACACGATGCAAAAAATGTATGTCAAAAAATACAATTAAGACAAAGCATTCGAAGAGAGTGGTTGTCTGTTTTTTAGATAGCTCTTCGCAAATCATTTATTTTTGCAATAAAAATTATATAAACAAATTGAAAAATGGTATGTAAAAATTGAATAAACTTTTATATTTTAATAATATAGTCGTAGAAAAAAAATGTGAAGTGAATATTGATTGTTTTAGAGAGCTTTAATTATATTGCTGTTTACGGGTGTCGTTTTGACAGCTGAAAGTAAGTAACGAAAACTTGTATTATTTATTGTAAAAATAATATTTACAATTTAAATTTAATAAAATTAATACATTTTTATTTTTAACCAAAGCTCAAAAAAATGAAACTCGAGTTGTTTGTTACTATGCTAGTTGGTCAGCATATTATAAGGATGCAAAATTCGAAATTGAGTATATTGATCCCTTTTTGTGCACTCACTTGATATTCGCTTTTGGAGCATTAAACGAAACTGGACTTGCACCATTTGATGTAAACGAAGATATAACAAACAGTAAATATAAAAAAATATATATAATATAATATTAGTGTGTGAAAAAGTGATAATTTTGACAAATAAAATCAATTTTCCTAGGAGGATACGAAAGATTCACAGCTTTGAAATCGACCAACAAAAAATTGAAAACACTTCTTTCAATCGGAGGATGGAATGAAGGGTCGCGAAGATTTTCATCGATATCAGAAAATCAGGATCAGCGAGAAGAATTTGCGGAAAACGTTGTTGAGGTATAACTTTTATTTTATTCCGTCGAATTAGTTGAAAAAAATTTAATAATAACATTGATTTTTTTATCAGTACTTGCGTGAAAACAATTTCGATGGACTCGATTTTGATTGGCTTTATCCTGCTTCACGTGACGGTAGCAGACCAGAAGATAGAGAAAATTATGGAAAATTAGTGAAAAATTTACGGGAAGAATTCGAAAGAGAAGCTAATTCTACAGGACGTGATCGCCTGCTCATATCGATGGCCATTCCGACAATCGAAAATATTATTGACAAGGGATTTGATATACCAGAACTCAACAAGTAATTTTTCAAGATTTTTTAATTATTTACAAGCAATATAAATTTTTATGTACTTATTCATAAATATATCATTGAATTTCAGATATTTAGACTGGATAAACGTAATATCTATCGGATATCACATAGCATATGAGGCTAAGATTAATCATCATGCTCCACTATATGCTATAAATTATGGAGACGACCATGATAATATTGTAAAATTCACCCGTTATTTTATCAAATAAATTTGCAATAACATGAAATTTAATTGAATATTTTTTTACAGAATTATACGATAAATTTCTTTTTGGAAGCTGGAGCCGACCCACAAAAACTTGTAGTAGGAATACCTACATTTGGTCTCACTTTCACACTTGCAAACGAAGATTATACCAGTATTGGATCACCGGCTGATGGACCTGGAAATCCTGGTGAAAATACCAGAGAAAGGGGGAGCTTGGCATATTTCGAGGTTTGTCAACTTGAATGTTTTTAAAGTAAGGTTCTCATTGAAAATATTTGAACTTTTCTGTTGTAGATATGTAAAATGTTAACTTCAAAATCAATTTCTAATAATGAAACTGACAATGAGTATGAAGACGAATTAGAAGAATGGACAATCGATCGATCGAATTCCGATTTTATGGGTCCTTTTGCGTACAAGGGGAATCAGTGGATTAGCTATGACGATTTTGATATTATTCGTAAAAAATCTGAATATGTAGCTAATCATTCTTTGGGAGGTACAAAAAAAATACATATAATAAACAATCTTAATAATTGAATCTGTTGATGTGTATAATATTTAATTTTAAGGTATAATGATTTGGAAAATTGACCATGATGATTTTCTTGGCGAGTGTCATGGAAAGAAATTCCCGATTATAAAAGCTGCTAAATCTGCTCTATACGAAAGTCTTGGGTAAATACGTGATAAATACTTACTTACATTTTCAATTTTTATTATTGTTTATTAACTCTTTTATGTTTTTTTAGTATCGAATTAATTGAAAATGCTAGTGGAAAAATAAAAATATCAAATATTTTACTTTCATTGGTCTTATCTCAGGTATGTAAAATTAATTATTAATACAATATAATATTTTTAAATAGAAAATTAAATATTCATGATTTATTTTCAGATATTTTGTATCTTTAGCTTAATAACATAGTCTTCAAAAATTCTCAGTCATAGAACTAATTAATGACTTTCAATAAAAAAATGTGTCAGATGATCATTTTCCATGAACATGAAAGTACATGAAAATGTCTTTGTAAATACAAACGAAATATTATTACAACGTCAAAATGCTCACGAGCCAAGAACACGATGACAAAAACGCGGTTGAAAATACACATAATCCAACTTAAAACAAATATTAAGTTTTATAATTTAATTATTAAAAAAACCAATCAATCAGTAAAACATTTTTATTAACCCAACGCATTCTTCTACCGAACCTCATCCATCAACAATCAAAAACCCCCACCAAACACCCACCCACACAAAAAACTCAACCAGCGATCGCCAACGCTCAACACACACCGATTGGCCACAACTGGACAACGGGCCGCCAGCACTGCCGCTCGCCGAGTTTATATTTAGTTGATACGAAACGGCCGGAGCACGTACGCCGCCACTCCTCTACTCCACCACTCCTCGACTCCACCATTCCTCAACTCCACCACTCCTCAACTCTGCCACTCCTCATTTCCGGAGACCACGCCAACGAAGGCGACGGCAACGCGCGGCGGACAGGGCCGCATCGGGCAGCTGGCGCTAAAACGCCGCCGATGTTGAGGGCCGGCGATGGCCGGTGAGCGGCCCTGGCTGGCTGAGGAAGGCCCAGGCCCGGGAAAGGTCCAGATATGGCGGAGGTCGTAAACGGGTATGTGGAGCTGAACCGGATTTGGTGTTTCGAATGATGGCTGGTGTTGTGTGCTGTGCGCTTTTGGCCGTGACAGTGTGTGGTTTTTTTGTTGTTATCGTCCGCGCAGTTGGCGGGACCGGATTGTGCTTTGAAAATTTTGTTATGAGTTGTAGAATAATAATAAATTTTTTCGGCATTCATTCGATAAATTGCGACGTGAATATTTAGGCTAGGAGCAGACGAGAGACTTTTTGTCGTACGATAATTTGATCGGGTTCTTAATCAATATGAAGATGTATGCCAGTGCGCAAATGATAACGACTCGTTATAATTTGCGCACTCGCATACATCTCCATACTGATTAAGAACCCGATCAAATTATCGTACAATAAAAAGTCTGTCGTCTGCGCCTAGCCTTATCGTATTACGCTGCGATTGTTTGTATTGTGAATGGGTAATTATAAATACGTTGCATTTTGTGTATGTGGTTGTGTTGTTTTTTGCGACTCGAAGGAATTTGTATCTGTATAAAATGTCTATTCTGCTGCACAATTCAACGATTTTACATGTAATTAAAGCTACCATTACCCCGTTCTCTGTACCATAAACGCGTTGAAGATAAGATAAAAAATATCACATTTAGAAGTCAATGCATATACGATGCGTAACTTGTTTACATTTAAATACTCTTGGAGAATACAAGGTCCGCTTTTTTTAGATTCAAATATTATACACGATCGAAGTATCAATGAGAAATCAAAAAAATAGATTCGAAATCTAAACAACCCGCATAAATAAACATTTGAATTTGATAATTTATTAGTGATTTTGATCGATTTAGCATAGAATTCATAAACATGATTGATTTAGATTCTATAACGAATACAACATTACCTAATTCATAAATTCTCCAATGAGCGTAAATTTTCCGACGCTACATTTCACAATGTCCAAATTAGATTTCGACATTAACACATTAACAATTGATTGCGTAAACGTTCCAAGAATCGCTTACAGTACGAAAATTACAATCGAACGCCACATTATCATAATAGGCGACAATTCGAATTAATTTTATACTTAACCTATAACGATTTCGGTCACAAGTCGGTGAAGAAATTGGACTTTCTCAACGGCCGCCGACTGTTGGCCGGTCGTCGGTCTTTATTCAATTAAACGCCACGAATAGATTCAAGTAGTCTGTAAAGCAATGCAGTTATCGTCGGCTAAACTAATTTGCGAGGCCTTCTTCTCCTCTTGACATTTTGTCCTCGTTTATTGGAAGGATGGAAAATTGGAACACTGGATCATACCAGAACGGGATGGCAATTTGCGCGGGATTTGTGCGGTGTTAATTGCGAAATGTCTTGGAAGAAACTGATTGGAATCTTGGTGGATGTGCAATGAGTTGAATGAAAGATTAACTGTGTGGTGGTGTATCGCATAAACGCAGTATGTTTTGAAATATTGTGGTAGTGTGACCAGATCGATATCGTGGAAAATCGGGTCATATTTTTTTTAATTATAATTTTTTTTTTCAATTGTTTCGTAATAAAAAAAAACTACAACGATTGCCACAGGAATAGGATTTTCCGGATTTTGTTGGAATTTCAGTCATTTTTTTCCTATCACGTGTAACTTGTTACGTAATGATAATTTTTTTTTATTAATCTGGTTAATATAAATTTAAGCATTAACTAAAAAAAAAATTAAGGGCTTAAGGTAAAGGCCTTTAACCTTGTCCATCTCACTAGAGATCATTGCGATCTACTAACAAGGGGAAGGCACGATGTGTAAATCACCAATTTTGACGAAATTTGGTATAATGATAATTTACCCTTATGGTATTAAAATCTCAAAATATTAGAACGCTGCAATTATGCAAACTTTAAACGTAATTATCATAAAATCTATTCGGTATTGCACTCTAATATTTTGAGATGTTAATACCATAAGGGTAAACTATCGTCACGCCAAATTTTATTAAAATTGGTGACTTACACGTTGTGCCTTCGTCTTGTAAGTGAACAACGATCACAAAGTCTATCATATAGACACAAATACCGTCGTGGCCTGAGAGCCTTCTCCACTGGCAAGGGAAGAAGTTAACTTTTTGTTTTCCCGCAACTTTGACGCAAGTCGAAAAGACCTTGTCCTGCAGTGGACGTTTTATGAATTTTTCATGATGACTAAAAAAAACTATAATATTACGAACGATTATCCATATAAATACTGCGGTATTTATTTCTTAACTTTGGTGATCGAAAAAATTGTTGCAAATTATAACCACTCGAAAATTCCTGAAAATTGAAACGTTTGGTCATATATCAATATAATGTTAGGTAATTGAGTTTGCGTTGCTCAATGGTGAATATCTGTAATTGAAATTAGCTGATCATACCAAGTTCTATGATATCCATTATCTTCAAATGAGTGCACAAAAATAGTGAGGGAAAAGTTGATAGTTGGTCTGGAAATTGGCTACACAATTAAGGCACACCCGTTTCCCATCGATTTTTGATGAAACAAGAATAATGCGGTCAATATGGGTTTGTATATGTCGCTGTTGATGATGAGTTATGGCTGTCGATTAGTTTCTAATGGAAAACTACCGGTAATGGCATGCATATTTTTATTTTGTTGACATCAGCATCGGATGTGAAATGATGTATACTTTTTTAATAGTTTTTTGTATGTGCTTCTCATTGTTTAAATTTTAAATGTGAATGAATTTGTTAACATTCTCATATGTTAATTTTAATTAATGTGTATAACGTTTTACATAATTTTAACTTTTTTCGTGACTACACTTAACTTTGACGATTGACAAAAAGCGGGTATTATCCATTCATATTTCCATTTCGTCTTCAAATTTAAAAAACCAATTAAATCTATTGATTTTTATTTTGAATATTAAAAATAAAATAAAATTGAAAACTATATAAGTACTTCCAATTTTGAACAAATTCTGTTTTAGTCAATATCGATTGTTTATTATGATTATTTACGGTTATTGGTTTACGATAGCAAGATAATCATGCATGCAAATCGCAATTCGATATTGTGGTATTTCATTAGTATGTAACACATTGATAGCATTTGCATTGAATAAAAGATTGAGTAATGGAAAAAAAGCTTCCTTTTGTAATGTTCGAACGTGACACGTCGAATTGTGTGGATAGCTGAAAAATTCTAAAATTGTTATTAGGTAAATAAATTTTCCATTCTTAATCGAAAATAAATCGCAATTTCTGTAAATGTTATGCAAGTGTGTTTTGTATTCTAAAATAAATTTCTTATCTTTTATTTCTGACAAGTCTGCACTATTGAAATGATAGTACTTGAAACTTTTAAATCAATCTCAACCTATAAATCATAAATCCAAATAATACAATATCAAAATTTTTAAGTAAAATTTCTATTCAATTATTGATATAATTAATTTTCTTACAGATACACTTCAATAATGTTGACACTAAGCATCACTATCTTGTCGATGCTAGTAGGTGTGGGATGTCGAATGGCTGAGGATCCCATCCCCGTGGGCAAACCAGCTTCTATGAGGAACGGACAGCCATTCTTGACTGTTGATCCTTCAACCTTCTTTTCACCCTTTGGCTGCTTCCATGCTAGTCGCTCTTATTGCCACACAGAACAACCATGTTACAGGTTGCTGCCTAATGCTGTGCTGTGCTGTGACGTTGACAGCGAAAGCCTCAAGGAGAGTCTTGCTTTAGATCGTATGTTAATTGGCTTTGTATTTTTTCTTTGAACAAATTACTCTTTAATAAGCTTTTTTCGTCTACTTAGGTAATTTTAGTCAACAAGTCCAATATCTTCACGTTATAAATGCAACTATGGAAGAATTAGATGTTTCTCAAGCTATTTGGAAAATGCTTACATCTATTGCTTTTACTGATGGACATATCTCGCAAATACCAGGTAACCTTTTTAAATTATATTTTGGAAATAAGTATGTATTTTTTTGTGCACTTATGGATTTTCAATTTTCAGGTGAATTTACAAAGATTTCAAAGGCTACATGTCTCAATGTTTCAAATAATAATATAGTTAATATAACAGCTCGTGCCTTTGTACATTTATCTAATCTGACAATGCTGGACATATCATATAATGATCTTGATGGAGTGCCGCGTTTTAATGGGAAAGGAAAAGACTTTTATTTACATTTCAAAGGTATTTATATTATTCACGTATCAAATATTTATTTTTAAATTTCTTCTAAATAAATTATTTTATTATTGTTATAGGAAATAATCAAACACTATGCAAAAGTGTTGTGGAAACATTAAAAACACACAAATTATATCTCAAATTTGTTAATGCCAATAGTACATTTTGTACTTCATCAAAAACTTTTCAATGGTTTAATACAACTGAATTAGTACCAATAGAACAAGTTGAATTGGTACACGAGGTCAGGATAGAACATTTTGACGCTTTTGATGTTATTTTCAACCAAAAATTAAATTTTTTTATACATTTAAGATAAAAAAACATTGTGGTGAACCTGCTTTGGAAATAGCTAATTGTTCATGTGATTTGGTTCGATTAGATATGGTTGCAGGTAAAACTCCTACTTTTTCTGTGGGCGTAGACTGTTCGAACCGTCATCTCAAACAATTGCCATCGAAATTACCACCTAATACAATTGAACTTAATGTTAAATCAAACAATGTATGTTTGAATTGAATATTTTTCAAATTTACGAATTTTACTTTTCTTAATTTTAACAAAAAAATTACAGATAACTTCGTTAAAACCTCTTTCGGATCATCCATCATATGAACATGTTCGTCAGTTGTATGCTGATGACAATAATATTCAATCCATTTTAGACTTGGAAGGAACCAAATTCATTGATAATTTCATTGTATTGTCTTTACGATCTAACAAATTGAAAACTGTAAGTTGGCCTTTTTCTTTTTTGACTACATATATGATAAAATTCAACCTTTTTATTTAATTAATTAAAATTTTCCAGATTCCAACATATATTTTATCCGATTCTTTCGATAGAAATTGGAGCCCACGGCAAGTGTTTTTAGGAAACAATTATTTAAATTGTGATTGCACAACCACAAGACAAGTCAAGGTAAATAAAAATAAAAAAAAACATATATGTACATAATATTTATAATTTAACATCAAGTTATTCCTTATATTTATTTGTCCCTGTTTTTCAGTTATGGCTGCTTAGTAAAACAAATAATATTCCAGATTATGATCAGGTCATGTGTGAAAATATACCGGGAAAGTTGATTGATTTAACTGAAAGTAAAGTTTGCCCTCAAACTAAAGACTGTACCGATTATATTTATTATGTAATAGCTATAGAGGTTATTCTTCTTTTTGGACTAATTGCAAAAGTGTTTTATGACTATTGGGTTTACAAAACTGCAGGGTATTTGCCATGGCCTGCCAGTGAAATGCCCAAATTGCCTTGTGACTGGCTTTGTGAATAAGAGCCATTATAATGTACACTAAGTAAGGGAAGAAAGGCTATTGTGGTAGTTCGCATAATTTTCAACTACGATCTCGATAGTTAAAAAATATGATTAAACTAAATAAGTTGATAAGAATATTATAAAATAATTTATTTAAAAAAATATTCAGTACTTTATTATATAATGTATGAATAATTATTACATTTTGATATTCATTTATTGAATTATCTTAACAATTATAATATTTAAAGATGTTTACAAAATAAATGCAAATTTGTAAAATATGAGAAATGTAAAAAAAAATGTGTTTTAACAAAAGCACTTCTAGTCATACATAATATAAATTGAAGAGAAAAATTTATTTTTCTATTTTTCCTTTCTTTTTATCTGTCTTTATTCTTTTAGATTGTATAGATTCACCTTTCAATTTTCTCCTGTGAAAATTTGGAAGAAAACATATTTTTAAAAGTATAAAATTAAACTATGAAAATGACATTAGTATTGAAACTGTTTTTACTTGGTGCTTTTTTCTGGAAGTTGGGTCGATATGTCTACTCTTTTTGGGGCAAATTTTAACAGGTTTCTACGATCTTTTCTGGTTTGCTTAAGATTTAACATATAATCCGGTACTTCACATCCAGATTGTCTCATAACATTGACGATACTGTAAAAAAAAAGATCATTGTAACTGTATGGTTAATATGAACAGGATCAAAATTTGTTTTATTTCTGAAATTAAAATTAACCTTTTCAAATTAGATACATCATCTTGTGTGAAGAATGTAACAGCTTTTCCTTGCTGACCTGCCCTCCCAGCTCTTCCGATTCTAAAACATGATTAAGTTTTTTTTTTACTAAAAATAAAACAAATTTCATATTCTGCTATGTAAATTAAAAATATTATACCTATGAACATAAGAAATACCACTTGGTGGTAAATCATAATTAATGACTAAATTTACACCTCGAAAATCTATTCCTCTTCCCATTAATTCAGTGCATATTAAGACCCAAATTTTTCCAATGCGGAAACTTCGTACTACATTGTCGCGCTAAATACAAATTATTTCATAGAAAATTTGTAGTTAAATATGTATTTTATAAATGATTAATGAATGTTTTTTACCTGTAATTGTGTTCTGTCTGCATGTATCACATCAACGTTAACTCCATCATAAATGAGTTCTTTAAATAATTGTTTAGCCCGATCTTTACTTTGTACAAAAACTAGAAAGAAATCATAAATTTACAAAATAATAGGGAAACATTGACAAAAATAAATATACATTTTATTTATACCTAAAACTGGTGGTTTGAGACCTTCTTGAACAATTTGTCTGAATGCTAATAACTTACCATCTTCACTACCTACATATAAAAGTTTTTGCTCTACCAAATCAGTTGCACCGTTTCTGAAATAATAAATATTCATGTAGTTGAAATTTATGAATTTATTAATTTCATCTAATGATAAATATAATATTATTACCGTTGACCAATAGTAATACAAAGTAATTGATCCATATTTTTGCGACACCAATCGAGTAAAACTGGAGTTTGAGTAGCACTAAAAAGTGATAAAGATGCTTCCATCCAACATTCTTTCAAAACTTTTTCCAACTGAGGCCTAAAATCAGATTCATTTTGCTCTGAACCTTCAAATAATTTATCAGCTTCATCTATAACAAGCCACTTCACTCTAAAAGTGGAATATTTAAATTACAATAATATGAAATTACATTAAATTATGTTATGATAATTAGATAATTTAAACACCTTTCTAAATTGATTGGTTTTAACTCATGGTCCAATAAGAAGCATAGTCTATTAGGTGTACTAATAAGTAAATCTGAAAACCATATTTTCGTTATTTTTGTAAATATTTAGCGAAATAAAATTTACGATTTTACATACCCGTTTTCCTAAATACAGCTTTTTTGTTTTCTATTTTATCTTGAGTTATTTTCGGCACAAAATTTACAGTTAAATCGGTTCCAGAACTTAAACGAAGAGCTTCTCTGTATATTTGCTTTGCTAATTCTCTAGTCGGGCATAATATAAGGGCTCGAGGACCGCGTTCAGGTGACTTCAATTCATGGAATAGTGGTACAAGAAATGCGGCTGTTTTGCCAGAACCTGTTGGTGCACATGCTAGCAGTTGTCTTTTCTAAAATATACAATGTTCTAATTCAAAACACATATTCATAATGATTAATTATTTAAGTAATTATTTAATTTATACTTCTAGCATTGATGGTATTGCTTGTCTTTGAATGGGAGTAGGCGATTCATAACCACTTTGAATAAGGTTGTTTATTAAAGTTTGGGATACATTAAAATTTTTAGGGAGTGAATGAAAATCTTCCAAAGGTGCAATAATATTTTGATCGCTTACACGAATTCCGTATTCGCTGCGTAGTCGACGAGCCTACATTTATAATATTCATAAATTATTTCATTTCACTGTTCAATGAAGTGAATAAAATGATAAATGATTTTCACATCAATTACCTTATCCTGCTCTATAGCAATTTGTTTCTTCTCTGTGATATTTTTTGGTTTCTTATTTTTTTTCAACTTCTTTATTCCTTTATCAGTAATGGTTATGCCACTCATCAAATCCATTTCACATTCCTCTTCAGATGCAGCTTTGAGGTCATCATTTTCATTAAAACCGTCATAAATTTTTGCATTATTATCTCTGTTCGTTTCTTGAACATTAGAATTCGACTGTGAAAGATAAATAGACGGATTGATCAATCCTCAGTACTTTTTTTACACAAAACCCGATAAAATAACATAAACAAGAATAAGCTGGAACTTATGAGATAAACAACTCACCAAAATATTATTTTTCTTTCCTAATATGCGATTTTTGAATGTAAGACCTTTGGTAAGTTTTTTAAAGAGATCGTGTGCGTCCATGCTGACAGCTGACACACGTGTACACAATATAACCTCTTGGTTGAATACAACAAAATTGACAGTTTTACAGAGGTGCCAACGTTACAAGCTTATAATTTTTGTTTCGTTTGTTGTCTACCCTTTTCAATAAAGTTTGTTGACCATAGTTGTGAACTTTTGAAAACTTCGATTTTCGGTGACCAGATGTTTGCCTAAACGACACGTTTTAGGACAATTAGAGGACTACGTGATGGTTAAATGAATCATTTATTAATTATTTCTATTTTTTTGTGTTCTACGCTTGGTGTGTAGTGTCTTGTGTTCTATCTAGTGCCATTTGGGCAAACGTCTGGAATCCATATTATTTTGGTTCTTGAGCCTCGAAATGATTCATTTTTTTTTTAATAACTTTGTACTTACTTAATTATTTTAAATTATTTAATATTAAATACTTAATATTTGCATTATCCGAAGAATTTAAGAGGTTTAAGGATTTAAAAATATTATGAATTGTCTGACAAAAATCCATAGCATTTAATGCAATACAATTAGAGATGTGCCGGCGGGAAAAAACTCGGCTTATTCCCGGGAATAAACCGGTTTTTTCCCTGGGAATTTTGGGAAAAATTTATGTACAGGGTCTTCCCGGTAAATTGATAACTTCTAATCGGATTTAAAGTGACTTAGAGTCATGATAGAGAAGTGAGAGTGATACCACTCCGAATGAAATCGGCTACAATTTATTTTTCATTTTTTACCCCCCCCCCCCTCAAATTTTACCTCTCCCCCCTCTTCTTTAATTATTAACTATACATATATTAAAAATTTTTGTATTATTTTGGTCATTTTCAATTAAAAAAATTACAGTTTCATGTAAAAAACTTCAATTTTCCCAAAATTCCCGTTTTTTCCCCAATTTTCCCGGTTTTTTCCCGGGTTTTTTCCCGTTCGTTCAAAATTCCCATTTAAAGCCCATCTCTAAATACAATATGTATTTTAATATTTATATTGTCGAATTCTCGATAGGTAATAGATATATGATTGATCCAAAAATGTATTTAAAAATATATGTAGGGAAAGGGAATAAGGTGAATTGATTATAAGAAATAATATAACAATATTGAATGGAATCATTTTGAGTTTAATATGGTTTAAATACACCAACAACGTTTTTTTGAATATAATTAGTATTTGAAATATAAACCCAATAAGACATAATGAGATAAACAATACATTCATATGAATATGAATAAATCTTAAATAAAATAGTTAAATGCTTCCTATTGGATTTGACAAGTTAAAACCACATTTCAATTAAAATTAAAATAATTAGTAAATTTAATAAACACATATGTGGTTTTAAACTGTCAATTTTTAATAATAGGTACAATTGATTAAACTTAAACATGATAAGAAAAACAATTTGATATCAAACAACTATATAAAACATTAGTCTATGATGTTAATTAAATGCATCATAACCGCGCAATTAACATGTAAAATAATAACATTAAAAATCTTGTGTTATAAATAATGCTGATTATAATAAAAAACTAGTTCGTAAAATATAATAGCAGACATTTATTATCTTAACACTATCAATATTTTGCAGATACCCATGTTACCAAATTCATCAAACCGTTACTTCTTAACAAAGTAAATAAAGTTTTATATGTACTTTGTTTTTTTTTCTCTTTATATTATTAGAATTTTAATTTATATGTATGTAGAAAGCCTTTAATGATGGTAATTTGCTATATGGAAAATATAATTAAAATACGGCAACTATATAGATTTATATTGCATGTGGCATAGTGAATACATATTCAGCTATATTCATTCTCTAAGTACACTGTATGTTATATAAAAGTCTATTGTAAGTAGTTTGTATATATTATAATATAATATATTTGGTCTATTGCATTTTTCTTCAGAAGGTCAGTAAAAAAATAGAATATCCTGTATGTTTAAATCTGTTCATATAAATATGTGTATATATAATTAATAAGTAAAACTATTGTTGAATATATCTTAGAAAATGAGGTACTCTGGTAAATTGAGGTTGGCTGAAATTTGCAAGTGCACTCCGACCACCGTTCCAGTTGATGAACACATGCAAATCAGTCTAATACAGTAAATCTAATTTATTAATAATTAGGCAGGTTAGTCATTATTGTTAATATTGTATAGAGATTGTTTTGAAGGCAAACACTATACTCATTTTGAAATGTTGTACTTGTTTCAAAGGCATCTCGTTATATTGTTAATATAATTTTTTGCATCTTCTGCGGCAAAAAATCTTATGAGAAAATGCAAACTACATATTTTGCAGGGAATCTAACTACTGTATATATACAAATTTTACTTCGAGTATTTAATATTACAATACAAACATGTAGGTAATATTATTTTTTGAGATTTTTGGGAATGCTTCAAATTATATTACATTAGCAAAATAAATATCTAAAATAAGAAAATTAAACGGTGCTTTAAGCTGCCTCGGTTTTAATGTTCTATAATATAAAAATATTGATAAAATGTTAAAATTAACAAAAAAATATTTATATATGTATTAGCATTATGGATGTTCATATAAAATAACAATTAATAAATGTACAAAATTTGCATACATTACATTACAAATGTGTAATGTAGAAACTTTCAAATGAAAAAAATAACTTGTCTTTGTAAAATAGTCAATGATAAAATTAAAAACTTTGAATTTGAAAAAAAATAGCTTTTATTCTGAATATTGTATATGAAAGAATGAATCTCAACGGAAGAAAATTAAATCTAACTTATAAAATTTCTCCATTTTAAAGTTTCTATTTACACATATATAATTCCATATGCAAGTATAAGAAATAACAGCAGTATTTAGCTGTCGAGTTGTAAATAATATATCAGATGTCATGATTCCACATATCCATTTTTTGTATACATCATAGGTAAAAATTATGTTGTTATGGAAATAATCGAAAGACAGATGATATGAAGTGTGAGTAGTATGATCTTAGAGATGTCAGTAACGTAAAGAAACACAACGTGTTAGTGCACTACTTATATCTACAAAGTACATATTATTTCATAATTTAACCTATTTTTAATTACAGTTTCAAATTGGCCACAATTCCCTAAGTTGGTTTAAAACCAATTGATTAATATTATACAACATAACACAATATATGTATACTTTGAATGGTTTAAGCAATTAGATATGAGAGTTTCACAGAGAAAATCAAATAATTCGTAATTGAATAATTTGAATATAGGCTGATGATTTCACAGGTTTTTGTCACAGGAAACAAAACTTATTATTATATATTAAGTCCAGATCTGCAAATTAGCATACAACATAGACATGACGAAAATCGAGCTTAAAAAAATTATATTTACAAAGTAGCATCTGAATGCAAGAAATTTTAAAGAGAAATTTAAAACAAAATATTCACAGATTTTCTTAAAATAATATAATATTTTTAAACTAACAAATATTATATTTAATACAAAAAAGCTTCTTAAAAACGAAGACTGCTATGCACCTTCAAAATGTTTGTTATAAAACGTTAGCTATATGATATCAAGTGTTTAAGAAAATATAAGCCAATTTACGAAGCTATGAAATCATCAAAAATTAATGGTTTTCATACCACTTGACATTCAATTATAATACAATAGTATTTAACAAAAATATAATAATTATCAATTGAAATTATATAATACTGCTTCTTGCTGGTAAAATCACTTTAATCAATTTTTGTCACCAAATTATTAAAGCAAGCTTCGTCATTCAACAATTACTGAAGTTATAAGTGTGAAACATATGGCACCCAAAGTTAAAATTTATTAAAAAAAAAACTTTACGAATATGTAATATACTCATACATATTAATTTGTTAGTATGTGTACACTTGTGCTTTATATTTTATGATGAAAAAATTACGTAGAAAATTATACGCTTCTTATTTGTGAAAAGGAGTTATCGTTACATGTTTGGAAAAGCTCATGCACATTTTGATATTAATGTAAGGATTTTCAATACAAGTTAATTTAAATTACAGTACGAATATATCTTAAATAGTTTTTATGTGTTCAGTGCACAATATTAAAAAGTTCAAATGAATCGAATGTGAAAAAAGAAAAACTGCCAATGTCGAGTAAGTGATGTGACAAATAAAAATTTCTAATAAAGGTTATTGAATACAAGATATAAATAAGAATAGATTGAATAACTACGCTCATTTTTTAATTCATGAAAATTTTGAATAACCACGTAAATATTCTAAAATGAAAATTGGAATTTATCTAAATATAAAGAATTATGATTTTTCTTTGGTTTTATATATTTATCACTAAATAAAATCACTGAATCTAAATGAAAACATCATCAGATGAAGATATATAAAAAATGTCACATAAAATATTAAAATTTACTATTTTGATTTTTTTTTCAAATATATTAAATTCACAGCACATTTTTAAGAAAGAATATCACCAAAACTTTTAAGTTGTCAAATAATAAATTTTTGTGTTTTTTTCACATATAAAATTTAAGTAAAATAATTCATTCTATTATATTCGTATTAAATTTACGTTTATAATTAATAATATTTGCATTTACAAATTAATTACTTATTTCTAATATCAACTGTGCATTTCATAAATTAGTTGTAGAAATGTTTTTATTTTTTTCAAACAAAACTTATGTGATAGTGCACCTTAACACGATTTAACATAATTTCTCAAAACAAATGTTAAATATGATAACAAAAATTTGTGAATTCAAATAAATAAGAAAAACAAGTCACTTGAGCTTCCTAATAATATGAATTACTATAATTTTTTTTTTAAATTTTCTTAAGATATTTTAACAATAGAATTGTTAAAACCAATATGCACAACGCACACAAACTGACAAACATTAGATAAATTGTTAGCCTAGTATTAATAATATGATATTAACATTGGCACATGATTCCAATACTTTGATATAATTTTCAAATGTATATAACAGGTAAATATTTACAGAAAGATTTTGATTTACTAATTTAAGTGTTTACTAAAAACCCTGGAAAGATATGTTTTTAATTTCGAAAACCGCTTTCAAAATCAACGATAAGGAATATTATTAAATTTTAAGAGAATTTTTTAGAAATGTTGAAAGTCTCCACCGATGCCGATCATTTAATTTTGAATATATATATCCTAATATATATTTTTATATTTAAATTAATAATTTCCCTCTTAAATATTATAAATTTGATAGTGAATACACTCACGTTTGTAGAGTTTTGGTCGACATTTACATTAAGAATACATTTAAGATAAATATTTAATTAATATATCATTTACAATAAGACTTAGGCAAATAATGATACAACTGATGAGGTTTGAATTGGTCGTGACTTCAAAAGGAAAGCTGGCAATTTCATGCATAATTCAATTTTCCTTTCCTCATGTTAATGATAGTGTTATCTAAGCTACACCTAGCGTATACTCCCTTCCATCTTCACATCACAGAACATTTAACATTTAAAATGTGTGGAGATAATATCAAATCAAACTGAAAATACTAAAAAGTAAACATCATACTTCAGAAGATCCAATACAATACATTAACTTGCATCGAATATCAAAAATATTTAAATTAATTTCATTAACAAGAAACAAGAAACAAGATTCATTTTAAGGTTTAGTTAAAATGAAAATTTCCTTTTTCTTGAGAAATCATCATTAAAAACATACTTTGATAAATTTATAAATTTAGATTTGACCAATTTTGAAGCTGATGAAAGATATGTATGATTTTTATAGTGAAATATAATAAAGTTTTGATCATAAATACTTTAGCATAATTGTGATAGGTTTACAATTGATATGAAACACTACAAGTATTATTAAAGAGGTAGATGTCAAATTGTTATGTAAAATGTTTATGGATTTAGCAAAAATAGTTTCGATTTAATAAACGTCTAAATTATAATTTTATTTGTACTGTATATTTACACACAAATTCACATACACTTTCAAATTTGCTGTAATTAATGACAATATGTCGTTTGTCTCACTGACAGTAAGAAATGATAACAAAAGTAAAATAACTTGACTGTTTATAATATCAATTACAATTCCATATAATATACTCATACTATAAGTATTTGATGAATATTTTTTCTTAATTTATTTAGCATGATAGATAATTTTCTTCATTAAAACAATTTGATGACGATTTACTGTCCAAGAAACAAAAAAAATAATTCGGAAATCAAGGCAAGAAAGTCTTTTCTAAAAATAATGTTTTACTTTAAAACGTTTACAAAATTAGTTGTAATACGGAGCAATTACGGTACAGGCTGCGATCCACTGGCGTTAGGTGAGCTGCAGTCATTGAATGCCGGGTGGAGGTTGCGCTGCAGGATCTCCTGCTGCTGCCAAGTCGAAAAGATGGTGAGGAGAAGGTGTGAGCGCACTTTGAAGGGCCGATGTTTTCAATAGGCGCTTAAGCATACCACTCGAACCACGGTGTTGTAAGCTTTTGTGAGTTGTCAAGGAATTTTTAGTTCTGTAACGTCTGTGACAGAATTCACAAACGTACAATGTGTCTGATTGCTCATGCTTGTCTTGAAAATGCCTCTTGAGGGAGTAATAACATGAGAAGGTTCGTCTACAATATGGGCATTCTTGTGGTTCGTTGATACCACCTGATGTTGGTGGCGGCATACGGAGTCCTCCACCTGTAAGCCCACCCCATCACACAAGTTGATATTAATTTAGATCTAGAATTTTAATTGATGTAAAAAATTAAAATTTCAGTTTGGTGATAAGCATATCAATTGGCTAATCGAAAGAATTTGAATGCCTACTATTTATTATTATCAAAATACTGAAATTGAAAACATTGGTTATAATAAATGTTATTATGAAATACTTAATATTTAATATGTTGACTTAATAAACATATTGAAATGAACACTTAACAATACCTAGACATTAAGCCGATATAATAAAAATGTCATAGTAAACTACACAACCAGCACTTCACGTAGAGGGAACGACAGTGACATGTTTACAAATGAAAGAAGCATGCGGCAAGCAAACATTCAACAGTAATCTCATGTGGGAAGGACTCAGGTCGGATAAGCACATACAAAACTATTTAAAATGAATACAATTTGTTTTGGAAAATATACATTTGTAATAACCGATAAATGTAAAAACTGCCTTGGAGGTGCAATTCAATAAATGAATAGTTATGAAAAAAAAAAACGTTATGAAAGCAATGGCAAAATAAATGAAATAAAAAAGGAAAATTATAAACAGAAAATGGACAGTCCTGAGTGTTCAAAGTTATTACTTTTGTAAAAACGATTTTAAGGCATTATCACATTTTAATTAAGTACAATAAAATATATAATTATCATCTAGATAAATAAAGGTATATATTTGACGTGATACGTTCTTGGTCCTTTTTTTTCAACGAAACCCTTATTAAAAAGCTCTAAAAAAACGTATCTAACCTTCAATGCTGCAATTATTCGCTGCATATAGATGTTGTTATTGAACCAGCTTTCCGATTTTGTCACACCAATGTCGCTTAGCCTGAGGTAATCACTAAAAAAACTTGATGTCCAGTTCTGCCGGTTTGGACTTGTGGTATGTATAGATGTGTGTCATTAGAGAATTGCGCGAGCAGTAGACACGCTCGCAGATGACACATTTGTACTCCTCCTGTCTCTCAGCGTGCTTGTCCGCTATGTGCCGCTTGAGGGAAGCCTTTGAGCAGAGCACTTTACCGCACAGCTGGCATGGAAACAATTTCTTGCCTGCAAGCAGACAACGGAAACACCCCGACAATGCCCCAACGTCACACATATTGAATACAAGGGCGATTCTAATTCAAACTAAAATATCTATTTCTTAAGTAGTACATTGTAAATATGGAAGTTGTTATATATATGTATTAATATATATAATATATAAGGTTTGATCTAATCAAATTCTCAATCCAATTCATTTTTTATGGATTAGAATGAAACAATTTTTTTTTCTATCAATATAGTTTGAAATTCTAGTGGATTATCCGAGTGGAATGTTTCGGCTCAGATTGAATATCGACATTATGGTAAATGCTAATTCATTCAATTAAATAATAATATGCTACATTCCGATAGGCGATATATAATATATTACTTAATCAATATTAAACCTGATACAAGACATTCCTTCATTTAAATTAAATAATTTTGATTTGTATAAATTTTTACTGGCTTAAATGTTTGGTAAATAGTGAAGAAGAAAATATTTACATATCATTAAGATAACACTAGATAATTTTAAAACATACTTATCTAAAATGAAAATGGTAAATGTAAAATATATTTATATAAATATATATGTATGACGAAGATTTTTATCATTCCCGTTGGCTTGCATGTGTAGAAAAATAACTACATTGATGATTGTGAGAAAGCGGCGAATTGGCTAATTATATAGGAAGATGATGTGTCATTTTAAAAGCAATGATAAATTTGAATCATAATGCAATTTAGCACTATGTAAACTAATTTACACCCAGGACTAATAAATAATTATAAGAAAATAATTTGCTTAAAGTTAGGCGAGTTTAATGAAGAGGATGTAACCAAAATGAAAAAAAAAAGTTTACAGGAAATAATATCATTAAAAACATACAAACTAAATAAATTCACTTTTTTTAATCTAAATCAGATCATTAAAACAATATTTTCAAATTAAATTTAAAAAAAATACATAAGCAATACAGTAAAAGTCATAGGAATGCAGTTTTAATGCAAATGTGATATTTGATAAAATTAATAATGCATAGGATTTTCCTTCATGCAAAAAAACAAAGTTAATATTTTTAAATCAAAATCAAAATTCTTATAAATTAAGGTGTTTGAATAAATGAAAATTAAATTATAGGTGCATTTGGAAATCTCAATATACCAATTATTTAGGATGAACACTAATAAACATAAACCTAAATAAAACATGCATTAGTAAATGTACTTATGGCACAAAAAAGCTTTCCATTCATACTGAACGGCAAGTACTCATAAGGAAATATGCTGATAAGCAAGGATGCCGAGAAAATTTTCCAAGCATTTTGTGCATCTATTGTATTACGATAAAACTACATTATTTTATATTAACTTTTGAATAAATTTTCAAATGTTGGTATATTCTGTTTTTAAAATTGATCAAAAAAATAAAAAATAAAAAATACCGAAGATATAAAAAATGCCGAAAAAGAAAAATGTGCGAGATTGTTCAAATGAACATTTTTGTATGCGCTCGTCATCGACATATTATATCTATCGTTATCTGAAGAAGATGAAAACAGAGTAATGAAATTATAGTTA
Organism: Hydropsyche tenuis; assembly: GCA_009617725.1. NCBI lineage: Eukaryota > Metazoa > Arthropoda > Insecta > Trichoptera > Hydropsychidae > Hydropsyche > Hydropsyche tenuis. Next base: position 167,315 of record VTON01000002.1, read on the forward strand.
ATTAATAAAGTTTAGAGAATTTTTGTGTTAGTTACATCATGAAATGTATTAAATCAGATGAATTGTTTAATATAAAACGACAAGGTATCTATGATCTTTGAAGGCTAAACAAAAGTAATTTAAAATAGAAAATGTTTGAGTACAATATGATTAAAAACAAAAATGTTAACCATCAATAATGCAACAAAACAAAATATTTTTTTTCCTGTAAATGAAGAACAATGAAATATTGCATTAGTGTTGAAAATGACAAAATTTCAAAATGTAATTATGTATGTTAAAATAATACATTACGTTGCAGGGTGAGGATATTCCAAGTTTATGTTAATACAGAAACTTTATTCACAATGAAAAATGTTTTGTAGATCAATTTATTTATTAATTTTATAATTTCATTCCAATCTTGTTTGTATTCAATATATTATAATTTTTTTTTATCCTTAGAATAGTAATGTTTTTGACAACATACCTAGTAAAACATTAATATACTGCCTATACAATTATACTATATCAGTCCATTAAAAGTTTAGGTAAAAATAAAAACATAAAAATTTAAATGAAATGATAGGGAAAAGACAAGTTGAGTTATTAGTACATAGAGTATTAATGCAATATATTTCATATATTTTCAATACTTAAATCTATAGTAGTAATTAAATGGAATTTCAACAAAATCAATATGATGAGGAACAATAGTAAATTTGGTGTAATTCGGCCTATAAAAAAATCAATAGCTGATATACACAAGAACCTTTTTATTATAATTTTCATTTTATTTTATTTTTTTGTTATGTTCAGACGAATCTTACGATATAAAAAGGTTTTCAAAACTTTTTATATTTTTGAATACAACATATAAACAGTTGCAAGGAATATTTGAAAAATAGCGAATAATAAATAAATTTGTTCTTTTAGCTCTATAAAAATATCAAATTTTTGCTTGAAGCAAGGAACAAACCAAAATAGACACTTATTAATTTCAACAGTTTTTTTTTATAACAAAAATTAAGTTTTACATTCACATTCAATTTTGTATCCTTGATAATAGGATAATGTAAAAAAGTATATTGTCTTAATTTTTTATTTTTATATATGAAATCAGCAGAGCACCATTTCATAGAAATATCTAAGTTATTTTAATTATTCCAATATATTGATACATATTTTAAAATACAGCCATATATTAGCTTTATACATATATCATATTTAAATCAATTAGAAAAAAACGTTACAGTAATTTTAATCTCTAAATTATATCTTTCAAAATTTATGTACCAAATGTATTAAAAAAATCATAATATTTAACTTCCATAAAATTGTAATTTTCAGAATTTAAATATTTATTTTTTTAAGTAAAGAATAATTAAAAAAAAATAAAAATAATATCAACTTTGAACAATTGCAATTTGAAAATAAGCTCTGCATTTGTCAATTTTCAAGACTCAAATTTACAGTGTTAAGTAAATAATTCTAAAATAATATGATTGTGTTTTTAAAATACACTTATCAATTTTATTTAAAATATGAGTCGAATTAAAAAGTCATAATGAAAAACATAACATGCTCAAATATTGGATGATTGAGAAAAAGCTTAAGTTATAGACAATATACTATTTATTTTATGTGTAATAATAAAATGAATTATTAAACCAACAAACTTTGATTTTGTAATAAGTGTGAGGGTTATTCAAGTATATGTTTTATTTCAAAGACTGCTATCATAATGGAAAATTAGAACGTATTATTGAAATATTGAAGAGCATATGGATAAATTCAAATAAAGTTTATTATATGATATAAAACAATATAAAAAACATAAAAAATTTCCAAACTACTTAAATTGTAGACCCTTTACTAAAATGAAATTTACTATGCATATTATAATATATAATGACTCAAAAAACTAGAAAGAACTTTAATAACATAATTCAAACAAAAATCAAATTAATATTTGGTTTTTTTTTTTTTGGAATTTCAAAATAATTCATGTAAGTTAATTAGTTAAATTTAAACGGGTTTGACTTTCATCACGAAAATGATTGTTTTCAATAAAATTACGAACAATCATGTAATATGATATTCCTTATATGACTAGTAATGATGGATAAGTGTTTTTAGAGATATTAAAGATATTTAGGATATTTTTGAAATAATTTTAATAAATAGAATCCAAGCATATTTAAGGGTCTGCATATTGTAATTTGAAAATCAAAATTTATAAATAAAAAATAAAAAAATAGAATCAGGTATACCTTAAAAGTTTAATACAAACAACATAATTTATAGCCTCAAATGCTTTTGATTATAAATAACCGCGAGAATGTAAGTTGAAATGGTACTTTTTTGTTTGAAAAAGGTGTAAGGTATCGCAGTTATGAATATAAAAAATATGAGTATATTAGTAGTTCTTATTGTTGGATGTAACGTTGGTCCATCGAGAAATTACAAATGAATAAAAAATCAGTATAAAAACCTAATATTTAAAACTAATTAAGAACTATTTTACCAAATATATAAAACATACATATTTGAATTTCAAAAGTAACAAATTAGATTTTATTTTAAATAATTAATAAAATAATATTTTCAATAAGGCAATAACAAGAGACTTTTAGAACAAGAATAATATCTAGACAATATAAACAAATTCATATAATTTCAATTAAAAAGATTAAAAAAACAGGTCACAGAAACAGTCTTAGAGTATTCGTTCAACTAAAAATAAAAAGTATAAGCAGATTTCAAGTTCATCCCATAACCCTTTAAATAAAATTCTTAAATGGCAAATTTAAATAAAATATTTATTTATTTATTTAAAGATAATGAACTACGTAACCTAATTATTTATTACTTATAAAATTTTAGGCGGAATTTTATCCTTTGAGGACATACGCCAGGTCTTAAAGCCTTCATAATGAAATTTTTTATCGGTGATTATATCACGGATATTTTTATCACAAAAGTGATATAAAACTAAAATAATAATATTTACAAATGTATGAATTGTACTTTCAAAATATTATTTCAAATTGATGAACAAGATTTTAATAATAGTTTTTTAAAAATTCAATATGAAATCTTCAGACTCATACAAAAATTCAAATTAATGAAATATTTTTAATTCTAAGCCATTATCACTTTGAGTAATTTAGCAGTGGTATAAGCAATGATCTACTACCAGTTCTGTTATAAATATTATTAAATTTGTATTAAATTAAGATTCTATTATTAAATTTTTATTATTAAAAAAAATTCTGTATCATAATATTATGTTAATGCTTGAAAATTATAAGTAATTATCGTAAAAATCAATTTTATATTATTTGTTTTTAAAATATTTTATTATTAACCGGATTAATAACTTCAGCAATTCATTATGTTTCTTTGATTCTAATTGTAAGACATTAGTGATATTGAAAAAGGTTGTGATGTTCGATACATATTGATATTTATCTGATCGTTTTTTTTAAATACATTATACCAACAATATAATATAATATATTTTATTTGGATATCAAAATGTCAAAACTAACAAGCATGAAAGACATTGAAAAAAATTATCCCCTTTTATTTAATATTAATTGAAGAAAACTATAATATATTATATATTAACGATTTTTATTGATAAAAGACGCAGAAAAATATTCTAATCTTTTATAATGAACTGTCAATTAAAATTTATCTCAATATTATTTTTCATGATAGTTGATGTTGAAAATAACAGATCTTTCATACCCGAGATTGTTTTAGAGTTGAAGAAATGTAGAATACGAAAAAAAAAAGATAAAGTTATCACTGCAAATCATGTATCTAATTGTAAATAAAATATAAAATCCTTAATTAATAAAAGAAATTAGAAAAGAAAAATGTCACAGTATGATTTAGGCAGTAAATAAATTTATTCTTACACAATAATGAAGTGTATATATGCAATCAGTCAGAATGCTCACTTCAGGAGTTAGAATTCCGAAGAATATATAATTGTTTGGAAAATATAGTATGTATTAAAATTTCCCTTATATTTTTATACAAAATATGTATTAAGTACATATTTCGAAGATATATTTAAATTATCAAGTTACTTAAAAACGAATATGTAGTTTTAATATAGTGATGATAATGAATTCATGTGAATATATGAATATGAACGTGATAAAAAGAGATCGTGTGACAAAATGAACACATTTTTAAGAACAAAAACATAATTTTTTGAATACAATCTAATTGTACTTAACCATTTTGAAATATCTAATTAAATAAAACACGAAAATTATATTAAAATAATGAACAAAAATTAAAATTATTTTGTGATAAACAGATAGTTTTGAATATAAGTATATTAACACATAATAAAGCTAATAGGATTTGACAAAAATATTTTTCGTTGATATTAGTAATATACGTTTATTATATAGATAATAAATATGTAATAAGAAAACAAACATAAAAGAGATCATTTTATAGTTTTTTCATTAAATTTTTTCCTAAATTTTTACCAAAAATATAAAATTTCCCAAATATGTATTCAATAGGGAAAAATATTTTCTGTGAAGTAGAAAAAAAATTATGCCCATATTCCAACATCATTAGTAATAAAGAACGAATTTTTTATGAAACTAAGCATCAAATTGATCTTTGAATTTGAAAAATACATTATCAAGATGATGTGGTGGAGGCATCTTGATATCGACTGGCGGTATCGGCGCAGGTTGTCCCTTCTGACGACGGTGATAGATGCTTTTGTGATTGTTGAGAGAGTTAAGTGTGCGGAATACTTTATGACAGAGGCCACAACGTGCTGAATGTAGTGGCTGCAGATGCTGTTGCTCCGTGTGCCTCTTGAGAGTGAGGCGCGTGGAAAGCAGCTTACCGCACACATCACAGCGGTGGCCTGACCCCAGGGGTCCCACTGCAGACCCAACCACAAAGTTACGCATTAGTCACGGTTCTTTTAAATTTGAGAAGATCGACTCACTGTTGCTCATTGCTTCATAATGAAATTTTTATTACATTTAGAGTCATTTTTTTTAATCTAAATTTAATTGAAATTCATATCAAATATTCTCTTTGATCGTCTTGTCTAAAGTGATTTTTTATAGGTGTTCCAAAAATCATTATTAAGAGTGAGAAACAGTAGTCATAAAATATAATAGAATATTTGCATATTATTTTAATTACTATTATCTAGTAAGTTTGATGAAACAACATGGTTTAAATTTATTACAAACTAAAAGAGAAAATTATTCAAATTGCTATTCATCCATATCCCAGGAAAGTACAAAGCAATATTATTTTCTTTATATATTATATATATAAAATATATATATGTGTCCAAAATAAAACATGTAAAATAGGATAATGCAAATCCAACACCAGTTATAAACAGGATGATTGCCTGGGGCAAGTCAATTCTGTAAGTTCACTAGAACTCTAAATAAACAGACATCTAAGTAGACAAAACAATAAAGAAAAGCGGTGATGATATATCCAACAGGTCCCAAAAAAGCGGAACCAATTGGCACAGACGTTGCCAAAAAATATAATTTGCACAACCTGGGAAAATACGTATGAAAATATTTCGATAATTTTCTCTTTAATCACTTTAAAATTTTTTTGCCGGTATTTGAAGCGCACTTTGTGGTTGGGCCGCCTGTTACAGATTTATTATGAAGGGCATACTTTTGTGTGACCCAATTGGTTCCGTCAATTATAACATGAATAATTTATTATAAAACATGGAAAAGCAAACAACTGCTGAAAATAGAATGAATTATTTACAAGAAGCGTTGAAATGGAAGGAACCTATGAAAAAATTACATGAAGTTTTACAGAAAATACTCATGCATATTCTAAACTTATCATATGTTGGTACATATCGAATACATCTTATAAAATGGCACGAATTATTCTGATAATCTGATAATATAATAACATGCTTTTCCTGTTTCCTTTATGATGCATAAGAAACACGGGTGAAGCATAAAGATTTCTCACTTTATATATAAATGTGAATCAAGTAAATAGTGTAATTGAGATAAACATTGTTTGTGAATAAAATAATGAGAAAAGAATATAATGGTGAATTATATATAAGTAATATATAAAAATAAAGGCGATCAATTTATCGGAAAGTAGGGTGCAGCATTTGCAGGGTGGACAGGTGAGGGTGGGGGGGCGGTTTGCTTGCGGTGATAGATGCTCTTGTGATTGCGTAGACTGTTCAGGCTGGAGTAGACACGACGGCATATATTGCAGACGGGTTCTCGCGATGGTCGCATGTGAACATTCTGGATGTGCCTTTTCAGGCGAGTCAGAGAGGAAAGACTCTTGTTGCAGGGCTCGCATCTGTATTCTTCCGGGGGGGCACCACCTGGCGGGCACACAACCACAGCACTTTAGCACTTCAGCTCTCATTTTTTTTTGTTTGATTTACGTTTCAGCCCTGTGTTTCTTGTTATACATATTTCTCCATCGCAACAGTAGCGATATAAATATTTCAGTTCACATTGGTTATTATAATAAAAGCACCGCCACCCTCCCCCCCTTTTTAAATTCTTAATTTAATTTCCATTTAGCAAGAGCATATTTCCCGACCAGGATTCCAGAATGGTTATTTTAATTTGTAGCATTAGTGGGGTGGTATTAAATTTTATTTTACCAATAAATATCATGCTTCATTATGAATTCAAAGGCATTTTCTGTTAAGCTAATAAATATACTCTAATCTAATATTAATTTTCTTCAAATGAGATCAAACCAGCACCTTCTTACTACTATGTTACATAATATTATGAACATGTGGAATATAAAATAAATTACATTCATAAATTATTTTAAATTTCGTATGCATATATTTATAGCCATCCAATGCACTTGTGTTATAAAGTGTGATTTGTCATATGATAAAAAATAAAATATAAAAGCTTTTTATACAATGAAAAATAAAAATGCATCCATTTAGAAATCAAATTTTTTAAATAATGGAATAAAATTATAATAAGGAACATGAATCACAATATACATAATGTATGACTTCGAATATATACTTTCAAATGATAACACTGGAGTATCCAGAAAAATAAAATCCAAGTTTTTATTGTTAAAATTCATTAATTTATATTTCATATAGTTTTTTTAACCACATTTCTTAAGTGTCTTAATACATAACTTTTATTCAAAACTCCCTGATTGAAAAATTTTAATTGTAGTAATTGTGAAAAATATGCTCTTAATTAATATAAAAAGTAAAAGTTAAAATAAAAAAAATAATGTCACAAGATGTCCTTTAGAAAATTAAATTAACATTCAAAAATTTTCTGGCAGATATATCGTTATCTTTTTTTTCGAAATAAAATAATAGAAAACTTATCTGAAGATTAAAAATGACATTGAGAAATATAAAATATTTCATTCTTATGATCACTATAAAATAATATGACATTTTTTCAGAAAAAAATAAATATTTTTGATAACAAAAAAATTGTAAAAGCTATAAAAGACAAACTGATTTGTTATTTATTTCAGGACTCATCTCATAGCAGTGATATGAAAAAAAACGTGTATGTAATTTATTTATTGAAGTTCTTACCTTAAAAACCTTTTAGCCAAATACTTTATAATCGAAAAGCTATAATTCAATATTTTTGACGAACATAACAACTATTGAATATATTTGATCAAGCATGTATAAAGATAGTTGACTGGTTAAATTAACCACTTGACAATCATTGAGAAATTATTCAACAAATTTTTTTGAGAAGTTATACATATCTGTATTACCTGATTGAAAAATGCTTTTCTAATATCTGATTTTGTAGTTTTTTTCATAAGAACAAAAATATAAAAAGAGTATTTGTCAACGTTTAAATATTGTTTAATGCTATTAACATAAGCAGATTCAAAATATACATTTACACATTATATATTTACAGTAAATTTCCCCTATATAATAAATAACATAAGTATTTATGACAAAAAAGCAATATAATGAAGAAAAGAGTATTTTAGTTGAAATGTGTACAAGTAAAAGAATACTATTTTTTATTGTATTCAAAAATAATATTAATTTAATTTAATATTTGCAACTTAAAATATTAAATACTCATCATTCAAATGATTGAAATTTAATATTACTATTGAAAATAAAATTTAAAGCAGCATATTATGTTATAAAAACATGAATGAAAGAAACGTATGTAAGTATGATTTCAGTATATGATTTTCATCTTGATTGTTAATATGTATGTGTATGAATTGAATATGAAAAAAGTAGTTTATTGTGTAATTAATTGATCTAATATAATATAATGCTTCACCCACGTACTGTCACAACGTTTTGGTATGTATATTTTCAAATATGTAATTATGAATTTATACATATACCATACATATTTAAAATACAATTCAGCAATGTCAAATATATCATAATGTAAGTTATATCGCAATTATGTACAAAATCTACAGACCAGTCTCATTTTCTATTTTAAACAGGAAATAGATAAGAAAAAAGCATTATATAAGTCATGCATAAGGTATTAATTCAACCACCACATAAGAAAATTAGTTTCAATACAAATACTTCAAAGGAGAAGTAATGCATTGGAAAACTGTAAAATTAAAGAAGGAAAGGTGCATAACAGATTTATAAAAAAAGCTATCACAGACATTATGCGGTAAGCATGCATTCATTTTTCTTATTACTGTCGACCAGTTTTGCATTTTAAAAGAGTTTTTAAAGTCACATCAATATATGATTAAATTCGGATTGATAAATTGCATTGACTGGTCATACAGTAAAATGAAAATTGCTGAATGACACAATAATCCATATTTAACAGCGAACGTAAAAATATGACATGACATGATGTGATGAATCGCTATGAATATAACCTAATTGTATACTTATAAATATTCATAGATATATATTTATATGTATACGACAACATAAAATAATGAGAAGCTTTTTCTAGATTTTCACTCACCTTGAGATGTCCCAGCTAATCCGTCGGGTGTCAATGTGGGGCTTCCAAGACCTGGAAAGACAAAAATCTTAGAAAGTTTGTCATAAAAATCTAAATTAAAAATCATTTTAATTTAGATTAATGCTGAATTGAATACTAAGTTGGGATACAAAATAACTAAATGAATTTAATTATTTATTAAAAATTATAATGAGGAAACTTAACCAAAAATAAAGATTTATCTTAATATGAGAAAATTATAATGGAGATGAATAAACATATCCATTAATATAATATCATCCCTTATTCGATTGTAAAATATAGTTCATTCGTTAATTGAACGAAACTCACCTGCGAGTGGTGAATGATCAGCCAGAGTAGCCATACTAAAGTTGAACGAGCCAGGTGTGAAGAGTTTGGAGTCAGTGGGCGACAAAAAAGGTGGTGGCGGAGGTGCTAGTGGTGGCGGTGTACGCTCGTCCGCTTCCGCTGATGAACCCCTCGATGATGGACCCAGCTATGACAAAAAATAAAACGTTTTTATTATGTGAATGTCAAAAGCAGGCTGTTTTGATTCAAAGGCTTCGACTTTCGATAGTTAATGAAAATTTTAAATATGACGATTGCAAAAATAATTAATATGAATTTTAAATTCGTAGTTTTTAAAAACGATTTTTTATCAGATGCAAAATATTTTCAAGATAGTATGGAAATTCGAACTTTTTTATTATCGATTGTGCCAATTATGTGTTAATAAGAAGAGAGATTTCAACGAACTGAATATTGAAGCCATTCCTTGAACGCAGGGCCGACCTCGGCAAGCGCGGAGCCCTACGCAAAATTAAAACGTAGATAAAAAAAAAACAAAAAAAAACACAACAACATATTATATAAGTTTCATCAATAGCAAGAAGATTACATGTAAACTGGAATTTTATATTTTACGATCAAAGGGGCCCCCTGCGCAAATTAATCGGTTGCGTTAAGGCCGGCCCTGCTTGTACGAAATGATGTCGATTCATTTAATATAAAAATATTATTGTGAATTTTTAAAATACACCCAAAACTCTTAGTACACGGTTTCGAAATAACACGGTTCAAGAAGAAGAATTGATTATTTTTTCACTTCACGGCGTAAAAGTAAAAATAAAAATAATATTTTTATGTCACAATGATAAGACCCGGACCAGTCCAGAATACAATTATGGTTATTAAATGAAAATTTACAATATCTTTTGATGATTTCACATGGCGAAATTCTACGACATTACACATTTTTTATAAAGTATATTTTGATGGAAGTTCCATCCAAATATACCGATGGAAACCATCTTCAACTTTTATATGGTCGCCATACATTTTTTTACACGAAGGTGCCTAGAACGTATTATGGTTGTCGCCCACTGAACCACGCAAAGACCGCACTCCGCTTTCAAAATATTTAAATATAGGTTTTAATTCGTATTCCATAAAGCGCAATATCGTATTTAAAAGAAAGTCGAAAAAGGAGCGAGTACCGCCTTTTTTCGAGCTTCACTGAAATACGATATTGCGCTTTATGGAATACGAATTAAAATCTATATTTGAATATTTCGGAAGCGGAGTGTGGTCCTCGCGTGGTTCAGTGGGCGACGACCATTATATCCCCCGTGTAAAAAGAGATTCGGGTGTGCATCGAATTTATAGGTAGTCCTCGACTTAAGACAATTCGCATTTATGACCAAAGAAAAACAGTATATAAAATATATATGTTTTTAATTAATTATTGTTCAAAAATTACTTGCTAAATCACAAGTACTTTTTATATAAAATATAAAATATAAAATTAATTGATTTTTTAGTAAAGATGACATGCTTAAGACAGTATTTAAGTGGGTGCACCTGGGGGCCACTATGCTATCACCCTGCACCATGTCAATATACCGACACCTATAAAATATTCTCGATCTGAATACCTGATTGAATAAGATATATTCAGCTTAACCCATCAATGCGTTCAGTAATAAATACGTTCAGACTTTCGACTGACTGAGACACGCGGCATTAAATAAATGCGTTTAGTTTTAATGCGGAATTGCTCAACCAACCCTCACATTCAGTTTTTCTAAAAGAAATGTGGAAGTAAGCACGTCTAGATGTCCCGATTGATATGTATGTGTTTCAGATGCACCCACTTAAATACTGCCTTTAACCAACTGTCACCTTTACCGATTTTTTTTTGTATAGATTCAACTTACGACCGAGATTCAGGAACTCATTTCCGTCACAAGTTGAAGAATACCTATGTTTCACAATGTAATCGAAATGATCCAGGCCACGAAATAAGCAACCTCGCATGCCTCGTCATCGAAGTCGTAGTGATATCGATTGTAAAGTTACAAAAAAAACGTCACCTGTCAAAATGTCTCGCTGTCGATCTCATACGGAACATCGGGAAATAGTCGCATTGGTGAAACCAGAGTATCGCAATGTGATTAAAAGGGGTATTGAGGAACATATTTACATGGTATGCATGATGCGGGGTGGCCAAATATCAATGGGCATGAACTATTTCTAATTACAAATTAACCACATTGCATCACTGGTCTCACCAATGCGACTCTTTCCCGTCGTTCTGTGACGTTTTTTTTGTAACTTTACAATAGATATCACTACGACTTCGATAACAAGGCACGCGAGGTTGCTAATTTCGCGGCCTGGACCACTTCGATAACATTTCCTAACACCTATACCAAAAAAATAATAAAAAAAACTCACGTGTTGCCTCTGATGATGCGAAGGCGGCGGCGAGTCATCGCTGCGATCAAGATCAGCCGCCGCTCCGCAAAGCAAATCGATCGGCTCATGCTTGACGTCGTCCACCAACCTCGGCGACGGGCTGCCGCTCGAGTTGGACACCCCGTTGCCGTTGTTCCCTGCTGCCGCCTCGCTGTGGTTGTTCAGCCTCGAGTTCAAGTGGTGCTTCGTCGAGAAGTCGGCAGGGGTCAACTGGGGCATGTGGGAGGCCAGCTCGGTGTTGTTGTTGTCGTGGCGGGGCCTCTTCGCGGCCGCGTCTGGCGAGTTGTCCGAGGACCGGGACACCCTGCGGGGGTGGTGGTTGCGCCTCAGCAGCTGGTGGACGGAGGGCGGGTGCGCGAGCAGGGCCTCCTCCAGCTTGTCGCAGTATGGGGGCGCCGGGTGCGGGGTGTGCGGGGTGCCCGGGGGCGGAGTGCCCACGCCACCGCCACCCGCGGCTCTGGCCATGCTCTGCATTTGCGCCAGCTGCTTTTGATCGGGATGGTAATTAGTTGAATGTTTGGGAGGGTTTTTTTTGTTCGGTGCGTTGCTTTGGTGCTTGTCGATAAACTCGATGAAGATGGAAAAGTTTTTTTTTTTTGTGAAAAACTGGCGACGACGGGGGGTGTTAAATATTCTAAGGGCCGATCTTTCAATCGTCGGTTAAGAGTTATTCTCGGAATAAGCCTTTTAGTTTTTATGGTTATTCGCGGCCGGTCACGGATAAAGTCACGTATAAAGTCACGGACAACTATAAGCTAGTTGTCCGTGACTTTATCCGTGACTTTATCCGTGACTTTATCCGTGACTTTATACGTGACTTTATCCGTGACCGGCCGCGAATAACCATAAAAACTAAAAGGCTTATTCCGGGAATAACTCTTAACCGACGATTGAAAGATCGGCCCTTAATTATTTTAAATGTTGATGTTTTTTTTGCTCATGAGATAAAAACGAATTTTTAGTATCGTGAGCGTTGTTGTTTTTTAGTTTAATTTACAAAAGTTTTCTGGAGTCGGTATAAATTTTGCCAATTTGTCCCTAGCTGAAGATAGTGATCCAGAAGTTACGTCGTAGTCCGTTTTACGATTGGCAATGTAGTTCATGTTAACTGTTATTTTGTAAACTTTCAAACAGTATCGAATGATTTATAATATGGTTACTAGTTCAATATTTTTCTCTTTTCAATTAACTTGTTGATTGACCTTCAAAAACGTAATAATTAATAAATTAGAATAAAAAATATTGACAATTGGACAACTGAATAACCTCAATTTTTTCCGAACACAAAAAGAGATATCGTTTCTATGAAACAACATAATAAACAAGTCTGGCTAGTATCGTATTTACTAACTAAAACGTCATAATATAATTAGAGAGAAAAAATAAAATAAAACAAATTGAAAAGACTTATGAAAGAGGTAAATTTTAGTTAAATTGGGTCTTCAACAAATTGTATCAAAACTAACAACAAATTTGATATTAACAACTCCGCAAAATTAAAATATTGGATCTGTTCATTCCATAATTTAACATTACAAATGGCCCTAAATTATCAATATACGAGTGTAGAGCCTACACACATTATAATTTGAAATTATTGCAGTAACGAAAAGGTCAACCAGTGATTCGCTTCAATATGAACTTTATTTTCAGAACAATGGAGCTATGTATGTGCAATATTACTATTTATTTAAAAAATATAGGACAAATAACATTGAAAACCCCATTCCTCTGAAATATTTACAGACGGAATAAAAAATAGATTACTTACTCCTTGGGCATCTTCATTTTGTGTGAGTCCTGAGACTCGCAAGACTTCGGCCGTTTTGAGGAAACTGCTCAGAGATCGCTGGTGTACATTTACTTCTCCGTGGTATATAAATTCGACGAGGGCGTGCAGATCCGTGTACGCCACATCCTGAAGCACTATAACCGGATGCTTGCACGGTGTGGACTGAAAAACGATGGGAAATTCGAAAAAAACCAAAAAAACGAAATTGAAAATGAGTTCGAATCGAGTATTCACCTTTAAAATCTCTCGGAAGTACGGGCTGCAGGCCGACAGGACGACCCTGTGGGCCTTGAGGATTTTCCCATCGCATGCCAACGTCACGTCCACGAAGTCCTCATCGTCCCTAAGGTTTTCGAAGGCCGACGTGAGGCTGCTCTGGTAATTGTTCCAGCGCAGGCAGAAGTGTTGAGTGTCTACCATCGTTGCGAATGTTTCACTGTGGACAAATGAATAAGGGAAATTATTATTTGTTTGTATGATCAGGATAAAATTTGGGTTTTCTATGCGATAAAAAACGAAAAATTGAGTTGCTATGCAGATATAAAACTATATAATGCAATTAATAATAAAGAAATTAAAAGACAAAGATACCATATTTCGATATCAAGGTGCAAATAAGTTGATAACGCATTAACCTTGGAAAAAAAACTATTAGAACGATAAATTAATTTCGACAAAATGAATTACGTGGGATTAAGTAGAATCGAATGTTTTTTTTTATAATCGATTTGATATTTTAGTAATTTCCGTCGATAATCCAACGTTAGCTATAAATATGGAGACTACACATAGTCAAAAAGATAGTTATATCAGAAATAGCATCTATGCCCGTTCCTGAAACTAAGCTAATATTTATACTAATTTAATATTTGTTAGCGTCGAAAATAAATTAAACCGCTTTGATTAGTCATTTCTGTATAAACAGATATTTTCAATATACATGCGCTTTTTCTAGCTTGTGACCGATAAATGAAAATAATTTAGCAATGCGTAGTTTGGATTGAATATAAACACGGAAAAGTTATGGGATTTTTTCACTTTATACTTTAACGCGCCATATGTCGTAAAACTTATAAATTTGATTTGTATATTTATAATACGATTTGGAGATCGTTATCGATTATTCAGACGTTACAGTGCCTTTAGAGAAAAACATCCGCGTCTTTCATTCGCGATCTGAAGCAACGGTTCAATGAAATTTTGCACTATTTAAACATTAAATGAACGATGACGCATGTAGAGAGTTGCATCACTTTTTTTTTTAGAGCAAACAACATTTTCGAATAACGAATAATCGACAAAAAAAATTTCGCATCAGGTACGAGCCCAATACTGTTCAATGGGTAAATATTTTGTCACACGAATCAAATTTTCCTATTCGGAACACACGAGCGTATGTGAGCAAGTGTTGCTTTATTTGTATATTTGGCGAATTGAAAGTTTCAAAACCTAACTAAATATTTGCTTTGTTGATTTATTTCGAAGTTGTTCTAATCTAAATTTCAGCAGTTTCGTGAAAACTTTTTATCGATTATTCATGCAGATGGCAAGTAAATTTTTTTGGCTGATTCAATACGAATGACACAATTAAATTTATTCGACATATCAAAAAACACTGTAAACACATTATAAAACATATTATATCAAATATATCAGATTTTTTCGAATCGCGTCGATGTTAGGATGATTCCGACGATAAAAACTTTTCGGCATATCTATGTTGCATTGATAACGCGAAAACGTATTGCACAATAGGTGAACTAGTGTATCGTATATTTTTTTTTTTGTATCGTCAACTCGCGATATCAGATAACGAGAAAATCTATTCGCAAATTGTCTAAACTGTGCGGTCGCAACATATGATATAATGTAACATGTGTGTTTTGTATGCAATAGTGTAAGTCGGCACAGTCCACGTACGAATTGCGGTGTCTTTTATTGAAAAAAATTTTGATAGCGTAAAATGGATTTCAGATAGATAATCACAGTTGATCTATCGTGCATTCGTAAAACGAATTGCATCGACGGGTTTATTTATGGTCTAGGATCATGTGAGGATTATTTCGAATGAAACAGATAAAGCGTTTTTACATTAGAAACGATTTCGTTTGATAATCCAATTATGAGCGTCAGTTTTTATCGTTTTCGTTTTTTTTTTATATTAAAAGTACATCTGGTTGTAGAGTGATCTATATACTTGAATCATAAGGTCATATTTAAAATTATTTTTCGGGTTATATTCGGATCATTTAAGATGAAAACTAACAAAATACGAAATATTATATACTCTTCCTTATTTACACGATGGTTATTTCATCGATTTTTTAAAAATAAAATTCAATAAAACTTTATTTCACAATATGCAACGAATATAATATAATATAATGATTCATGCATTCAAGGTTTTTTTTAATATCATCGAAATAAATATTTATCGCTTGATAAGAAAAATTTCTTGAGACATTGAATATTAAAACCTTTCCTTGCTGAACGGTCAATATCCACTAGAGCTTATACATACAAAATCCGACCATTGAAATAAATGGTTTAATAAAGGTATTCTGTAGAAAATTTAAATTGAATTCCTATAATTTTAGCAATATGGTCAAAGAATATTAAAACATAGAACTAGATTAAAAGTTTGATATTGTATCTAGTTTTGGTCTCTGTTTAAATTATTTATGGTTTTTAATATTAGGGATGTGAATCACTCAAAGTTCCTGTAACCTAAAAATTCTGGAGCCTACATACAATCAACTTGTTATTTTCTTAAACGAAAACAAAAATGTCAACGTACTGCTCTTCAAAAAAATTTTTTAACGTTCATTTGAACAAAAAATGCATAATGTTTTGAAAACCGATCATCCCTGATGTCTAATCAGGTTGATTACTTAACATTAATAAAAATATAAATAAACCCTGTAGATACAAAACTACCTTTTCCTAAACTTTGAATTCGATATCATTAATGTCACACATCCAATAGAAGATAAACCGAATAGTTTAAAAACTGACAAATTTACAAAAATGTATTTTAAAAATTTCAATAAAATTTCAAACGCATTTATTTTTTTATCATATTATTTTCAATACACTTAATAGGGTCTATCTTACTGTTAGTGTCTATTCTTCGAATTAAATCCCTTACTTTTCCTAAACAAAACAACCTGTACTTACAATTATTTTAACGATCGTTAAAAAACCTTATACAAAAAAAATATATATATATATATATATATAATATAAAAGCGATCTTTATTAACACTGATCGTACTGTACGAGATCGCAAGTGTTCGTAGTCTAATAGGCGTCGTTAGATAATAGAGAAGAAGCTTATGCACAACCGAGTTGCCAATACAGATGCATTGCGCGTAATTGATGTGTACGTATGTGAATTTGGGTACAGTGCGATTGTGTGTATGTCGTGTGTGCGCTTGATTACAGCCAAGGTCGTGCAATTTCTTTATCAGCTAGTGCGGCTCTCACTTTTGGCAATGTACTGCTGCACATATTATATAATACAGCATGCGGTGATGAGATATTCTCTAATATTTTGTTTTATGTATTTTCGCTGGTGGAAATTTTGGTGGATTGGTCAGTTTTATGTTTTGGATGGTTTTAGAATTTTTTTTTAATTTTCGAAAAATTTATATGATTATTTTTACACCTTGTAAATTGTTATCTCATTCTCAGAAATGATAATTTCAAATTAATTATTAAATTAATATAAATAATAATTTTTCGAAATAAAGATTTTTTAATGAATTTCAGATTAAAATGGAATATAATAATAAAAAAAACGTCAGTTTTATTTATGTCCAATAAAAATTAAGAGATGTATTTGAAATCGGTAGATAATTGTATAATATAATTATAAAAATGCGTTCTAATATTAATTTTTTATTCGAATTCGTATTAGAAAATTAAAAATAATTAATTATTGATATAAATTATGGAAAATGTAAGAGGGAAAATTGTGAAAATTCAACTGTATACTTTGAACGTACGCAAAAAGATGTCTCTCATTACCATATTGCACGTAGGAAAATCCGCGTATGGAAAGTTAACGAAAGCTCTGAAAATATAAATATCACAATAGAAAAAAATTGAAACGCAAATATTGATAGTGATACATCTCATCTTTTTTTCCGAAGAATTTGCGTAAGCGCACGCAAATAAATATTTAAAATAGATATTTTATATTAACAAATCACTAAGCAACGAATGTAATCTAAAGTAATATAAATTAAAAAAATAATAGCTATTTCGGGTCAACTGAAAAGATATAATGCATGTTTATGCAATTAACGAAAATTTTCGGCAGCATTTCGAATAGATACGAAAAGAAACCCGATCGCTATCAGCCCGTTATAATAAAAAAAAAATTATATAACATTCGGGCATTTTACGAATATATATTTTTCGCGCCCGAAAGTAACCGCGGCAGATGGTTCTGAATATTTGTTGTATAATAAAAAACTATTTGTTTTCCTTCAACACGTTGAATAGGAAAGACGTACACGTGCTACGATCGAGACAAATGATGATTTACGATAATGATCATACATGTGCGTAAACATTGATCTCGAATATTTTTTTGCATATTCATTACGTTCGAAATTAAGCGAATTAGAATAATTATTGGTAAAAACCAAATGGACGCATTTATAGGCCGCAAGTACGAATGTACTTGTGCTATGATAAAAATGTTATACAACTATGATGCGCGATATAATATTTTATTTAGCATCACGCCATTTTTTCGCAAAGGAAATTATTGTGATTGGGAACTGATAAATAATCGAGGTTGGGTTTTTAGTGAGAACAAAAATTTTCGTCGAAAATAGTTTTATATATATTGATAAGGTTTTGTAACGAAATCGTTTAATCTGTACGAACTTTGATAATTCACTTGTGAATATCGATTTTATCGTATTTTTTTATATGCATTCAAGAATTAGAACATTATATCGAATATGCTGAAGTGAAAAATGCATTATCTAACATGATATGATAATTTAGAGATATCGTACTAATAAAGTATGATTAAAGGATTTCATCGAAAGATAATTGCTTCTGCATTTTCAACAGTTGATAATATAGAAAAATTGAAAATTATTTGATACGTGTAACTAAAATTTTAGCACCTATTTGAAAAATATTGTAATTTTATCTTTGATAAACTTTCTTTATGACATTGGACTGCTGATAAATAAACATGCAAATAAATTCGTGTCAAATATTAAAAAAAGTTATCGTGAAAAAACCTAAATAACCCGCCGTTGGGTACACGTATATTTTGAAAAATAACGTCACAATAGAATCGCTATCATTCTGTCCATTTTCCATTAACTTTATAAGAAAAATTAAATTGAAAGCTCAATAACAGTAGCATAATGTAGATATTTTGATAGTTTTAATTCGAGAAATAATTGTTTTGAAAATTTTCGTAGCTCAATAAGTTTCTATTTCGATTGCAATGTCAATTTCTTTTTTATTAAATACATGTTTGAGGAAATAGTTTTGAAAAAACTCTTTACTAGCAAAATAGATAAATATTCAAATTTTATTTTCTCGGCAAAAAGTCGTCTAAAAAACTTTCAGACGCGCGACCAACGACGGGTCAAAATGCCTATCAAAAACTATGCGAAACGCAACATAAACATTATTTGAACACAAATAAAATTCATACAAGTCACATGCAAATAATGTAGTCGATACGAAGTTATCGCACGAACGTATTATAAATATTTGGCGATACCACTTCTATTTAAAAAAGTAGATGTAATTTAGATTAAATTGTGAAATGTACATTGAATAAACTAATTCATAATTGTCATTAGGTAAATAAAGAAATCCGTCAACATCGATCGAGCTAATCGTTTTGAAACGTTGTTTATTCAAACCGAATGTGTAAAACGATTGAACATATCGAGTGTTGTGTCTAAAAATTAAAGTACGGCGTCAGTACACTCAAGCCATGGTTCAATATTGAAAAAATAAAGCTTATTGTGTCTTTGTTTAACCAAGCTAACGATGTCAGCCGGCGATCAATGAGTCAAAATTTTATCGTGTCCACATAGCGATGGTGTCGGATTCAAAATGGATATTCGTGAGAAATACAAACGTTTGAAATTATAAGGAGAGCTTCGTAGAATATAATCCAAAGAAAAGCTCCACATTACTTGATTCGTAATTACTCAAATATTGTGTTTGTTTGGTTAAATAAAACGGCAGTAAATTATTATTTTAAAAATATGCAATTACAAATTTTATATAATTGTCATTTTTTATCGGCTTTTCTGCAACGAATGCATGCACAATAAACTGTGAAAAAGTTCAATAGACTTGATAAATGTTTTGTAATAGACAGCGTGATTTATTTATGTTATATGTGTCAATCGAAAAAAATAACAAATTAAAAAAACAAGTTTATGACGATTAATTTATTTGAAAAATGGAATGTTGAATTTTCTATGAATTTACAATTCAAAAGATTTTGTTGTAATATCAATTTTTTTCTATTCTACAGAAATGTGTCTATTATATTTGCGACGTTGTTTCAAATATTTTGCAGATAAAAATACTGATGTCATAACATAATCATAGGAAATTTGCATGTTTTCAAATTTCCTCACATATTTTAATACAAATAAGTATCACAAAAAAAATTTAAAAACAAATCGATAGTTAATATATAAATATTTAAGATAAAATCGGTAGCGCAAATGAAATGTTAAATTTTAATTGCGTGAAAAGTATTATAATTGATAAGTGGATCATATAGTTTTTAACATTTCACTTATTTTGCATAAGAG
Organism: Hydropsyche tenuis; assembly: GCA_009617725.1. Lineage (NCBI taxonomy): Eukaryota > Metazoa > Arthropoda > Insecta > Trichoptera > Hydropsychidae > Hydropsyche > Hydropsyche tenuis. The sequence continues at coordinate 187,663 of VTON01000002.1, forward strand.
TGAGAAAATTCGCTATGGTGAAACAATAAAATAGTGAAAAAAATCCCGCTGAAAATTATTCTAATTGAGAATCTTCGATTAAAATGAAAGTATGGTGGATTCTTTTAAACCGCGTGTAATTGCGACTGTCCAAACAGCGTATGGAAGATAATGATTGCCAAATATAGTTTTTTTTTGCCATTCTTTATCAATGTTTAGATAATTTTAGTTTTATGCGGACAAAATAGATAATAGTTGAATTTTTTGTTCTATATTGCGAATTTCGCCAAAGTGCACGACCTGAAAAAAACAACCGATGAGCGCTAAACTATCACACAATATAAATATCCAAGACGTCTCTCGCACGATCGTACGAATGTCCTAGTTTTTTTTATTATGTAGACAGATGTTATAATGGTAAATTTCGAAAAAATGTTTCCAAATAATAAGTTGGAGAATCGAACAACCTTGCTCGATTAACAAAAAAACTTCGAAAACTTAAATAATTCGGAGCGTTCATTATTATTATTTTTTTTTTGCAATTATGTTCACAAGTGTCGCATACGCGATCCAAGAAGTACATACATAGATCTACAATTGATTTAATAGCGGAACGTGTACGCTTAGAAGAAACTTGTGTAAACGGAAAAACTGTTTTTCCAATCGATGATTGGGTCAAAATCCTTGAATTCGATGATCTAACAGATCGTTTTTGGATCGCGTCACACAACTTATGCAAATAATTATTATGAATTCTCTATGAAAGAAACATCTGAAAATACAATTGCGACTGAACGAAGCCATTTTTTAATAATACGTTTCGTATTTTTGGGTAGCAAAAAAGTTTTGCGTTGTATTTTATATTTTACATAATTTTTTTTCAGTTGATTTTGTATCGTTGAATATAGTCGTAATGCAGGTGAAATGGAACACAATTTGATGATATTTTATAATACATTTAAATAGGAAAATATATTGAAAAAAAATCAAATAATATTGATAATTCAAAATACAATCAAATTACCTTTAGACATTTGTAGAGATGTGAATGGTCGTATCGACTAGCAGTAAGCTGGATTTTCGACGATTGCGTCTTTTAAAAGATTTGTACTAAATTCGAACGGCATTGTCAATTACAATTAATATATCAATATTTGTTTAAAATTAAGCGTTTTTTCATATACTTCCGATTTCTTTGTATCAATAAATACTATGCAACATCACTATAGATTTTACACGGAACCGCTTTTTATTATTAAAGCAAATTTTTCAAGCACACACATCATCCGGCGGACCTGAAAAGACGGCGGACAGACCGCACGATTAGACAAAACTTCACAAGAAAGTACAGAACAAAATCAACAACCATCGAACTACAAGAACCGAACAAACATAGGCAAACGGCACCCGTACGGGAGTTGTTCACGTCGGTGCAGCGCGAAGAGTTCTAAGCACAATCGCGCTGAAATTCGCGATTATTTATTATTTTTTGTACACGAAACGGACATTGGCGAGACGGGCTCCTTCGACGACGACGAAAGCTCAGATAACGACGAGCTTCCGTTGCCTTCCGAGTGCCGAATCATATGCAATTTGTTCGGATCGAATTTTTCTCATAGTACGTCGACGCGAAAATATAATAGTTTGGCATACGTATCTTTATTGTGTACAATGCACACTATGAAAACGAAATGCTGATAAGAAATTTGGACACATAAATTTGCACATGTTTAAACATTCGCATATAAATCATACACCAATAAAAAAAATAAATCGAAAATTTCTCCGAACACGTCCGTTAAAATTTGAATTCAAACCGAGCGCGCGGGGAGTGCAGCGCATTCGAAAAACGGCGGGAAAATCGCAGTTTTCCACTTCAACGGTCAAACATAGAAAAAGACATACACGTACAAACTGTCGGACAATTTATGCGAGCGTGCAATTATTTGGGAGGGCGTTTGAGGCGCGTCTTCCGCACGACGATCATCTTCGGCCGCTTTGGAGCCAAGAACGGCAGACGGGACGACGGCTGACGATGAAGATGGAGCGGCTGGATCGACACGGACGCGTCCGGATCACTCGGCAGACCTCTGATGATGGACGGACGCGGATATCTGACGAATATGTGTATTTTTTTTCGCTGTATGCGCGATAGTGCACCGAGCGCCGGCGGGGACATCTGTGGGCGGTGGCGGGAACTAGCCGAGCGCGCGCAAAACGCAAACTTGCGGATAGTTGAAACTTTTGCGCGGAAAGAGTTTGTGCGATTTTTGAATCTGTCTCGTTCGGAAAGTGTGTTTTCTTATATGAAAGTGATTTGAGTATCGGAAAACTTACGTAATATGATTTTAATCGTTTTGTAAATATTATATGAATTGAAATGTTTATGTTTAAAAATTGAATAGTTGTTAATTTGTTTTATGTGTGAATTGAGAATTGTGAAAAGTTAAAAGTTGATATTGAATAGTCGAATTGTTAAAAAAAAAGTTTAATAGTTTAATTATAAATATTTTTGAATGAATCTAAAGAAGATTTTCAGTTCACTATAAAAAAAATTATGAAATATATTTGAAAATTTAAAAAATATGCATTGAAATTTAGTGAAAAGTTAAAAAGAATCACGTAAATAATTACTAAAAGTTAATAAAAATAAAGTTGTTCAATAAAAAATTATTATAAACACTGTTAAAGATCCGAAAAACGAAACCGAAAAACTTTGGAAAAAGTCGGAAAATCGCACAAACTCGACCAAAACCGAATAGAAAAACTCCAAAAAAAACCACATCGACAAAAAGATGCACTTACTTTCTAAAAACGTCCACGCCCGGAACACATCAGTCAAAAAACACGTCCTCGGACCCCAAAAAAACCCAAAACCAAAAAAAAACCCCCAAAAACGGCACACTCCACACTCGGAAACACCGCCGAAAACCCAAAAGAAACCGCAAGGAGACGTCGCGCACAAGCAGCCGGCGTCCGTCGACGACAACAACAACAATAAAAATAATACAAAATCGGCGGGCGGCGTGCGAGAGTGCGCTTATCGGTGCGGGCGGGCGGACGTCGAATGTGGGTGATGGTCGTGTTCGCGCACGTATTTCGGCGCGAGCGTGCCGCGAGACATCTGGCGTAATCAGCGGCCACTAAAAAATAGTGCGTTCCGCGCGCCCCCACGCGGCGCCTCCCCTACCCACACCGCGGAAAGCGCGCGCAAAACTTCCCCTTCTCTCTCGTTCCGGGATAAATAACAACGTTGCACGCGGAAATGAGAGAGATACAACTGCAGAGCCTCCTTTCTAACATTTTTACATACACGCGCGCGCGCCAAACCCCCCCCCACTCACACCAGGGTCGGATGGGGGACGGGGGCGCAACCCGGCTATTGCAATTAAAATATAAAATGTGCCGCGTTCCGTCTGCGTCCGTGTGCGTGATGGGGGTGGGAGGGTGGACCCCCTTCGAGTTTTTAGCGTTTTCCCCTCGCAGGCTCCGAATTTTGACTGTTCGGGCACGCGCTTTTTCATACGCACACATGCGCGGCTATGTCGCTTTTTTCGGTGGGCCTAATTGCAGGGATCGCGGAAGCGCCATGTGTTTTCGATTTTTTTTTGGAAAAAGTTTTTTTTGCGTGATTGAATTTGATTGATTATCGATGGTTTTGATTATTTTTTTAATGTGTTTTTGAGAGTTTTATATCACTTTTGCGAGAAATTAAAACACTTGAATTATGAAATTAAAGGTTTTTTTTTTATTACGAAATTTATTTGATAAACTATGAATTAATAGTATTTAAAAAAAAAATCACAAATAATTCACTGATTAAAGTAACACATCTGAAAATTTTTAAGTTTTTGAATTGAAAAATTTAATTATTTTTTAAACAAATTTTGACTCACTAGAAAAAATGTACTGAATCATACACATTGAAATTGAAACAATTTGCATCACTGTTCATTAAAATTACGATAAAATTCTATCAACATTTATAAAAGAAAAAATATGATATGCACACACTTCGATAACACGAATTCGGATAGATATTTGACTCACTCACAATTGGTCATAATAATCACAAAAGTTTGGTCCGTAAATATTATAACATTTGTTTACAATGAGATAAAACTAAATGCAAAATCTAAAAAAATAAGTCGCTTATGATTCACCAATAATAATCATTACATTAAAATCACACAAACCAATCATTCACTTGACACAAAAAAAATCAACACGATTCAACTTCACATTTAAAAAAAAAAAATCCGAAACACAAAAAAATTACACACACACAACATATGATCGGCAACACACCACCGAACGCAAGAGATGCGAGAAAGTTGAAGACGTAAAATAAGGTAGACCTCACCCCGCCCGCGAGGGGGTACGGCAACTTCTCGCCGAGATAATAGATTATGCGCGAGAACTACCTGTCTGGCAACACAGAAATGAGGATTTATATCGTACATAGAAATTTACTTTGTACGAACGAACGAGCGAGCCGAACAGCGGACGCGGCCAAACAGAAAACGATCTCCGCGGAAAACTGTCAACAAAGTTTTCCCGAAGAGGCGACGCGCGCCACCGCCGGCGCGCACCCGAAAAACGCAAATATAAACATTTTTCCCGAACGCAATATACACACAGTCCAACCACACACAATAATACAAATGCAAAAAGATAGATATGCGAATTTACTTTTCGAAACGTTAGCGGAGAAGCAGCGTGACGCGCGTGTTGCTTTCGCGCCCGGAAAAACTCGAAGAAGGCGGCCGCGCGGGCGGCGGCTCTCCTCCGGTTTATTATTCGTCAAAGATCAGAGTTGCATATCTGGCGGGTGTTAATGAGGGCGGAATGGGTGGGGGGGTGATGGGGCGCCGCCGCCGGCTCAGGCGCCCCCGCCCGGGCGCCGCGCCCCCGCGAATATAAATTCATCGCCAAAAAATCATTACGCTTGGCAGGGTGGAATTACCCCATCCCCGAACTTTACAGGGGCACACTCTCACACAGATCCGCGAGAGCGAGAACCGGGCTGGTGGGCGGCGGGCGCTCTGCCCCGGTCCTCTTCCCGGATCCGCCTGCAGTGTTGTGGGGCCGGTGGGGGGCCCTGTGGAGTTTTTCGTGGATGTTGTAGAGTTTTCCGGCGCTGGAGGGAAGCTGTGGGCGGCGGGAGGGGCGGCGGTGGGGGAGGGGGTGCGGAGCGTAAGGGCCGGTAGTTAGTCACCTCGTCCCACCAGAGCCTCCGGTGGAGATGGAAATATTGGGGCTGTCAGAAGAATTTGTATAGCGCACAACTCGCGGAGGAAATGAGCCGCCATCGAATTTTACCAATGTTTCCAGCGGACGAACACGCGCGCCTACAAACACCACCCACTCGGTGGCGGGGGCGGGGGCGCCACCCCCCCATGCCACCCCCTACGCATACACATTACGTTATTGCAAATTATCGATGCTGAAAAAACCAATACGATTACATACGTACGCGCCGAACGGCTTATGTAACGTGTGGGGTTTCGGAAAAATTTGCGTTTTAAAATCGCGCTTCGATCCGAATATGCGATATGAATTATTGATGATTCTTAGAAGCTTGATGGATGTAATGGCGTATTGTTTTGTATGAACGACGGTTTTGTTCCGATCGAAGCTTGGAAATTTTCAATTTGATTGTTGTATTATATTTATTTTTAAAGTTAATATAATTAATAAAAAATATAATTAGAAAAACTATTTGTTTTTTCATAAACTTTAAAAATCAAAAGCTAAATAATTTCGATAGTAAAATTAATTAATTAAAAAAAAAAATTAATATTTTTATATAACACATTCGACAAAACATCAATGTCATTAATCAAATCCCAAAAAAAGAATGAAAATCCAATAAAACATAACCCTTTTCAAAGATCAAACATTGAAAGGAACACGAACGGGTTTCCACAGGCGACACCCTAGTTATCCCGAAAAAAAGAGCTTACACCATCTGCGGGCGATTTGCACTCGGAACGACGAGGTCTCTGCCCGCTATAAATAATAATTGTGTTCACTTTCTTTTTTATCAGCTCGGGGTCGACGAATGCGTATTCCGTAAAAATAAAGCGGACTTGCGCCCGAATATACATAGAGACGCCTGTTGGATGGGAAAAAAAACGGGGCGAAACGGAAAAGGTGGAGTGCGAAAGAGCGGGAAGAAACGAAAAAGACTCGGGCAGAATACAACGAAAACAAAAAAAAATTGGGAACGAAAAAATTGTCTTAAAAAACGGTGCCCTCCGATGACGTCGTGTGGACTGTGCGGTTAGGGTGATCGTTGTTCATCGTGGAAAATTCGGGACGAAAATTCGTTTTACGTAGTAGAAGATATTTTCTCAATAACTATTCTTTTGAATTAGTGAGTTTTAGTTTATATTGTATAATCGGTTTTTTTCAATATAATTTTTAGAATATTTATGCTGTATATTAATGGTTTGGTTTTGTTGAACGCACTGATTCTTAATATTAAATCACTTAAGTCTAATTACAAGTAACATAGTTAGTAAATAGATGTGATTACGTACTGCTGACCTACAATTATTCAGCAAAGGTGGCAAACCCCTGGAAAGTTACCGTCTTTTCATCGTTACATAAACCAAAAGAAAAAAGCTTTTATATTAGAAAAACCTTGTTTTACAATGCACGTTTACATAAATAATATAATATATGATAATGGTAAAAAAATATATGCACTACGAAATAATATGATGCAAATATAAAAAAAAACAGAGTTTCTATGTTAATAATAATTATCGAGAAGAAAATCATAGACATCAAACCTCAATAAACTATAAAAAAAAAATCAAATACAAATCAAATAACCATCATAAATTCAATACAAAAAAATCTTGCCGAACAACTCACACAAAAAGAACCCGAACAGAGTTCATCCTCAACAATCAAACGCAACAAAACAAAAAGCGCCGACCCCGAAACTCGCATCCTCCGCAAAAAGAAGCAAACGTCCCGCAACATCCCGAAGCATGGACACAGCGGCGTCGTCCCACGCGCGCTTTGCCTACCTATGATTAAATACTCCCGAATAGTAGTAGAGAGTAGTACAGTAGTACTCCAACGGCGCGGTGTATATTCATTCCGTGCCGAGCGCGCGCGATGTTTTTGGGTTTTTGCGCATGTACTGATTCCCCACTTTCCTCTCGGCACCATGGTATGGGCAGAGAAGCCACCTCAGGGGTGCTTCGCGGAAGTTGCAGAAAACTCCTACGGCGCCTCCACGGCCCTCGCTCCCTTAGCCTAAGCTCCCGTCAGCCCACCGAGCTCTCGCTTCCACTTTTTTATATAATCTAGAAATATAAGTAAGTTTCGGTTTGTGCAAATATTGTGTAATGTGTATCGGAGGAGTCGGGAGGCTCCCGCTCCCGCTCCCGGGTGGGAGAGCCTCCGATTCGGGACGTTTGCGGGTGGTTGCCAGTTCTGTATTGTTTGAGTTAACTCCTCATACCATCGAGGCCGATGTTGCCCGGCCTCCCGTCGTCTCCCGTTCCGCAAAATAATATAAAATTACGCCCCGTGTAAGTTTGCACCGAGTGAGACAGAGAGCGAGTGAGCTTTGGAAGCTCGCCGCTGCGCTAGCGCCAGATTATCAATATGGAAAACAGATGCTCCGAGTACGAGTGTGCGATTTCGAGAACGAGCTGAGGAACGGCTGTGTTGGTCCATCGTGATGAGTGGCGGGTGATTGCTCTGGGATGTTGGGGGGTGATTGATCTGGTGGTTAGGAGTCGATTTTGAATCGAGGATGGAGATCGATGCGGTGATGGGGTTTGGAATTGTATGAATCGCTTTACAGGTGGGAGTCATTGGAAATCATTGGACAATACTGTTTTTTTTTATGAAGAGTAAGAGAAGAATGGAAGGAAGGAAGAAAGTCATGATGATGATCTACATATTAATTGCTTTTGTTGAATTTGATAAAAAATATTTTTTTATGGTCGAACATAAATATTATAGATTTGGATTGCTTTTATAAATATACCCAATCTTCTTTTTACAGAGGAGATACGTTTCAGAGACTACCGTGTAAAAAATGTAAGATAAACATATAAAAATTGGAGATAGGTTTCATCATTTGGATTGAACTTCCATCCAAATATACTTCATGAAAAACGAGTAATGTGGAAAAATTTCTCCATGTGAAATCATCAAAAAACATCGAATTTTTTTTTTAATAATTATAACTGTTGGCCTGCTCTGGATCTTACCATTGTGGCATAATTATACATTTTTTTAAATTTTTATACCGTGTTGAAGTAAAAAAACCAGTGTTAAAAACAATCGGTTAATTTTCTTTAAACCGTGTTATTTCGGAACCGTATAAAAAGAGTTTCAGGTGTACTTTCATAACAATAAAATCATATTTTTTCAAATAAATCCGCATCACCTAATATTCAAAATTGAAATAAAAAACCAGTTGCCATGAAAAATAATATCGAATAAAGAAAAATAATAAGAAAATAAACAAAATTGATCCAAATAGAAAATTTTCAATACAACTTCTGAAATTCGAAACGGATTCGTTCGATTGCTTTTTTCCACCGCGGTATCATATTACAAATCATTTATACGAGCATAAATTAAACGAAAACATTCGGATACGAACGGATCCACCATATGATATTCGGGACCACCCCAGGAAACACCATGGGATATCCCGTACTGTTCGCGGGTGAGGCAAAACTTATCGTCTTGATTTGCGGCCTTCGCGAGGCTCACCTCCCTGATGATGTATTCGGAGACGACTTCACCCTCGGAGGAGGCTGAGCAGCTGACCCGTCTCGGGGTGGTGAGGAGGTGCTTTTTTGCCGTCGAAGGTTCGGTGGGAGTAGGGTGTCTGGGCGAGAGAAAGTGGGGCATTTTTTGTACGCAATGCACCGACATAATTAGGAAGTGCGATGAACTCCACGTTGAGATTTGTTGTTGAATTTTAACATTTTTTTTATTGTTGGATATAATTTTTTTGTTGATTATTTGAATTTTGGAATAGTTACGTAAATGTTTGTTTTAAATTAATTTAAAATTTGCGTTGACTATTATTATAACGTGGTGAAAATCCGAAATTTAACCATAGAAGACCATAACACAAAAAGCTTAACTCAGTAAACGAAACTAATTTGCATAATTCGTACGGCCGGCAGTCCGTTTTTACCATTTTTCGTACGCCGAATTAGCAAATACGCTTACATACACAAAATTTAATTGAATCGCGAAGTTATAATCGCGCTTGCCAAATTTCGCATTTTAGTTGAATAGTTGTGTAATTTGCTCGTTAATTTGTCGGCGGTGTAAGTACATAGTGAACGAATTCGAAATCGATTTCGAAATTCATTTGCCATGTAAGGCGCTTTTTGGAATCGGTGAAACGCCTTATTTATAGCCCGACAAACTCGATTGGCTTTTGAAATTTGATCGAGAAAAAATTTACACACATAACGAAAATGTCGTTACTCCTACTCGAAATAATTATAAAATGTAAAGTTCGCGCGTTTGAAAACGGTCGACCTTTACGTTCTAACCCTTGGCTTTTTTGAAAATCTAATACGGTTTTTTCCATTTATTTATTTACTATTTAGATTTACACAATCGATTGCGGAAGGCTGCGTGGTGTACGTTTGTAATTTTCGCGAGTGGGCTATGTTTAAAAAAATCGTGCACTAGTAGCGTTAGGGCGCCATATTGTACGAGTACGAATTGCGATTCTTCAACTTTAGTGAGATTCAAAAAAAGATACTGGAAAATATTCGAATATTAAAATGATAAATACAACTTTTGTACATTTATATAACGCTTTTGGATGAAGATTTCTCTAATCGTTTTTCATTCCTGTCAATCTCATTGTCAAACAAAGTTCATTATTTTATTTATTTATTTCATCTACGTCTTGTCCTCGTAATCCTGTTTTCTTTAAAATACATTATTTTAGCACTCAACGTGCTCATCTACCATATTTTCATCTTGTCATAATATGACAAGATGAAAAGATATATTATAGTCAACAAATTATCATTTCCAACTTATTGTTAGATTTGCACGGAATTTTTAATTGTTTCACACATGCATCTTCAATGGTGGCATTTCATCCATGAATGATGTAGATGCGGCATATGCCTTAAAATTTTGAAATCCAAGAGTATTTTTATATCGTATATTTAATATTCAAACTTCCAGCAATATTTTTCGACAAACTTTTTTCAGTTCATCAAAGTCACGTCAGTTGATTTTGTTATCGTTTATAAATTGTCTTTTTTTTTTCAGACAACACGCTTTGTTTTAAAAGTAAACCACCCGCTACTAATTATCACATATTTTTTAACGTAAAAGTTTTTCAATCAGAAGTATAATTTAACAATTAAAAAGTAAAATTTAAAAATTGAGAATAATTCAAAAATATAATTTTCTTTTATAAATATATTATATAAAGATTATAGATTTGAAAATAATATTTATTCTTCTGAAACAAGTCTACCGTGGATTATTTTTCAGAACCTTCCTGCTCATTGAAATAAAAAAAATGTATGCAAATCATCCAAGGAGTACTATTACATAATTCATATAATAATTTTCATACATAAAACAATAATTTTGTATAGATTTATTTGAATAAATAAATGAAAACTCAAGAAAAATTTCGATACACTCGAGATATTTCGATGAAAATTTCAAACGCGCAAAAATTTACATGCAAATATATAGTTTGAGAATCACCGATGCATACTGAAAAGCGAAAATGACACACTTTCACCGAAAACATATTTATTCTGGGAGTAAATTTGTTTTTTTTTTTTTTGCTCATCGCGTCTCTCCCTTTGCAGATTCCGCGGATGTGGCATATGCTCCGCTCGACTTCTACAAATATCGCGATATGATAAAAAATTAAACGTTCGCCATGTCGGTGGAACAAAACCCGCGAATTATGATGTTTTCGTATGGAAAACGGGCCCATGTATATATATAAAATATTTTTCTGTCGTTAAATAGCGGAATATTCATGTTATTCAAATGTCACGCCAAGATTCGTAATCTCGTCGCGAGCTTTCGCGTAAAAAAATGTTAATGTATACGAACACTTTGTTTCATTATGAAAATGTTACGATACTTTTCAGAATTCTAATGACGAATTTGCGATATAGTTCTTACGAAACTTTGGCGCAGTTGCTTAATTTATTTTAGAAGAGAGAAAAAAAAATACATAAAAAGTTGAATTAACGTTGAAAGTTCAAAAGAAATGACAGAAAAGTTCTGAGAATATTAATTTATCCCTATAGATGGAAATTAGATATATATACATTTTCCAGGCATAAAAGAAAATCGGTCTTTAAAGGAATGGAAATGAATAGTTGGAATACGGAAAAGTTACGATATTATACTCGTAAACCGTCAGATTTTTCCAAGTCAGCTTCAGATATTTTTCCAGTAATTAAAATTTATTTTAATTTTAACGTAAATTTTTCTATACATAAACTGGCGTCTCTTACAAACCTAAATACATTAAATCAAAATATTTTAAAGTCAGATGATTCAAAACATCTCGTAACAAGTGATCCAAAGAAAGACTTAAAATTTATAAATGCGAAATGTTTCGGCATAATACAGATTATTCATTCATTCCAAAGACAAAGTTTCATACTACTATCTGAATGCATAATAAATTCATTCAAACGAGCAACACCCCAACCGATCATTAAAACAATTAATTAATCATTAAAAAAATCAAAATAAAACAAAATCATGTACACGTTCCATTGCGACAAACGTACATGTAAAATGTAAAATAAACGAGGCAGGGGAGGAATTTAAGGGATGAGGAATTCAGGGGGGTGCGTACTGTGGTATCCGTGGGCGAGGGGAAGGCACACCAAGGGGCGGGGGAGGGGGGCTGGTTGTGCGCGCGCGAATTGCGGAATCGAATCTCTCGTAGACATTTTTCCGCGCTGCCATACTGATATCATAACGGCTACAAGCTTTCGCGGGCCGCGGCCAGGGGTGCCACGCTGGCGGGCCGCAAGAGGCCGGGGTGAGGTTGGTGCCGCTGGGGGTCGGTTGGTGCCAATGGGGTTTTGTTTTATTATCGGGATGGAGTGTGATGCGTTTTTTGTTGGGTGATAATTTTTTTAAATGATGTGGGTTTATAAATGGATGATTAGTTTTTGTAATGTGGTTTTTTTAATTTTTTTTTTTGGATTTAATAGCTCTGGGGTTTGTGTGTGTGGGTTTGATTCGAGAATAAGTTTTTTGGGTTCATTCGAAATAGATATTGATCTCTTGTAGATACGTAATTCGTATAAATCTGAGTCTAATTTTTATTAGAGTTTTCCGAACGGAATAATGATATTTCGGTTGTCTAAATGTAACGAATGATAATCACTGGAGTGGGACTTCCTACTAGTGATCAATAAAATAGAATTTTCTTCACAAAAGAAATTCAATGAGGAATGAAAGAAGAATGACATTAACGAAAATTTGATACTGAATATACATTTGTCTCGAAAAAAATATCTATATATAAATTTGAATATTTTATGGTAATTTATAATAATTTATTAATCAACATATTAAAAACAATTTTTTTTCAAACACAATAAGAGATAAAATGTTAAAATTAAAAAAAAAGAAGAAAAAAAAGAAAAATTCATTAGAATTTAAAGAAAATGAAGAAAAAACCCACGAAAATTTTCTAAAAATAAGCGACATTAAATCAACCTACTAACGAAACTGAACAAAAAACGCAAAAAATATTAAAAAACAACATTTTTTTTAATTAATTTATTTAGATGAAAAATATTAGTAATTGTTTCTAGTGCAAGTCGCTTGCGGAATCGCGCGCCCGTCCCCCCATTTCCATCTAAAAAGGGTGTATCGGGTGGCCTTCGGGGGGGCGCAGCCCGAAAGGGGCGCCTCCGCGCCCCCACGGCACCCCGCCCCGACCCCCGTTCGGAAAGTTACCCTGTAGCAGGGTCGGGCGTCTCTTTCTAGTTTTCTAACGCGCACTCTTTTCCGGGATCCCCTGCCCTCCCCGGCCCCCCTTAGCCACGGGCCCCTCATTTTTAGCCGCCCCCCGCGCGCCTCTGCCCCTTTTCACCCCCCACTTCCCCTCCCCGCGTGTCGAGATCGCGAGGCGAGGGGGTGCGGGGTGCCGGTATATTCTTTTCATCATCTCTCTCCCGCTTCTCGTACGCGGCTCGTGAGCCATAATGGACTAAGCGGCGTTTTCATTAGCGGTCGTTTTTGATTTTTTTTTGAAATTTTTTAAAATAAATTTCGATTTTTAATCATTTTAATTGTTTGAATTTTTAATTTATTGAAAATAATCAATAGCGAAATTATTGGAAGTATAATTTTTTTTAGTCGAAATTTTCATCAAACATTGATAAAAAAAAAATGAAAAAGTTACTTGAAAAAAAATTATATTTTTATGAAATATTTAATTACATATTTGAAAAGTTTTAAATAAAATTTGGCAACATCACTGATTCAACTTTTATCGATCGTTCGAATGCATTTTTTTTTAAACATGCATCAAAAGTCCTTAATCCATAACGTGTATCTTTAGAGACAAATAGTACAAAAAAAAGAACAAGAATGCAAAGCAAATAGTTTTACACAAAAATCGAAACTACACAGCATATTTACACCGCCACATCATTTAATTAAACCATTCGTCGGGCGAAAACAACAACTTCGACCTCCGCAACACACCCGAAGCTTTCGCATACAAATTCTCGACAGATAATCGCGAAAGCCCTAACGGCGCCGAACCCGAAAAATAAAAAGCGGCGACATCGAGCGCTCACCCACACAAACACACACACACATAAAAAATATAAACTTCTTGCTCTACTGTCATTTATTACACAACCGTAGAAAAGCGGCGCACGTTTCAAAAAGCGTAATGCGCGAGGTGGGCGGGCTTGTTCGCGAAGGGCGGCGCGCCAAAAGCGGACGGGGGGCGGCTGTAAAAGCAAATTTTAATACGAGGTATATACGCACTCGTCGCGTATAAAAACAGTGATTTTTGGTGTTATCAGCGTGACCCGGTCGCGCCCCCAACACCCCTAACAGCGGCCCGAACCCACCCCTGAGCGGGGCACCAATACCGGCGCAATCGTGCCAGAAAATTCCCGTCATTTATACGAGAATATTTTATATACGAGTACATCCGCACAAAGTACCGCGATGATATAAAAGTTTCATACTCGAGCTATAATTTTCATACAACTTTGAGGGTGTATCTGCGTATAAAATTGCGCCGGTGTGCGTGCGCGAGTATTTATTATGCGAGTGTGTTGAGTTTTACAGCGGCTGAAGGGTGGATGCCGGAGGATGGTTCGGTGGGGGCGGTTTTGAGGAAGTTACAGGGAAAAAGGATTTCATACGCAGCTCCGGCTCGGTATGATATATTTTATTGATTGGATAATCAATACGGGGAGGTTTTTAGTACACACTTTTGGGCGGCAGCGCCGTATTGGTCCTCGTGTTTTTCATAAGTTCATGCCAATTTCGTGTTTTCGTTCGCACGTAGGCTGCCGGGGTCCGGTGAGGACCTGATGGACAGTTGCGTGCCCTCTCACACCACTTTTTGCCTCCCTTTCGTCCCCTCGAACCCTTCGTGTGTTGCCCGTCCCTTTGAGGGGTTTTCCGCGTGGTGCAGTTGCAGACTGCATATGTGCGTTAGTCGATATCGCGTACGTGATCAATTAATTAATTTTATTAAGTAATTAATATTTTTTTAACGTCTGATGTTTTGTTTTTGTTAATGATGAATGTTGAGATGTGTTGTATCGGTTAATTAATAAAATTAATACAATGGATACATTGAGATACATTTTCTCGTATGTAAGGGAATATCATAAATATTATTTTCAATTATAATAGGAAAATATGTAAATGATATGTGTACATTGTTATTGCCAGATTGAATGAAATTTTATACATATTTTACTGCGTAATTTATTTTATTATATTTTTTTGATATCCGGAACTTTTTATTTAAATAAATATAAAGTAGAATTATGCTTTGTAGGGAAATAAGTTAAAATAAGCGTTAACGAAAAAGGAAAAAAAAAAAATTTTTCACCTTCATTACGAAAGTAATCATAAACGTACAAATGTAGTAATTAAATTTTACAATTGACTGAAAACAAATTAAAAATCGCCACAGATTTTGGTTTAATTTAAAAAAGTTATAATTTAAATTCGCATAAAAATTAGTCAACTAGATGAAGTATATACATTGAGTCTCTTTTGGCACGAGTTAAATAACTCTAAATTCGCATACGCCAAGATAGAAAAATCAATAATGAATTTTTAAAAAGCCAGACGAAGGAGTTAAAGCTTCCGTAGGGATTAGTGCCAAAAGTGCACAATCGTTCTGAGATTTAGAACGAGCCAGCACTCTCAGACGAATCTGAGACATAATTAATTCTATTTTAAGTAAATATTTTATTTCAAAGAATTTTATATTTATCATTAAACTTTTCAATAGATTAATTTTAAAATTGCATTCTCAAGAGTATCGGCAACAAAGGGGAAAGCTCTAATTTGAAATTCTATTATAGTAACCTTTATTTAATTATGCAAATTACATAGTAATTGACCAATCAGGCTTAAATATAAAAAATGCAACTTAAATCATTAAACAATCAAACCCTATGTTTTCAATTGAATCGAAACGACTTTTACATAAGTGATAAACTTTGTATTCCCAAGTCAAACTCACAAGATTCGAACCGCGACCATTCCCCCCAACCCTCGACCGCAACACCACGCCAACACATACCAACCCCACCGAACGGACAAGCCAATCACAAACAGATCAAAAATCCGGGAAAATTTTTAAAAAAAATGACAAGGTAAGCAAGAGCGATAGGCTCCTCGAGTACATACGTAGGTGAGTCGGCAATGGTAACGCGCACACTCGGCGCACACGCACACGCGTACGCGCCCTCACCCACGTCACGGTAGTATGTTTTTACATGCAAGCTGAAAATTTCTAATGAATTCGTTTTATCTGAACATTTGTACGTATTGCCGGGAGCGAGCGGGACGGCCGTCGGTTGCGGAACAAGTAGTGCTGCTGCCTTCTTCCCGGCGCTGGGGCGAGGGAGGCTTTTGCTCATGGGGGCGCGGGAGGCTGGGGCTCTTGCTGGGGCTCTTGCTGGGGGGCGGAGGCCTCGGGGGCGCTCGGGGCAACGTCTTAGGAAACTTCTAATTCCTCCCCCGCGCCGCGACACCGCTCCCCCGCCTCTCGCTCGCTCCCTTTCGAAGTGAGGAGGCTGAGAAGAAGAGGAAGAAGCAGAAGAAGCGGGGTGGGCTTCATACATATTTCTGCGTTTAAAACGCCGTCAGAAGTACGCTTGTTTATGTTGAATTACAAATACCAGCGAGAGTTGAACACTATGCATGTTTCTTCTCGTCGCCTTGCGCTTGTTTGCGGCCGTGGGGAAATACGTGGTGTGGGGCCGAGGAATGGTGGTCCTCTTTTCTATGCCCTCTTCAGCAGTGCCTCCTGTTCCACCGCCGCCATCCGGCTCGCTCTTCTAGGCTACAATGTAACTTTTTAATTTGGGACGTTCTCAACAAAAATATCAACAACTTTATTCTGCGCTGAGTCTTTTCGGGTCGGAGGAGGCGGAGGCGGAACGGAGGTCGCCGATAGTAGCGACCCGGATAATCGGGATTAGCTAGATTTAAAATAGATTTGTTGGTAATACGGACGCAATTTAAATCATTCCCTTTTTCGGCATCGAAAATTTTCGGAATTAACAAAAACCTAGTTGAATCGTAATTCGTAATCCCCTTCTGCGTTTTCTCAGCGGAAGTGCGCTGGGTAGTTGTTGGCATACGCACGGATTTTTAAATGGAATTTATTTGTTAATTTATATTTGAGGTATACCCAATCCTCTTTTTACACGGGGGATACGTTCCAGAGACTGCCGTGTAAAAAAATGTATCTTGACCATATAAAAATTGGAGATTGGTTCCAACAGTATATTTGGATAGAACCTCCATCCAAATGTACTTCATAAAAAAATTGTAATTTGAAAAAATTTCGCCATGTAAAATTATCAAAACACAATGGAATTTTTTTATTTAATAATAAGTATAATTACATAGTTATAATTATAACAGTATGTATATTGGCCTGCACCGAATCTTACCATTGTAGCATAATAATATATTTTTTAATACCGTGTTATAGTGAAAAAAATAGTATAAAAAACTATCTAAAAAGAGGATTGGGTATAATTAAAAAAATATATCAAAATCAAATGAATACTTAATACCATATCATATAAAATTTAATTCTCGCCCAATAAATAAAAATTATTCATATCTAAACAAATTCGCAACATAAACGAAAGCTCGGATACACCATATGCGGCGCACACTCGAATTTTGCATACACTCCAAAGAAACGCGATACGAAAAGGAAGAAATATTCGTAAATAATATATTATGACGCGTATGGTCTATATTGGTTGTTGACCTATTTTTAAGAGTGAAAGACTTTCCAGGGTGGAGTGTGTGTACAGCTTATTAAAATTGGGTCACAGTAATACACAGTCTTTTCGAAGATATTTTGCTTTTCCTCCAGCAGTCAGGCAATAAACAAGAAGGGCGTGATGATCAAAAACTGGGTCATCGAATTTATCGACGTCCGATTGCGAATCGGTGTGAACAAGAATACGAATACAATATTAAAAAAATTGTACATTTTTTAATTCATTTCGATTCGAGACATTGTTTCATATTCAATATGAGCGTGCTTTTAGAAAGTGATCCGAAACGTGCAAAGGAAAATAAATTACGGAAATAATTGATAAACAAATGCGTGCGCTTGAGTCGAAACTGAGTTGTTTTACTCTTGTTGACTTCCCGCGAAACAATAATAGATTTAAACTGTAACCTTGAAACGGACAAATCTAAATTGCTGTGCAAATGTGAATCACACTGAATTATTTTGGAAACAGTGTCGGCACTCGTTACAGTTTGAGAAATACCAATGCTTTTATATTCTATCGATGAATCAGTGCCATTAATGATAATTAATTCCTTGTTCCGAGTAAGTGCGATTGATGATTACGACCTTAGTATTAAATAAAAAAAAATCTATAAACAAATCGTATTTGAAAACGTTCAAAGGATTTGACTGTATTAATAGAATGAATAAAGACTTATTGTTAGAAAATATATGATTGTTTATGTAAAAAAACAAAAAAAAACAAAGTTCTTTGTATTATAGAAAGAATTAATGTGTCATATAATACAGTGACGAAAATATGAAAACAAAGAACCATACAAAAATCAAAACAATTCAAAATACCAAAAATAAAATAAACCAAACATTACACTATCAATACTAAAAATAAAAGATAAAACTTTCCAATTTATCAAAAGTCATATAACTAATCATCAAAATATTATATCGTCCGAAAACCGAAATCATTCATCGATAAATCAAGAGAAAACAAACGATTTTGAAACCAAAAAGATCACTCACCTTCACAGCAGATCGATCATTCACTCAAAAACACTATTCATAGTCGAAATTCGAATTCAAACCCTAACGGCGGGAAAGGGGTGCGAAGGGCGGCGCCGATTGGTCGGTTCGAATGCGCGTCCGACACAGTTCCGTTTTGGGCGCGAACTAGATATTTTCGAAAAGCGAACCTACGCGCTCGGCGATGCACGTCTTTTTGTTTTTTCTTTCGTACGTATGCACTTCCTTTTTTTTCTCGTTTTGGGTGCATCTTATTCCCGCTCGTCGAGTCGCCGCTCTTTTTTTCGCCGTTTTGGTCCGTTGTGCGAACTTACGACGCTGGCCGCCGAAAGCACGCAGCGGCAGTGATACGAAATTCGAAAAAAGTTCAAAAAAATGGTAGCTCGTTGAAAAATAATGTTGACGCCGCGTGTTCAGGGGTGAGGAATCGACATTGTTGCGATTTTGTTGAGAATTTAAACGTCAACGCAGTGTCGTCTGTAAATTGATGAGGTCGTAAAATGATAATTAGTAGATAGTCTTATTTTAATTTTATTTATTTGAAATTGATTTAAAATCATATTATGTTTAATAAATATCCTTTATTTAAAATCAAAATTCTGATTAGATTCTAATAAAATTATTATTTTTCATGAAAATGTTTCGCTCCACTGATATAGGCTCCAGCTTATTAGCGAAAAATGTATCTTTGTAGTAGTATGTTATTCAGTCTTGAAATAAAACGAACAAACACATTCAATAAATAATAAAATAAATTTTATTTTAAAATACAATATTACAAAAAAGCACTAATGAGTCAACTAAACTTCAAGAGTGAACGCCCTCTTTAGTATTATTGCACTGAAATAAAAATTGATAGATTTACGATCATTATGTTGAAAAACGCTTGAAAAAACTTCGGGGCGAACGTCATCTTATGAATTTAAAAGTGCAACGGCATTGCATCGAAATGGTTTTAGCCGTTTGCATATAAATAAGTATATTGGCCAGAACAAAATCCATAAAAATGTGTCATGCGTCACATAATACACAAACCAACACACCGGAGAATGATCACCGAATGATCATGTTTTCTCGAAAAAGTCGCATAATTCAATTGAATTTCGATTGCAGATTACCCTTCGCATGCTAAAGAAGCGAGAACATCGAAATTTCGATGGCGGACATTATTAGGTGAACGTGATACGTCGCTTTGACGGATGTGCTGAAAAAAAGCACGCACGGCAACGCATGCACACATCTATGCGTGATGGAATATGCAATTTTGTATGTGGCCGTCTGCGGAATATGCACCGATGCGTGCGAGTCAATTCCAAAAATACACATTGCAAATGCAACGGAAAAAATCGCCAGATATCGCCGAGGCAGACGTTGAAAAAATTGCGAAAAAAAAGTATTGAATAGTATGCGTTTTTTAGATGCAAATATGCGTGTTTATTGTAGGAAGTTTGATTGATTCGATTTTGTGAAATTAATTTTATTTTAAAAATGTAATATGAAACGTGTGTGGTGCATTTTAGTGGCAGTTGGTTACATCGGATGCGTTCTTCGGCCTCAGACCGGTCGCGATTTTTTTTCGACTCGCTGCACTAGCCAAAATGCACTAGCATGAAATTTGTTGGCCATTGACCCGTTTTCGCGAAAAAAAACTGCACTCTTTTATGTTGCAGAAACGGAGTTTCCCAACCTATCGCGACATTTTTTTTCCAATACGAATTTTATTAACTGATTGTTCACGATAAGATCGGTTTTGTACTAGTGTTACAATAGCGCTCATTTTACAAATCGACGAATAACGCATTCCCACGTTTCCGAACTGTGCGAAAAACAATCACATTCAATTTCTCCGAAGCATCGAATATGTTAATAATTTTTTTTTACAAATTTTATATTCGAATAAAACGATACGTAGAACATACACATAAAATTATCTTTCGATTAAACAATTATAGACGTGATCGACACCTGTTGTCTTTGGACCACTGAACTCGAAGACGCGCGCGAATTTCGCCGTTTTTTCGCGGATCCGCGCTCTTTTACCGCCGTTCCATTTTCGCCCATGCACTTTTTTCGCGTTTTATTTTTTCCACATGCACCCGGCGTATGGCCGCGATTTATAAAACGTACAATGAGTGCGTCTGTGGTGTGCGTTCGAGTGTGTGTTCTGGCTAAATTTGTTTTCGGCCGGCCGGTCGGAGGCCAAAGACTCGGCCGTTTGTCATCGACACTGAGGCCATTGCGCCCCAATAGGAAAAATGCACTCCGCCAAATATTCTGCCGATAAATATACATGCAGTGTGTTTTTTGTGTGTGTGTGTATGTTTCTTTACATCATTGCGGCGTGTTCGGATCTCTGGACTTTTGCGAGGTCGCTGAAATGTGGGTTTTTTCAAGCTTTTTATTAACTTGTTTTATATTTTATTTGAAAGGTTATATGTAGTTCAATCGGAAAAGGTTATTATGTTGGGTATTGAAATGTAAACAAGAATACAGTACACTATCAATTATCCGGGATAATGCCGGGGAGGAAACTGAAAAACACGGATAATCCAAGCTAACATTTTTTTTTAATTTCCTTGAAATTTTAGCTTGAGACTTTAGAATCCCTAACTCACAATAAACGCGTAAGGAAAAATAAAATTTCCACAGAAAATGTAGAGATTTACTGTCAAAATCGACTTGTTACGCATGTTTCTCGGATGTTCGATTTTTTTGGAGCGTAAATATCCAAACGAAAAGTACAATGCATGATTAAATCTCGCTGTTTGTTTCCTATGTAGCATAAATAATGTATTCTTATTCAAAAATTAAATAATTTAATAAAATTAAAAAAAATAATTGAATATATTTTAGGATAATCCGCAAATCGGATGATTCACAGCCGGACAATCGAGAGTATACTGTAATTCAAAAGTAGGATTCTGTATTGGAAATTTATTTGATTATAAAAATTATTTTGTTCAAATGAAAAATGTGTCACGATAGTTCCGCCATTATTGCAATATGCAAAAATTGCAAGAAAGAAAATGTATCGGTTTTTCTTTTTAAATTTATTTTTACTTGGTTAAAAATAAAACTTAAATAAGTGTTAGAGTACTAAAAAATATTCCTTTTAAAATGATTTAAACGAAAAAAAAAAAACAACCAATTTATGCATTTTATTTACAGTCGACTGCACGCACGTTAATATGTAACGGCGGAACTGTCACGGGGTGTCCTTTATATTGAAAACAGGCAATTCCCAATATTCAAACATCGCTTAAAAACCACCATTTTCACCAGTTCATCACCGCCCATCATGCCATCTCGAAAACTTCTCAAACCAGATCGCTTAAAAACCATCACTTTCACCGGTTCATCATCGCCCACCACTCCATCATCGAAAACTTCTCAAACCACCCTCACCTCGAATCCGCCCACGTCGATACGACACCCGAAAAACTCAAACTCGACCAGCTGACTATAAAGCCCCGTGTTTACATTCGCTTCTAAATTTAAAAACGCCACGATCCGGCCCCGGAGCGAATTCTCCATATTTTTTTTTTGTATTTTGCCGCCGTATTTGTTCGAATCCCTCGACCGCGAACTTTGCTTCGTCGAGGGAGGCTGCGAGGCAACCCTAACGGGCGGTTATTAAAAATAATATAATGATAAAAATGCGAAATAATACAATATTGAAAGAGCGGACGGCGAAAAAAATCGAATAATGAACGGGTGGAATTTTGCGCATTCGTTTTTGTTATATGGAGCGGTTTATTCTTCCTGTTTCCTGCAGAGACGCATAATTCGCATAACGGTCGCCTGTTTTGTGCTTTGACATTCCCCGATCGAGATTTTGAACAAATTTTGAATTTTTTTTAAATTCGATGAGGTTTATCTGTGGTTTGTCGATTTTGAAAATGGAGATGTTTATTATCTAAATGGATGGTCGTTTCGTTTGAAAAATATCGAATCGAATGTAGATAGTAAATATTGATTCATATAAGTAGATATAAAATGTTCGATAAGGAATGAATCATTTTTGAATTCGTATTTATTTATGCTTGAAAGATAAATTGAAAAAGTTTGTTCATTAAATTATGAAAGGCGTGTACATAATTAAAAAAAAATGAATGCAGCATAATCCTTATCGCTGAACAAAGGTTTGCCAAAAAAGTGTTATACAAGATTTCTTCGTAACTTTTATTGAGTTATTTCAGTGCATACGCAAATATAACTTACTTTCTACGAATGACGGATATAAATATATCCTAATTAATTTTTTTTGGGTTATGATTAACACTTTCCGTTGTTATTGAGAACAAAAAAAAAACATCACGTTTTCTGAGAGTTATACAACATCGAAAACAAAACAACAGAAGCCTTTTTATGCAAAAGTCTAAAGTGAAAGTATTATATACAAATAAACGATGTTTCCATGTAATATTATTTATAGCATATAACCGTGGGAGGATTTTTAAATTATAAAACATTTCATTTGACCCATCTTGCAGAAAATCCCAAAATAAATTCGAAAACTTGTACCTGCCAAAAAATATTCGACAATTTATCAGATAAGGGCAATCACCCTTTTAGTACCATAAAAAAACGTCAATAATTTCATGTTGGCGATTCACGTTATACAACTCTTGGCCATGAGCGTCCGGGAACCAGAAAAACCGATCTTCAGGAGCTTCGATCGTGACATAATTCCATCTTTATCGGAGTTAAAAATGACCTCCAAAGGCACCAAATAAACCGTTATGCGTTTCATGAAAGAAGATTCTCGTAATCGATCGTATTTGCGAAAAGATGAGTTACGGTAACGAGATTTGGCTCGTTTTGTTTTTGCATTTTTATCCGTCGATTATTATGCAATTCCACAGTGAGGGGTTGAAAGATGGACCGCTTTGTTTCAGATTTGTCTCGAAAGCTTAATATGTTTTTGAGTGTCGATTTTTTTATTTTAGTTACGTATGAATTGTGATCAAAATTAAATTAAATGATCATATGATTCTTGGTGTGGTTAATATTTTTAAAATACATATATTCTATTGATTTAAGAATTAACTTCTTCAATACTAAATATAAAAAAATTGTCCATACTTCCGTTTTGTATTATGTGAAATGAACCACATATTATGATACATAAAAAAAATTGAATGATTCATATATATGACATACAAAAAAATATAATTTATATAACAAATTTGAACGAATAATTCCGTGAACATACATAATTAAATTAATTACACACCCCCGTAAGCAAAAGTCGAATTTATTTGCGATCCTAAAAATATTGCATAAGCCTCGTTTATTTTCGACGGCGAAGCCCGCAAATGTTTTCTTTCTCTTAATACGTATTTAAAGAGCCACCCTATTCTCTCGTTTTTCCCATTTTGTCACCGTTTTCATTGTGCAATCGCGAAACCGGGAATATGGGGAGGCAAGCGTGCGAAAATAATTCTCGTTACGTCGAACCAAGTTTTCGCAACGAAATCTCGTGTTTTGATCGAAACGTGGCTGTGACAATAGCTGAGCTATTCCTGGATAGTCATATTTGCGAATTTTATTACGAAATCGGCACGGTTACGCGAAATTATTATATTGGAGAAAAACGACCGATTTCCCTTTAACGGCCACGTGTTACGTGTGTTATTGCAAGATTCCTTCGATTATTCAATTATTGAACCGGTCGAATAATTATGTCGATGCTGTTATTGTGGTGGACGCTTTATATCGATTTCATTTTTTATTTATTTTTATTTGATAATATGAAAATAACGAAAAAATGTACTTCCTGCAATAAATTTTCTTATTATAAGTTTTTGGGTATTCGTTTTCAGTTTGTCCTACATTTTGCGATAATATTTCAGTTGCAGACGATCCTAATTGTTCGACCTATTTGTAAATACATATTGCAAGACCGGTCTCGCGAGTATGTCCTTCCGTTGTCTGTTGATTATTGTTTTACCAGAACAGAACTGGGTTGTAAATTATAAAAAAATATTATTCAATAATATAATATCGACTTAAACTACTACAATTAATATAAAAATCAACACATCACACCATTTTGCATTCAATGAATACAAATAGATTTTCGTCCCATTCACATATAATATTTCATCACTTTCTCCGAATTGCACCTTTCACAATTGATTTTGAAAATAAAACAACAACAGTACGTGACCAAAAGCGTCATTCTTGCGCATGGGAAACGGTTTAGCAAATTCCTTGCGTTATTTGTAAAAGGGCAGCCAATGTCACTCGGCTACGGTCCTGTACGGTGAACTTGAGCGAGTTTCGCTAGCGATAATAAATTTCGTATATGCACTTGATGACTCATTGACACTTATTGTCGAAGAAAATAAAATAAATAAGCTTATACGGAATTGTACACAATAACCGAAAGTCGTAAAATGCAACAAATCGTATCGGTCCTTATGCCGCATTCGCTCACGTATCGGGAATTGTTAATTTTATTATCGTCGCTTTTCGTAAATGGCGAAGCTAATTGTAAGTAGAGTTGTGCATTTCGACAAATTTCTTTTTAAACTTGTTTTCAGTTAAACGTTTCGTTCTAACAATAGCTGATGCTTTGCAGAATGGTAACATACTAAATTCCGTTGAAAATCGTTCATTGTTTTCGGATTGGTGAGTGCGTATTGTGGTTTGATGGCGTCAGGTTTCCGATCGTTTTTTTTCCATGACTGCAGGATATTTCAGTCATGGTGATGGTACGATCGATCAATTTCAAATTGTTAATTTTACTCGGAAAAAATTAGTAAATATTTACATTTTTCATATTCAAAATAACCTTGATAAAACAACGAAAAAACCTAACAATTATCAACAAAACTCATTATCATGTTATCCGAGCATATCTAACCAGCTCATCTTTCATACATTTAATTGCATATCTACAATCGATCATGCAATACGAAACGGATCAATTATTGCGATATCGACATGTCGCATCGACTGAAAATCGCATCGGCAAATATTCATACACACCAATCGAACGATAACAAACAAATATTACGAACCGCGGCCTTGGGAAAGTGCATCGTGCAATTTCTCATTTCCACACACGCATTTCTATGCAACGGTTTTTGTATACATTTTTTAGTTCGCTCTCATCTGATTGAATCAGCACGGCCGAACATCGCCGAATCGCTCGGCCTGAGGTCGACGGCACTTTGTCCTTTCAAAGGACACCCCGTCATCCTGGCACTGGGGCCACCTTCGAGCCTCGGCCTTGGAGTAGGATACTCCGACTATGGCTTTCTCTGTCGAAAACGGCGAAAAAATTCGCCTCATCGCGAAAAAAAGTCATGAGAAAAAGCGACGGCGCGACGCACTGCTTCGGAAGGACATCCAATAACATTGTTGGTTCGTAGAAAAATAGGATCTGCTTAGAATGGTGTTGGGTCGATGACGAAATCGTCTCGTATGGGTTTTGACCTGATCGGCTGCGGGTCTTCTCTGGTCGGGTGAATGATATAATTTTGCGGGTCATCAACACCGATGGGCCGCAATGACATTTCGTGCCATTGAACATTTTTTGAATTGTAGACGATGCAGCGAGACACGTTTCTCAGAAATTTGACTATTAGAATAGGAATGACGAATGTATGACTATTAATTCGATGCCCGTTTTCATTATTTGGCTCGCACGATGAATCAAACACGTATAAACAATTTTTTGATTATACCCATAAAAATCAATCGATAATCATAAAAAAATATTTTATCACCAAACCGAATTAAATATTTACATCAATCAAAACGAAATTTAATAAAAAAATCGGAAAGAAAATTCGCAAATTCGGATTAACGCTTCCGCATTCCGAGAGATGGCAGCACTTTCATATACAAAAAACGCCATTTCCTGAAAATTCCGCGTTTATACGATCAGAAATAAATCACTGCACGCGGAAAAAGCGCACATCTCGCATACATTTTTTTTAATATAAACGATTCCAAACTTTTTTCCCGAGCTCGTCGACCGAGGTGCAACGTCCGAGAGTGCATCGGTTGCACCACACACGAAAAAAAACCGCGCACACTCACCATAACACATGCACGCCGAGGACGCATCATCATCGGAGGAGTGTAACGTCCTAAAATTCGAAACGAAAAAGTTTGATGGCCCAGCGAGAAAAGTGCAACCACCTCTCGCTTGTTTATTGCACGCGCGCGTAGTGTTTAGCGCGAGTGCATGTGTGCGATTCTTTTTTCGGCACCGATTCGTTTGGACAAAAATGATACGTTTCGTTTGTGGACCATGATCGTTCGATTTGCGATTGGCGATCGGAGGATGGTCGATTGGGTTCGATTTGGTAGATGAATGTTTGGGAATGTAGGATTTTGGTGGAAATTGTCCGGTAGATGTATGGTAGAAGTAGGTTTTGTTGATTGATGTTAAATTTAGGTGATAATTATGTTTATTGTATAGAATTCACGGTCTAATAAGTCAGGATTTTTTTTAATAGAGGGATTACAAATTTTTATATGTATGTGATACAAATATGCTATTTTTTCATGAAAGTATAATGTGTGTAAATTCAAGACGTTCAAAGAATTTATTTACGATCATGTGATACATCTAGACATAATTCTCATAATAAAATATAATTTGTAATTATTTTCGAAATTTAAAGGGAGGCTAAAGCCCTCTGTCTCTTCTTCTCGGCTACGTTTATGATAGAATTTGAATACAATATACATATATTTTAAAGATAATCTGAGGAAATGTCTAATGTCTTGAATGAGTATTCTAAAATTGGAACAATACAGTCTGAGGAAATTTAGTATTATACATATATGTACTTTTTTTATTGGAAAATTCATTATTCAAAATATGTATATACGGTTATTAATTATTTTTAAACATTTTATTATAATATTTCTGAATACAAAAATCATAAAAGAATCAATAAGTTAATTTGAAAAAGCTTTTTTAAACGATTTCAATTTCTTTGTTATTTTTTTTTGCAAAAATTTTCCGAATCGTCATAGATCGACGTTTGATGACGACGATGACGCGTCGGCGCGCGTCTCGTCCACCGAATTCGCTCTTACTACATACACACAAACACCACAATAATAAAGAGGACGTTGTCCTTAGCCATCCAAGGACACCCGAAACCGAAAAGTGCAACGTGCATCGCGAATGCAACGTCGCCTCCACCAACACCGACAACTATCCTAAAACGCGAAAAATTCCACAAAAACCGCCGCCGCGGGTCATCATAGTCACTAAAATTCGTCATCAGCATATGCGACATGATGATCAGCGGGATCCATGGATCGTCCGCGAATTGATCCAAGGTCGATTGATCCGCGACGTCGCTCTCAATTGATCGACGAGTGCATTGTGCCGCAAATTGCATTGCGTGCGAACTGCGGCGTTATACGAGTTGCATACTTTAAGGTTTTCCGTTTTGGGTTTTTTTTTATTTTCATTTTCGTAACCCTATTTCGGAGTTCGTTGAACTCGCCGTCACGGAACCCTAACGCGAATTCGTTTCAAATTAAATATTTTTATAGCTCGCTCGTCTCCGGCTGCAGTCCAGTGCCGAATCGGTGCATTGTTTCGGAAATGCATTGCGAATTATTATTGAGTCAGAATCGAATTTGGATAATTTAGCGGGGAAATTATTATTTTATGAATATATTTTATTGCAAAAAATTAAAATTTAAAGATTTTTTATGTATGGAATAATCATAAAATAATTTATTTACATCTGAAACTTATCTTGTATTAAAATAATGTAAATATCATATTGTATTATTTCTTCAGAAAAATCTAGTCATCTAATGAGTTATTTTTACATCGAACGTCACACTACAAACACACAAAACTTTTTTTAGACGCTTTGTGCGCCAACGTGATGCACTTTTCGCACGGCTCGTCTAAAAATGCACTCGCATATCCGTCAAAAAATTTGCGAAAACGCCGAAAAAACGGCGGATTCACGCTTTGCCGCACATTTTATCCCGTCGAATAGGATAATTGCTTTAATAATGCGACTCCTTGTCGGCGCGCCTTTTTCGTCCGTTTTCCCGCGTTTTATGTTTGCAAAAATGCACTTGTTATATCAAAATTTTCATGTCGTGTTCCTTTGGTTGTTGGCTAACGAAACATATACAAAAAAAATGCGTTTTTCGGCGAATATTTTCGGCAATCAGTCACGGATGCGAGCGCGTCGACCTCATTTGAATGCATTTTATATTCAAATTGTATTAAAACGCGAAATGCATGAGATTTTTAATGCGCGGCTCGCGTAAACGCTCTATGTTTCGAGCGGTCTATATTTTAATTGAACATTTGCATAAATCATTTAATTTGTGCAATTTTTGCCCCTAATGACTCTTTTCAGCTCGATGCATTTTCATTTTTTTATCCGTACCCTCATTTATTTATTTTCGTTTTGTTATTTTTAATCATGTATTGTTCGGGCGACTGCGTTTGAATCAACACCGAAATTATTTCGCATTTTAATTGGCGATGCATTGTTAGTTTTCCATCATATTTTTCACCAGAGTATTTTGAAAATAATGATTATAATTTGAATTTTTAATTAACTACTGTTGATTTTATTAAAATTTAAATCGCTTGATTGAAAATATTTCATTCCGCTGCATTGCGAATTTTATTTGAACCTATATCATACAAATACAACATTGTGACACAAACGATTCAATAAAAAGCACAATCAATAAATCACGTCAACTAAACCATCCTTCATCGCACAGAAGACGAACACCAAACCTCAAATCGCATTTGCGAATCCTCAACATTACACACACATCAAGCAACAACTATCCTTTAAGAGAGCGACCCTTGTCAAACTAAACGTCTCTAGCGAAAACTGCTGACAAATAACGACGCTGACCGCTGACCCACCCCTCAGGCGTAATCTGCCCTATAAAATCGGCATCATCATCAATCATTGGGGGGTGGGCCTGCGCCCGCCCGGCGGACCTTTCCCTCCCCCTACACCCACCCAAGGGTGTGTTTGGGTCTCGAAGACGAGCAACAGGTCGGGGTCGGGCAAGACACCACAACACTCCTTTGTGTGAGGGTCTCGTGTGTGCCCGTGTTTATCTGCTACCCCTTGTGTCGTGTTCGACGATGTGTGCACCTATGGGAGGATTGTTCGCCTTTCTTCCGTGTCCTTTTCAAATGGCCCTTTCAATGGTTTTGTATGCGAATATTCCGAATAAATTGTTTAAATATTTTTGTATATTATATATGAAATAGAGGATTGTCTCTTGTGCGACAGACTACCACTGAGCACCTTCGCAGACGCAACAAGCGTCACCACCCCTTCGACGAGGGGACCAAAGGGTGGTTTTCAGTATTCAGGTCGTCCGTACACCACCTCGTGTTTTACACCTCCCATTGTTTACGATCGCTGGCGTCGCGAGGCCCGGAAATAAAGCCGCGCCGGATTCTGCGAGCTTTCGCTTCACTTATTCATACTAGACAGCTTTTTTCCTTTGCCGGCTGTTCGCTCGTTTTATTTTAGCGCTCTTTTTGCGCTTTTTTTGCGTTGTCTCTATGGTGTGCGTGCACGGCCCCACGGGAAAGGGGGTGATTTGTTTTATGGGTGTGTGAGCGTGCGTCTATTTCTTACGCGACGATTTGAATTTGTCGCTGTTTAAATGTGCATTTGTATCGTTTGGTTTGTTATTTATTGTGATTTTTATTTATTTATGCATAATTAAGCGATTTTAGCGTTTTATGTGTATGGTTTATTTATAAAAATTAAAGAATGATTCATTCTGTTTAACGATAAAAGAGACCGAACAAATCCTTTGAAAAATTCATTAAATGAAAATTTACATATGATCTTATAATAATATGTATTTGTACAATATCGATTAATTGAAGGTTTATAAATTTTATGAAGCGAAAATTCGTTGTATTTTCGGACACGTCATTGTAGTGCGTGAAAACCTGCAATTTAACGCTTTCGTTGCACTTTTCGATATTTCGGTAATTAGCGTCTGTTGATTGGTATAATAACGGTATTATTTCTTTTGTGTTGGAATTTTTGAAAAGTATGATCACGTTTTTCCGCGAACGTTTTGAAACGATACAATTCGAAATGCGTACAACAATCGAATATTTTTTTCTCTCGGCTCGTTGTTCGTTTCAGAGTGCATTTTCGACGCACGCAATCCAATCTCGTTTCATTCAATTTGAAAATTTATTGTCGTCTGATGAAAATGACGCGGACGTGTTATGTGACATACATTTTTCGGAAATTTGTTTGAATTACAGTCGATAATTGCGATGTATTCAATTGAATTCGGAATTTTTATGCCGATCGAGAATTCGAGTTTTCGAATGACACACAAATGCGTTGATTGGTCGAAAAAATATTGAATAATTTAAACTTAAAGGAAATGTAGACTCTTGATGTCAGGATGAAAGGTCAAAAAGCAATAAAAAACAATACGATCGAATGAATATGGCGAAAACGTTCGCATTTCTAATTTGCAAATCCAAACAAAGAATCCACAAATTTACACATTTTAATTAGTTCAAATATAATTCGTTAAACACATATAGTGTATTTTGAAATTAATAATGAGTATAAATTTCCTTCGAATTCCGCTTACCTAATTTATAATTTCGAATGTAAACGCTCACATTTTAATTATGTATTTTTTTCAGCAAATATGATCAGATTTCTTTATTGTGCTTATATACAGAACGATTTAGATGAAAATTTCAACGAAAATCGACCTCAATTATTTAAAAACATTCACAGCCGACAGCAAAAAAAATCGTGTGTAATGAACTTGTCGAATTTTCTCTTCGACTCTGCGTATAGCCCGGCTTACAAATGTGCAACAATGGGGGCTTTCTGCATTCGTAATGGGCGTTAGCAAACACGTTGCATCGTTGCACAAAATACGTGTGCATGCACACATACACACATGGTGCACAAAATAAAAACGCACACGATTATGCGTTCCGTCGTTTGTATTGAATTGACCAAACGAAATTCGCTATGCACAAACTAATAAGAAATGCGAAGTGCATTGCGCATCGCAGGCGAGGACCCCTAATCGTATGCGCCTCCCAAATTATTAAGATGTCATTGTCGTGCTGGACACATTTAATGCATTCATGATGAAAACAAACATAGAATATTATATTTTTATGATTATTTAAGGCTCATTGATTCTCGGAACAATTGAGATTCTTAAAATTTCATGTAAATATCATGTAATTTATTCAATTTTGTATACAGTTTTTACACTTAAAATTCAACAAATCAAAAAATTCATGGTAATCAATTTAATTGATTACTATGACAACGGTCTTTATAATACTTTCTATAGTTGAATTTGGAATGTAAAAAGTCCAATTTGAAGTGTAAAATTTTTATATTATATAATGAGATTATTATCTCGAAAAAAGGTAGATTAAAGCTCAAATCTTCTATCGAAATGTGCACGTTTATGATGTTCAATATAAAAGGATTGACAGGTGTACGCCTAAACGTTATATTTTCGATAATGACGCCTTCACAAGCAGGTGAACAGCTTTCTCGAACAGAAAACTTCAAAAATACAAACAACCCGATTAAATCGCACATAAAACTGCATTTTCCGCGGAACGGTTGCGAACCGTGCGCGTTTGCGCTTATCGCGCTGAAAAACGGGGCCGCTGAAAAACGCGAAATGCGCCAAATATATTTACAGCAAAAAAAAAACGCGAAATGCAACAGCGAAATCACCGGTCGCAAAAACTGTCGTCGTGAATTTGACAACACTAAAAATAGAAAGCGATACGTCGGGTGCAACATGCAAATGAGGCGTGGCGCGACTGCAACTGACAGCAGACACACGGTTGGGTGATTGACCCACTGTATGTAGCCCTTGCGAATTTCAATTTTAATATTCGTATGGGTTTTTTTTAGCGGTGGTTTTGCCGTCGAAGGTCCTCGGAGTGCCGAGCTGGCGGAAGAAGTCTGCGAGTTCTGGGTGGATGCGGAATTATGCGGACGTGGTGTGTAATGAGCGATTGACCTGACGTTGATGGCCTTTGGGAATTTAATTTTGTAATTTTTGTTGGTGGAAGTAATCAAAGTGTCGTTTTCATATTGGAGAATTTTGTGGTTTCTGGACGGATGCGGATTTTTGAATCATATTTTGCATACTACGTATGCGATTGACCCATTACTTTCCTTATTCATTTTAATATTTGTTTGGATTTATATTGATGGGAGTTTTGATAATGTCTTCTTATTAGAAGAGGGTTGTGGGTTCTAGATGGATATTATGCATTGAGCGATTGACCCGTCGTTGATGGCCTTTGGTAATTTAATTTTGTAATTTTTGTTGGTGGAAGTAGTCAAAGTGTCGTCTTCCTATCGGAAAAGTTTGTGGTTTCTGGGTGGATGCGGATTTTTGTATTGAACATACTATGTATGTGATTGACTTATTACTCCCCTTAGTAATTTTAATACTTGTTTGGTTTTATTATTGATGGGGGTTTTCAAAATGTCTTCTTATTAGAAGAGGGTTGTGGGTTTTGGATGGATGCGTCGGACATACTATGTAATTGATTGACCCATTACATGAGTAAGTCTTTCGAATTTTATATTCAGTATATGCATAAAATAATTTTCGAATATTCTTCTTTTAAAAGAATTTTTTTAAATATATTTACGTTTTTTTCCGAAATATATTTTTTCCAATCATAGAATTGAGAATATCTTTAAATTTAAACGAAACGTTTAATTTATGACGTAATAAATGCAAATTATTATTCAACACATTTATAGACAATAATATTTTCTTGAGAAAATTATTCAATATAATAAAACCTTGGAAATTATTCAAGTTCCAAGAATAATTAAGATTGTTATAAGCTTATTTATAAGATAATCGACATAAAATAATTCTCAATTCACACTTACACAATATTTAAGAACTTGAAAAATTCGAAAAGATGTGAAAGCGCTGGTTTGTTACGAGCTCATTGCCGAAATCGTTCATAAAATGGCGGTTAGTGTCCACGCGACGCGAGATGGTCATATTGAAAAGTTCCCTCGTTACTTTTAAAATATCAACGTTCCTCATTCAAATTATTATATTATAATTACTTTATTTATGTAACTGGGTTGTTATTTTTGCGGTATCGAGAGTTTGTTTGCATACAAATCAGTTGAATTTGTATAATCCGTAACCATCCATTGTGGTAGTTTTTATGCATACATTTAGGATTCATGCTATTGTTTTTTAGCGATTGAAATTCACAAGTACTTAAAATAATCAAATTTATTTTATCTACTAACGAAATTACCAATAAAACATCTATTTTTCTAAATATTAGTAGAAAAGCTTAGAAACCACGATACGAGAAAACGAAAATTCACATTACCCCCGTACGAATTCAATCGATCCGAAACTTTTATTCGATTTGTATGCGAAGAAAAGTGCTTCCGAAACGTGTGTCGACACGTCCCGATTTGAATCGAAAACACGAAAAAAAACCGCGAAGAAAAACAGTTTATATAATTCAGCTCTCGTCCTTGCGCCATTTTGGCGCCATCGCATGCACATGCACTTTGATTTCGTAACAAATGCAGCTCAAGGCTCGTCTCGTGCGAATTGCAACTGGGACGATCCTAAATTTTCCTCAAAATCTACTACATACAATATAACCTTAAGGTCGACCGCTTTCGCAAATGCGCCGTCGAAACTTTTTGTGACGCGAATTTGCGCTGTGCGAATTTCCACCGAAGTTTCAAATTTTTCTGTTTCACCAAAATGTCGCTTTTTTGGCTGTGTGACGAGATGAAAGTGCGAACGATTATTCAATTTGCGGATGAGAAAGTATCAAAACTATGTCATCTCCGAATAATGCAAGCTTTCGAATTTCAGGCACCCGCTTGTCCTGTCGCGTTTAAAATTTAGATATGTATTTAAAAAATTCGAATATATTTTCAATTTTTGAACATAAATTATGTTTAAATTAATAAAAATTAAAAACAGATCCCTTTTACGCACTTATCAATCGTTTTTGATATATCATCTAAATTTTAGATATTTTTATTCATAGAAATAAATAGAAAATAACAATCAAAGAATTTAAATATTAAAAATGATCTAAATGTAATAAAATACAATTGTTTTCATTTACCAACCATACCATTAATTGCTTAAACTAAAACGATGGTTTTAGTCAGTATATTAAAGGAAATGCAATATATTCTTAATTTTTAAACATAAATTCTATTTAAAAATAATAAAATTGATCATTTTATGCATATATTAATCGTATGCAATTTTTTTGATACATCATCGAAATTTTAAACACTTTTCTTACATAGAAATAAATACAAAATAACAATCGAAGAATTCAAATATTAAAAATGATCAAATTCTTATAAAATTCGATTGTTTTCATCTATTAACCACACCACTAATCGCTCAATCCCATCAAACTAAAACGATAGTTTAATTACTCAAACACAAACACCTATCAATAAAATCATCCCGAAACCATTCAAACGTTCACAAATCATAAACCGCAACACCAACCCCATCCGCTAACAACCCTCAAAAGACCCCGTAACATATTTACACAAGCGGCGCGAAATCCCAAAGCAAACTATCCCTAAAGCGTAGCGTTAATTATAACACGCGTGCATAATAGACCACTTAGCGGACTACTACTCCAAACTACCGAGCTACTGCCGTCGCCTTCTAGCGCTACGGCTACGCCGCGTGCCAGAGCGAGACGCGCTCGTCTAGTCGGCTACGGCGTAGGTGACCTAGCTCGGTAGGCGTAGACTCGCCTCTACTGGAACACCAACCACCTGTTGGGCCCGATCCTATCTCTACGTAGGTCGTATGCGATGTGGGTCTACGTCGCGTGGGCGATGTCGGCGGGATCTACGTGTCTACGCCTACGTGTTTGCCGTGCGGTCTACGCGGCGCGGGACCTTTTCTAGCGTGCGGTTTTATCTATTCCGGTTGCGATTTCGGAATGTGTTTGAGGGTAGTTTCCGCTCAATTGAATGCTTTGAGGATTTTGTGTGTTGGTTTTGTGTTGGGATGTTGTTTGAAAGTTATATTGTAGATTTGATTTGGAAAATTGTTGATTGTTGTATTGATTGTAGATTTTAGGATTATTGTAGATTTTTAGGCGAGAATGTTAAATGGTTTTAAGATTTTTTTAAATAGGCGTGAAAATCTTTGACGCAAACTTCCCTAATTATTCTCACCCTGTTTACTTTTAGAATAATGAGAAAAAATATTTTAATTAGTTCATATTCACAATTGAATGATGAAATATTTGTTATAAAAATTCTAATATCGATATATGAAAATGATGCATCTGACAGGATTTTTAAGATCTATTTTACTATATTATATTTCTGAATAGTTTGTGATAAAATCATATATTGTAATAAGATTGAACGTGTTTAATATTGTTGAAATTATTTTAATATTTTAATAAATTGTATCTATGTATGATAGAAATACATCGGTCTATGGGTCTACGTGTCTGATCGTTGGCGCCTACGTGTTTTCCGCACGTCTACGCGTGAAAGAGATCTTTTAGTATTCTTAAGCTACTTATTTTATTTCCCTAACGTCTGAATATATAAAAACATGAAATAAATATATTGAAGTTATATAAATAATAATTTTCAAATTTGTTCCATTTCACCAATCCGGAAGTATTGAAAATAGAACATAAATCGTCCGATTTTGTTATTTTCTTTCTTTATATGTGCTATTTATAAAATTGAAAACCTAAACTCAATTCTATGTTTTTAACACGCGACACAAACACAAAAAAATAAAAAATAAAAATAAAATAAAATAAAAACTCACCGAACTCTTCATAAATCGCGAAAAAACGTCTTCAAACCGATTCACGAAAAAGTCAAGAACACAAGTATTTTTTTTCTATCGCAAGTCCAATGTTTTATTTTTCGCAGAATGCGACTATATTGCACAAGCTTTCCGAACTAATAATTAAACTTTAAAATCAAAAACTAAAAAAAAAACAAAAACACTAAAAACAAGTCCGACGACGCATCGCACGCATATCATGCGAAAAGTCTCAAAAAACGGCACAGTCTCAAGCTCCCCTGAAAATAAAACGAAAATAAAAATAAAATAGGTTGTTAGTAAAAATCGTTAGTTGTTTTCAAATATATTTTATTAAAACGATGAAATTTGCTAAACATGCGTATGCGCATGAAATTTCAGTATCGTAAGTAAAAAAAATTGCGAATCGAAAAATATTTATTGAAAAAATAAAATTCTCAATAAAGATCTAAAAATAAAAAATAGATAAAAATCAATTTTTCTAACAAATGAAAGGGTTGAACTAATAGGGGGTATCCGCTAAGGGTGGGGGCACATGTGTGAGCGGCCAAAGAAGCTCCGCGTCTAACCTTAGCCTAAGGTCGGTCCGCGTCGCACTGAGCCGGTCCCCGACGTCCAAATAATATATTTGGGCAATGTGGCGGGCCTACCCCCTCCCCGCCCGTTGCACATGCACTTCATGCACCACTACCTGGACTCCTTGCTCCTTGCTCCGCCTGCTGCCGCTCCTCGCCGTCGTCGTCCGTCTATGCGCTAAAAAATAATGGTCGGTCGCGTTGCCGAAATCGCGAAACAAAAAGTGCCATGGCCGGAGAGGCGCGGCTTTCGGCCGGTGGGGGGACGAAAGGAGGGGGGGGCGCGGGCAGGGGGCGCGCGGTTCGCTAACCCGCCAACCACCGAAAATCGCGAAATTTCGAACTTCGCGCTCTGCAGGTGCTGTGATGTTCATGTGCGATTTTTTTCAGTTGGTTCGCTCAATTTGAGAGGCGATGGTTGGGTTTTTGTTTGGTTGTTTTGGTTTTGTTTGAATTTTGGGTTGTTGAATGGAAGTCGTTATTTTGACGTATCGAAAGAATCGGTTTTCTTAATCGTTTTCTATAATAGTTTCTTATCATTGTAGGAAGCTGTATGGAAGTCATTATTTTAACATATGAACGATTTATCTATTTTTGTAAGAAAAAAATTGATTTTTTATAACAGTATTGAAATGTTTCATTTTTGTCCATCGCTGAAAATTTTCAATCTAATATAAGTAATGCACCAGTGGTTGACCAGTAATCAGAAAAAAAGTAAAAATTTAGGTTTTGAAAGACGATAATCTATCAGAAAGGGTGCGATAGATTAGCTGTTTATTACATCTTATCCATCGCATCTTTTGCGAAAGTTAATCGTTTATAAAAACTTTAATTTTTACGTTTTACTGAGAAGTGATCAATTACTGGTACATAGTTAACAACTGGTGCATTACCTTCATTTTATTTCTTCGGTTTATTATAAAAAAAATAAAAGTAACTAAATTTAATTGGTGCCTCCTTAGTACAATAAATAAAATATTATGATGTCAAAAAATATCAATTCGATTTTATTTTCGATGAAAAAAAAACAGCAAATAAAAATAAATAATTAACAAGTCGATATTCAAAATATAAAATTGTATATTAAATATATTTTTTATTGATATGCGAATTTTTTAATTTAGAGTTGTGGCCGTATTTATATTTTGCCAGCGAGTGTGCGGCATACCAGAGTAGTTGCCAAACTTGCGGCCGCACGCACACCGTTGAAAGTGCAACACACATGCATTCGATGCACATCGCGATACACCCTACACACAAAGTCGCTTCGCATGCAAAAAAATATTCATTCATACCCACGATACGATGGAAACGAGGAAGGAAACCGCTCGCGTGCATCGACGATCGACACGTCAGAATCCGATTGGATTCGTATTGGGGTTGTTAGCTTTTCCGCTAGTTTTCCAGGTTTTCTTTTTTCTTATTAGACTTTTTTTAAGGGTAATGTTGTTTTTGTATGAAAATAGATAGTTTGTTGTTGATTTATTCGATGTAATTTTGAATTGTGTGTGAAGAAGTTTGAACTTTCTTTTTTTGTTTCGATTGTTGTTAGCACAAATGCACTTTTGTAATACTTTCGCGAACAGTCTGTGTCAAATAAACTGCGAATTGAGTACAAGTTTTCGGAGGGCCAAAAGGTGTACCCGCGTCTGTCAGTGCATTCACAGTAACACATACATTCTCAAATATTCTCTCACACTCGAACATACTTTGATTAGGCTCCTTTCGGACAGAGGTTTTCAACATACCATACCAACCGCGTAGTTTTTCCATATCATATATTATTAGATATTCATAATTATTCTTCTAGTATCAAATAGTTTTAATATTATATTATAGATGGGATCTAATTGAATTTAATAATCGCTCATTATTTTTAAATTTCAATCGATTTCGAAGTTTTAAATAAACTTACTTCTCAATATATTTTTTGACTCAAAGTAACACTTTTCATCGATCAACAACGTTAAGAAATATGTAGTGTGATTAATTGATGCATGGAAAATTTAGCAGATACAGAATTTATCTTTGATCTGATAGTATTTGTTAGTTATTCGTTTCTATATTCAATTATTTGTCTTATTACAATGAACTGATAAACACTCTTACTTCAATATTATTGGAAATACATTATCTTATTATTGAGATATTAAAAATGGAAAATTAAATTATAAAAATATGAAGAAATAAACGTAACATAATTTATAATATTATCCGTTCAATTTTTAATCCGATCTTCATAATTTACGACTGCCTTCACTTTTTCAACGAAAAATATTTTCGAACCATAAATTAAAAAAACGTGTTTAATTACAGACAATTTCCCTCGCAAATGCCACCCAAATTAAACGACACACCGATAAATTCAGAACGACCAGTTATGCTGCGTCAAGTTAAGTTTTGACGCATCGCATCAAACGACACTAAAAGTTGTGGTTTTCGCCATGCAGAGTCGTAAAAGAGAATTGGACGACGTTATAAAAACACACTTATTCAGATCGCGGCCCTTCGATTGGGAGCCCCTGAATGTGTCGATGCGCGTGCGCGTGTGTGCGTTTCGAATTCGCACACATGAGCGTACATTCAAATAATCCTGTAGCGCGGAATTGAGGTGAAATTGACATGAAAGGGTTAATAATGAGTTTTTTTTTGTTTTGTTGTCATGAGATATATGTAGTTGTTCTTGATGATCTCAATTTTTTTTGCAATATTCAAAGTTATTTGCATTAGAATAAGTTATGAAGTTGTTGATTTAGTATTATATTATATCATATAGATATTTGTGTTCTAATGGTTTTTTTTTATTGGTGCAGTAAATGTATTTTCTTTGTATAGTATGTTAATTGATATTTATAATATTTGAAGTAAGTCGAAGTCAATTAAAAATCACTCGAACTTTTATTCATATATAATATAATTCTTGAATTTTCTCGACATCCGCTAAAAAGGTTAATATAGTTCAAAGTTTTATTTTGTAGTGGAGTCAATTTATTTTACTATATTCTCGTTTATTTTTTATGTTTTGAAAAATCATTTAACATGAAATGATTCGAATTGAAAAATAAATCCTGAATTATTAACGGTTTGTTATTTAATCGTATCGAGAATTACAACATCAACGGTTTGCTATGAACGTTACCACAGATATACAGAAATTGGCCATTATAATAAAGAAGAATTAGAAGATATATATTATTTATAAATAAATAAATAAATAAAACATAAGTAGAAGTTAATTGCTATTTTATTAAATAAAACATAGATGGTAATTATAGTAGATCGGTAGGCATTAATAGACGTTACTATTGTTTGTTTCTAATGATTCAGCTGAATATCCTTCCAACTCAGGATAACTTGTTACTGCAGTGGCGGCTCGTGAAAATTTGTAGTGGAGGGGCTGCAACAATGAAATTGAAAATAGTACACACGTTTTCATGTAAAAAATACGAAAACGTCATCATCAACACATACAAGAATCAAAATATGTATTGCATTTATACACCTATACAAGACGAATATAAGAATAAATAAAAAAACTTTATACAGGGAGGGCTGCAGCTCCGCATCCCATTAGGACGAGCCGCCCTGCTTGTTAGATAGAACTTCCTTCAATGCCAAGAGTTTTAAGCTCTGATATCTTGATTCTGTAGAGTCTGAATATAATTCTCCACCTCCACTTCCATTTTCTGGTAGTTCTATGTCCAGATTTGTCTTCGAGTATTCTATATGATGAAAAAAAATTACAATTATTATTTAATAATAAAATAAATATTTCATTTACGAATCAGATTATCACATTGAAACATCTTCGGTTTTAAAAATAGTGCAACGATTCGAATATATAATATATTATTTTCAAGATCAAAATTACAAATAATTAAATATGTATAAACGAAACATTAGTTTATTCAAAACTCAACCACCCATATATATCGCTCGCATTGAAATTTTATTTGTGAAACGAAAACTCCCGAGTTTTCTTCGGAAACAACAGAAGCGGATAAAAAATTTAGCACCGCTTCAGATTTACCAAACTGCAATGCGACAAAGTGCTGAATTCTCAGCTCTCTTGATACAAAATTCTCATATTCCGCACACATACACAATAAAATCTCGTTATTGCCATAATCGCCATTGCGAAGTTTTAGCGCTGCGTGTACCGCTCCGAATCCCTTTTCGCATAATAATAATGCATAAAAAGAAATTTTCGAGTCGCGGGATATTTCTCTAGTGTACATTTTCAAAGCACAATAAAGAATAGATAGTGCGTGAAAGCAACACTAACCATGTTCTTGCGGAGCCGAATCGTTCAATGGTTCCATGGAGGGTGATTCGGGTACTGCGAGTTCTTCTTCGTCACAGTGGCATTTTGACATCCAACAGAGGGCCTATTATCAAAGGTTAAGCGTCAAATTGGTATATAGTATTGGATAGTTTATTGTGTACTCACCAAGAATGCGAATATTAAGTATTTCATGATGGATCTAGTTCTAGATGTTCGTTATACACTAAGGAAGTAATTATTGTGATTCATTCTGTTTGTTCGAGTTGTTTATATACTTTGCTTTGTTTACATAAATTAATATTGCAATAATTGTTACCGAGAATTTGTATATGATTAAATAGTGTGATTTTCTTCGTAAATATTTTGAATTCAATCGAAAAAATGATTGATATAAAACGTTTTGGCGTATCATGTATAACTAATACATAATGCATATTTTCAAATTTAGTTTACACTTTTTAAAATGTGATTATAAATCGTTTATCGTACTTTTTTCATTTTTATCTTTTTATTTTCATCGTACCCATCGTTAACAGACACAGTATTCAAAATAAAGTCAATATTTATGTATTTTGCGAAAATGATTAGAAAAGTTTATCTACCTCACCTTGTAAAATGCTCTTAATAACCTCTAAAGATTATGACTATCATTTAACAAAATGCAAAAATTATAGTACGAGACGATCAATTTGCCAAACGATATATTTGGGAATGTGTTGAAACATGTCATTATATCAGAAATCGTTTAAGGCCCACTTATAAAAAAAAACTCTAATACGTTCAGTGATCGGACCCTTTTGTTTTTAACAGCTTATAAATCATTCGATTTCCATCGAATGTTATCGAAATAATTATTTTGATAAATTCTTAGAATATCTAGTACAAAACAAATATTAGATTAGTATTATGAATTGGTGATGATTTAAAAGAACTTTTATCACAGCAAAAAAGACGTAGGATATTTCTAGAATCCGATCGTTTAAAAGGTTATCATTCATTGTAGGAAGTGCGTCTGTTTTAGAATGGACCCTGTTCTTTACCGTCGTCCGTAGCTGTTGAATAAACGCACTCTTTCTAGACAGGGGTAACAAACCGACGGATCGTCTAATTCAAATTTCAATCAAATAAAAATTTATATGAATAAAAAA
Source organism: Hydropsyche tenuis (assembly GCA_009617725.1). Taxonomy (NCBI): domain Eukaryota; kingdom Metazoa; phylum Arthropoda; class Insecta; order Trichoptera; family Hydropsychidae; genus Hydropsyche; species Hydropsyche tenuis. Next base: position 230,047 of record VTON01000002.1, read on the forward strand.
AAATCTATATTTAATTACACAAAAATTCGAATTCGATCAAAACAATAATATCATTGAAAACACATTTAATTCAATCGACATATCAAAACCCAGAATCTATCACAAACACTTTCCCTACAACAGACCCGCACAAAAGACCCACTTGTTACGCACGCCGCATTTTATCCCGCCACACATCGGCATTATATTATCCCTGATCTAGGCGAACCGTCTCCTCGCCGTCCCAAAAGGAGCAAAACTCCAAACAACCGAACAAAACTAGGGAGCGAGCGAGCCAGCACAAGCACTAAACCAGAGCCGGGAACCTTGAACCTGAAAATAGGTTACCCAACCAACGAACCGACCAACCCCTCTCCGTTGCGGCTGCAGCGGCAGGTCCCCATTGTCCGAGCCTATTCTTTATGCCTTCCTTTGATCCTTTGACGTGCTCTTTTTTGTGCTCGCTGCAAAATCGGCGAGTGCGTGCCTCCGGAGCTGCTCGGCCACCGTCTGTGGTCCTCGCTGCTGCTTTTGCTTTTGCTGCTTCTATTCCTGCATACTAATAGCGTCGCGCTTCTAAGCGTCCTGCAAGGACCGAGGTGACCTTCGTCGACCCTGGGCTCGGGTTTATTCTCACGCGTTTATTGTGCGATGTACGTGGCCGTTTTTTTAGTTGTAGATAAAAGGAAGCACTTGAGGTGTGGATGGGTGTGCCGAATTAGTTCGGGTTAGGTGCGGGTTGTTGGGATGGGATGTTGCGATTTGTCGTGTTGGATGATTGGATAAGAAGGGAATTTTTTTTTAATTGTCATCTTGTGTTAGAAAGTAAAAATTTGAAAAAAGGTTAAATTTGATGAAAAAAATTCATTTGTATTTGAAGAAATTTTACATTCAGTTTTGTCATAAAAATCGAATTTAGTTAATTGTTTCTTATGAAAATTTTAAATTTCTCTCATTTGAACTATTAATGTCTAATCAACAATCTTTGATAAATGATTTTCTTTGAAACGTAAACATCAACAATTTTCACAGAAATATTATTATCGATCGCTTATTTAAAAAATACATTCTAGGTCAAAATAATATGTTTTATTATTTATTGTTTGTATAAATATGAAAATAATTGACCTAAAACATTCTAAATCTGACTATACTTATTTTCCAGCATATTAAATTATTTATATATAATACAATATGAGAATTCATAAAACTCAGTTCACACGAATCAAAATTAATGACTAGCGCCAAGATTAGATTCATAGATCCAGTCAGTCAACAGGACAACAATAAATACACATCCTTGCCAAACGTCCAAACGAATGCGTCCCAGGATTGGGGAGTAAATTAAAGAATTATGCAAAATGTTTTTCGGACGGTAAACAACGAAGGGTCAGTTTGCAAAGAATTTGCATAATGGGGCATGGTTACGAAACTCGTTCGCTAGAAAAACGGACGAATCTCATGACATTTTTCTTGACTTTTTCTTTGTGAGCTATTCCGGATTCTGTGTGCGATTCTTCTGTAACAAATAAAGATGCGATATACAAAAAGAGAGAAAAATGTTAAGGGAAAAACAGCTGTGTGTGTACACATTGCGATTGTTGGAGATCGCGTTGTTCGTTCTAAGTGTCACACTAGGAATTTTTGCTGAATGGGTGCTCGTTTCATTTATGCAAAATGTTCGGAAATTTAATCATCCTTGATGATTTGCACGAGTGAATTCAAAATAATCGAAATCAAGATTAGCTGTGAGTGATTAAACAGAAAATTAAATGTACATTTCATAAACACAATTATAAATATATTGTGTAGAAATTTAAATGGAATTGATATTGACAATCGTAAACAGATTTTTTATAATTTATACACATTGAACGTTGATCAATTAAAAAATTGTATTAAAAAATCTGGTTTTGCTTTGTTCTTTTTTTTAACGAATTTATAATAGAACGTTCGACACGATAAGCATAGGTATAAAGTTTATGTTAGCATTGTAGGAGTGTGCAGACTTTTCTAAAAAGCATAAAACCACTTTTATTTGTTTTATATATTTTTTCAATGGAACAAATGAACCGAACGCGCCAAACGCCCGCAATAAAAGCGCCGATTTAACGTTTAACGCGCGCGAACAAAAACCCCGAAAAAATTCACCCCAAAAAATGAAAAAAACACGATTTATTCAAAACCAAAGTAGAGAGAGGCGCATTGCCAGCATTATGCCATTATCAAAAGTCGAAACGGACAACGTCCCAGAATTTCACGAACGCACAAATGTTCCCTTGTCCCTTGCATGTATTACAAGTACCGTGGAAACTCGATGATTCGGACTAGACAGCAATTAGAACGTTTTATAAGATGAATAATCAAGATAATGAAGCCCGAAAAAATAAAAATAATTATTTTCAGCTTTGTCAATCCGAATGTTAATTATTAAAATTGAAAATGGACAAGATTTTATAAAAACCCGTTCACGATCGTGAAACAATTTGTGTAATAATATTGTATGTTAGTGAAATTATGTTGATAGATGTTATATTGTATGTATCGTATAAATAAATATACGTAGATTCTATTTGGTTGATCACAAGGATTTGATTAAACTGGTCCTTCGAACTGAATCAAAACGATTAAAACAAAATCATATGATAGAAATAAAATGAAAAAAAATAATTAGCGTATTATTCAATCTAGTAACTTTAGTGTTAGATTCTATGTATCTTGTATTTATTCATCAAATAAATTTTCAATCAAAATTTAATGGGTGGTATTGAAATATTACATAATACATATGTATACAAAAAAAATTTTATTCTTAAATATTTAAAAATATATATGTAATTTTTACTAAAATAATATGTGCGTTCGCTAATACTTATATGGTCCTTAAGAACGTCATCCGAAAAATCAAACATCCACTGTACAACCCTTTGGGCCAGTCGAGGGTTAGATAGCCCAGGGGACACAAATTTATTCGGTTTTCCCCTAATTTCAGCACATTAGCATATTAATTCGGCACTCAACAGGTTACGGGTTAGATCGTGCACCGTGCATCATGCTCACGTTGCACTCTGCAACAATGCAGCTCAACCTGCAATAGAAGCAGTCTATGAATGAATGGGTTGCATGCTTTACAGGCGTGAAATAGTTGTACCTTGTCGTTTCATTGTTGTTCGAAACCTAGATTCGTTTTTTTCGGGATTGTTGATCTCGTGTCGTTTAATATGACCTGATCTGTATGCACTTGCATAATATGTAGATTAGTGTCATGCTTATTTTTAGGCGATCGATTACTTTGAAACGGTTGTTTTTTTTTTGAATTTCGTAATTGTGTTCGTATTTTCAAATTAATTCAAAGACAGGAAAACCACCAGACCCTCGATAAGGTATTACAATACTGACATTCATATTGTGAATGTCAAAATCAAGGAACCGTGACGAATCGCTTTTTATTTCTATTCTTTTTTCTTTCTTGTGCGCTTTTATGTTCAATTAAGATTAAATAGTTTTTAAATGTGTGCTGAAATTGGAGTTAATTGAATGAAATATCGCATGCTTGTAAGAATCGGCACGTTACATAAAATTCGAAATAAGTTAAAGTATTCCAAAAGGGAAAGTGATATAGGGTATTTTAAGCACAAATGATTTATTTTAATAATTCATGTCAAGTACGACTTCAATTTTCAACGTTTCATTGAATTCCACTAATGAAACTACGTCAAACTCCACCAAACAATCACACCAACACAAACAAAATTTAAATTCTATCCAACACCACACAAAAAAAACCTTCAAATTCAAATTCAAACAACACCGAAACATAACTCACTCAACACCGACAACGGACGAACAAACCGAAAAAAATCGCACATCGCACCATCCGAAAAGTGCATCGCCGCCATTAGACGACGACGCCGAATCTGCCACACGTCCTCGATGAGGTCATCGAGTTTTCGAAAAGAAGTGACGCCAAACGCATCGTCCCGAGGCCGGCATTATATTCGAGCTGTCGTGTCGCACATTATCCGATGCATGCGTGCATCATTTTTATGCATTGCCTTTTGCAGCCCGCTCTCGCGTATGCACGCCGATGTGCTCAAATTCGGGTGTGTGTATGTGCGTGTTCGCTCTATAACAGGGGTTTTTAACCTTTTGGAAATCCGATGGGTTGTGTGTGTGTAATTGGATTATAAATATGAGTTGTGTTTGTGTTTTGGTTAGATCTTGTCGATAGATTTGTGTTTGTTATTAGATCATGTGCGCGCGATTTTGTGTTTGTTCTGGTACTTTCGGATACGGTGTGTTAATATTGAAATTTGTTTAAAAATCGAATTTATTATACTATTAATTGCATAGTTGATTAATTTATTTTCGATAATAATTTATATTTTTTTTGGTGCAATAGTTATCTATGATCACAGAAGTTAAACGATAAGAGTTGATTAGTGACTATTCCACAAGGGTTGATTTTTAGAATACGAACTCTTTAAGATTTTTCTTATTAAGGTTCTTACTTTCAATATTGTATCTAAAAGATCTTTGTTATATTTCCATTCAAAATAACTTTCACTATAATCGATTAACCATAAGACATCCGAAGCCACCGACTTTCCCGAAACAATTTCACACCTCCCCTAATTTTCCTCAACCCTTCCGACTTAGAACCCCACATTTAAGAGCCCAGGCTATACGCAGACTTGCGCGAATGCATTTTTGGCGGTTCGGTGCACACACACACACACACACACACATGACACCAGCGATACCATCGCACAAATGCACACGTGCATGTGCATCGGCGGCCAACTCGTTTTCGGCAGTGCATTGGCCTAGCGGCCACTAGTTGCTGCACCGAGAATGCAGCGTGCACTGACATCTGTCAATTACTTTGCACTTTTTTTCTGCTTCTCTCTCTCTCCTTCTCGCTGCATTTGGGTTACTTTTTTGCATGTGCGTGTGCGCATAACGTGCACCGAGAACGCTTATTAAATTTTTGATTATATAAAGCGCTTTCTATGTAATGTTTTCGCCGAAAATGAGGATGTAATTATATGGTGCGATTTTCTTTCGGATGGTGCTTGTTTTGAAGGTTTTGATTGTGCAGTTTTTTTAGTATTGTTTCGACTTCAAGGTCGTCGATTTTAAGTTGAAAATCGATTATTGCATTTTGAGTTTCATCATTAAAATTCTTTGAAAGTTAATGATCAAATTTATTGTTGATTACACTGTTTTTTATAAATATTACATGTATCCATGCAATAAATTTTTGGTAATCCTTGAGATTTCTGAAAAATGTAAATGTATATGTTATTTACATTGAAATGTTACATAAAAAATACAATGTATCGTCTTATAATCAAACTTTAAAAGTAAGCCCACTTAACGGCAAAGCAATCGACTTTTCATCTCCAATCAACCAAAAACCATCAACACATCTCAACAACCGCTACCACCACTAACAAATCAACAAGACAGTGACGGAAAATCAGTCGATTGTAATAAGTGCAAGCGAGAAAAACATGCACTAATTGCGGTAGATGCACATCCGGTGCTGCTAAGAAAGTTGCAAAGTAGGCGAGTGCATAACACCCACGAAATGCCACGTCGTTTTCGATGCATTGCCGAAATTTTCTGCGTGTTGATTATTATGTTTGCCTTTTTGATGCTGAGGTCTTTATTTATATTTTCTTATGTAATTCGGTTCTCAGAATATTTTTTTTAACATTGAAATACTTTAAAATGTTGTAAAATACACTATGATCGATTAGAAATATTTTAACATAAAATATTCTTATTATTAGTTTATAATATTTGAATTATTCTTTGTTCAAGTAACTGTAACTTATTTAAAAATATTGCATAGTAGATAAATAGTTTGAAATAATTTAGCATAAGTATTATATATGTATGTTACATAAAGAGAATTGAATGACAATGACAAAACAAGTTGTTGCATTTATTATTGTTCTAAGAATAGTTCATTGACGAAATTAAAATACTTTTCTTTTTTAAATTAACGACAAGAATCTCATTGACGAGATGGTTAAATATTTGACCGATGATAAATTAAAATACTAATAATATATGTATTCATACATGAAAATGAATACTGAAAGAAAGTGAACACATTTAAACAATATTGAAACAACACGTCACATTAAAAATATTGATTCCCAATTTCCAAATCATTTTTCAATATTCACGAATTAACTCGAAAAAAAATTTTTTTACGAAACGAAACGATACAATCAATCATCTCCATCGAAACATGATTCACAATAAACATCCACCAATTTTTCACGTCCAGAACCGGAAACGGAGAAAGCCGCCCATACGACACGACATCTACGAGTTTTCCCATCGGACAGCTTTCAAATTTTTTTCAAAAACCGAATTTCCCGCCACCAATTAACCGGCCGTAACCGGGCCGAGTTCCGACCCAACAATTAATTGAAACACCGGCGAAAACTATGCAAAAAGGACACGCGCCGCATACTAAGCGGGCACATCGGTCACACGGGAGCACTCAGGCCCCCAGCTCCTAGATAATCCTGCAGGATTATTCCTGGGCTTGTTATCCTCGCAATATGGTGTCCTCGGTCCCGTGTAATATGCGGATAATTCCGTTTTAATGCCCGCACGGACGGGACGCCCACGCACGTGAGATTGCCCGTTTTAATTTATTCGAATATCGCGGTATTAATTTGCGAAATGTTGCGTAATACGCGCGTTTTTATTATGTGTGCCTGTTTCGGTATGGAGATGTCTTCATTAAAATTTCGCGTGTTTCGGAACGGAGATGGCGTTCCGGTGTTGTATTGAAATTCGGGCGGCGGTGGAAAAAAAGTTAATTACACAAAGGAAACATTGAAATATTCGCGATTTCAAAAGAGGCGATATTTTGATTATATCTGAGGCTTTTCGACTTTTTGTTGTGCGCGCTCTTTGCTCCGAAGATTTTAATTTTGTTTTATTAAAAAAATATCTCGTACGTATGCCCATTTTTATGATAATAAGATATCTCGTTTTCATATTGCGAGACTTCGTGTTTTTATTTCGTTTCGAATTTTACTACCCTACATAGAATTCGTAATAACATTGAACTCCCTATTTATCAATTTGCATATTGCTATGATAGTTTTGAATTGTTGTGGTGAAAGAATTTTGATTGTCCCATAGAAATTTTTGTTAAAAGTTTATGGGAGGGGAGCGTTTTTCTTTGAGATATGAATAAATTCACATATAAATGTGAAAAAATATGCATGGAATATTTGATGAAATAGTAGCAAAAGAAAGTTGAGTTGATTTTTTTTAATAAATATGCAATTAGGTACGATATTATAACAGACAAAACCATTAAATTTTCCGGTTATGAATAAAAACGAAATATCAACAATCAAATGTAATTAAAAATTTAGACTCAATATATTATATTAAAAAAGAAACATCTTAATTATCAAACATAATCGACCTTCATTCAACACACAATATGAAATGGAAATATGATCATATTTGAGAGCTTTAGAACAGAATAGAGTGAAATTCTGGGATGTAAATAGAGCAGACGTTCCATCGTGGCCTCGGCTGTTAGGAAACACGATACTTGAATATATTTTGTGCGTTTTGCCCAAAAACCGGGTCCTTCACGGTCGGCTGCTGTCACTGCAGCCGAAGATTAGCAGAAGACGATGCACCGGACACGAATTTGCAATGTCTGCTGCACTCAGGGTTGGCTCTAAACACGTTAAATGCTAAGTGTTTTTCTCGATTAATAAATCGAGAAAAAAACTTAAAATGAAATAATAATTTCGTTTAGTTGTCACAGATGTCAATTGGTATATGACTGAATTCATGAGAAGTATTTATGCGAGAACAATAATCGAAGATTTATCGTTATTTTATTATTTCGAGTACGAAGTGACAACACTTTTTTATGAAGATTGAAATTTTTCTCCGAGGTGATACATGGCTAAACATTTACAATGTTTCGATCGATGTTATATCATAAATGAAATCTTTATATTAGAAAATATAAAATTTATAACAGAGTATGTAAATCGTTGTTGTATAATATACGTAATTTAATAACTTCTCATTGCGAGCCTCAAATATTTATCCTTCTTAAGTAATTAAAATTTTCATTTGCAGGTAAAGTTTTTATTTAAATTAAATACGAATTTGCAAAAGTTGAACGCGAATCCGCAAACAAACGTACGCTCACTGTTTGCTTTGGGGGTTTCAAAAGAAAGAGATCCCGCGTTTATATCTTTCGAATGCCGAACTCAACGTTTCATTAAATACTCGTTGAAGTTCTTTGACTCGATGTATTGGAGATTGTTTAAAATTTGAATAAATATGCTAATGCAGCCGTTGGTCATATTGACACATACATTTAATTTTTTTGTACACTACATGAGCAAACATTTGTGAATTTTCGTGAGTTTTCAACGAAAATTGCACCGCTTTCTTCGGCTGAATAAAAATTATGGATGTTATGTACATATATCAGGTCTTGGTTTTTCCAAATTCTCACAGTTTTCGTTAAATGCAATTTTGCATTCTTTTAACATGAATATAAAAATCGACGAATTGTATTTTTTTTACATTCATGCATATTTTTGCGCACTTATTACGAAATATCTTTGAAACGCAACTGCACACAGTTTGACCTTTCGATAAAAAGTGAAATTTTTATATGTCGTGCTTTTGTAATTTTCTGAGAGAATGGAAGTTTCGGCAACGATGAAAATCAAACATTGACTCAGTTTAAAGGTATACTATGGATGTTTTCATTTATTTTTTCGTACATCGACTGGAGCCTCTCAAACCTTTCAACAATCTCTTTCACTCTATTTGATATTGATTGTATCAAATTTTTATCATCAATAACAATAACTGTAGATATAATAAAAAAGCAAAACATCAGACTTTGTCATTAAAAAAAGATTATTTATCATAAAATATGTAAAGTCATTAAGTATAATAAAAATTGAATGTAATTTTATATAATACGTAATCTTCATTATTTATTTTTAATATTTCGAGCGTTCATTAAAGAAAATTTCTTCTGAAATATTTCTGAACGGCTGCGAATAAGAAACATTCAACTTCAATCTCGATAAGAACCGTTGGAACGTCCAATCCAGTAGTATGATGAAACGTCAATGACATTGTTATATACATGCCACTATTTTAAGAAAATTTATGTCACTTATGAATACCGAAAACGTCGACGACTGCAATTCAGAGCACATTGCACCCCGACATGCAATTTTCGGTCGAGCAATGCACCTACATACAACGCACGTCAATCATGCATACAAGCGAGGCTGCATACGCTCAGAATGCACTTTTGTGTGCAACCGACCGCAAAAAGAGGCTTTTTTAGAAGACGAGGAAGAAAATTCGCCGGCTCCGCGATCGTCCTCGAGTTCCTTGCCCTCTAGGACCGGGTTCAAAATTCGTGCTGTTCAACAACAACACAACCACCACTTCTCCGGACGAATGGCTGGCCCGCGGAAAAAACACATAGGTATACCCAGGCGTACTAAAATGAAATAAAAATGCGTAAAATGAAATAAAAAGGCGTCCATCGCCAAACATCGGCGTTCGAAAGTTGTTCTTAGGCGGAGCGTGTGTGAAAACTCGCGCACACACGAACGCACGAATTAATGACTCCTTTGAGCTTATGTGCACTCGTGTGTGGGTGTGTTTGTGTGCGTGTTGCATTTTTGCAATCTTTTATGCACTCTATGTGTGTGTGCGTTTGTAAAACGATCCGCGTACATGCGAAAGGTGATCGAGCTATGTGCGTTTTCTCCAAATGTCCTTTATAATGTGTGGTTGACATTTTTTTTTATATTGCGATGATGAAATTTCGATTATCGTTTTATGCAAAATTGGCGGATGTACTTAAATTTTTATTTATAATATAATATAAATTCGATTTTGATTAAAATAAAAATATTTCGATTAAACTATCAACACATAGACAAACTATTTCTACGAATCACTAATAGGAAAAGCGGAAAACTTTCAAACAGCGCCAACAAAAGCTCGATCTCCAAACGTCCACCATTACCAAAATAGTCCCGCCATTGCCGAAATTCGAATCCTCCGCCGCAGAAAAATCTACCCACGCTCGGACCTCACTATTTCGAATCAGGTTTTATATTTCGGCACACTCGTTTCGCACAACACCTACCTCTACACGTATTTGAGGACCCTCGCATGTGTGCGGGGGCATTATGCCGAGGCACACAAACGAAACGCGAAACGCGGGGAGAAATCGTCTCGCGGGTATTTATTTGGCCATAAATCATTGAAACTTTCCCATTCGACGTTTTCTCGTACTAAATTCCCGTTCGGACCGATGCAGCGGTCGGAGGCTCGCTCGGCTCTGGGCCGTATGGTACTTTCGGAAGATGGCGGTTTTTGCACGTTGCGAATTTCGAGACGTTTCGCGGGGTCGTCAACAGTGGTCGGAACGGGCATTGTCGACGTGTCGTTTCTTTGTTTTATTACTTTGATTTTTGTGTGTGAGACACTTTTCGGAGATGTTTGCAACCGTGAGGGGCTTTTGTGTGACTTTTTTTGGTGTTCTGCGTAATCTGTTTGTTGGTGTCGAATAAAGAATGTTCGCGGGTGATTGTTTGAAATGAGTAATGTTTATTAAGGTTTTAAATGTCGATTCGGTCTCGAAATCGGTTCTTATTGATCGTTAAGTTGAAGTGGCGTGATCGGTGTATGAGTCGAGGGACGGTTTTGAGAGTTTAAACTTTTAAAAAATGAGACCTATTAATGAGACTGCTAATGAGTTTATTAAAGTGGAATTAGCGTTTTTTTACGAAAATAAGACCCGGTTTTATGTTAATTTTGTGTGCAAAAAAACGCACAAAGACTTATTTTTTTTCTTATTTATGACATGCATATTTTTGTGGGAAAAAAAATAAAACAAAGTCTCATATCCTCATGTAAAAGGAAATAATTGTAGAAACCTTTTAATGAATCTAATAATTGTAATACTATAATATATTATATAATGTATCTTCTTCTTTTTACTACAATATAAAACAAATAAAACCAGAATTTTTTATTTTTTTTTGGAAATATTTTATATTGCAATGCATGTTATATATAATAGATTGCATATGATGATGATATATCGTATAACGTTTTAATTTGAATATTGTATCAGTAAATTTACAACATGTATAATGAGTGATAATTGTCGATCGCACGTATTGCAAAACATATTTTTATTACTCGTTATTTGCTTATACAATCTCGTCTGTAATTTATTATTTGCAAACCGACATTCGCTGAAATTACATAAAATTAAAACGACTCCATCAATTTGTTGCGGAATCTGTAATATTCACAAAAAAAATGTAGAAAACCCCCAACGCACAAATTAGTAGGTACACAAACAAACCGAAAATTATACATTTTCCAAACGAACTAAATCCAAAAACGAAAACACCCCAAAGAGAGAAAGCTCCAAAAGCTCACACGATGATGGCCACCTCGCGTGCGTCCATCACCCTCCCCATTTTGCATCATCAACGATTTCAATCACCCCTAAAGGGCCCAAATCGGACCTGAGATTCGAAACCGAGCAGTTCGGTAGCCCTGGATGAAGGTTTCGTGTCGACATCTAGTTTTTTGGCGTTCGGGCACGCAGGTGTTTGCTAGCTCCCCGAAATTTCTGCAAGCGAAAGAGTGGGGCAATGCTAAGTGCGCACAGCTTCATGTCGTGCTGCTTTTATTTTTCGTTTCTCGTGATTTTTTTTATTTTTTTTTGTTTTCGCGGCGGTTCACTGCAACCAAAACTCGCATCCGATTAGTCGGTTGCGGAGAAAAGGTGCTCCGTTTTGATTTTTTTTTATTTCGGTTCAAAGGTCACGATTGTGGGCGTTTCTAAATATTGTAGAATAAGATAGTGTATTTGTATAAAAAAATAATATTTTTTCGCAAAATGCGTAGGTGTCGTATCAATTTCTTATGAAATGCGTAAAAGAAAATCATAAATTTTCATATCGCAATAATGAAAAGCGAAATAAAAAAAAATGAACTTTCCGCTATAATAATATTTTAATGATCGTATATAAAATGCTATTTCGACTGGAATCTTCATTCTTCATCTTAACATAAACACGTTTCGCATTAAAAAGGTTTATTTTCCATTTAACTTAAAATTTTACGTATTACAAACACGGTTTGATTTGTTTTAATTTTTAGGTTTTGTAATGCGAACGAATGTGTATGCAAATAGAAATATTTACGAAACGGAGAAGTAGCGGTAAAAGGGTAGATGGGAGACGAGTCGTTAAGTACGAGGGTAGAATATTGGGACATTTTTTTAGGGAAATATACACACGTTATGAACACAGTTGGAAATATTTCTTGATTCCACATGTTTTATTGTACGTTAGGAATATCTTATTTTGTCAACAACGGAAAATATATTGTTAGACATCTATTGATTAAATAGTGTCTATTTTTATTTCCTATTGGGAAAAAAACATATTTTAGCGGACAATTATTAAAATAATATTTAAAGCTTTCAAATGGGTACATTTAAAATGATATATAGAATTAATCACATTCTCAATACATTTTTAGTTTTATTTGTTCAAATACTACTTTCATAATGAATTTAATATTGTTTTCCTCAATTTTTCACAATGAAAAAATACTACTAGTTCAAATACTACTTTCATAATGAATTTAATATTGTTTTCCTCAATTTTTCACAATGAAAAAATTGTCTAAAATAATTTTTACGATTTTTATCAAAATTTTACTATTAAAATAAATAGTACATAATATATTTTTATTATTTATATGAAACATTTTGAATTCTATTATTAACCGAGATCACTGAGTAATCTTCAACAAAATATAATATTATACAAAAAAACACACTTATATAAATCGATTGTGCTATCAAACGAAATTTTCTAGAGGGGAAAAAATACAAACACTGATACACACGAGGATACACCATAAACATAGCAACCCCTGATCCCCATGTTCAACATAAAATACGACAAATAAATAATATTCTTGACACCACAGGAGAAAGAAGGTGAACGGTCCTCCCCCGGGAGATCCGATTTGATCGCATTACCCGAAAATCCCCGGCACCGAAATAATTCGCCCACTGGACCACGCTTTCAGGAAAAACGGATCCCGGGATTCCCGGGACAAGACCTCTCTCTACTCCCCCGCTGTTATATTATTCATTTAGATGTAGGTGCCGGTTATTGATGCCCCGAGTTTAAGCGGTTTAAATTGGAGTTAATTATAAATGTTTGTAATTAATAAATTTTGCGTTCGACGTGTACGCAAATGAGATTAGGTTATTGTATTAAAATGCTGATATGTTTTAATTATGTAATGGAGTATTGGTGTTGTTGAGTTTAATCTGGAACGAGTCGAGTTTATAAGATTGCCCATGGAAATGTTTGTTAATTGGAGAAATATCGAGTTTAGTTGCTCGAACGTTTATTATTGAAGTATTGCAAAGTTTTAGTTGGAAACTTTGATGGTTAGTAAAAATTTTTTGAAATATTTTTTATTACTACAGTATTTTGTATTGAAAATATTAATTTTACCATACAGTTTTTTCGAAGCAATCTCTTCTTCATATAATATATATTATATTATATGCGAAGATTTTTAATTACAAAATGTATTAAATGAAAAACCTGTTATTAAATATAATTTTTACGTAATACTATTATTTACAATCATCAAAACACGGATAATCATATCTCTTTCTATTCATATTATTTTCCTTTTCGTTAAAGTTAATATTAAATAGTATAACATTACATCACTATGATCATATATAATATATTCTACAAAATTTTTTTTTCACATAAAACAAAATATTTTGAAAGTATTCTTATATGTTAAGGGCTGACTGTACGACCGCTATGTGCAACTAGTTGGAAGGAACCAGCAATTGCAGTTTTTGGGTCGCTAGGCTTACACCGGTGTTAGTGACTGCATTTAGGCAAGACCTGTTCCTTCGTTTTTCACACACACACACGCACTCAAATGCACCAAGGATTCTTAAACGAAAACTTCTGCCAATAAAAAAAAATCGAAAAAAATCTTCGACACACCGTTTACGTAACGGTACCCGATTTCGTCGCTGTTTAGACAAGCCGATGTGGCAATCTTTGTACGTGCAGGAAGAAAATTCGGCGACGGAAAAGTTTGAAAGTCACAATCATTCGCGACGAAAAGTTTCGGCGTCGGTTTCACGCTCAAACTCGTGCGAAACGATAAACGAAACTTTGTCGCCGGGCCTAACAACAAATTTCGGCTCTGGTCGTATTAATGCGGTTTTAATGATCTTTTTTAACGGGACGAGAAGCGAAAAGGCATCGTGCGTAATATGTGCGTTCGCAAAGTGTGCGGTTTTTCTTTGTTTTTTCGCGGTTTTGGCCAATTTCTTCGATCGCGAGCGGCAAACTCAATTTCGGAGTTTCTTCCTTTCTTCGACGGTCGACCACCTGTTTGCGGCCCTATCCCTTCGCTTGCCGGGATTCAGACGGAATTTATCGACAAGAAGGGCTGCAGGAGTAAGAAAACAAAAAAAAAAACAAGAAAGGGAAAAGTAAAGGAAAAAAACGCGACTTCCGCTAATGGGTCGAAAGGCAGAAAGATTTAAGCGCGTCCGCTCATCGAATCAACGCTCGTATAATTTATTGTTTGAATATTGTAATTGTTTCGATGTGTGTTCGAGTATGTTTTTTTTAATTTAAATTTATTAATATTGCATTCATTATCATTACATTTATTACATTCGTATTTACGAATGTTTTTCGTGAGTCGTTTTTTAAATTCACAATTTGCATACATTTGATTTTTTTGTAAATATGAATCATTCAGATTAATTTTCGAAATTAAAATACACTTTCATGAATATGATTTGAATTGCAAATCAGTGTGAAGCACTTAAATTTTTGCGATTTGTTAATGTTTTTAGTGCCATCTTTATAGTTTATAGTTAACTAAAGTTGATTGACAAGCGATTAACTATATTGTTATTAATAAATGTATTTAAGTTAAATATAAATTTTAATATTATACTTGAGATGAAAATAATCTTCATTATGTACTAATTTCATTAAATCCGGTTGAATGTTTGAAATTCTGATTTTAAGTTCGCCCGGAGATCCAATTTTGTATACGAAAATGTAACGAATTGTTAAAACTTTAATTTAAGTTTCTGAAAGGAAGCTCTAACATTTTTTTCAAGGAGTTTCGTTGTCTAATATTTAAATGAAATTGCAGCATAACGAAAGTCAAACTTTCTGTAGAATTTCTCCGTTTTATATTTCCGTCTGAAATGTAACTACTACTTTCCGAATACAGGATAATAAATCAGGAACATATTGTTCGAAACACGACTTAACAATAAAATTTGAATACAACAATTAATCGAACCGTATATAAATAGCAATAATTAAAAAAAAAATCGATTTTTCCGAAAATTCGAACTCAAATACAAATAAAAAAGTATTACAATTTGACTACCGAGATCGAAAACGTATAAAATTCCAAATTCAAAAAAAGAACAGCTAATAGAACAATTTAATAAAAACGATGACGTTGTTTACGACAGTGAGACACGTCCAACAGATGTTACGTACGCGTAATTCCATCGAGCACAAAAGGACAGATTGAATTTGTCGTACGTACGAAAACCGCAAGTGTTACAATGGCCGCCGAAAAATGTACAAAATTTTATAGATTTAAGCGTCAGAAATATACATATAAACGAGCAAATCCTCTTGTCATATGTTTGCAGAGCATTGTTGCCGGAAAAACCGGGCAAAAGAGTGGTTGGGGCGGGGGCGCGCGTGGGGGCCCCCGGGGGGCGTAGGCGCCGGCCTGGGGGCCCTGCGTGCGGGGCCGGGGGCCAGGGGGGGGTAAACACGCGCCCTGGAGTGAGAGGTGAACAAAAAAGCGGGGCAAACGCCCCGAGTACTTCCGTCACCCGCCGGCAATTAATCATAATCTACGGCCCGCGACGCGAATTTTCGTTTCGATGCTGTTTTTTTTTTTTTTTTTTTCGATTTTATATTCGGAAAATGTAAATTTTAGATTTGTTTGGTTGTCGTTTTGTGTGCGCGGATTAATTTATCGGTTGGTGTTTGTAGGCGCTTTTGTTGGGCGCGGTTTGCGTTTGATGATTATGTGATTTGTATTATTATGTGTATTGTTGTATCTATTTTTCATGGTTCCAAATAATTTTATTATAGATTGAAGATTTCTATTTTTTTTTTAATAATTAATATATTTTATTCGGTTTTGTAATGTAACTAATGTAGTATAATGTTTAGTTCTAATCTTAAAATAATATATAAGTATACAAATTTATCAATGTAAAAACAATTTATTATTATAAAAATTATTTGTATCAGGTTCAGTTTTATCACATTAATAAAATAGTGATGCATTGAAAATTATTCGATGCATCACTATCAACTCACTATCACTATCACTATTGTAGCAATTTTAAATTTTCAAGTTCAAAATAATATTTGTATATTATATACGATGGTTCAAAAGATCATTAATAATTTCTTAGATATCTTATATTTTGATTACTCTGTGTAATAATTTTAATTATGTTTTTTTTTAAATAAGTCGACATATTGTAATGACGCATTATTTAATAAGTTATCGTTCATCATACATAAATAAAGTATTATATTAAGTTATCAGAAGACAAAAGCAATGAAGCAAGAAACGCATAATCATAAAAGGAATTTCCAGAATTTAACAGAAAACTTGTTATTTATCTATCATACAATACACCTAAACCTTTTTTTCACTCTCCCGAAATAACACAGTTTAAGAAAGAAGAACCTATTATTTATTTACATGTTTTTTTTTTAATTAAAAAAAAATATTTATGTTGTTATACCACAATGGTAAGATTCAGTGCAAGGTTAGTATGTATACTGTTATAATTATATGTATGTAATTATACTTATTAAATTGAAAAACATTTCGATGATTTTATATAGCAAAATTTTTTCACATTACACATTTTTTATAGAGTACATTTAGATTGAAGTTCTATCCAAATATGTATATACTGATGGAATCTACATATCTCCAATTTTTTTATAAATATAATATAATCACCATACATTTTTTTTCACGTCAGTCTCTAGAACAGGCTTGTCCAAAATTTCAGTATGCGGGGGGCCACTTAAAAATTTCAAATCTCAAAATTTCAATTTTTATTAAAATATTGGTAAAGTTATTTATTTCCATTATAAAACTATTTCCATGAGTTCATTTCGGAATAAATGCTATTTGTTATGTTTGTTTTTGTGTGAAAAGTGGGGGCCACTTTGACACCGTAGTGGCCCTTTGGACAAGCCTGCTCTAGAACGTATCCCCCCGTATAAAAAGAGCATTGGATATACTTCAATTACCACAAAAAATAATTATAAAAATCCAACAATATAAAAAATATATATTAAAAAAAAATAATATTAAAAAAATCACCGAAACAAGATAGAAAACAGCATTGTTCGTGCGGCACAGCCTCCCCAGTGGAGCAACAGCCGCGCTACGCATAGAAACGCAATAAATTAATTTCCAGAGTCGTTCGTGGGGCGGCCCACGTAGGGATGGGGGCCCTCCGCTGGGGGGCGCGCGCTCGGGCGGGGGCCTCGCCCTGAGCGGGCCCCCCGCCCAAATTGGGCCCCCCGGGGGGCGCGAGGGCGCAGGCCCCGCCTGTTGAAACTGGAGCGCGCAGGGCCGTCGTCTTCTTGTACGCTGTTAATTGGAAATTAATAATATTTCTACTGCGCGTTTCACTTTTATTTTCGGTACGCACGTGCGGTGCCAATTTGCGTTTCTGCGTCGTTTTCGCTTTTGGTGTGTGTGTGTGCATTATGGTGTTTTGGCGAATGGGTTTGATTGGTTCTAATTATAGTTTGTCTTTAAAGGGGTTTGGGGAAAGTTTTTAACTATTGTTAAAGTTTGAAGGTAGTTTGGGTTGTTATTTTTTTTTTGGTTGGTATGAATTCGATTTTTTATTTGAATAAATTAAAAAAATTATATTTTTTGTAAAAAAATAAATAATTTGTTTTCTATAAATATTAAATTTATAAATACGATCCCAAATTGAGATAATTGATTAGATCGTGAATTAAATTAATGATGTTGATGTGAAATTTTCATCGAATAAAATTTCAATATTAACGATGTATTCTTGTAATAACACAAAATTATTTTGAGAAGATCAAATGGAAGAATAAAAAATCCACAGCGTATTCAGTTCTTATTCGGATCATGCATACATGAATTAATGTATTTTTCGAAAATGTTTATAAATAAGGACCATTTTCATTTTGAATTTTTTTATCCGACATATCCGTAAATTTTTCAAGGCGTATTGTTTGTAAACAAACGCAACTGGATTAGATGCCTGAATGAATCCCGTTTGTTTACGTTGCGTGTCGCGTTATCGAAATGGTTCGGCGCGTGTAAAAGTTTAATTAAAAAAAAAAACAACAACAAAACAAAAAAAATCGAAAACAGCGAAGAAAACGAGAAAGCTAGCCCGCCAAAAAAACGAACAACAAAAATATAAATATAACACAACACGACGTAAGAAAAGTAGCGGCGGCGAAAAATAATAATTTTCCGTTTCGGGGGTCCGCAGATTTTCTCGGTTCACCCGCGTGTTTTCATATCTGGCAAATGCCATTTTGTATATTTGCAACACAAAGCGAAAAACTTCCTTGTCGGCTGTACAAGTTTCGCCTACGCACAGTAATTTCTGGCGCAGGGGCGGAGGCCCCGGGGCCCCCATCCCCCCCTTCCCAACCGGGCCCTCTTCCCCGTCCCGAAAAAAACCTCCTAACCCCATTATAAGTACCATTATACGACTATGCGATTTCCATAGCGTCTCCTCTCTCTTTGCTGTGTGCGGATGCGGGGGCGGCTAAAAAACCTCCCCTCTAAAAATCCCCCTTTTTCCCCCTCGCCCCGGGCCCCCATGGCCCCCGTGGCCCCCTGGCCCGGCCGCTGATGAACCTTCGAAGGCTGTTCGTATCTCTACGGCGCACACCTGTAGCGGGGAGCCTTCGAAGCCTTAATTCGGATTCGTAGTTAATTTCACTTTCTGCTCCGCGCTTCATTTCGTATCGGATTTCTTAACATTTATTTCTGTACGAGGTGATGTACTTGTGGTTGTATGTACGCACGTGCGTGGTTGGTCGTTAATTTGTACTCGAATTTAATTTGGGAGCGCGCATCGATTTGAAATTGGAAAGTTGAATTTGTGAGGTTTTACTCGGCCGGATTCTGTTCTGTGATATAATAGGGGTATATATTTTTTTTAGTAAATAGTGGTTTCGTGTTCGTATTGTTTTGATGATGTAATACGAGATTTTATTTTGAGGCTTGTTGAATTGTGATGTAGATATTTCATATTTTTCTCCGTATTATTTTCATATTTATGCGATATAAGCTGTATAGTTTTAGTAGGAAATATGCTAGCTGAGTTTATGTAACAAGGAAATAGTTAGTAGGAAGCGAACTATTCAACTACTCTATACAAAGTTTCGTCTAGTTTATGTTTTTGATGAAATTTTTGTAAAGGACAAATATGAGGAATGCACTTTGTGCACATCCGAAAAAATCTTTTGAGTGCATCTACTATGCTTAATGGCAGGTCCTTTTATGAAAGAGTAGTCCAAATGATAGAGTGATTAGCTTCATACATCTTCGAGGGTGAAAATTAGGAAACGTAGGGGAGAAAAAGGGAAAAATTCATATTTCAATAACACTGTCTGTGTTTATTGTACTTCAAGCTGAAATATTAATATGATATCTACAAACAAATGTAATATATAATTAATTAATTTTTTTAAATTAAAACGTATTTATTTATGAAAATTAATTGTTCAGAGTTAATAGTCAAACTTTTTTGTTGCATAAGTAATTATTTCTATGCATCAAAATTCTATTCATATATAGAAAATAATTCCTTCATAACCATAATATAATAAATTAAAAATGATAATATTATATAATCAAAAATTTTATTTATACATCGAAATGACAAAAATATACATTTTATTTTCATACAAACAAAGTTTGAAATAAATTTCGTTTTGACATATTCAAAATTATTATTCATAGGGGGAGGAAATAATTTTTTTGAGTTTTCTAAAAACGCGTCGCTAAATGTATGGGGCCGCACGTCTCACGGGAGCCAACCTAAAATACAGGGAAAACCGATTACAGATGAAAGTTTTTAAATTCAAACAATTTGTTTTGTGCGCTGTCAGTAATGGCGAAGTTTTAGTCATTTTAAAATTAAAATATTACCCCGAGTATTATTACCGCAGGGATCGGGTTTATGTACCAACTAATTACAGCTCGAGAGCGACATTTCCGACGTTTTTATTTTTTTTAATTCTCTCTTTTAACAACCTCGTTTCGGTGGCAGCCATGTTTTGAAAAAATTATAACCGGCGTTATGTTTTTTTTTTTAACTATTACGTTATTATAAGTTCGCTCAACTCTGCCGCTTTAATATTTATCGATTTTGTGTAATCTTAATTGGGAAACTTTCGTTAAGCATAATTTTTTATGTATTTCAATGAAATTTTAGACGAGACGATAATTTTCGAAGTTTCTTTAATTGGTGTACGGTTAATTTTATTTGGTTTTGTTAATTTTTAAGTTTCTATCAATTTTAATATTATATAATAGTACCAATATCTAATCAACGCATTTTTCTTCAAATATTTAATGTGATTTTTTTGATTTTAATTAATCATAATTAATTAAAAATTTCATTTATGTGATGATAACATATTTTTAGAAAGAATATTTTTATATTCTGTATTTTTCAATAGATAATTAATGATGTATCATTATTTTTACATAAAAAATTTCTTGAGATTTTTTTTTTTTAATTTCACATCATACCATTTAGTTCATAATGATTTTTATTTATATCTAAAAGCATATATTATAATAAATTTTCCATCAAATAATATTGCAAAATTTTCATCAAGTAATCCATTCGCAATTTCATCTAATCTGAAAAAAAATCAAAAGCAATGATCATATATATATTTTCCCATCCAAAAAACATAATTTCAAAAAAACCGATTTTCGATCAAAAAAATTTTTTTTAATTAATCACATCACACTCAAAAAAAACCATCCAAACCCATCTTCCCACAAAACCAATCACTCCCATCACACAAGAAACTCCAAAAACGCAATCATCCCCCGAAATCACCAATCATCGAACCTCCACCCACACCCCCAAAACCACCCACACGCCCAAAAACCACACACACGCCCAAAAACACACACACCCCCATTTTTCTAATGAATGCGAAATGAGCTTGCGCCGCGGCGGCATGCGGAAAAATACACGCCGTTATTGAGCGCGCATCAATACACAATAATAATATCGGGAGACTCCGGGAGAGCAGGCCCCGGAACAAGCGGGGGCGCAAAAATCGGGGGTGGTGGGCCTCCGCCCCCCTCGGGGGCCCCGGGGGCGGAGCGCACGCACACGCGCGAGCCCGCTCATTACCACGCACGCACACCGGCCCGCGACTTTTGAAATAAAATCTTACTCACACAATTTTAAACAGCATCACCGAGAGAGGCATTTCCTTATCGATCGCCACTTTTTAACACTAGCGCAATTTGCCTCTCCCCGTGTCACTCCGCGCCGCGCCCCCCCCCCGCTGCGTGCGTCTCGCTCTGCCCCGCTCTTCGCCCCCCCCGCGCGCGGTATTATTTATATCATTATGTTTCGGGCGGTTTTTCCGCGAACCGGTTCAAGGGGCGGGCATGACCGGGAGGACTTGTATGCAAGTCGGGGTGCGTTTCTTGGAGTTTGATTGGGGATGTGTGGGTTTTTTGTAAGATTGGTTTGGTGATTAGGAAAATTTATTGGATGGTTTTTTTTAATTTGGAATTGATTTTTTTTTAATTGAATATGGGTTTTTTAAATTTATGATGGAGATACGATGCTGAATATTGGTCTTCAATAAAAAAAATCAATTTATTTTAATTGTATCTATTTTTTTCAATTGGAAACGTAATTCCCCCAATTTCCCCCATATTCCTTTTATTTAACATCAAGTTTTCTAACTCCTACCTAATTTAAACTACTAAAAATAATTAACTATAGTATTTCGCTCATATGAGCCGCAATCTTACTTCATCTAGGATCATTCAATCTTTTTTAATACTTACTATTTTATAACTTATTATCTAATTAATAATAAAAAAGAAATGCATGATTTATTCATTAAAATTGTATCTATTTTTAAAGCTTTTTATTAACTTACTCTTTTTGATATAATAATTCGATTGAGTTCATATTTTTTTTGAAAGGCATTAGAACAGGTTGGCCATTTGAACTTAATTGATTGGCCAAATAAAATAATGCATGGTTTTGAAAGGCCACACATAAATGTTGCTAAATTTAATGATACGATAGTTTATATATATACATATATTAAAAAAAAACAGCTCACAATTAAGATATTTCATTATAGATATTTAAAATTATGCCTCGAAAAGGTCAATCAACACCTTCGATTGGGTCACATATGGCCCGTGGGCCTTGGCTTGACCATTGCTGAATTAAACGTAAGTAACGGTAGCTAAAGATTTAGCAAATAATTTTTGAATAATAATTAATTAAAAAATATATTTATATAATTTTTCTTTGGATGTAAGTGCGAATTGTTGTAAGTCGAACCGTCGTTAGTCGAGAACTACCTCTAATCGAAAATGAAACCCAGCTTAGTTTATTGATAGAAATTACAATTCTTTGGATTTTTTTTGTATTATATTCATTAGTCTCATCCGTAAAATGTAATATTAGAGAGTGAATAAATTTAACAATAATAATTTAACGGAAGAATTGGAGTTGAATTTATGCTTTTAATCGGTAATGGATTACATGGATTATAATATATGATGTTGGATAAGTTGACTATTTGAAGAATTTAAAGTTTGCATTTAGAATAATCAACGTTCGTTTTTAGAAATTTTCTTGAAAATAAATCATTATTAAAATGGCATTAAAATAAATAATGTTTTTTTTTTTACGATTTCGTGATGAATGTTGCCGAATTGGCAAAAAATGTTTATTATTTGAAGATTTCGTATTGTAGATGTTTCACTCTGGTATAATAAATTAATGAAAGAAAATTATTTAATCGAAAATGAAAATTGATAATTTTATAATACTGCTTATATTAACTAAAATTTTTGTAAGATAGAGGAAAAAGGTTCACTTTTAGAATTAACAATATTCACGGATAACTTCAATTATAAAATAACTGAATAAAAATTAATTTAGTTAAAAAAAATAATTGAAAAAATGGTTTTGAACACACTAATATAATATTATATAAGACGTATTGGCCAAGATATATAAAAATGTATTGATTTCTATTTTTTCAAGACTATGTACTCTTATTATCTATTTAGGTTTTTTTTTAAATACTCTGTTGTATTTTATTTTTACCATTCTATTTTTAAAAAAGATATTGGTACCTTACCAATTTTTTATTATAATACAATAAACATTTGTGAAAATTTTACAATGTTCTTTCTTTATTTTTATTGAAAAATAATCTATTAATAATTTAGGATAGCAACGCACTCATTACTTATATCCGTATCAAAATAAAAAAAAGCATTTTCAAAGATCTCAGCTTTTAAAATTAAAGAAAAAATATTAGCATATAAATAAGAACACCACACAAATACGACAAGTACAAAGCAACAGATTTGTACTCGCACTTTGTACAAGTACAAAAGCAACAGATTTGTACCTGTCCACTAGCGTCGATTAATGTTCATATTTTCGCAAACCTAACGCGGTGCGCACATACACACACATTTTCATACAAAACGGGAAATAGTAAGATTATGCTTTTTATTGAATAGGAACCAATCGCTCATGACGTTTATTGATTCCTGAAAAAAGCGTGAAAACAGGAAGAGTGCGAAAGATCACGACAGTATATTTTTACGTCTCGACCGAAATAGCCGCCAAGGTCTTGAAATAATAACGTTGTTTACACGAGTTCACTGGAACAACGTATACACAAAAATATATGTATATATAGGTATATTCGCTTTTAGGTATTTTGTACGTATTATAATGTACATTTTCGCGAGAGAGTAAAATCGATCTCTTGACAACGTTTACGTAAAAGTTGGCGAAGTTGCGCTTAACTTTATCTCCGCTATTATTCCTTGGTTCACCATCGAACTTTTTGTACGTTCCTGTGTACATATCTATCGCTTAAAAATTCAGATAACGATATTCATTTTCGAGAATCTTTTCGAAACTTTAAAATTATGTTTTTAATTTTGTTTTATTCCTTTTTTATAATGCCGGTTTTGTTAGTTCGTTTTTGATTTTATGATTCTATGCGTTTCATAAACGAATATTCGAACAAAGGATATTGTATTCATCATATTTTATCTATTCATTTCGTTTTTAATCATTTAATTTTTTTTGAATAATGAATACTTTTGTATAAATTTTGTGATTTCGTAATCATACGTCAATCAATTGAAAAATAAGTAAAATTTAAATCTTAACCTTATTTTATATTTACTTGATGAGATTTGCCATAAGTTTTAACAAAATAAATTAAAAATACTTTTCAATAAATCTTCACAAAAACCAATAGTTTAAAATATAATAGTATAATTTGTGGGATTAAAGTATTATGTATATTTATTATTATTTTTTTTATTACCTTTGATCAATTTGATCCAATCAAAAATTATTAAATAATATTAATCAAAAGTAAAATATTTATTTTGATTGATTAAACATAAAATAAAACAATTGAAAACAACCGGAAATAGAAATTCGTTTGAAAAAACAAAGCACGTGAATTTTAATTTTTGTCCGAACGAACAAGAACGAGGAGGCTCGAGCGCTCGCAATCTATTCTAATTTGATTATTTCAATATTTGTCTAGGGCGTTCAGCAAAAGGGCGATATACCTGTTCATGTATATTAAATAAATATGGCGAAAGGGGCACGGGGGGAGGGGCGCGGGCAAAAAGGGCGGAAGGCATAAGTGCTCAACTTTGTGCCCGCGAGCGCATACGAGTCGTGTAATTAAATTGGTGGTACTTTCAAGTCGCCTTTGAAATGTATATTTATAATTTTTTGACTGTTGAAGATTTGTTGGGTATGTATGGTGTGTATTTTGCGTCGTTAACGATTCGAAATCATATTATGATATTTGTACTCGTATGTATGTCATCTGATTATGAAATTAAATTTCGATGTTATTTTATATTATATTAAAAACAAACAATCTTATTGACTGATCGATTGATGTAGTATTGACTGATCGATTGTAGTTATGTAGTCCGTTGCGATTAGAAAAAAAATGTGATTTTCAGTATTATCAGTTAATAAGTGATAAGCAAATAATTTGTTCTTAATTAATATCGATTACTTTAAAATCATGTACCCAAAGTTTAAGTACTGAGCTATCTGCTAAAATATAATGTATCGAGAATTGTATCGTTTTCAATTTCCATAAATGTTGTCGAGAATTGAAATTTAAAATTTAAAAAATAAATTTTCTGAATTAAAATATTTACATTTCAACTCTCATAGAAGTTCGAAAATGATCAGCTCTTTATCATCTGGTTTATAAAAAAAATTAAATCCCATTATGTGAATACGAAATGAAAAATATTTTTATATTATATTATATATTATTTTTTTACTCTCGATTTTCTATTTATACTTACTTATTTCAATTTTATTTCTGTTTTAGATCACTTGTTATTAATGACTCACAAATTAGATCAACATAAAAAAAAATGTTTAAAACCACTGGCGGAAGGTATTCTGGCCACAGACAAAAGTGAGAGTGAGGAAGTCTCGCTTGCTTTTCCGTCGACAATGCCTCGATGACAAAATGAAATTAACATCGAAAATCAAACGATGATGACGTCTGAAAATTGTACGAGATGAAAACGTACTTGTCATGCGTTATATAACATTAATTAACTCTTTGTGCCTACGTTTCCGTGATTCATATCTTTGTGTTTTCAAGTTATTGGACCAGATAGCGATTTTTACTATTTTTCCTAAATAAAGCTTAATTAAATCCAAAAAACAAACACGACCCAACTAAAACACCAAAAAAAATCAACAACACACCAAATCAAACCCTTTTAAAAATAATCAAATAAATCAACGAAAAAAGCACAGACAGCTCTAACCGAATCAATTACGATATGAACTTATTACCGTTCCACACACACACACACATCGAAAGGGGTGGCGGGGGAGACGCCTATTGATTTTTAACAAGCGCGCGCGTTTCGAATGCGCGATTTCGACATTCGCACACGCGAAAAAAACCCCCCACGCACACACCGAAAAACCGCACGCGTACCAACACACGCGGCCGAAAAATAACGAACCCGAATAAAAACGTATACGCCGAACCTCGGGGATGGGCCGGGGACGCGTGTAATTATATTATTTATCGGCGAGCGTGTCGGCGATATTTGTTGTTTGACGTCCCTCGGCGCTCCACCCTTTCGGGGGCCCGCCCCCTGTCATACGTCAGCGGGGCGCACGCCCCGGGCCCCCATCGGACAACACAACACATCCTCGTTTTTCGGCTGCGAAACGAAAGCCCGCATTTTAAGTGCGTAATGCGTAATCAGCGCCCGCGGCCCGGATCACCCCGGGGTTGGCCGACCCCCTTTTTTCTCATCCCGGTTTTTTGGTTGGGATCGGCGGTGTTGGATGCCGATGGTTCACCAACTCTTTTTTGGATGGGTTGTCGATCGTTGGTGGTGGGTGGGATTGAAGGTTTTGTGGGGAGTAGAGGAATTGATCTTGTTTGGGTGGTGGATTCGTTTATTGTTGTGGAAGATCGATTGAAGTTTTCAGTGTATTATTGATAAAGAAAATTGATGTTTTATATAAAATTTTGTATAGTCGAAATATGCAATGTTAGGAAAAAATATCTTGTTAGGGTTATGGATTCATTAACTGTTATGGAAGATTGATTGAACTGTTTAAAAGTTTTCAAAATATTCACTGTTAGGAAAAAATATCTTGCTTGGATGAACGATTTATTTATTGTTTTGGAAGATCGATTGAATTATTTTTAAGTTTTCAGTGTGTTGTTGATAAAGAAAATTGAAGTTTTATATAAAATTTTGTGTAGTCAAATTATGCACTGTTAGGAACAAATGTATTGTTTTGATGATGGGGTCTTGTGCGTTTTATTTATTATATGTGAAAGATCAAATTTAATGTTTTAAATTTTTCTATATATAATATTATATTGTTTACGTAAAAATTTTAAGTATTTTGAAGTTATACATAAAATTTATTATAAAATATATCATAAACCAGTGATGTATTTTTGAAATAACATTCTTGTCATAAACGATTACGATGCCTTATATTTTATTGAAATTTTCTACATAGTTTCATGTAAACGCACAGTTCTCAATACGTCAAAGGTTTTCCCTAGTTTTTCCACTTTAGATGAAAATATTCATAACTCGTTGAATCTATTTCAATAATAAAATAAATTTACATTATTAGATTAAATTGAAATGCAAGAATGTTGCATAAAATTTGAATACCTAGTTTGTGACGTTGAACTTACAAAACATTGACGTTGTTTGTATGTATTGCATTTTTACATACTCTTCTCGCACGTTTAGCACATGAAAATCTCCACAATATTTCGCGGATTTGAATACAATTTAAACACTTTTTTCACAGTTAAAAGTCACATTTGGGAACGAGCGAATTGCGTGGGAAGGCCGGGCGGTTTTCGGGAGGTGAGTGAAAATTTTGTGGGTGGATGCAAAATAAAAACGGGAGAGAACAGCCTTTACCATATGGTACAATACTTGTTTACTAGTTAGGTACAACTACATAAAGGGTCCCTTTTCATAATATTCCCGCTTTTATATCTTTTTTGCATGCCATTTTTGCGAGAGTCCGATGCGAACAACGCAAAAAAGTGCGCGAAAATGGCGGCTCGATTTTTTTTCATATTTAAAGATTTTTTTGTGGGTCAACAGCCGCGATGCTGTATATATTTTTCATCGGAGTGTGTGTGTATGTTTTCAGTTTCGCGGTGGGGAAAACAAAGGAATTTTAGCGGATGAAAACGATACTGTTCGATTCGGAACGAGCCAACGTTAGTGTTTATCAAAGATACACACATTATCCGATTCGATAAAACAATGAATTATTCATTGAATTTCGAGCCCGGTCAATTTACAATGTATTAGTTCATTATTTCTATGATTAAGTGCGTCCAATTCATCTATCGTGATGGCGGGATGTCCATTTCAATTGCGATAATTCGATTTTTCGCTTATTTATTTAATTGAATTGAATTTCAATTGATAGATTATATTTCATAATCATTTGATGTTTTCAATGTTTGATAACAGAAAATTAAATTGTTAAATTTACCACAATTCAAATCGGATAAATGTGAATCCTATACGATATAATGCATTCAATAGTTGATATGTGCAATGTTATTTTTATTACCAATCATGAATTGATTAATCATTGATAAACTCATCATTTTTATATTCGTTACGAAACAATATAAAATTGTTGTTTTCTTCGATGAGATTATTGAAGATCATTGGTGCATCTTTTTCTTTGAACATATTTACTTTAATTGTTTGACACTAATGAACTAGTCTTTCCATTGCACATTTTTCAAAATACTTATATATAATATTATACTATAGCTATGTCAATCTATTAATAATACATATAACTTTTTTAAACAGTTGAAAAATCATTATGAAAATTACTACTCTTATCTATGAAATAGTAATATACACCCAATCTTCTTTTTACACAGAAAATATGTTTCAGAGACTACCCTGTGAAAAAAAGGATGGTAATCATATAAAAATTGGAGATAGATTTCATCAGTTAGATAGAACTTCTATTTCAGTATAATTAAAAAAAATGCGTAATGTGGAAAATTTTCTCTGTGCGAAATCATAAAAAAAAAAATTTTTTTTTTTAAATTAAATAATTATTATTGTATATTCTGCACCGAATCTTACCATTGTGGCATAATAATATATATATATGTATATATTTTTTAATTTTTATACCGTGTTAAAATGAAAAAAACAGTGTAAAAAACAATCAGTTCTTCTCCTTAAACCGTGTTATTTCAGAACCGCACAAAAATAAAACAGGTTATATTCAATAAGCACTAAACACCAACTAAGCACGTCCCGATAATCACGCATTTAAAACACCAACTTTCAGCAATACGTGCGCACCTTAACCTCCCCACCTCCCCCAAAGCTCGAGACTCCGAGTCCGTTCGGTTCGAAGTCTCAACGGGTCGTTTCCGTAAAATAAGAGTGCTGATGCTGAAAAACGATAACTAGTATTAGGGCTGCTAATTACTGTTAAATCGGCCATTTAACCGGGGACGGGGCGGCCGTTGTAATCTTCAACCACCGACTTCCAACCACCGGGGGGTGTCGAGGGATGGCGAAGAGGAGGCCTCGTTGTCGTCGTGGTGCTTTTGCATACTTCGTTTTTGTCGCCGAGGACCTGCCCGTACTAACGATTAAAAGATTAACCCCCGGGAAAAACTCGGAGGACCTCCCAACCCCGCTTTTAGGGGAGTTTTCCGTTTTTCGTCGGTGTGCGTGGTCCGAGTGAATTCGGTCGTTTTGAAGGTTCAATGGCGTCGTTGACGATTTCGTAGTTGGCTGGATGTCGGTGTCGTTGTTCGGATTACATTTTGTAATGTGAGGATTGTTTGGTTGGAATTGAACTGTTTGTGTCGATGTTTGATGAAGTTGTTAATTTTTTTGGATTGGTGGTTGAATGTATTTGAGATAAACTGATCAAATTTGTATACATTCCAAATAAATTTTTAATTATTCTTCATACACTTTTGGCACGTTAAAAAAAAATCATCAATAATCTAAGATTATGAAAAGTTGTTAAATATTTTTTCTCAAATATTGTATGTATTATAAAAAAATACTTCAAAATTTCAGAAATGATACTTTGAGATAAATTTTCAATTGAAAAAAGAACATGTTTTTCTTATTATAAAAGGAAATTTCCGCGAAATCGAACCATTTTCTCTTTATATATTTTGTATTTGTTGTGTTTGCAAAAGAAATGCTTTGAGAAACTTTTGATATTAAATCGTGTTAAATGATCCAAATTCATAAAAATGTTCTATGAAATTCATTAAATTGTATTCATTCATCAATATTTACATCCTACGAAGGAAAATTCATAAAATATTAATTCGCAAAAACGTATTTGTGCGCACGTTTTTGTTTTAATTCAATTTGTACGGAACGTTATAAATAAATGTTTGCTCTTTGAATTTTGAAACGAGCTTTCTAAACAAAAATAATTATTTAACCTTTTGAAACTTGACAAAGTAAATTCGTTACGTTTTCACAACAAAAAAAATAATAAACGAACAATATTTCGAAATGATCCCGTGTAAACGTCAATTCGCAGAATCTCTTACTCGCACATTTGAATGGAACAACACGGATTCGTGTTCTGACGCAGGAAAAATAATGTATTTTCTAAACATTATAATATTATATTTTTTGGTCGTCGAAAATATTTACTTAAAAAAATGTTCTCAAATCAGAAAAGGGTAAGTCCAATTTTTATTTATTGTTATTACGAAAATTAATTCTGTAACAATAATGCGGTTTATAAATTTTGAAAAAGTTTTCGAAGAAAGACGTTCAAATTTATTTGAATTGATTTCAGTTTGAAATTTACTTATTTTTTTTCACCAAAAATTGATTTCTTTAATGGGTTATTATGGAAAGATTAAATGTGTTTATAGCTAAAATTTTCATCTCAAATATGTTATTTCTTCCCTACAAAAATGTTACAAAAAGTCAACGATGAAAAAATGAGCACATTTAATTAACGGAACAATCGTCGTTTTGCGCAGAGTAGCGAAAGGTTCACGCAAAGATTTTTACTACATTGATAGTATTTTTTTGAGCGAAAAAGGAACAGGTGGTTGAACAACTCGACGCCGGTGTCTTGACCTTTAAACTCCGTTGGAAAATAATTAAAATTTCCTCGGAAAAGCCAATATTTCATTCAACAAAATTAGCCGCCCAAACGAAAATCACACATTCAAATTTCGCACCTCATCAATACCCACGTCATATTTTTAATCTTTGAATACAAATTTTTTTATCAATATTTGATTGATTTGATAATGTATAATTTTCAATATTTATATTAAAATTCAAGAAATTTTTATTTATTTAATTTTTTTTATATTGTGTGGATAGGTGATACATTTTTAGAGTTTTTCATGAGAATTGATAACTGCAAAGATTTTCCATTGCTTTTTTCAATAAAATATTTGCGAAACTGTTTTATCAAATGAGAGATTTTACACTCGTTTTTAGAATCAAATAGTTAAACATCCATATGAGGCAATCGTATGAATTATGAAATTTTTTTACTAATCTTGTCATACCTATGATTTGAACCATTGTTATTATGATTGATAATACAAGTAGCATACCCACTAACTAGCATTCATTTCAATAATTTTCAAAAAAAAAATCAAAACCGACACATAAATCCTATCATCTTTAAAATCTCATCGACACGTCCGTATTTCAAATTTTCGCGCCGACATGCACGCCGCCATAATCGCGGTCCGAAACAGCGGCGCGAAACGAATGCAAATACGGCCATAGCCCCGCGGACGGATATTAATTTAAAAATAAATCCGGGCGCAGAGCGCGCGCGCGAGGGGCGCCAACGCGAGGGGCAGGGGCGCTAGTAAAAAATGCGTAGTTTTAGCTAATCTGCATGGGTTTTGCGCAGAATTTGCGCTCTCTCTGAGCGGGGAGGCTTCGGGGGTGAGGCTCCAGCGCTGGGCGGGGGGAGGCTTTTTTAACGAGGGCGGGATGGATTTAGGATACGCCGGGGGACGGGAAAATGGGGGGCGGAAAAATCGGCGGGACGGGCGCCGAAAAGTGGCAGGGGGGGCGGCTTTTATGTTTTAAACCTAGTTTTTAGGCGGCGGGACGGGATGCGAATGAAAGTGGGTACATCCCGGGTGAAAAATTATACGTTGCTTTGTGTGCAGGGGGGGGAGTTAAGGGGGTGCGGTGTGGGGAGGGTGGCGCGCTCGGATGAAATATACCCGGAGCGAGAGCGCGCATGCCTATGTATTGTGTCGTACATAATTGTGAACTTTTGTAGATTTTCTCTTTTTGCTTATTATTTCTGTTTGTTGTGTAGCGGCAGCGCCCAAAGGGGAGCGCGGGGCGCGACACAACGCAGGGGCGCAACCGCTTTTCATCCCCCCCTCCCCCCTTTTTATACCCCTCCGCCGTTTTCCGTTCCCCTCGTTTGCTCCAGTTCGCCTTCTGCGTACGGGATCAACCTATTTTTATTAATCCGCATACAATGTGTTCGGGATGAACGATCGCGTATACGTCGGCGTTCGACCGATTCGTGCACGCCCGAATTTTATTCGTTTTTTTTGAATATTTTCGGATTCCTAGTTCGTTCTTCGGACGAATACTAGTTCAACCGTAGAAGTTATGGCGGCGTCTTACTAAAGTCATGTTTTTATATTGAGGAAAATTTATTTAAATTTAAAGCATTTTGTTTAAAATAATATTTATATTAATTTTTATGATTCATGTTTATTTTAATTTGATGAATTTTTATCAGTTTGATTTGAAGTTCGTATCAAATAAACTATATATAAGATAATGCACATATTAATCAATTTGTATATCCAGATGATACGAAAATACTTGAAATCATGTAAATACAATATTTTTGATATATAAATTCAACGAATTAATATTTATTGTATAATTATTATTTTATAACTGAATTTTCACAATTATCATATATTTTTGCATAAAATTTCGCTTGAGAACATCCTAAATTTTCATCAAGTAAACATCCTATTTCATCAAATGATAATTCAATAATCAATCAACCGTAACATATACATCACGAAAACACTCACATCCAAAATTCCCGATTAATCCCGAAAACAACAACCATACACCCTCCCTTTCTACGAATCCGGAGAAATTTCCGAAACACTTCATTAAATTTTTCATCAATTTCACGGCACACTCACCGTAGCGGACGCCGATCGAATCACACACGACACGTGCAACAAGACACAAACCGGCACCCGAAAATAAATTTCCGCAAACGCCTCGATAATTACACGCCCCTGCCCCCCCCATCTCGAAATAATTGATTAGCGCTCTTCGGCGGAAAAGTGCGCTCGCAAAAGTCCGCTTTTGATGTGGGCCCACGGAGCGTGAGCGGCCCGTCATCGTCATCGTCATCGCAATTCCATCGCATTGCGGATTATCCGTCATGCGAAAAAAGGATTTTAATTGAAAGACGCGCCCCGCTTCCCCCACACGCGATCGGAGCGCGATTCGATTACTGTGAGCACAATGGTGCGTATGTTTAATTCCCGTTTTTTCGCTTTGATTGTTTTTTAATTGGTTTTTTTTTATTTGGATTTTGTTTTTTTTGATGTTGTGAGAGATTTTTGAGGTAGTTGAGGGTGGATGGGATGAATTTATTATGGGGTGGTTTTGTAGTTTGTTGTTGAAGACGATGAAGTTTTGTGGGTTCGATGATATTTATTTTTAATTTTTTCGCTTTGATTGTTTTTTAATTGTTTTTTTTTGATGTTGTGAGAGATTTTTGAGGTAGTTGAAGGTGGATGGGATGAATTTATTATGGGGTGGTTTTGTAGTTTGTTCTTGAAGGCGATGAAGTTTTGTGGGTTCGATGATAATTTTATTTTTTTTATTTTTTTCGCTTTGATTGTTTTTTAATTGTTTTTTTTTTATTCGGATTTCGTTTTTTTTTAATGTTGTGAGAGATTTTTGAGGTTGTGGGTGGATGGGATGAATTTATTATAGGGTGGTTTTGTAGTTAGTTGATAATTTTTTTTTAAGTTTTCATTTTTTAGTATTTTTATATATCATACGTATATAAAAAAATTGTGTTTTTTTATATTAATGATTTTAATTAATAATATTGATTGCATGAAAAGTTTTTTATGTTATTGTTCAGTTTTGTTTTGTAACATGTTAAGAGATGGATGTGATTAACATTAGGGAGGCCAAATTTACCGGTAATTTGGTATTTTTTTTACTAATTACTGTTAAATCAAATTTGGTATAAAAATCGCGAAAAACCAGAAAAAATAGCAAAAAATTAAAAAAAAATTCCCAAATTAACAACATTTTTCGAAAATATTCGAAACGAAACTTTTTTTATTTACCGGTAAATTACCGAACTTTTGTGTAAACTGATTTACCGGTAACGGTCTCCCCAATTAACAAAAAATGTATTTCGGTTCGAGACCGAAAAGAGAAAAGGATTAGTTTCACAATCAATGTTCAACCTCTTCAATAGTAACGTTTGGTTTCATAACAGTATGGAACAAATGATATATGTAATAATTCAATTTTTTTTAACTTAAACAAGCACGTGTTGCGATCAATTATCAGACAGACTACTATATTTTCTTTTCATCACACGTGATAAAGAAAAACCCTTAATTTTACCATGATATAAAAAAATCACTTTTTTATACATTATATAAGTTGACAATGAAGATATTAAAAAACCTCAAAATCCAATAAATCAAAAAAAAAAACAAAATCCACAACACTCCACTTGTAGCGACCGTACACGTACAGGGGTGGGTAGCGTTCGGGACGGGCGCCCCTTCATAACCGCGGCCCACCCACACACACGTTCCATATCCGCTATGTAATGTTTAATTTACCCTTTTATTTACTTTTTGCCATGTTTTTTGTCATGTACATTCGCCGGAGCCTGCGCCCCCGGCCCGGATGCCCCCCCAGGCCCCCGCGCCCCCCCCGTCCGCGGCTTCCGCTTCCATCCGACTAATCATATAAAACGTACACAAATTTTTCGCACAAATACAGGCGCGGTGCGCAGGTGGGCCCGCAGCCCCCCGGTTGACCACACACCCCCTCTCAAAAAACGGGATATAAAATTATAACGGCGTTCGGATGACGCACGTTGAGCTTGTGTGTGTGTATTTTTCGCGTGAGGGGTGCAGATTCGAAATTCGCATTTTCGCAATTATCGGGTTAACTTAATTTTTTTTTTGTGTTTTTCTTTTTTCATTTTCCTCTCGTTTGAACTTGAAAATTTCACGTAATTTGATATTGAATGATACGTATTAACAAATTTGAATTCAAATAAAAAAAATTGATAATTTGATCAATTCGAGTTGTTTGCTAAATTAATGTAATTTGATAATATCTAATATTGTTAAGTGTCTTTTCTAATTTCCTATTTTTGAATTGAAAAAAATTACTTCTGAAAAAAATTATATTACACCCATCCCCCAATTTGTCCAGTACTCGTTTTACGTAGATTCAAATATTTTTTTTAATACGCGTAATTTGAATTTTTTTACTAAAAATATAAGAAAAAACAATCATTGTTCACGGAATTTCTAAATAAAAAACCAATCATGATCAAACAGTGTTCTCCTCAAAATTTAGAAGAATTGATTAAGGGCGACTTGATTAATTCCGTGATAGTCGGAATTTAGTTGATTTTATTTAAATGATGCCAATGTGTTTTAGATAACTATATTTACCAAAAGTTTGCCACTATATACACGAATTCATCATGATATAATTTATTGATAACCGTTTACGTATGATGCTAGTATAGTAGTATTGCGACGATTTTTTGTTTTTTCGCCGAGCGGAGTACACGCGTGATTCAGATAATGAGTTAAATAAAGTTTTCAATCCATATAAATTTTTTTACTGTCATTAGATGGAATAGGAATATGTGTAAAAATGTATTACATTTTTTAATTAAAATATTTACAGGAATTAGTATGAAAGCCTTAAGAATCTGAGTATTATTTTAAGGATTTTATATTAAGTTAACGACTTTAAGTTTTAAGATAAATTAAAAATAATTATTTCGCAGACATCTAATAGTCAGTATGGATTTAAAGTCTCTATTTCTCTGGTTTTTACTTAAGAACTTATTAAGGATATCATTACGGGTAAATCGATTTACCGGTAAATGACCCATAAACAGTTCGGTAATTTACCTGTAAATTTTTAATATTTACCGGTAAATAAATAAATAAATAAATATTTTGTATGTTTCGAATATTTTTGTACAAGTTGTTTGTTTGTTTTTTTTTTTTTTTTTAGGAAATATTTTTTAGAATGTTTGGAAAATCGGTTTTTGTAAGTGTACGGTTTTTGTTTGAATAAAGTCTTTTTTCGTGAAAAGTATTTTAGGTTTTACGGTTTTTTCGGCTTCTCGTTAGTTTTTCAAAATTTATTTTACCGGTAAACTTCCGTTAAGTCGGAAACCAGATTTTTATTACTGGATTATTTGTTAATTAAATTTTCTGTAAATCTGACATCCCTAGAACTTATTGCATGTTATTGAATGAGTTCATAGTCTTTTTTTTACACGATTCATCTATCACGAAAATAGGGAGATTGGCGAATTAAAAATGATTTTTTTTTTACTAATAACACTCATAACGTTAAAAATAACTCAAAATCATAATTTCTTTATAAATTTCAGTAAAAAAATAATTTTAATGAATCATAACAAAATCCATGATTTAGATATAACAATTTTGTATAACTTAAAAATAAAATAGTAAAACATCCCGCAGATCAAGCTCATCCAACATTTCCCCGATTTTATCATTCTCATTTAATCGATCGGTTCGTTTATGATCTCTATAGTTTATTAACGATTAAAAATAAAATAAAATAGAGAAACATCCTTCAGATCAAGCGCATTTTGATCCGGCACCCCCCGCAAGTATTTTTTCCCGATTTTATCATTGTTATTTGATTGATCGGTTCGTTTACGATCTCTATAGTTTATTCGCGATTAAAAATAAAATAAAATAGCAAAACATCCCTCAGATCAAGCGCATTTTGATCCGACACCCCCCGCGAGCATTTTTTCTCGATTTTATCATTCTTTTTCGATTGGTCGGTTCGTTTACGATCTCTATAGTTTATTCACGATTTTATTAAAGCGGTCGCGCTGCAGCTGAAAAACGCATGAATATTGGACGGATTCGAGTCCGTCAGCTTTATGGCGCTTTTCGCGGATCGGCACTTTTTGCGAGTCCGTTCTTGCATCTGCGAATGTGTTTTGTCGGCGATTGCACGACCGAGTTTTGGATTTTGGCGGAATCTGGTGTTAACCCGTTTGGGGAGGGTTTTTTATGTGCTTTTGAGGCTTGTGGCTGTTCGGTTGATGATATTTTTAGGGGTTTGTTGAGGAATTTGTTCTGTGTGGTGTATAAATGCGAAATCGATTTATGAATATTGATGAGTGTTGTTGATGGAGAGGTAGTAGTTTTTAGGGGAGAGTTTGTAGTTTTTATGCACTGCTAGTTTGATTCGTTGTGTTTGATAATGGGTTTATTTTTTTAAGGTTTATTTTTATAAGATAATAGCGGCTTGTACCCGGCGATGCTCGGGACTCTGTGAAAATATAATAAATTGTGTATCGATTGTAATTATTATCACAATTAATCGCGACGCCGGTACATTATATTATAATTTGTATGGTGATCGATAGAAAAAACTGAAATGAGAAGCGATATTAAAAAACTGAATGCTTACTTAGCTTCTTCGGATTTCAAAGCACATTCTTGCCAAATTTAGTGAAGATTCGTCAATCGGTTTAAGAGTTTATTGAATACATAAATACATAACATACACCGATCGAGTATTATTTATATAGATTAATTGTAGATGTACCGTGAAATATATTATAATATTTAAACGAGTTTATTTATTTATTTTTCCTCATAATATATCACATAAGTCATTACAAATATTACAAAAAAGTATTTTTGGCATGAACATAAAAAATATTTTGAAAATAAATGTCAGATACGTAGTTATTTTTTCATTTTTCTCACAAAATATGAATTGCAGAGTAGCTTTTAAAATGCTAAGTATATATTTTTAGATTGCAATAGATTGAATGAATGATATATTTTTAGATTGAATGTCAAAATATAGAAATACAAATTAGTTTTCAAATTGGACAGTAAAAATGTTTTAAATGTTAAAAATATTCCTTAATTCACAGTAATTAACTTTTCACGTACGCGTAAAAATGGAATGCATTTATTTTTTTATAATTACAGGGAATTATTTTAAAATATAATATAATACCTACCCTTGTACGTAATAATTAGGGTTTAAAACAATACTTAAAAAATACATAAATTGAGAATCTATTTTAAAGTTGGATTTTTTTCGTATCCAAAAAATGTTTGATTCATCGATTATTCAAATTGAAATTAAAAAATAAATCGAATCACATTTACTTTCTACAATCAAATCTTAATAAATATAAAAAGAAAAATATCATTTTAACAAATATGAAGATGAATAAATTGCTTTAAATATTAAAATTGAAAAAATAAAAGACTTTCCGCGAACTGATCAAAACATTATTTAAAAAAGCCAAAGGATCTTGATTAAATATAAAAAATAAATTGGAATTTTTCGCCAAAATTAACAATATTTATATTAAACGATCTGTTTTGATGCGAATAATTATGTTTGTGTATGTACTGTTGTTTTTGCAAATTGATTAAAAATACTCGAAATTTAGGACGTAGTTAAAGGTTCAGGGTCGCACGTGTGTCAGAGCTTGTTTACGTTTTTAATGTGAAAACTAAAAGAATCCAGCAAATGCGAAATTAAAATATTCGTTCGAAAATTATAAAAGCTTTCCGAAAATTTTTGCAAATGCAATATGGCGGCGTGCGGAATGGTATTCGTAATGAAAAACTTTTGTAATATGTTTCGTTTCGTTTTTATTTTCAAAGCGTTCTGTATTTCAATAAAATTATATTACAAAATGAATTTTTCACATTTTTTTGTATTACATTTGAAAATAATTCATTCATGAACATAAATTCTTAGAAAACGAAAAAATTACAATATTATTGCGAAACGGTAATTATTTTCAAACATTCTTTTTATCGTCGAATTTTCAATATTCAAATACAAAAATAAATATTGTTTGTAATTATTGTAATTATATTATTTGCAATTAATAAATAAAATATAATTGAACCAAAAATAAATTTCAGAAATATTGTGAGACATCTTTCGGCAAAATTTAAAACTATCAAAACTAAGTCGGAAAATCTATGCAAATTAAATGAAAATTCCGGGAAAATTTTAGAGAAAAACATATAGGTGACATAAATAAGATCAGAAAAATAGTACTGAGAGAAATTGAAATTTTAGAATCAGTTCAAACATGAATATTTAGTGAAATTGTCAATAGATCGGCTTCATCTATTTTATATTATACGAATAGCATTCATATTTAGTTTGGAACTCTATCAATAGATTACATTGACTTATTAAATATTTTTACTTTATTTATTATTCATTTTCCATTGAATAATCACTCTTTTAATCAGTGGATGGAAGAATTAAACAATAAGATAAATTTTCAGTTTTATTTATTTTGATTTTTCATAATATTCCTCACATACGTAATATGTTTTCTATACGTGTATGAAATTACACATACTAAAAGATATAATTGTTCACAAAATATCATTTTATAATTCAATATACATATTAATTCCATTACTTTACTATGGTAACGTTATTTAAATATTTTACACCTAAACGTACACATCAAAAGCTGAAAAGGCAAATATCATATTGACAAAAAACATTTTTTTTAGGTATTCAACAATATTTACGCAGCATCTTAGTATTTGATTTCAATAACAATTATTTCGCTATATGAAAACAAAATAACTTTATGAATTTGACACGAGACTGTTTCTCGTTCATCATAATGGTGTGTGTAATGAAAACATATCAAAATGTTACAAGTTCATTTATCCTAATAATAATTAATCAATGTAATATAATACGCTAAAACTTATTTTTGACATAGTCAATATTTAGGTATATACAGTTTATTAATTAATAATTGGTGCAATATACGAAAAATATACTGTGATTTGCTTAAATACTTTTTTCTATAGAGATATTCAGCATTGTTTAATGCCATGTCATGAGGATTAAAGGAAAAGGATTAACAACAAACTTTTGTTTACAATAATTACAATTTTTGGACGGGTAGCAAATAAGTATGAAAAACGACACGCATTGAATTTTGTGAAGTTCAAATTACTATCTAAAAATAAAACAGGAACTTTTAGTACATAAAAATGTGCATGGGAGACATGTGGATCATTTTACAATATCTAGCTAATATAATAAATATATAAAAATCAATTGGGAAAAATATTGTTATTTTATATTTTAAAAGCTTCTGTTGAAGATTGCATTTTTATTGCTTGATTTTTTCACACAAATTTTGTCAAGGTAAATTTTCACTTACATATTCATATATGTATGTTATGGGGTTTATTAGAAGCGACATTGATGCATTTCAGTAACACGTAAATCTAATTTCAAACTGTGGAAGTTTATGAGAATACCAGTGAATTTCTATCTATAAATGTTACTATGTAAAACTGATTATACACTAACTACGTTTACGTTACAGTACCTAAACTGATTGCGTTCATAACAACCATTACAAGTTTATGGGTCGATGAAAAAATGATAAATGACTATGTTTAAAAATATTTAAAATTTTATCATCCAAATAGTGTGATGGAAAATGCAGATATGGTTTAATATAGAATATTTCCTTATAATATCAGTATAATTCTGAGTAGGAGGAGGTGGTCTCGATAAAATTACATTATTTTACCAATAATTCAAAACATTCCTGTCATTACAGCTATTTTACATATCAAAATAAGAATTTATATAAAAAACATTCTTTTTAGGATTTATACACAAAATTGAAAAATTTTCTAATGCATCTTATATACATTTTTTTCGTTTAAAAAATAACAAAATATAAACGACATAAGACTTTGAAAAATTGCCAAAAAATTTCGCAATTTATATATTGAACCTATACAATAATTTTTATAAAATTTGGCACAACTACACGACAGACGAAAATTTAGCTCGGCACACCGTCCTCCGGTGAATTCAAAGAACCTTCGACCTCTTCGGTGACCGTGATCAGAGGAGGCGGCAGACCCTGCTTCTCCCCATTGCTTTCCATTGGCGAATTTTCATTGTTCAACTTCTCAAACTTTGGAGACAAAGTAGGGAGCATGTTCTTAGTCGTCTGTTTCAGTGTCGTGTACAAATCGGGTGTTATTATCGGCAACGATGCTCTTTTGCTTCTTGCACCTGCTGCTACCGCTGCTGCTGATCCACCTAATAAAGGAGATCCGGAGGCTATATCCCCAGGGTAGCAATCCATGCTACTCTCTTCTTCTATGACGTCGAAGCCGTCTTCTTTTATGTCTTTCTTGTCATTAATGGGATCATCATCAATCAATCTAGGTGGTAAGCTGTCGGCTCTGTGAAAACTAGATTTATCATGATTAATCTCAACTACTGTTTGCTCCTTTCTTACGGTTCCGTTACCTAATTGTCTTTGTTGTTCTTGATATCGTTCTTCGTCCGTATCAGAGGAATGTACACTATCGCTATTCGCTATTACTCTCATCTTGGAAACATTTTCTATTTTATCTTGTAATTTATGCAGACTGACTTCCCTGGCTTGTATATCTGAAAGCAGCGGTCCATCGGTGGATCCTTCGATATTGTATTCAGGGGTTTTGATTATTTCGTCTCCAGCTATAATAGAGTCTTGTTTGAAAATAGCAGCCGTTATTACAGGTTTATCGGGATCTGTAGGTGTCTTGGCTACAAGTGGCTCTCTAGATGATTCATAAGGTATATAAGTTTTAGGCGGTAAAACGTATCCAGGATAAACAGGATAGCCATAGTGTCCTTGTTCGTATCCAATTTGATTGCCATACGTGTAGCTGGGGTTATGCGAACTGTTCGAAGATATACTTAAATCCGAAGTAGACA
Source organism: Hydropsyche tenuis (assembly GCA_009617725.1). Lineage (NCBI taxonomy): Eukaryota > Metazoa > Arthropoda > Insecta > Trichoptera > Hydropsychidae > Hydropsyche > Hydropsyche tenuis. Next base: position 272,158 of record VTON01000002.1, read on the forward strand.
AGCCAGTGTTGCTGTTGCCTAAAGGTTTCTGCTGACTTCTAGATTCTGAAGCATTTTCAGGTTCATCATCTGTATCAACGGACGCATGTCCCGGAAGCGGCGATCTGTGTACCTGGGCTCTCTGCTCCGGAGATCTCGTTCTGAACTTATCAGCATTGCTCTGTTGCACTTCAACAACAAAAACTCCATCATTGTTAGGAGAATATTTCATTTTAGTTTCTCGAGCTCCATGAGCAATATCCTGAAAACGACAAAACAAACATTAAACCAAAACAACTTACAAAAACAAAAACAACAATATATCAAACAATCAAAAAACAATATAATCTAAAAGCGAGCACGATAAAAAATGATATGTATCAATCGAAGTTGAAGTGTAACAACAACAAGGAGGAGCGTCATTCGATAGTCAGGCCGCGTCTGTAATCTAATTTGACTTTGACAAATGGGGTTGAAGAGTATATATACACACCCACGCAAAAGCATCGATATGATACAGGGGAGGATGAGACGAGGTGGCACGAAGGTGATGTATCATAGAGTAATGGACGTCTCATCTGGGACCAAGGTCCTGCTTGGGGTTCTCAATTAGCGAACGCGCTCCTCTCAGTGACTATCATACAATATATCGTACGCGGATCCCATTAATGTGGAATATATTGTTGATGAGCTTATTGCTAGTGGCCCTGAATACGAATGGGTGCTGTGAGAGGGTCGGATACCCTCGCCGTTATTATGCCACGTTTGTATGCAAGGGAACCAACTTTTTTATGCGTTTGCATAATGTGCGTTATCGCTTTTATCATAGGTGCAATAGTTTTTTTTTATATGAAATGGTAGATTTGAATGTCGTTTCATTGGTTTTGATATGAATGCATCGTTAAAAAAAATGTATTATAAAGAATTTTTTCTTTGTTGTATTATAATTTTTTCCATGATTGTATACATTTTCATTTGCAAAAAAAAAATACAGCAAAAGTAGTATTTTTCGATACGAATTATTCTGTTTGTTAAATAATTCTCTTTCGTTTCTTTCAATGGAATAAAAATAACATTTACTTATATTATATAATTTTCATCGTTGATAAAATTATTCAAAAAAAAAAAAGAAGTAATTTTCTTCAAAACTTTAAATCTTCAAGCACTTAATCATATTAATTCTTACATCAACATATAAACGAACTCCGATATTCTTTAAAAACACAAAGATCAATCAAATTCCGTATTCATTTTTCATTACTCTTAAACGTCCCATGGTACCCGTTTTGGAACGCATTCAATCAATCATCCGACTTTGTCGATCTCGCATCATGCAAATGCTACAGTTCAGACTCAGATGAGGGTTAAAGGTTGGCTTTGCGCCACAGTACATATCAATTTTCATTTCCGTATGCTTGTCAAAATATCACATCATAGCCGTAGGATAGAGTTCAGCCATAATAAATCGAAAAGTTTCGGTCCGAACTCCGATAGGTAAGTTTCGGAACTCGAATTCGACAGCGTCATAAATTTTTAAATTTTCAAACTTACGTCGATTCCGATATGGACAAATATAATCGTATTTATGTTATATATAATACTAACGTTTCTGACTTCTGTTTCAACAATTAAATGGTTGTTCTTCAGGGTCATCGTGATGATGGATCCATTAGCTGGAGGCGGATGCATATCTCCATTATCGTTTGTTTCGTTTCCTGTACCGCCACCGGAAAATCCAGATTCTGCAGATTTCAGCTGAAATTGATAAATAGATGGTTTGAAAAAAAAATCTATTACAAAACACTTCCAAAGATTCACAGTACGCATCAATGATTTTTTCGGTCGTCAGAATTCCCATGATTAAGACATATTAAGAAACCGGTACAATACTTTACGTTTTAACATCCCGCAGCGGCAAAAATAAAATATTTAAAAGCAAAGGAAAAAGGACTAACCCATATATGGGACGATGTAAGTGCCGTATGTGAGGTTTAATGAGCATTCGAACAGAAGCTCCGAACGAGTTACGTGATTACGTTGCTCTGAAGCGAAATGCCGTTATATGAAGAATTTCAAATTTTTCGGGTAATTAACCAGATTTTGAATATGCTATTTGAAATATGTATGTTATTTTATTAAAGAAAATTTTTATGTATATTTTTATTAAAATAATTTAAATTATTTGAAGAAATTTCCATTTTTATCATGACTTTAAATTTTCTTTTTGTTGAAGTATTAAGTTGATATTCTTTATAAAAGAGAATTGTTGAAGAAATTCAATAATTTTTATCACTAAGTAAGTAAGTATAGCTTGTTAATATAAATAAATTTACCTATGATATAAATGTATACAATCATGGAAAAAACTTTTGAGTACCCTTAATTTTTTAATCCAATTAGGGAAATATGACATGAGTAGACCTTTCGTAATATCCTATGTTCATTTATAATATTTTGGGATCCTTTATATGGTATAAATTATATTATATAAAACATTTTTGTTCAAATTTTTTAATTTTTTAAATTTATTAACAACTTGCTTGATGAGTTATATAAAAATATAACACGAATAAGAGAAAAAAAGTACATGATATTTTTGCTTCAAACACATAATAAATTATTTAACACCAAAGCTAAAAAACACATATAAAAAAGGCTATATATATTTATTTCAAAATGCATTCAGTTTTAACATATTGTCGACCATTTTGAAAACGTGTCCAAATCCGACAATTTTAATGCGTACCGATAAGCCGCGGATTTGTGGAATACACACACACAATAACGGCGCGGGTTTCATGCACGGCCAAATGTGGAAAGTTTCAGTTTCCCGATTCTATTATTCAGCAAAAGCAGCGTGCGACCGACCGGCATCGAATGGCGATTCGTTCGGTCGACCGCGAAAAAATATTCGAAAATGAAGCGGTGAAAAAACCGCGAAAACGAATTAAACCGCGGAGTATTTTCGATGCGATTAAACAATGCGAAACGGCCGATCTGTATATATAGATATAAGTTCGTTTGGTTTATTTGAAAGCTGCGATATAAATTTTTTTTTAAATAATTTTTTTTTATACCTATTATATATAAATGATCCTGAAAATTTAATCGTGAATAAAGCCGATAGAGTTACTAATAAATTGGTATTAAAATTGAGGTTTATATATGAAAACTAATTTTGAGATAATCTCGAATGGTTTTCGTATAATGATATGACTAAAAAGTTCATTTTCCATTATAAATATAGCGCTTGATCCAAGTAAAAAATAAAAAAAATATTTAATAACAATTCAATATTGACATTAATATTATTTTATTTTTCGAATAGATTATGCAACAGTCGTTCTTTTTCCTGTTTCATATTGAAGCTGAACCTTTTTCAGCTACCAGTCCCTTTTTCCTTATGGTTTCGTGCCCGGGTAAATTGCTTGAGGGCGAGATAATAACCCTTATGCGAGATTGTATAATATCAATGTTATACTCGTTTCATAACGCGTTTAACCCTTGTGTAATGTTCGCCGTATATGTGTGTCTTGCACTTTAATCAAAAGCTTTTACTTTATTGTGCGCGTTTGTGCTTTCTTTTGTGCCTTTTGAATGATAAACGTTGTCGATTCACATTTTTTGTGCATTGTGATTTATGAATGAAGGCTTTTTATTTGTCCGAAACGTATTTTTTCGTGTTGAATTATTAGATCAATAAACAGTGTATTTTTAAATGGAAATTCGAATTTTTGGTTATCTGGAATCTGCAGATAAAATCGTGGGATTGAAAACAATACCAACGTATTTATTTCGAGTGCATATAATGGACACGAAAACCGAGCAAATTGTTCGCTCGTTTGATGTAATGATCGGTAGGGTTTTTTAAAGTGCAGTTTGAAAACCGCATACATAGCAGTCGGTGTACTTTTTGGAAGCAACTAAGCCGACTAGCCGAGGAATTCGGCCCTCCTACGAGGGCCAAAAGGGCGATAACCTAACAAAACGAACATCCTCCGAAGCGAGACGCTGACTTTTTACCGCGCGAATTTCAAATGTGACTTGAAGCTTTCGATATGAGAGGCATTCGTCGTTCAGTTTTATGTTGTAAACGTAGGTTTTTTTTAATTAATTATTGAAAGATATTCTTAATCTTTATTTTCCCTTAAAATTTTCTTATATTATGAGTTCTTATTTAATTATCTACTCAATATCTTCATTTTTCATATTTCGATTGAGTTAATCTTATTTTAATTATTATTGAAAAGTTTCATTCAATATCACGCGATTTCGCAATAAACCATCAATGCGTATATCTGACATGAGAATTTCATAATAATCTTCATGTTGTGTTGAAAAATACAATAGAGAAAAAACAGTATACAGTATTCAGTCATCCCTCAGATTACACGGTACTTGGTTCACGTGATTTTGATCTCAGGTTAAAAATTTCATTTTTTATAAAACATGTAATTATATTGCCGTTACGATTCCTGCACAGCTTAAATTTCGAAAATTTCATTAACACTCGTTACGAGAAGTTAAAAAATCATTCAAAAAAGATTTTACAACCATTATCACTATAAATCAGAACAATTAAAACGAATCTAATATTAATGTAATAAATACTTAAAACAAACATTTTTACATAAAACGCACCTCTTTCTTTTTCATAGACTCAACATACAACATTCCGATTTTCACGCTGACTTGCAAAATCGATCGAAAATCCGCATCATTGCACTCAATACCAGCCCTCGATCCCTTTCAATCATCATACAGACAAAAAGCACGTATCAATCCAAGAACCGACCCACTCAAACCATCTCTGATATGACTCATGTGACAGGAAGGCCGATTAGCGTGTTCACATCCGCGGATCTTGTCGCTGCATCTGAATGCACCGACGCCAAATTAGAGTTGCACATTTTGGCGGTCGGCGAGGGCAACGACCCCTATTCAACGAGTGCTTTTGCTGGTTTTTTTGGCGGTTGAGTTGCATGCTGTGTAGTCACTAGACGATGAAGTGCTGGTTTGAATGCGGTTTTTGTGAGATTTCTGTTTGTGTTTGTTAATTGGTTGTTGTATTATAGGTGTTGAAATGTGCTGATTGGTGGTAATTTCACAATCAGATATATTATATTTTCTACGAATTGAAATAGAAGTATGTTGTTTGAATGTATCAATATGAAAATTTCAAAAATATAATATGATTTGAAAATAGTTCAGTAATTTATTATAAAAATATATGTTACGATTTATGACAAATTATCGTTGTTGTAATTTTCGATATTGAATAATGTTCGCGTTGAAAATGTATGTATTATATTAAAAGTAGTCATACGCTGATGGAAATCAACTAAATTAGCGAACTGTGAAGGAGCCATTGTTTATTTTCGGCATGCAATTAGTTGTGGTACATCAGTGCAATTTCGAGTGCGTTTGCAATATGTTCATAAATTGTGTTTTTCTTTTTTCGCGAAAATGATTCGAGATAAGAATGCATTATTTCACAATTAGGAAACCACTAATTTTTCTCAATTACTTCGAACAAAATTTTTTTCAAACATGTTTAAATCATATCCAAAATTACATACATAGTTATTTAAATAACAGAGTTAAAATTCAATCGAGATTCTTTTACTGAAAATAAATCAAATATTTCCATACAATACATAACCAAGAACAAAGTGAAACCTAACCAACGTGTTTGGAGAATCACGAAATCTTATGCCGACATTCAAAGTAGGACAGTCGAAATTCTCGAGACGTCGACAATCTCCTGGGAAAATTGCGTCTCGAATTGAATTTCAAAGTGAAGAGACCGTTTGCACTAATGACGTTAACCGCGCAAGGTGTTCTTGGCCACGTCAACGAACGACTTCCGTTCTCTTCGACACAAAATTTTGGATGCACCTTGATATTTATACTACCTTTTTAAAATATATTTTATATATTAGATCTAAAATTGTTTTGATGATCTTTCTTGAAAACGATGTGGAGATTTCTTTACGATTAATAAAAGCAAGGGTTCATTTTTATATCGCTGTTTTATGGTGTTATATAAAATCTGTCTTTGTAAGTTATATCTTCAGTGTTTTGTAATTAAATTGAAATGGCGAGTGTATTTGGTGCGTGATTTCTATTCTAATAAGAGTTTTTTTACGGGAAATAACAAACAAGTGCGTGCGTATATCGTTTTTTTCTTCTCTTCGTTATTATTTAACTTTGTTAATGGTGTTCGTCGTGGAAATTCGCGGAAACCGAAAAATTGCCAGAGAAATTTCTCGCTTCTACGTTGACGAGTTTCTTTTACAACTTAATGGGCTCCGACTTCCCGTGTCGTGAAACTTTTTAGCATTGAAGCTTCTCTATTTCAAGTTTTTAACTTATGTGAAAATTTTTATTACTTAAATTTTTATGCGAATAAAAAGCCCGAAATTAATACTAAAAATATTATTTAACTCCAAAAACTTTTTCAAAACGAATAATCAAGATCATCTAAATTTTTCCGTTTATTATGTATTATCAAACAAATCCACAACCACACATTCTTTCACCAGACAGCATTCACCCCGCAGACACACCGCAATAAAAATCCGAAAATTCCCCAAACAACCACTTTCTTTTGAATAATTCGCTCATTTCGCGAATCTCGACTCCCACCGTTTCGACTCTCATTAGATTTATGCAGTCTGGCTGCATTCTGCGCCATTGGAGGAAGTCGTTCAGATCGAGATAAGGGGTCGAAAATCGCCGACAACCCCGTCTCTTGCGATCCTCCATCCGCTTTGCCTTTTTTCATATAGCCACGATATATTTTCCTTTTCTCTCGGCGACCGATAACGACAACCATCTCGGAGAAATGGGCCGAAATGTCGCCGCCCTTATCTGCTCGTGTCGATGATGTTCGACGTCCGAAATGCGACATCGGCAAGTGCCACGCCTTTCATGTGCGAATAATGGAATTTTGAAGAATGGATGTACTTTGCGGTCGAAGCAGTTTTGAAATGGTTAAATTTGGGCGGTGTTCGATTAAGATTATGTAGAAAACTTTTAAGAAATGTTAAAATTGAATGGATTAAGATAATTTTTAACACATCGCTTATATATTAGGGGAGACTTATCTAGTTCTGAGTGGAATGAAATTGATTTAAAAAAAATAATAACGTATTTTAAAGAAATATATTTATTAATAGTTTGCTAATATAAAAATGAATTCATTATGATAAAATTTATTGATAAACGTTCACTTATAATGCTAGTATAAATATGTTTTGCGAAGATTTTTTATTTTTTCGCCGTGCGGAATACATGCATGATTCAAATGAGTAAAACAAAGCTTTTGATCTGCATTTCTTTTTTTTAATATCTAAAGATAGAATAAGAGAATAATATTACGAAGCTTTTCTTAAAATTGAGTATACTATCACGGAATTAGCTAATAACATATATCAACGAAATTAATGTTTTAGATTCGATCATTTGAGGAGATGTCACACAAAATTGATAATGAATTACAACATCTAAATAATGGTTCGACGAAAAAGAATGTTGATGTTTTATGATTGTAAGCTTTGTTTTAATTATTTTGCTATAGAATACAAGATAATGACAAACAAGCGGTAAATATCACGAAATTAGACAAGTCTCCCCTGCTTAAAATTTGGCATAATGTTATTTTCTACTGTCGATTTCTATATAAAGTAATCGATAACCGAATTCGAATAAATATTTATTGTTTTATTGTTCAACAATATTGTGATAGATAAGGACACAAAGCAAACACTATAGATATGAAAAATAAATAAACACGATGTCACGGATGTTTTCGTTCCGTTACATTCGGACATCGCTATACAAGCGTGGAGAATTCATAGGTATAAATTTTGATATTTTATTTATGAAAGAGATTCTTTCGAAATAAAGGGTAATTTTATTTATTTTCTGCACGATATAACGGTACGAGTTTCTTTTGTGCGGTTTTTGACGACCCTATAATCAAAGTTTCGCCATTGTCGATTTCGCGAACGAACGTTTTAATATTGTGACACCGTTTCAATCCAAATAACGCTGCAGATAACTTCCGGCATAATAAATTGATTTATCGTATTATGAATTATATTTATATAAGGTAAATTATTTGATATTATTATAGCTTTCAATTATAATGATGATTCGAAACTTTAGAAAACTCTCGTCCATCTACTTGAAAACGTACAAAAAATCAAAAAGGTGAACCACGACTTTGCGAATATGCGCACACACTAAAAAGAAAACCATACCTAATTGCATTCACATATGCACTTACAAAAATGCACACCCTTACATACACAAGTTCTTTGGTTGGATTTCTCACTCGAAACACGCTATGAAAGGCCAACTTGACTTTTCGAAATGTATATATACCTACTATAAAATTTATTTTTCAAATCAATAAAATATATTAAATTTTAAATTCTTTTATACATATATATAAATGCAATAATAGTTTATATATACTCAGTTATTTTCTATTGAAATGAATCTGTTTTAGAAAAGATATAGAGAATAGACTTTGAATAAAAAAAAAAAACTTCACATCAATTTAAATAATTTATATGTAAATATTGATATAATTGTAAATAATCATTGTAGCCATTTGAAAATAGATTTTGCAATATTTTCTTTTAAATCAATAAAATATGTAAACTCGATTCGTATCAAATGTTAAATTTTACCACATACATATATAAATATGATAATAGTTTATACTATATACTCGAATATTTTCTATTGAAAAGTGAATAGAAAAGGTTTTTTTTTGAAAAAGCGTAGAGAATAGACTTTAAATAAAAAAATAAATAAACTTCATCTCAATTTAAATAATTTATAGGTAATAATACAAATTTTAAACAATCATTGTAGCCATTTGAAAATAGATTTTCCATATTTTTTTATGGATTTTAAAATTTTCATAGATAGATTTTCCAGTTTATTTATTTTTTTAATTTCAATAGATTATAACTTTTCTTAGATCATTTTTGAGTTGATTTATTTTTTTAATTTCTAATAGATCAACATTTTCTTAGATAGATTTTCCAATAATTTTTTAATTTTAACATTTTCTTCACAAAAAAATCAAACCCCATCCTTCCACACTCAAAACCACACACATTCCCAAACATAGACGCACCCAAACACCCAAAAAGCCTCAATCTCGCGAACCTCGATCCTAATTGCACATGCACACACGCCTGTCCTCCCGCCTCACGCTATGAGAGGCAGGCCCTCTAAAATGGAGGCTCCTTAGGCCCGTTGGTCTTCTGGTCGGGTTCGACGACCGGTCGACGACCGGGGTGGGCCAAGTGCACCGAGTGCAGCAGGCTCTAGGGCCACGTAGCGAATTCGGGTTTTCGACTCGTTGCGGTGTTGCGGTCTGTTCTTGTGGCGGTTCGGGTGTCAATGGCGGTTGTCGTTTGGGTTTGATGGTGGTCGGTGTGGGTGTCGAGGCGTGGGAGGATTGGGTTTAGGTGAGGAGTGGAAGATTAGGGTTGGTTCTATGGGAGTTTGGATGGGTTTTGATGTGTTGATGTATTAAGTTTTTATATGAAACTGGCGGGTAGTACCCGGTGTTGATCGGGACTATGTGGAAATTAATTGTGTACCGTTTTTGTCACAATCAATCGCGACGCTGGTACATTATATTGTAATTTATATGGCGATCGATAGAAAAAACTGAAAAACGAAACGATATTTAAAAACTGAATGCTTATTTTCTTCGGATTTCAAAGCACATTTTTGCCAAATTTAGTGAAGATTCGTCTATCGGTTAAGGAGTTTATCGAATACATACATACACCGTTTGAGTTTTATATACATATATAGATTATATAGTTTTATGATGTAACATTTCTGAATTTTCGACTGTTCCTGTCGTGTATAAGAAATTTTCTTTTCGATGGCATATTGATTGATGAATGGTTTTTGTTGAAATTCATTATGTGAACTTTTCATGACAAAATATAACTGATGAAAAAGTATAATTTATAATGTTATAAAATTGAATCAATATTAGTTTATTTTCTTTTAAAAATTTCAATTTTCTATTCGGAAAAAGGTATTTGTGAATAACGCTTGTGATCGAATCTGAAGAGAGGTTTTGTGTAATCACGCTTACGAATTCATTTCATGAATATTTACAAACATCGGGTCTTGCAGAATCATAAGAATGATTGAGAATTTCTAATTTCGTATAAATTATTCATATCAAAGGGTTAAAATAAACGATTCAGCGGAATTTCAATACGAAAATATCGTAACAAACAAATCAAAAACTACATCCATCACAACGAAATATCAAATCATTTTCGATAAACGTACACAAACTCAAACAAACTTTTCTAATAACAAATTAATTCGAAGTCGTCGCCGCCCAACTACCCAGACATACAAACGCGGAGATGAGTCCTTAAACTTATCTTACAGTTAAATTCGACCGCAAACTTAAACCAAACTTTACGCTTAAGCCTATTACCAAATCGTAGTTTTGACACAAAGCACCCTTATTGCAAACGACCATATTTTTTCCCCAAACCGAAAAACCCACAACGAAACCCGAAACATCTAAGAACCGAGCACAAAAACCCACCGACAACGTACCCACAAGCAGTCCGTCAAAGCCCGAAATTCGACAGGACCGGTCGACTGGCGGCCATCTTTGTCGTTCATTTTGTTATTTGGCTTCTCGCTGATCGATGGCCGCTGACGATGACTGATGATGGCCGGCCGAGAATCATTTTCCGGATGAACACCGGTCCGTCATATTTTATGGTGACGTGTCGAAAAATCGCCGGTCTCGAACCGAAGGGTGTGTTTTATTGGGTTTTGTTTTGGATTGGGTCGCGTTTCGGTTTTTGTCCGGTTGATGTGTTGGGTGTTTTTAATGGAAGTTTTAAATGCGGATTGAAGTTGATTGTATGTGTTTAGTTTTTTTTAGTGTTATTTTGGACGATATTACTTAACTTCAATTAACGCTTTCGTTTGTTTATTTTTAATTTAAGTTTCGAGACACTCTAAATGACTTTTCTCATAGAATGTTTTGAAGTTTCGTTAGTTTATGGAGGTGCTTTGTTAACTTTGCACATTTATTCAGATTAAATGTTACATTTGATTTATTTTTTTAAATAAACTCTATTGTATTACTTTATTTAAGGGAAACGTAAATTATTGCAGAATTCTTATACATTTTCATATTATAATATGTATAAAGCTCGTTCTTGAGCAAATATTAAAAATAATTTTCGTGAAATTGAATTAAAGCATGTTGCATCCCGTAAAACGGATGAAATATTGCCGAATTTTGATTATCTTCATGGGACAGGTGAGCGAGTTTAAATTTTAATTAACACATAAAAATCGGCCGTTGATTATGAACGTTCGTTAGTTGCACATGCATCGTGTCGGAATTTTTTTTAACAAACTCGTTCTAGCGTAAGCGTGTGTCTGTATCCATTATAACCCACACCGTTTCATATAATGCAATATGCATTTTTATATGCACTCGTATAACGTGTCACACTTTGAGCATCTTTGCACCGGTATTTATATATTTTTGAAACGAAAAATTTAGATCTTTATTTGAAAATTTTTATATTATAAAAAAACATAGGCTTCCTTCATTTACTTGGATATAAAATGTTTATATAAGTTTTTGATGTACATTTCCTAGAATTTTTAACCCTATTTGACTTGAGGAAGTACTCAGTTTACCTCCCTTTAAACCCGACCTTGTCTCTTCTTATAATCAAATTATGTTGGCTTTTAATTTTTAATCTAATCTCGAGTGTAGGGTGGTCCATAGACGCACTCAATTTAATGGATCCACTGAATATAAAACAAGATAATAATGAATTTTTTTAATATTAGAAAAGAATAAATCGTATAAAAATAGTTAATATAAAATAAGACCTACTAATTAATCTTTTGACAGAACGCAAAGTCTAAATTAGAAAATTTACGAGTATGGTGCCGACTTAATAACTAGATTCCACAGCAGCGGTGTAGATGCGACGCAATGAAAACATGCTTGCCGCACACGAACACAAAAATCGCGAATGCAATTCGGTTAGAAATGCAATGGCGACGTGTTAGTGTTGGGCAGGTGAGCCGTTGCGCTTTTTGGTCGGCCCAGGGCAATGCACTGTTAATGCACTCTCCTGCAGCCATTATTATTTGCTCAAATACTGGACCGGCAGCTTTTTTGTGTTTGAAGAAATTTAAGGACTTAAAGTTTCTTCTGTGTATGTGTGTTGTATGAAATTAAGTACCGTTCGTGCTGTTCGGCTCGACACGATGATTTATAAGTGCTCTTATATCACACTATATATATCGTGCCGTGTATGGAATATGTATTTTCGAGGCTGGCAATTTTTCTCGGATACGAAGAAATGTTTTGTTGTATGCTGAAGGTTTGTCGTTAATTAATATGTTGTGTTTGTGTCCTGGTTTTCGGATAGTTTGGATAGAAATCTAGAATCAACAAGTATTTGGATGAAATTGCTCAACCTTGGTGCTATGACGTAAATCGGATTTTAATCAAGCTGTCTAAGAATAGACGAGTTTCTATGCATGGACAAAATAGAGTAATTTAATTAATTTGATAGATAGTCTCGTCTTCATTGTAAGCGAAAAAGCAATCAATTAAACATATTGGACTACTTATAACAAAATATAAATAGTTACAAAGTTTCTCATAGATTATCATTACATTCGAAAATAGGAAAATCGATATCTAGTCAATATTTTTTTTTCTAATATTTCACCTTACTAGAAATTTTATGATATCATAAATTTCGAAAATATTCTATGAATCAAATCTGATTAATATTACATATCATCCAAAAATCTATTCGAAATATTTACTCACAATACATATAATAGATCAAATAAAACAATACCTTTCGAAAATATTCTATGAATCAAATCTGATTAAAATGACATATAATCAAAAAATCCATCCGAAACATTTACTCACAATACACACAATAGACAAAAAAACAATACCTTCCTAACTGAACGAATCAAAAAAAAATCTTTCACTCACTCCTCCCCAGACAATACAAACATCCGCAAAAAAACACCCACAACCAAAAGCACTCGCATCCCACCGAGGACGAGTCACGCTCCGCGAAATCGCCAAAACCGCAAATCGAAGCCTCCAAACGAAAAGCGACAGAGACGGAGAACGAGGAAACGAACCGCGAGGATCGCATTATTATTTCGGCCGGACAAATGGCCGCCGCTGGTCGGCCCGTTGTTCGACCTCGTTCGCACAAAGGAGATGAGCCGGCGCCGAGGAGGTCGCTCATGAGGTGGTTGTCGGTGGTGGATGGCCGAAGGACAATGGACACTTCCGCGTGGTTCGGAAAGGGAGCTTTTTTGCGGATGATGGGAGCTTTTTGGCTGTTTGGGTCGTATGATGTATGGTGGTTTGTAGCCGGCGTTGCTTGGGACTGATTGTGTACCGATTGTAATTGTCACAATCAATCGAGATATCGGCACATTATGTAGGGTGTTCGCAAAGGGTGAGTTTAGATTAAAAGCACCCACTCACTAAAGTGTACTTACACTTTCTGAACATCATTATAATTTGTATGGCGATCGATAGAAAAAACTGGAAAACGAAACGATATTTAAAAACTGCATGTTTAGTTTCTCCGGGTTTCAAAACACATTCTTGCCAAATTTGGTGAAGATTCGTCTATCGGTTTAGGAGTTTATTAGATACATACATACACCGTTTGATTTTTATATACATATATAGATAACAGATAATCGTATAATATGTTGAATATAACCGATTCTCAAAACTGAAATTAAGATTTAAGGCTTTATAAAACCTATACCTATACTCTCAAAAAGAAGAAAAATGTAGTGTATAGATTATAACATTATTTAAAAATTTCAATTTTCGTGGTGATTTGCAATACCTATCTATTGAATGTGCTATAGGGCATATAATCATATATGAAGTGGAAATTATGGTTTCAGCGAAAGAAATGTATGCATCGATTTTTATATATCAAGTTATTCTATTGTGAAAAAATTGATGGGTATTATGCGATTATGACACTCACGTCTGAGTTGCCTTTGAGTACACCATAAATAAAATGGTTTATTGAAAATAACATTTTACGACAAATATGAAAGCACAATAAAGTTCGATGACATTTTTTAATAACCTGTTAGAAAAATGGAAAGCTTCCGTTTCATTAACCGACTCCTTTGTAATGAACTTATTGAACCATATTAATATATATTATACTCAAAAAAAAAAAAAAAACGCATAAAATATACGAATACACAAATCCACCATTGTCAATTTCAACTTTCTTGATCGATTTCAAAGAGAAAACCCAATGCTTTACGAGATCGAGATTTTTTTAAACCTTAAACTTTCCGATAAACGTGTTCACCATAAACCAGACTCTTCGTGATGTCCGATCGAAAGATACACCATTTTCGCTGCATGGCGCAAAGTAACACTGCATCGACACTTTCACCCAGTTTCAGCTCACCGATCTACGAAAAATCATATCGATTCGAGGATCCTGAAAGACTCGGGAGACGTTTTGCCAAAAGGGAAAACTTCCGAATTCGTAGGCTCGATGGTTATGCTAATATAACGGCAAAGCGGACATTAATCATTTGCAAAGTTTGGGAAAATTCGACGCTCGAGCCTCGTAATTTAATTAAATATTTTAATTCGCGAATAAACACGACGGCTGGCTAAATCGATGAAATTAGCTTACATTCTGCGTGTATATTTTAAATGAATTTTATCGTTGATTTATTGTGAAACTGATTAATTACTCGGATTTGGTTGTTATAAATACAAATTTTCGAATTGTGACGCCTTGCACCTTTTTCTTTTTCTTAATTTTGCATCTTTTTCGATGCGATTCTTTTTGAATTTTTTGTAGGTATATGAAAGATATCAAAGTTAACAGGTTATGTTTTTTCGTATGTTTCGAAGAAAGTTCACTAATTTTAAAATTCTTTTTATTGATGTAAGATTTCTATGACAAGGCAAATTTTGTTGCCTATTTCGTAAATTAGAAAAAAATTTCATAATTTTGCGTTACACGTGTCAATAATCCTTAATCGTCAATTTATTATTTCATAATCATACTAAATAAACAAAAAACAATGTTGTTCATTCAAACATTGATTATTTTATTGACATAGTACATTCATAATTTTAGATTTCTCTATTATTTGATGTAAGGAAAGTCGGTAATTATGAAATAAATAAATTACATTTTGGAGAAATTTATGCGACCAAGTTTACTTAAATGGATCATAAATGTTTCTGAATATTAACAACCAGTCTTCTGTGACGAACACACTACTGACTCTAACAACTAGACAAAACGGTAACTTCTAATATTTCCAATTGTTATATTATATTATATATTTCGAATACTATAATTCTATTTTTTACAACTATCAATCGATTTTAGATCATGAAACTACCAGTACCTTGTATCTACGGCCAATACCAGTTGGTAATTTTAGAGGACGGAACCAAGCAACGAATCTGCAAAACCTGCTGTATACCCGCAACGACAGAGTCCCACTATATGGTATATGAGTCGTACTGCAAAGACATAAACAACCCTGATACAATTTGGAAGATGTTATACTATCGAACTTGTGTCGTCTGCGACAAAAGTTTGATGATTGACATCGAAGAGTATTTCAGAGAGATGCCCAATCTCTTGAAGTGCGAGCATGTTTCCAATAATGCTATATTTGAGCATTCGAATCGTCGGCTTAGTTAGTTGATAAAAATTAATTATTATGTTTAGTTGTAATGTATTATAATTTTGTATACTGATTGTGTTCATGACTTTTACTATTAATTGAATCTATTATATTCATACGAAACTGATTTTAGTATTATTTTTTTGAAAATATTGACATTAGTTAACGGAAATTTTAGATTAAAATTAAAAATTAAATCTGTTACCATACAACGTCGTTGTCCTGGTTCAACAGCCTCACATTCGTATAAATCTGAGAGGCTTTACCTTTCCCTTCCCATAAACAAGGAGCAAATCCCAAAGGAGCTTTGAAGCTTCCACTTTTGAAAAAATACGAGCGAACCATCCTCGCGACAATCGAGTACAAATCGAACGAAAACCTACTAAAACGAACGCTTATTAAACGAGCCCTAGTTCTTATCTTGTTAGATTTACAATTTCGACGCATTTCAATGCGTAATCGTAATGCAAGGTTTTCACAAACTTTCACCGAAAAATATCGAATAACTTTCTACGTAACAAATTCCTATAAACATCCATGAATCATACATCAACATCACAATGTTGTACGGCAGAATCGATTTCTCTACATCCATAAAACATAACGTGGAATTTTTTAAACCCTTCTCATAGTATCCTGTTGAGATTGCATCCGCTTTCCGAGCCGTTTGCTAACAATTGATCATAATGCTGGTTGGAACTTTCTCTTGGAGGGCATCTCTTTTTTCCTGTTACTCTTTTTTGCGCCGTTTTCGCTCAAGCGCCAAATAGTGGTTGCAACAATGTTCTTTGTGGCCGCACAGATGCATATTTACGATAATGGACGTGAAATCTTCCGAACCGGTCGGCAACGTTTCGTTTTTTCAAGAACAAAATAAAGAATCTTCTCCCGCTTTGTCGTTTGCGATGAATATTTTTTTTGTCGTAAAGACGTTGAATAACGATATGTAAATTTACACCTCGACAAAGCGTAGTATAAAACGTCAACCGTCTCGTATTCGCTGAAAATTGATGGCCTTGTACTTTTACGTGTTAAAAAAAAGCTTAATGTTTTAAAATATGATTTGATTTATATTTTAATCGTAAAATCAACAATTTGAAAAAATAATCGACCATATAATAAGTTGGAATACAAATTTATTTAAATCTTGATACCGACATCTATCGGCGTATTATTAAACTACGTCAGATTTTTCTTTTATCATATAGGTGGAAAATATTTTCTGAATGCAATCTTTGTACTTTAAATTCAATCAATTTATATGTATATTTGATAATTAAACATAATTTTCGATTAAAAATGTACACGAAAAAAAATTATAGAACTGTATATTTTGGAAAATTGGAGCAAATCACTGCCGTAAAAAAAGTGGAAGGAAAAATATATTTCCGCCGAGTGCAGAGCAAACTTAAATTGTTTGCTTTTAGTGGAAAGCGGAAAAAAAATTGAATTCAAAGGTTTTCTATTTGAATTTCAAATGGCAAGTGTCATCTGTGAAAGCCAAAAGCCAACATCTCAATCGGATAAATATTGTCATTCAAATCGAGTAGTCCCGATTTTGGTCCGCTACAATAAAAAAATACACGCAAAAAATGGTATTAACGAAAAAACTTCACTTGTCCGTCCCGTTGGCGGAAAAATCGCGTGGAAAATTTTCACCCGAAAAAAACTGTGACATCGCTTAATTGAATCCGTCAATGTTTCAGGCGATTTTCGCAGACCCGAATTCAATTTACGACCCCGTTGAAAATCGGCTGAAATATCACATTTTAATAAGGTAGATAATTTTTCGAGTCGCCGTATCAAATTATACTCGCTTTCTTATGTAATTTGAGCGGGATGACGAATCAATATTTGCTCAATCGTCGACATCTTTAATTTGTATTGATATTTTATATTAAAAAAAATAAAGTTTCAGCATTTCAGTTGTACCGAGTTTAATTTTGTGTGTTTTTCGCGAAGTAAATATGGTGAGTGGATAGCTTTTTCCTTTTTCCAATTGTAAGTCAACTTTCAGTGCTCAATTGGTCAATATTTACCAAGTGGTAATATTGACTCGTATGAGTTAAGAGCGTATTCAGCATTTAACTTTAATATGAAGGATTTATTTTTCCGATTCCATTTTAGTCTTATATAGGATCTCGATAAAATTCTATAAATATTTCTAGACTAGATAAAATGTTCAGTTTCCTACTTCTATGAGTTTGAGGATTTAATTTTGAGAAAAGATAGAACAAGACAATATTCCCGCATATTGTTAGATAATGAACTATTTCGCATAACCTTTTGACTCACATTCTTAACGTTTATTATTATTAAATGTTTAATGGATGTATTTAATAGGAAAATTAATCAAAATGTTTTCATAAATTCGTTGTTTTTTTTTTTTTTTTAATGAAAATTTTTTTCACAATGAAATTTTCTACTTATTTATTCGAATCCTAGGCAATACAAATGACAAATACAAAATAAATAAAAAAAATCAAATAAGTCAATGAAAAAAAAAATGAAGCAAATAAAGCAAAATTAAGTAAAATTAAATTAAATGAGTAAATTTAAAGTAAAGTAAAGTAAAGTAGAATAGAGTAGAGTAGAGTAATGTAGAGTAGAGTAGAGTAAAATAAAATGAAATGAAATGAAATGAAATAAAATGAAATAAAATGAAAAAAATGAAATGAAATAGAATAAAATAGAATAGAATAAAATAGAATAGAATAAAATGAAATAGAATAAAATGAAATGAAATAAAATGAAATGAAATGGAATGAAATAAAATGAAATGGAATGAAATAAAATGAAATAAAATGAAATAAAATGAAATAAAATGAAATAAAATGAAATAAAATGAAATGGAATGAAATAAAATGAAATGGAATGAAATAAAACAAAACGAAAAAAAAAATAAAAACAATACAATAAAGTAAAATAAGAACATAAAGTAAATAAATAAATAAATAAATAAATAAATAAATAAATAAATAAATAAATAAATAAATAAATAAATAAATAAATAAATAAATAAATAAATAAATAAATAAATAAATAAATGAATAAATAAATAAACAAAATTAAATTCAGAAAATTTTACTATGATCATATTATATGTATTGTTCAACTTATGAAGCGTCCATTTATAAAATTAGATAATTTACGATAAAATTTCCATCAGAATCACATGCAGGGGAAGTAGGCATCGTTTGCGTCCCGAAGAAATAAATCTCTCAGATCAAATTCATACATCGTTGGGGGTGGTTCCGCCACCGACAGCGGTGGTGGAAGTTTCAGAGTTGGATTTGCGGCTTCCACAACTACCCTTGACACGTGCGGGGTCAAACATAATCTAGCCGAGAGGGTATTTTTGCATATTTTATCTCCGGGGAGTCGCCGTTTTGTTCCGCAACTAAAAACACAGATTGCTCTTTGTCGAGATGTGTATTGTATAGCACGCACGGCCTCGTTTTATTCATGGCCGTGCTCAGACGGAAAAAAAGGCGTCCACTTTTAATTAAGCGACACCTACACTGCTATTGGGGTGTGTGTTTGTGATGAGGGTAATGGGGTTTTTGTTCAGGCTGTATATGGCGATGATGTATTGCGTTTTTGGTGTTCAGATCGAAGGTTGATATCACGTTTGAAAGTAAATTAATTGGATTGTTTGAAATGTCAATTGTAGTATGAAAGTTTTTTGGTATCGCAGAAAGTTCAAGTATAAAATGAACGAGATAATTGGATGTTGAAATCGTCCCGCAACGAGCAATCAAAAAGTTGAATCACCTATCCATCTATTAACCGTAAAACATGTCACTTCGGTGATTAGAGGGAATCGGTATATTTGACATGATTAAACCGTTGACTTATTGAGAGTAATAAAATTGGATTAACCTTAATCTCCGATGTTACATGACTAGATTTTCATCTATAGTAGCAATCCTTAATCTTTTCGCAAGATAAACCGCAAATCCTTTTTAAGTATCTTCGGCTGTCGCAGATTTCGAAATTTAAATTGAGATTTAAACTCACAAAGCTCTTGCTTCAAACAAAAACATGTTTACAAAATTCACGCAAAGTCTTTCAAACGTCAAGCAACAAATGATTCCTTTTCATAAAATGCTTTTATAATAAAAATATTTTCATAGCGAATACAAATTTTAGAAAACGAAAAATTCTAAAAAAAAATCGTATTTGTCCTTACATAAATTATGCAACTCTCGACGAAGCAATTATTTGCATAAAAATACAAAAATTTCCCTCCACGTGCGCGCAGGACTTCGAGTTTTCCAAGAACTCAAACTCACTCGACATTATGCGGCTACGTGCTAAATTTGAACCTCTTTCTCTCTTTGACGACGCGATAACTCATTCCCGATTTTAATTATTTACCTTTCTAATTTTAACCCGCTCGTGGAAACTTTCGCACGTTGCGTGTACGACCGATTTTATAATTGGGCCATCTTACCGGGGGTGAGTAGTGGAAGTTCGTTATTTAATTAGCGCATGTCAATTATGCACAAATGGGCTACCGTTCGGTGTGCGAACGTTCGCGAAAATGTGTTTTGAATATTAACCCTTTCATCAAAATCGGCGATGTTTTCATTCGCATTTGTTGCGCGTGATATAATATATATATTTACTTATTTAACGAAAGTAAGAAAAAAAAATTAGCGATATTCCGTTGTCATTAATCTTAATCCGCTGACGCTAAATAAAAACAATCGATGTCAACGTCGGGTTCTATTGGATCGAAAAACAGCTCGACGTTTTTTTTACGATGTGATAATATATTATTGCGAATATTTCGCCTAACTATCGAGTTTATTTTTATACACGAAAGAAAAAATATGAGAAATTCATTCGTTTACACAACCATATAAAATATGAACAGTAAAACATCGGAGATAAATCACTTTGGTCATATAGGGGGGTGTATGGGAGAAAGACAGAAGCGAAACCGCCTTTAGATTAGTGGGAAGGGTCGGATTTAGGAAAGAGGGTTGATATCGTCCACGTACAGATTGTCCGAAAAGTCAACCATTTATAAAAAACATAAATATATATTTTTAATTAATACGCATACTAAATTGAATATGCACCATCTAAACATCACTTACATAATATAAATATAATTATTTTTAATACTATCCAATTATTTTGACAACAATGAACGAATACGTTCAAAAACATCATTTAACAATAATATGAAAAATTAAAATAAAATAAATAAATATTTTAGGCCACCGTATAACGTACGAAGGGGTCTCGAGAGTAGTACTACGTGTGCGCTCCAAAGCCCTTTATTTGTTTGCCGTCTTCACAAAGGCTTTCCCGCTTACCAGCAGCAGTCAGAACAGGTACGCGCAAGAAGTAGCTCAGCTTCAAGGTCACACCCCCCAACCACCCTCATTTCAAGGACGAAAGTTTGCATGTTAATTGGCGGCCGATCGTTCAACCTCTGCAGGTTATGTAGCGGATTCGTTTATGTCGTTATTTTATCGTAATCGCCGACTCTCGGACGAGGAAAATTAACGCGGGAATTTTCTTATCTGTTTCCCTCGCGTTGTACAAAGGGGTGGAAAAGCTGCTTTTCTCGTAGGATATAAATACGTACCGGGTTCTCAAATTTTACGACTTCTCATTGGCTTTTGAATTCCGCCATTTTAACTACGTTTGTTTTCGTTTTATATAACGAATTGGTTAAAGTGATAATATTTTTGATTATTTTTAATGTTATTTCGACATGATTCGTTAACGATTGATTTTACATTTCAGAACCCATTGCACATTTTCTCTTTGATGAATCAAATATACACAGATTAATCGTATTATCCCATTCAACGAATTCAATAAATATTTATATAATTGAAACGGCGCTAAAATTAAAGTCAATCGACCATTTCTGAACAGAATTTTGAGAAACTCGCATTCACCGAGAAATATTTGAGAGCACGATCTTGTTTGCTCGTCGACTCTACCAAATTCCGAACCCACGCTCATAATGCGATAAAGGCCGTTTTAAATAATCGCAAATTTTCTTTTTCGAGCACTTATTCATCCCCTTATCGACTCGGGGCTGGAAAATCGCTCCTCCTTGCCGTTTTCGATCGCGAACTCTCGAAGTCCATTCCGAGTATATATACGCTCAATATTTTCCGTTGTGAGTTTTATTTATGTGCTTTTACAATACGCTGTGTACAGAAACGCGTACGTAATCCAATAAAGCGGAGAAAGGGCGAGGGATGATTTAAAATTTATATACAGCCGCGCTTTCACATGGAATTGCATGCGAATAGAACGAAAATGGATAGCGTTGGGTATTGGACGTGAACGATTATAAAATATCGATCCGTTTCTGATTGGTTTTGCCGAAAAAATGTGTGTAACATGCGGATTTGTAATTCAGAAAGATTTGTGAGTTTATGTACTGTTCTCTCTCTCTCTGAGGAATACAATAACCGAGTTCGTGTTCGAAATGATTATCCGTTTGAAATTTACATGTGTGTTTTGTATCGCTTTGTGTTTTTCGTTGCGATGAAAACTAAATAAAATATGTAGATTGAATTATTGTATACTCTACAAATATGAGAAATTTTTCTGAAATATGAGTATGTATATTTACTGTCAATTTGGTTTCAATAAAATTTATGAAATACAAGATATTAATTCTATGCCTTGTGTGATAAGACAACATTTCTTTCAAGTTACACAAAAAACTTTGGAGATTTCGTATATTTTTTCTGAGATTGTATATCGAACAAAAATACATGACGTGAATCGAAACCAAATATAATACCCTTTGATTGAAATAACGATAACATTTATTATACAAAATGTATATTATTTCGCGAACATATAGAGTAGCAGGTACCGGATCCGCGTAGGAAGCGAGCAGATGGCGGCCTTCGAAATTTTCCGAAAAAATACGTTATTCCACCCAAGAGATGGCGAAAGAAGAAACTGCTGGCAATAAAGCGGCCGCCCAAAGGGTTGCAGGAACGGGAAACCGGATGACACTCTCCTGAAGGAAGGCTTCTCGTTTTTTCGCCACCAAGGTCCAACAATCCGGTGAAATCGGATCGGCGGATTCGCCCTGCTGGAAAATGCGATGCAAATGTTCGCGAAAAATACCTGAAATAAGTTCGTATTTTCAGGCCGGGTCAGTAATTCGAATTATGTGTAATTCAGATTTTTCGTAATGCTTTATGTGTGGGGAGTTCTATTGGATTCGTGGGGTGGGTTTCGTAAGCCGCTTTCGCGTATTCGAGAGTATGTTAAGCAAATCAGACAGGCAAGAGTTTTTTTTCCTTTTGAAGTTAGTATCTTTTGATTAATGAGAATATAAAGCTTTCTAGGTAACGCGTTTGATGTTTTGTATACTTTAAAAATAAATAGGTGCGCTGTGATGTATTCGAAGGAAAAATGATTCGAGGATGAATTCTCGATAATGTTTTTTAAAGTATTTTGTGGGATTACAATCTTACGAAAGCGAATTTAATTTATATCGAGGGCTCGATAAGAAGATCAACTTTATAAATATTGAACTTACGTTTCAATGGAATAATAATGAAAATTTATAACTCGACCCGTGAACAGTATTGGGTACAAGCGAATAAGATGTATAATATTACAGGTACGATATAACTGTTACAAAGGATGTAAAATATTGTTTTACATAATTTTATACGTTATAAGCAAATTTATGAGAGTCAAACTTTCATATTATACAATACACAATAGAATATACATTCATAAATACTCGAGAACATCCAAAGTTAATTAAAATGAGATTGGTATATAATGTATACATATATCATGAACAATCATTAAGGCGAAATTACATATAAATATTATTACCATAACATTTCCGAAAAATTTCAAATGTATTCATAATATTTTCATTACGGAACATAAATTATCGGATACGATTCGCGTTTTTTAATTAAAAATGCAGCGAAATCCCATAAAGTAAGCTGAAACTGCGTCATACATAAACGAGGACAAAACATGAATCATCAAATTATATGCGCGCCAAAAGCTGAATAAAAACAGCGACTCGTTCAAAAATGAAGTTATTACAGCGGTGGTGACACGAAAAATCCCCAGTTTCAGAGTTTTTATCTCGAATTTTTTTTTCTGACAGAGGATCGTAAACGGTGACACCGGTGCGGTAATTACGCTTTATTGATAGCCGAACTCGTTAAGGGCAAAAGCTACGGAAAATCCTTCGTCCTTCGGACAAGAACGAAATTTTTAAACAAGATTCGGAAAAAATTAAAAAATTTCCAACCCCAATCACGACTTTTGCGGTCCTGAAGTTTGTCGTTCGTTTCGAATGGCAGATTTTTCGAAACAAAAAAAAGTACAGGCATACTACAAGGGTAGCCTTGGAAATTTTTCGTCAAAGTTAACTTTGCTTTTATCGACGATTTGAAGAATACGAGTCTCGCTCCTTTCCACGGTAGCGAGAATTCGATAAGTGATTGTTATTCGGAATAAAAAGTGGTCTGAAAAAATCTTCTGAATCATTTCAGCGGCTCGGTCGGCGTTCAAGCGCGATTATTTAGACTTTGAAAAAGAACCATTTATTTTCACGGTCGCTCGGAATTGTTTCGACGCTTTTTTTCAGTGCCGATGTCGCTTTGCATATTTCGTTACAATGTTCTCTTAATTAAACGCTATTAATCGTAACGAGTTTTTTGATGTGCGCTCCAATTTCGATTATTTATTCGTTGCTTTTTCGGTCGAGTTTTTTGCATCATAAGCACTGAAAAGCTATTAAAATTTCAATTAGCTTCTCGTGGGTTTTATTTTTTTCATAAAACTATGAAGTTCTCTCATACAACTGCACATTGTTTTCGTATGCGTTATGAAACATTCGACTATAATGAAATTATTATTACGATACTAAACTACTATGTACAGCTATAACGTGTAAATTAATAAAGTGCTACTAGAACGCGTTAATTGATAAATTGAGTGTTAAATGGATTTTCATTAGTTTCATTTACACCATCAATAGTTTTGGAATGTCATCTAATTTGTAAATTATACTATAGATACATATTTTAAAGGTTTGTTATTATCATTACGATCATTAAATGTATTGCAAATCTTCTTTTCAATCCATCAATCTTAAAAAATGAATAATATACTCCAATTTAATTTTATCCATTCAATATTTCAAATCTTTTACCACAAAAGCACTTCCACTGCAATTTCGCATCTTTTTACTTTACCAACAATATTCATCACTCTAATCACACTCCTCCCATATATCCCACTTACCACTTTTATTCCCAACATGCATCTTTCCATCCTCCGCGCGCAATAAATTTCCCTAAAAACCAGCATACAATTTCCAAAAAAATTACCCACTCACTTCGCCCACCGGAAAACTCCCTTCAAACATCCAAAGCGAGCATCAATTACAATAAATCACTTCGCAAACCCGAAAACGCCCGATCCGCAGCATCGCGACTAGGGCTTACATTACCGGTAAATAGCAAAAAAAGTATCATCGGTAATTACCAAAATCGATTTTATCGCGAATTAATGATAGATATAGGCATATTATAAAGAAAGATTATTGCGAAAAAAATTTGAAAGGGCATTTTTATGAGTGTGAGGGGTGCCACTATGGTTTTGCGAACCTGGGGGGAGGGGGGGGATAATAATTTATTTTAGTTTCAGCACTGAAAGTCACATATAAGATATATGTATGGATTTATATGACATTATTCATCTATAACGTGTTTGAAAATATTTAGATCTCAATCAAGGATACTGTTTTTAGTAAAGGTAGCCATATACAGTTATACTTTAATTAGGGTTGTCAACTGTTATGATCAAAAAAAGAGAACATTTAACAACAAATTGTTTATTTTCAACAATTTTTTTTATAATTGTGCCAGTTATTATTAAAATGGAATAAGTCCATTTAACATACCAAAAATACCATTATTTCACAAGATAATCGTTAATTTCCACCAGTACAAGAAAGATTATATCTATAATATAAGGCTTATGTAATCATAATGTACACACAGCCGTAACTAGGATTTTCAAACCACTCCTCTAGCGCCTCTTTTTAAAACAATTTAGTATGAAATATAAAAAGCGCCGCAGGCGAATTTTTTTAATAAAACTACATAATAATAGTTAATAATAATATAAATAATATTGGGAATATGAAAAGTGTGCTTAAAAACTAATTGTTGAATATAATCTTCATCAGTCTCATTCTCAATTTCATCATACACTGCTA
The DNA here is from genome assembly GCA_009617725.1 of Hydropsyche tenuis. Classification (NCBI taxonomy): domain Eukaryota; kingdom Metazoa; phylum Arthropoda; class Insecta; order Trichoptera; family Hydropsychidae; genus Hydropsyche; species Hydropsyche tenuis. The sequence goes on from VTON01000002.1 coordinate 298,184, forward strand.
ATTTGGTCCAAAAGTTTCTTATTTTCTTTTATTTCTGTATATAAAATATATCAAATAGTAAATACTGCGTAAAATATTGTCAAATTTGAAAAAGTGGACATTCTGGGTATATTGCAAAAAAAAGAGAGAGAACAAAAAAATTATGTTAAAAAAAGAGAACATGTTTTCTTTAAAAGAGACCTGTTGGCAACCCTATCTTAAATCATCTAACCTACATACGTCTATTTTTTTATTTACCGGTAAGTAACCAGTAAACCGGTAACGGAAAAAAATTATTTACTGTTTACCGGTAATCGAAATTTGACAATAAATTGCAATCCCTAATCTCGACACAAATAGAAACGGTCAGAAATTAATCAGGGCCGCCAACCGAGCCGTCTCAATTCGGCGCCGATAAGCGCGTTACGACGGCCAAGACTCGGCCCGGTCTTACATTAATTAAAAGCCCGCGGTCCGAGATAAGACGGGGCTAATTCGAAACCGACCTCCGCACGCTTGCCAACCTACCCGCCGCGGTCTGGAAGGGTCATTTTTGGACTAATCTACATATAAGGGGGTCGTTAGCGCGCTGACGTCCCTCGGGAGTGCGGTTCTTCGGGTTGTTTGGGGGTTGGCAAAAATTTGGTGTTGGGTCTTTGAGAGGTCGAAGATGGCGATGAGTCGAAAATCAGGTTTGGGGATTGTTAATGGATTTGTATGTTTTGTGTGGTAATTCGATTTGTCGCCGTTCGGGTGATTGATGGTTTAATCTGGATTGATGATTTGGTTCTGATTGAAATAATGTAATTAGACGTTGTATAATATAATAGGCTGTGTTCACAATACCCTTATGAGTAATAGAAGCGTTGTCAGGCGATGTTCTAATAATTTAATATTGTCTCGGCCGAAGATTCTCAACGGCGAATTCATTAAACGTACACGAATATTGTTCGCTCTAATGAAGTTTCTCAAACTATCGCTCAATTAATTTGAATCGTTTAATAAATATACATATACTGAATAATATAATAGTCTTATTAATTTATATACTGAAAATCAATAGTTTTTATCCATGATGATTCATTAACCGTTGAAATTAAGAGATATACGATACGATCTGTTTTTAATAGGAAACTTGATTACACTCTGATTCGATTCAAGATTATTTCAACATCTTACTTATTCCATGGCATTGAATATTTATATAGGATTTCGAACTGTCACGCTACAATAAAGGACACTTTGAAATATGCAATGGCGAATTCATTTCGCCAGGGCCCAAAGCATCAAAAATTTTGGGGGCCCTTATATAGGACCGGGTTTCAAACTTACTTCCCCATTACATATAAAATATTAAAATCAGAAGAAAGTAATATAAAATTTGCTTTTATGCAAAATAATGCCTTTTTTCTCCAGAGAGTGATTCAATTTTTACCGTAGTTTATGGATTGGTATAGAAAAACTATAATAGTTCAACAAAAATTTATTTTTCAAAATTGTTCGTGGTCCTTTCCAATCGGGAACCCTGAAGCTAACGCCTCCACTATCTTTAGGTAAATTCACCACTTGATAATAAACTTTTAATTGAAAAATTGAAAAATCAAGGAAATTTGTAATTTTTTTCCAATTCAATAAAATACAAGCTATTTCAAACGAGACTGTCCTTTCCAATAATGAACGGTTAACAACCCCAAATTCAAACTACTCACGAGTTCACCTACAAAACAAAAACCACCCATCGAAACCGTTCAAACCCCCCATTCGACCAACTCCCCACCCATCCAACAATCACTCAATCGCATCCAGACAACATCCCACAGGAACCCTGTTATATCATATTCCTCCCGCTTCGTTTCGGCTTCTTTGCACGACAAACGATCGCGTCGAAAGTATCGGGAGCGGCCATTACGCGCGGGACAATGCGAGCAGAACTATTCCGCTCCCGCTGCCACTTTGTCTTTATTTAACCCGTTTATAACACTTGTGTCCATTGTCTGGCAAGATATATATATTTCGCGCATAGTTTCTCGTGTGCGTGCACGCTACACACATAGCTGTGTGCTATTATCGCGTGAAATATGCGGAAGGTGCAGAATCAAAATTCGCATGGGTGCTTCCGCGGGAAACTGTCGGGTGTGACATGAATAATGATTTTGTATGATTTTTAATTTAAATATAAAATTTTTATTATTATTATTTAATTCTTTTTAATTTTGGGTTTGTTTTATTTTTTTTTGTGCTCAGATAGTTGCCGGATTTTTTGCTAATGCGCATTACTTTTTATTAAGGTGTGATAAGATTACAAAAGAGGAGAAAGAAAAAAGCTTTTGCTCCGTTTGGAAATTATTAGCAGTATCTATGTGTTAAAAAAGTATAGAATCAAAAACTACGTAAACGTATAAGAATGTTTATATTTTTTTCTATTCAAAAATATTCTTGTTTAAAATAAATCATTTAATTTTATACATTCTTCGATTATAATATTTTACTAACAATTTTCGTAAAAATTATTTTTCTAATATCTAAAGGGAACTATAAAAATATCTACACACATATATTAATTAGATCAATTCAAAAGCTCATCGTATTTTTTTAATCAAATATTGTATTTTGATTTCTCTGGTGTTTTAACTTGGATCAGCATTAATCATTGTCAGTAACATATTGTTAATAAATTGTAAATTTTGAAAACCGCGTAGTCGCGGTTAGTACAATAAGTGATTCTAATGTTAACTGCATCTCTACTGTACACATTACAAATATTTTCGGTTGTGGCGGTCGCACTTTCATTCTTACAAAATTTTTACAGTGAAAAATGCGATGAATGCACTTTATTATTAGACATTATAAATTTTTTACGGGCTGCTTATTGTTTACTGGCTACGCCAAAATATACTGAAATATACAATAGATACTGAAAATGAAGCATTCTCCACATAATAGAATACTTTGAATACAGATGTTATTCAGATATTATTTATATTATAACCTAATATAAATAATTTATAAGCACTCATAATATTAATAATGAACAAGAAACGAAATTAACAAATTGGTTTAAAAATAACTTCGAATAATTGCTACGTCAAAAACAAACAATCAAAAATAGAACACAGTATAACAAAAGGCTTCACTCGAAACACCAAAAATTTGAAGCACGCCCAAGAATACGATATAAAAATAGTCGACCTTTACCTTCACAATACCATTTCACCGCCGGATAAACAAATTTCCAAGTTATCCCTTTACAATAGACATCATAATGAGTAATGATATTCAAACGACATCGTTAATACAAACTTGCGAATTTTGATTCGACACACCTCATTTTATATTTATATACGGTCGCGCGGAAGAGGGCACAAAGGTACGCGCGCACCCCCCCCCCGCACCCTCATTATGCGCGCGAATTTCGCAAATTTCACATATTCGCATAAACAGTTCCGCTTTTATAATTATTGTGTCGCAAAGGGCGGGACTTTCGACGGTTAACTTTGCGCATTTTTATTCGAAATTTATTTTTATGCGCGGGCCGTGAATTATTCATGCTCGATTATTTGTTGCGCTGTGGACGTCATCGCTTTGGCTGAAAGCTCACTGAATTTCGTGTGTTTTTAAATTTTTTAAGGGGGGTTTAATTAAAGTTTTGTTCGGATGTGATTTTTTTTGGTGATTGTTTACTGTTTTTGTAAATGATTTATTAGATTGTGTTATATTATATAGTTTATTGAATGAAGCGATTACGTTGTGAATAGTGGAGCTTAATTGAAATGAGCTTATTGTTCTATTGAATCAATTAACGACGTTTTCATGGTGAATTTAAATATAGAGTTCGTTTAAAATATTTTCGAATGCATTTACCAATACGTATCGAACATAAAAATTCAATTAAGCGGCGTAAAAATAAATAAAAGTCCCTTAAATTTATAAGTATAATTTTAAATGCGTAATTGAAATACATATAAGCATATTTAATCATATTCAGGGCCATAGAGAGAAATTCTGGGCCCAGGGAAAAAAGTTCGAAAAAAAAATGTTTTCGTAAGTATCCAATTTTTTCATAAAAAAACCGTACACTTTTAAAAACCGACTTCTCAGAAAAATATTTTCCGAAAAAACAACAAAATTTTTCAAAAAAACCGTATCTTACAACAACCGACTTTTTCACAAAAAACAACATTTTTTTTCATAAAAAGTTGACTTTTCTGATAAAAACAACATTTTTCGAAAGTATTCGAAAAACAAAAATTTTCAAAATTGGTCACGGGCCTTAAAAATAGCCTGGACCCTGGAAACTTACCCCCTCTCCCCCCTTCTCAACGGCCTTGATCATATTGTTTATTTGATTCGAACCTAAAATTTTGTAGATCAAATCAATCGAAAAAAATAATAAATCGTTGCTGATTTGAGACATAAATTACAAAATTTCTTTATGAAAAATATTTTTTTATGAATCAGCGACGAAATAAAAAAAAAATCGACAGACAAAACACCGAAAATTCATTTACGAAAACAAATCGCATCCTCCATAATGAAAAAATCCAATCGATACACATTACAAATCCTCGTTTTGACAAACGGCCGTAGCGGGCATAGACGAATATTTATCTAAAGCGCACACTTAACACGGTTATTTATTGCCGCGAAATAAAACGAAGCCTTCCCCCGCCCACCCCCATAGCCCCCCCTCCCCCCCTCCCCGGGACTATAAACTCCCCATATTCGAGGTGAATTACGTCCGATTTTCCAGCGGCAAGACGAAGCTTTCGCATATAAACAACGCCATTAGGTGTCCCCGAAGAAAAAAAGATCGCGAGCGCGTGGGCGTCGAATTTTCACGCCCTGAAAACTTTGGCGATTCCATTCGGGCTTTTTCAGAGAGGTGGGTGAGGTGGTTTTTCCTTTTTTCGATCTCGAACAAAAGAAATATCCGATCAAGAGGAGGCGACTCTCGAACCGATACCTTATAAATCAAATACATCGCGAATTACGTAAAATTCGCCGTCTCGTCTCGTTTCAGTTGTGCGATACGACTCGGCGGGAATTCGCTTTCTTTCGTGTTTTCGCTTCCATTTCGCTTTATTATTAAGACAAATTTTCCATCAATACATAATGCGTTTATGTCGGAGAAAGAAAGGTTCCATTTCCGAAGATAAATACGTCTGGAGCGGCGTCTTCAGGTGTGTAACAATAATTCGAGGGTTTCTTCAAACATCAATTTTTTTTAGTATCACAATAAATGCGTGCATGTTTAATATACGCAAAACGAATTCCACCCTTCTGCACATCTCGTTTTTATTTATCGACCTTTTCAAACGCACGTATGGGAAAAAGTGAAACCTTCCTGAAATATTCCGTTTTGTTTCGCCGCTAGAAACGTTATTTTTATATTATCGTGATTTATTGCGATTCCGGTTTCATTTTTTTTTATCGCAAACATTTTACGCACGGGATTCGTTATTTTTATCTGAACGCATGTCAGTTTCTGCCATTAAGATATTCAATTTCACCTTAAGGGCATATTTAGATTAAAACCTTCGTCAAGACGGGAAAAATAACGAAAGTTGACGTTTCGTTTGGAGAAGAATCGTAACGAATATCGTATTACAGATGTGAAGCGTGTTAAAACGATTAATAAATCTTATGTTTTTTTCACATAATTAAATATAATATTTCATTGCTCGTATTTCAATATTACGTAATATGCAAACACGAAATGATGTTTTAATATTTCGGGACGTGTTCGCTTTAGTATGATTTGGCAGTAACAGAATGTTCCTCTTCCGCATTTAAATCCAATAAACTTTCTCGAAAGTTGCATTCGATATGTAAATATGTCGCATCTGCCGAATGCAGAATATTTATCACTTCGGAGGATTCTCGAACGACTTACACGTCGCTGCTGTGATACAATATTTAATTATTCAACTTGTAACGACGTGCGCGGTATAATTTTATAATTTCGTTTCATAAACAGAAAAGGCGATTTCCTCGGCATATTTTCACTTTGACTCACCGTTCATAGACGGCGAAACAAATTAGCACATTTAAATAATTAAGCAGTCACTACGGACGGTTAATTCCGTTGTTCGAGTTCGTTCTCCGAGAAGAAACGGCGACAAAACAGCATAGATTTCCCGACTTTTCCAGTGGTACGTGACCGCAAAATAGTCTCATTAAGATATTTTTTTCACTTGAATAACAATCGCTGAAAAATCTTTGCAACGTATTTCGATAAATCTTTCCTTTTTAAAATCGAGAAAAAATTTCGTGCGTATAAAAAATAATATATTTTACGTTATTTTTTAATATTTTTCGCAATGTTACCATACAAGTTTGAAAAATTAAATATTAAATAATATATTTTGTACTATCGTTACATATTCTTGTCGATATGTAATGATTCAATTCAATTTCATCTATAATACATGCTCAGACAAAGCTGCGGTCTAGTCTGAAACGCAGAGATAACATACAACAGAATATTTTAGTGTTTACTATCGATTTTGTCATCAATCTGATATTAGATAAGACATTCAAATCCTAATAATAATATTATACACAAAGAGAAAATAATATTTTAATGGGTGTTTGCCAAAATTTTGTATTATATACATATGTTATAAGGTAACGCACCAGGGGTTGACCACGTAGCAGTAATTGATCACTTCTCAGAAAAAGTAAAAAATAAGGCTTTTAAAGACGATAATCTTTCAGAAAAGGTGCGATAGATTAGCTGTTTATATCTTATCTATTGCATCCTTTCTGAAAGTTTAACATCTTTCAAAATCTTAATTTTTACGTTTTTCCAAGAAGTGGTCAATACATGTACATGGTTAACTACTGATGCCGTTTCCTTATAGATTGCTAATAATTTTTATACATTTTAGTATTATTTATCATCTGTATCAAACAATTTCAACGATTAACGTAATCAATTGAATTGAACACCGAACACTAATCGTAAGCCTTAATCAAACTCATACAACCAATAAAAATTTCAATTATTTAAAAAAAGTCATAAAATTCTTTGAAATACATACACAGGATAATTTTTCCATTAAAATTTCACCACTTTACCATCCAAGTAACTTAAATTAATTTAAAACTCACCTCTGTAGACGGCGAACGAGGCCTCTTGTCCGGCAAAGGGTCAGCACTTCCGCCCCTGAGTCCTCCCTGGTAGCCTGCACCGCGACGGTCTCGTCTGTACCTCCTCCAGATCACCCTGTACATGAAACATAAGTCATGAAAAATTAATCAGTTTCGCAATTACTCAGCCTCTTGCTTAGATGAATGTTTCACGGGGAAAGTCGGTGTTTATGCGATGACGGAGCGTCTGCTTTGGTTACCTTTGGGATTTTCGTCACTATGTGTTTTGTAATGCAAAATGATGTTTTATTTACGGGTTCGGGGATTGTAATATACATATTTTTCAATCTGAGTTGAAGTTTGTTTTTAGATCGGAGAAAATGTTGTTTTGAATCTTTTTATATTCATATTGGTTGAAAATTATTAGTAATACGATGTTTGTTATCGTGAAAAAACTTTTTACGTTTTGGTTTGTTTCATTGAATTCATAGAAATCCCGGATCTTACAAGATTCGGAAAAAATATAGAAAATATCTTTATATTCGGTTTACTCTGAAATAGGAAGATTATCTTTATTGTTCGACCGTAATTTTATTATTTTCCCGTCGACCATATAAGGTTGATAAAAATAAAGTCCAGAACAAATCTAAACGATCATTCCTATAAAGTTTGCACACTATACAAAAAATATATGTTTATATTTTATTTACAAATTGATTACCGTTAAAACGATATAGTAAATTATGGAACATTTGCTAATTACAAAACTCCAACCTAAAGATAATTGCACAACGATTTATCGCAAGATTAAGTTAGTAAAAGCCGCAAGTACTGGTAATTAATTATAATATCATTGTATATGTTATCGTTTTGTTTTCGAATCGTATTAGCTCTTGCACAACTACCATTAAATTTAATTAAACGCGTATTTATTAATTATTCGACGCGAAGTGTGCGTTTTCCTCTCGACGAAGGCATTCACCCTTACGGGATATAATTTTCGGGCGGATGAGCACAATCCTCGTGAAAAAGTGTTTTTCATTACGGAAAATTTAACACGATAGCGGGTGTCTTAACCCATAACAAATTATATTATTTTGTATAGCCGACGAAATTCGCGGGTGAGCACTTTTGCCCGCGGAAATGTATTACGATTCGTGTCGAATATATTCGCGCGTTATATGACATTGTGGATCGAATTGAGGTTTGAAAGGGATCGTCGAATATTTTCACGAATCCGACCTTCGGCAATAAAATCAGCGATGCGTGTCGAATGTTAAATATAACGAGTTTCATTGAAGATTGCTCCATAACGATGATCGAATATAAATATCTCCCGAGTAAATGATATTATTTAACATTTATATGGTTTGGAAACAATTTTTTTCCCACATCTCGGCGAGACCCTTCTCGATAGTTTTCTAAAAATACGCATACACGCTATCCGCAGAAAAAGGTTGTTTTCTCTGTTTTGACGTAGAAAAAAAAACGAATTTCATCCCTCGTAAGTCCGCATCAAAAGGCTGCAAAGTCATACGATAAATTGTATGGTAAAATACTATATATGTCTCCGACTGCTTTGATGCTCACCTTTTTTGTTTGAAGAGATATAAAGGACGAACATGCTCAAGAATAATGGATTTCACGAGTATTTAAACTGTACGCCCTAGAAGCGATTCCGTTTCATACATCATTCGAAATATAAAATTAAACGTCAGACGGAAAAACGTGCAAAAGTGTCAGGTACAGGAGCGGCGCGAGAACAAATTCCTAAACAATGGCTCTGATGAGGATACGATTCATTACGACGACTCGTATCGGGAAAATCGGATTTTAAACATCGGGTTGCGTGTCGGTGGTGTTATGTGTACGTTTTATTCTTACCTCAGTCCACAGGCTAGGAAAAGGGCGATTAGCAGAGGCACCAAAGTGGCGAAACAGGCCAGGAACAAAGTTTGTAGGTCGGTGAAACCTGCAAACAATGCGAAAACTGTCGGAGAGTTAGTTATTCAATAGAAAGTGGCACTGAACACACAAAGCATGCTTTTCGAATCTGTTCGTATATATTGTATGATATGATTGTTATTAGGTTCAACTGGATCACCTGAAACATTAACACAGGTTGCGACCGAATCTCCTAAAACTACATAATTACAAGCATTTTTTTAATTTAATGGAAAATCATTCAATAACATAAATATTATACTCATTTACTGAGTTTTATGAAGAGTAGCGTACTTAATGGAGGAAATGAAACGGTTATTTCTCAGAAACGATAATTTCCTTCGATATCCTGATGAGCGAGATAACAGGAAGGAGACGACCTCCCTCTGATAATCACATTCAATCCACCTAACAATCTCGGTAAACGACACTCGAACGAATTCAAGACTACGTATATTTTTATATATATATTACACCCCACATATTTATTTCGATATATATTTTTGCGCATTTCCCGCCAGCACGGCAATAGGGAATCCAATTTAACAATATTCTTCCGGAGCGAGAACTCGTGGTTGATATCTTCAAACAGGTCGGTTTTATTTTCGCGAGGGTAAGGTGGGATCGATTTTTTAACCCTCTTCTCATTTTTTTATTGAGCCCTTTGTGTCCTCGATCCGGGTGAATAATGAACGAACGCGATATCGTTAAAATTTAACAGACTCCTGGGCGAACTTCATTCCGAACGATCCGTATCGACGTTTTACATTACGCTGTATATTCGTTCGAAATTACAACTCGATCTATTTTTCAGGGGCTTATTTAAACGATGTTCTTTCCAGGTAAATACGTTGTTTTCTATTGGAATAATAAATGTGTTTTGTAGGCATTTTGATTGATATAAATGAATTATGGAATTTGTTTGTATTTATTTAAACAACCCATTGTCATGAGTAATCAGCAAAGCTTTTTGAATACTTTGATTTATATGTCAAATTTATATTAATGTATTCTTTTTATTACTTTTCATAATAAATATAATAACATATTGATTTCTAAAACACGTTGTAAGTAATAAACCAGTGGTTGACCATGTACCAGAAATTTACCATCTATTAGAAAAATGTAAAAAATAAGATTTCCAAAAATGGAATTTTTCGGAAAGAGTGCAATTGATATGTTAGGTTGTAAATTACAACCTTTCCGGAAAAATACCATTTTTGGAAACCTTATTTTTATTTACATTTTTCTGACAGATGATCTGGTATGGTCAACCACTGGTGCGTTACCATACAGTATGCATCATATTTTGTTTAAAAATTGATGTTAATTATAATTTTTTGAATTCGTTTGATTTTGTCTGAATTCTTCAAATTAGATCTTACAAAATGAATTTTTTAATACTAGTATTTAAGATTTAAAATTTTTGAAATTCATATGAAAATTTTGATCATCTGTTGAGTACCCGAAATATATTCGTTAATATAATTTAATTTTGACAGTTTTTCAATTGAAAAATCTATCACACTTTTCCAAACGAAATCTATTATACATATATATATGGAAAACATAAATATGTATGAGATTTTCATTACAGCCAAATAAAATCTGATTTTTGTAACGGTAATCTTTCAATCAATAATCCAACGCTATAGATACGATACGATTTCAAAATCAAAATATTCATATTAATTCAGTGAATTTATACATCTCCAAATCTAAGCGCATTTCCCTCGAAACAAAGAGATTTTTTTTCATTAAAAACTTCCTCCATCGAATTTATCATTCCGCCTTTCAATCCGATCCGTGTCGACGCGTAAAAAATGACTTTCTAGAACTATTCCATCCGAGGGAAGATGCACATTCCGTCGAGACGTTAACGGATAGCGGAAGCTGCAAAGCGTCCAAGCGTTCGCGCACAGCATCAAAGGCGCCAACATCTGCCGCCATGAAATATTTAGATTTAATGGTGAAAACACCCATAAGGGCGTTTATGCCGCCGTCTCTGTATCAAATATATATTCAAGGTTTTTCGGAGGCGGCCGACCGCCATAAATATTCATAATGAGGCGCGTTTTAAAAGTAATTTGGCCGCTGCTCGTCGTTCGAGAGGGCGACGAATTAATTTTTTCTGGACCCCCACGGCGGGTTTTGGAAACGGAAATAATTAAATGGAGGGTTTCTTCGGAGATTCCGAATTAACGCTAGAATTTGTTTTGCTTTCGCTGCCGATGTACTGTTGGCAAACATGTTCGGAATCGGGAATGATGCTTGCGAGTTTGCTGTAGGTGTGTGAGGGGACTGCTTTGGAGGTATTGATTAGAGACCGTTCACTAGTTTCGAACTACATCGAATGTTTGCAATATCTTTGGTTTATTTAATGTTTAAGAAAACTGCAGGGAATAATCGAACTTGTGATTTTTCACGTATTATTTAGAAAATTGTTAATATTTATGTATTTTTTTAACTTCTATAATGGAGAAAAAATTTCTGTCATGTATATAAATACATTTTTAGAATATCTTCAATATTTCATTCATTTTCAGTCACTCAAAATATCATAGTAGAATTCCAATTGTTTACATACGATTGATATCCGTCTCTTGTGTATTATTCATACGCTCCTTTTTATTTATTTTTTTAATATGTAATACATCGAAAGATATATAAAAAGGAACAGAATATTATTTTCCATTTACAAATAAAATATTACTATTCAAAATTTTAAAAATAATCTTTCAAAACAACCCATTCGCAATACAGAAACGGATCTCCGTCAGCGTGCGGAAAATTCCGGAAAACTCTCAGCGCGGCCTTAACGAACTGGCTATCCGTATTTTCGCCGGATTATCCGTTATTTTTCCACCGGCGTGCCGGAAAAGCTCGCTTTTCCGAAAGCTTGCATTATGACGCTGAGTTTTCAAAAAACTGGCGCTTGTATCGCCTCATCGGCCGCACATATCGCTTTTACGTAACATGCAGGGGTTGGGCTGGAGATATACGATATATGAGTTTTCCTGGCAGTTTGACAGTATCTCCGTTCGAGAGGAAATATAAGCGGATCATTTGTCAGAGCTGGTGTCAGCTCGGGGCGAGGAAGACCCGAAATTGCCGTGCAATTATGTCGATGGAACTAATGTATCGGAGCGCGATTAGGCCGCGATGTTCCAGGAGAAAATTGGCGATTTTATCGCCGGATAATGGAGAAAAACGGAAGGAAAGTCCGGATGGGGACTTTGACTTTGCCGGGGTAAGGGAACGGTGTCTGTGTGCATTTGAAACGTGTAAGTGAATGTCCGTAATTGGATATCAATCTGTGAACTTGCTATTCACGTGGATCGGATCGCCTGTCTGTGACGTGATCTTTAAACGTTCGCTTTTACGTTTGCGTGTGTATAATTATCGGTCGGACAGTGTGTTTAGGAAAGTTTTGGATTAATATAATAAATGATAAAGTATTTTTATATTATTGCAAAACATAAAACATCGTTTAGAGTTCGCAATGTGGAAATAACGTTGCAATATCCACGAAGAAATTGTTTTTCTAGTGCGATATTAAAAATTCATATTTTCCGCTAACTAATATTACGTCAACTTTAAACTCTTGTATTATTTCAATATTGTATATTCTATGTTTCAAATTTCATATTATCAATATTCAGATCTAAACTTTGTATACACACTGTAGGAACTAGAAACTCGTTGTTTGTTTTAATTGAATTTCAGTTAATACGACGAACGAAAGCTTTACGTAAACGATCCAAAGAAATTGTGCTTCGTTTTTTTCTTTATGATACATTTTTTTTTTACTATATCTTAAGAATCGATAAACGTACACACGTGTCCTTTTTGCTCTGCCTGCGAAAAAATGAAAGCTGATCATTTCGTGTAAATTAGATTTTCCCATCCGAAAGTATGAAAGAGGACTTTAAGAAGAGCCCGAAAAAATTCCCATCACCATGGTCCTTCTGAAAATGCAGGAAAAAAACTAATCTCGTCGCTTTTCTCTCGCGTTCGCCCCATTTCCATCAGGAGTTCACATAAATTACAATATATAATTTTTCACATAAGCGACCTTCCCTGAGGAGCTCATTTTTGTTGTGAATTTTCATTTTTACCACCTACGTTCACTTAGTCCCTAATTTATGTCGTTTCCAAATTTTCAAACGATTTATTATTCTGAAAAAGTAAAGCGGAAAGACAAATGAAACGTTTAATTAATTCTCCGTTGAAGCAACTTGAATTCGGATTACTTAAGTAGAACAAGACGTTTTCAAAATGGTCAGATCGTTGATTATAATTTGAATGCAATTTGTTAGAAAATTCGAAATAGAGCCTGCATAATTCATGGAATTGTATTAAACTGCAATCAAGCAACGATTCTGTTCCAAATTTCATCGTATAAAAGTAAGGAATTATTAGTGACCGCACTGAAATTCCGCAGTGACCGTTCCGAATTTTTCCTCTGGCCGCATTTTCAGAACGACCGTTACATATATTTGATATACAACTCGCAAGATTTCATACGAAAAAATATTTTGATGGAAAATCTCCAATAAATTACTTATGAGAAAATATCGTTTACGGAACCCGTATTTAAAAGCTCGCGTAAAAAATTTACTGGAATCGTTTTTATACAACTCAAAATAAACATTACCGTATTTTTCACGAGAGAAAATTTTTTGATGGTCAATGAAATGTTTTATTATATAATATTTATTGAAATATGTATATTTAGATAATCCTGTGAATAGAATTGAATTAAGGCAACTGTTTTGTTTATTAATTGCATATAATTTCATGACAGCATTGTTGAGGCAGTGCGGTAGGCAACAATAGACACTGCGAATGCCACATTTGCACTAAAAGAGAAATTCTACATTAAATTAATAACATCCAAACAATAACAAAAGCCAGTTTTCCAGAGCCATACGGAATATGCTGAAAGCTTAATTATACTGAAAGGGTATTTTTCTCATTTCATACGATAACACTAAAACACAACTTTATACTCTAGTTCAGAATTATACTTGTAAATATTTATATTTAATAATAATGTTCAATGAAATTTCTTTAAACATACGCATATTCGGGACGCATACTTTTTGGGGTATTTCGGGAATTTTCCCTTTATAGAAAGAAATCTTTTCACGTAGCGGTACACAGCAATAGTTCCTACGCATACGCGAATGACAAATGCGAGCCTTTTCCAACTCCCAACGATATATGTAATATTAGGAGGAGGTAAACAACGCAAGCCACATATTAAAACGCAGGAGTAGAATTGCTTTTCGCGTATCTTGTACATGTTTACCATTTATTCGAGCTCGATACGTAAACATTTACACAGAGTTAATTTAACTGAACATAATTCCGGTGCTTTAGTGTCCTAGATTTTAACTGAATCGATCTTTCCTTATGTAGTTTAGATTGTCTACTTAAAATATTATGTGTAATGGCTTATATTATCTGATTCAAAAACAGGAGTTTGTTTATAATGATATTGCGCTTTTAAAATATTTCTTATAAAGAAAATAAATTGAATCGGTACGTGAATTTCGCATTTTTAGTGTTGTTCGAAGAAAATGATTCAATTTGATTTATTTCTAATAATAATTTTGAAATAATTAAATAACTATTGATGTTGACAATTCATATAATATTATTCAAAACACTTTATCAGTTAAAAGTCACGTAATCGACGGCGTCCATTAATGTGATATATTGTGTAATACATTTGAAGATTAACCACAAAATGTCCACTTTTGACAATATTTCGGGTAACAAATATAATTATATTTTAATATAATGAAAACATCACGAATAAAATTTAATCTACATAAAACATGGATAAAATATCCTCTCATCGACCGTTTACGTTAATAATCGCATTTGTTATGGCTAAAAGCCTTCCGGCTACCGAACTAGGGTTGTGCGGTTAATTGCGTTCCTAATTGAACTACCCCCTTTGAACGCGGTCAACTAACCAAGCCCAATAGAGTTTAGTTTCAGCCGATCATAGGTCGAAGATTGATTTTCAAATTTTTACTCGATTTCAGCCATTCAAAACCTCACTATAAATCGAACGCAAGACAGATCAAAGTGAAACGCTTAGTCGAGTCAGGATTGTTTTAATTAACGCCACGTTAACGTGAACTGTTGGATCGACAATGGTTCGATTCACGCGATTTGTGACGATT
Organism: Hydropsyche tenuis; assembly: GCA_009617725.1. Lineage (NCBI taxonomy): Eukaryota > Metazoa > Arthropoda > Insecta > Trichoptera > Hydropsychidae > Hydropsyche > Hydropsyche tenuis. Next base: position 313,399 of record VTON01000002.1, read on the forward strand.
GATGATAATGGGCTTTTTAATTGGAGTCTTATTGGTGATTGAAACGAGTATATTCGTTACGCTGAATGGATGGGTTCAATTGTGAAAGTTTTTACACTGTCGTATATTTGTGACGCGATTTTATTACTTTTATGGATTCTTTCTATAATAGTTGCCAAGATAAATGTTAAATATACTTTTGAATCATCCTACAAGTGTTTCTGAATAAAAATACAGGGTCTTCCCCGGGACTTTTATAACTTCTAATCGGATTTAAAGTGACTTAGAGTCATGATAGAGAAGTGAGAGTGATACCATTCCGAATAAAATCGGCTACAATTTATTTTTCATTTTACCCCCCCCAAATTTTACCTCTCAAAAAAAAAAAAAAAAAAAAATTAAAAAAAATTGTAGCCGATTTCATTCGGAATGGTATCATTCTCACTTCTCTATCATGATCTAATGAAACCGATCTTTCAATTGTCGGTTAAGAGTTATTCTCGGAATAAGCCTTTTAGTTTTTATGGTTATTCACGGCCGGTCACGGATAAAGTCACGTATAAAGTCACGGACAACTATAAACTAGTTGTCCGTGACTTTATCCGTGACTTTATACGTGACTTTATACGTGACCGGCCGCGAATAACCATAAAAACTAAAAGGCTTATTCCGAGAATAACTCTTAACCGACGATTGAAAGATCGGCCCTAAGTCACTTTAAATCCGATTAGAAGTTATCAAAGTCCCGGGGAAGACCCTGTATATCGCGAGATGTAAACAGTTTACGTCATACGTTCATTCAACCGCAATTTAAGTTATACAACAAAGGCCATTCAATTGCACGGTTATCTCATACACTGTGAGGGTTGCAGTTGTCTTCGCAGAGGGACGTCGCGCCCCCATGGCGCCTCCGCCCCCTTGGCGCCTTCGCCCTTCAGGCGCCGAGACCCTCCGATTTATTGCGGTGGGGATGCTTTTCCTACTTCCTGATACATTCTTCACCATGTACTCTCGCGTTATGGGTATATTTCATTTTTGCGTGCATCACTTTAAGCCATAAAAAGACTTTTTGCCTGTCAAAGTGATAAAATTAAGTGAACGAAGAGCTTTTCAAAGTTTTCGAAACGGTGGCCTTATATCGGTGTGATTTAATGAAGTTATGCGACATGTGGTATAGTTAGTAGATGGATGCAATCGTGCTCCATCAACCTGCAACCACTTGGGGAAAAATATTTTTTAGTATTTAACTATTCATATCATCTTTTTGTTAACTATTATATTAAAATTCTCAATTTTTTATGTTACGAAAAGTCATTTTTCTATAATAAATTTTTATATAACCTTCGTTTAATAATGGCAACGATCAATTTAATATTGTTTTATTTGGAAAAAAATATATTGAGTACCATTGTTTAATTGTAAGTGAATATCTTTGTGAGTGAAAAACGTTCGTGCGCTTTGGAAATATTCGCACATTTGGTATTTTAGATGCGTCTATATTTCACATTTCACATTTTACATTTGCATAATGCGTTTGAAGTTTACTATTTTCGGGAACTGCTTTTGATTAGTTCCAGTACATATAACTTCACAATAAACGCATTTTATGAGTATTATTTTTATATTCAGCTGATTTTAATAAAAAAATAAAAAAACAAATAATTAAAGAAAAAACCCTCATATACAATATTCTAATGGATTGCATGTCTTTTATTTATGTTACTTTAACAGTTCACTATTGTTTCACTATATTCGTTCGAAATACTATAGTATATTTCCTAGCGAGTTTCTCATGCCGAATGCCAATTTTAGCATGGCAGTCACATTTTATGATGCGATATACGTTTCGGTTTATTGTTTGTTGCTAAATTCGAAAGCGTATACGTTTCGATTCAACGGCCGCACAAAACTCTAGAATTTAATTTAAACACGAAACTAAGTTTTAATTGTCGTCGATTCGAACACAAACAAAACGCTTCCAAACTCGGCGAATCAATATCATGAACGTATACCGTCGATTTGAATAAACGCATTGTTAAAACATTGGTCCAAAGTCTTATAATCAAACGCAAACATTAATTATATCCGCTCTGAATTATTCCATTATCACAAACGACACAACTGCGAATACAAAACAATATTATTTTCGACTAACATGCAAAGTATATTCAATTTATTCGCCGAACCGTTTCACGTGTCGCTCACCAGAAACGGTTTATATGAGTTAATTAGTTTTACGAATATGAAGAAAATTAACGTTTCATTAAATTAACTTAATATAGAAATTAGATAATAATTTTTTTAAATATTTTTATTTAAATAAAATGAAACTTTTCTGAGATGTGCGTTGTTTTTCCGCTTTTCAAAAACTTCTACAAACACTTTTATGCAATTGTACAACGATCGTAAGATGTACTCGCGTTTCCTACACAATATACGCTTTGTTTGTTCCCTTATAAAATTGGCAGTCAGCAAAATACGAGGGAGTCGTTTTGCAGACGTCTTACACAACACATATGCGTTCTATCGGCGTGCAAATCTATTGCATTTTATTTTATCAGACTTGTTTCCATTGGCGTAATCTTGAACTCTGAAAGAACGTCCCGTGAATAGAACCGGCCAGGAACTGTTCCGTCAATCTCTTTGGATCGGGAGGAGTAGTCGGGAACTTTTATTATATGAGGAAGAAAAGGCAAGGAAAAAATGGAATAGAAAAGAAAAGGGAACTGGCATCCAAACGCGAATACGTGCGTCTCTCTATGATGGAAAAGTTCGCGAAGTAGTTAACGAGAGATGCTGTCTATACATACTAATTCGTTCTGTCTCGCAATATAATGTTTTCAGTCTTGTGAATATAAAAACAACCGTATGTTATGGTATAATATAACGAGGAATATTGAACGTGGATTGATTTTATGGTGTCGTGGAAATTTCTGTTTGAAATTTAAGCGAGAGTATTTTTCTTTACGTCCAAGTCGAATGGTTCATAAAAGCAATCTTGTTGAGGAATTGACATCAAATTTTATCGCTGCGGTCGAAAGTTAATTTCACATAAAAACGACACGAGAAAAGTACAAAATTAATGTACGTAGCGTTGTTATGTACTTGTGTACAAAACGTTTCAAATGCAGAAAAAATAATTCAAGTGAGTTTATTACAGCGAATGAAATATGCTAACGGCCGTTCGAAATAAATTTTCATAAATTATATTAGCAGTACATTATGGTCCTAACGTGCATTGAAAAAATAATTAACATTTTAATTTACTATTTGGAATTATAAAAGGAATATGAAAATAATTAAATATTATATAATACGAACGAATCTAGCTGAAATCAAAACATAAATTACAAATTAACTCACTCGTATCTGGTGCATCGTTGTCCAACAAGAACCCAGTACCATTGCTATGCGGTGCGAATGTCACAACACTTTTGTTAGCGTCCGAGTTGCCACTCCTTGCGATCTCCACCAACTCCACGTAGTCCTCAAAAGTACCTTCAGCTTTTTTCGTACCAACAACACCACCACCACCACCACCAACCTTCTTGACATCACCTTCAACATCCGGTAATCCTGTGGTATGATTAAGTTTAGGCTCTGCAGTTAGAAACTGAGCTTGAGGAACAGGCCACGCAGACTTAGGGGGCACAAATGGTTTCCTCGTCTGCGTTTCGACTCCCGGTTCCTTCAGTGTTGACTGCCCAGTGAAATTTTCAATTGGCATACCTATCAAAAACTCAAATCTAGGAACGTCTTCGTGTGTTGGTTTATTTTTCACTATAGGTTCCCCACTTTGCTCTTTAGTCTGAAACATATCAGATAAAGAATCATCCCTGTCTATTTCGGCATCCAAAATGCCTTCTTCGTACGGATTGCTATTCATCGACGTAGCATTAATCTGCTTTTCCAATTCAGGATTTAAAAAATCAGTGTTCTTTGCTAAAAAATCGACATCGGATGGCTCTTGAAACGGCAATTTATCAGAACTTTCATACCCAGACTCTCGGTTCCTTTCTAAATTCAACATATACTCTTCGAGCTGCGGAGCCTCTTCCGGAGGATTATAGCTGTCATAGAAGTCTGAACGAGGCTCAGAAGTAGCTTTAGCGTCATGGTTGAAAGGTTGGTTTAGGTTGTCGTCTCCACCGGCTCCGGATTGCGACTGGTGCTGATGCCACCGATCGGTGGCGTTGTTCGACGTTCCAATTTCTGGATTATCATCATGTCGTGACCCACACCGAGCCGGATGATGAAGCAGCGAGCCGATCGTCAATAAAGAGAGCAACCAGAACTTGGCTGCAACGTTATGCGACGTCATTTCGCCGGAGCGGGAACGCCTAGCGTCCACTGCTTCGAAAACCATTTTGAATCTTCTTTTCGTGTATAAGAAATTTGTGCTTGTTTTTTTTTTGTTTGATTTTTTAATCTTAGATGCTTTGGCGTTTTTGCGACATGTCTGTGCACGTTGTGCTTTCGGGATTCAATAATCTCGTCATGGCGTCTCTTTGTCGGTCTCACCTTTTTTCCATTTTTTCTGTCCAGCCGTTATTGCAACCGTTTCGGGTGTGGAGCGATATATTGCGCACAAAATTCACAATTTAAAACTAATTGGTGTATCCGATCTGAACATTTTATTTTGAACTTAGAATTTGGCACAATCGATGCTGTGAACTATTGACGTTGTTCGCGTTGCCATCTGCAATAAAAAAAAATAAAGAATTATAAAATTGAACTTGAAGATTTAAATCTTTATCATCGGAAAAAATTAAAATTAAATTTCGAAAGTTCAATTATGGAATATAAAATTGAACAATTTCAATTTTAGAATTTATCCTTTTATTACCAGATTTAATTTTGAAAATGAAAGCAATTTTAGTTCTTGATTGGCTTTGAGCACAAAAGTATAAAATGATTTATTAAAAAAATTGTATAATATAAAATCAAAATTTTCATTGTCTCTGTGATTCGGAAAAATAAGATATTTTTCAAGTGATATTTTAAACACAAATGAAATGAAACGTCTTATTTTTAATATCACTCAAAAGAAAAACGAAATGACGCCAGAAATATGAAAGCCTTTTTTTCTGTGCTGCTCCGAGTCTGTTATTTTATTTATCCCAACGAAAGGTAGCGGAAAACCGTTCCATATTTAAATAAAACATTTCTCAATTAAACTACACAGAACAGCTTTCAGGAAGATTCGTCAACAAACAGCGAAACCGAATGACTGTTTATTGTCGTCTTTGAAACGTGTATCTTGAAAAAATACAGATTTTTTTTCAGGGAAAATGATGATGCAAGTATAATACATCCACACAATATTTAACTGTAAACAGACCATCGCGAACGCGAATATGTTTTTCCCGAATATTATTTATTTCCTCGCGCATTATCGAAACGTATTTGAAAAAAGATCGAAACGAATGACCCGTTATTTATTCGTGACGAAACAAATTGGCCACTCACAATGGGCTCGTAAAGATACAACTGGCCCTTAGAGCCCACACCGTTTTCGTATTTATGGGCTTATATAATATAATACGTAAGATTTTTTTTTATTATTTATTTAGAACGATAGGAATTCGTCGGTCAATACGAAGCGTACGGAAAATCGCGGGAGCAAACAAAAATAAAATCGTGGAGCGCGTAATTAATTAATTTCGCTACATTAAGCCAGACACGGTCAGCTTCCATTGATCCTTCGATTCGATGACCGGGCAATATATTTATCCGTTTTATTTATTTTGTATTATTTGCCGAATTTCATTACGCTCCGTTGAAAATCCTTTAAATTTATCGAACGCTCCCATTACATAATACCGTTGCGTTAACTGTAATTTTGTGGTACAACGAAGTTTTCAGTTCCGTATCGTACAAGTTTTGTATCTTACAATTAGCTTGGATTATTTCGTATTTGTTCTGGAGTATTCCGTGAAAGTCTTACACATAACCGATTCAAATTTTGGGAACGAGCCTCGCTATGCTTCGCGAGAATATTCTTGTATGATTGTGTTTGGATGTTATTCGAACGTCTATCAAAATTAATCATGACTAGTCATATATTTGAAAACAAATATAAACCTATTCCGTATATTATTGTAAAACTTTATATTTATTTTGCATGTATTAGTCTAAATAGGCTGCGATTCATCTTTTTTTTCATACCTCTAGTGAGCCTTTCCCCCGAGGCCAATAATTTCACAATGCTTCCGTAAAAGTTGTAGATAAAACCGAGAAAATATTATCTGTAGTACTTTTTTGAAAAAAATGGAGAAATAAAAGCCATAAAGCCGAAAATGTTGAAAGTAAAACGCGACTAATTAGGGCGATTTCCGGAGTTTCAGAACGAAATTTACGCGTAAAATATTTTTCTCTTAGTGGTGTGAAAATATACTAATAGTTGTGTATTTGATATGTTTTTTCAGTTTTTCGAATTTTATTGAATATATACGAAAAATTATATGAATTCCGAGATGTGTTCGAAATATTTCATTAGAATATAAAGGATGAATTTAATATAATAAATATTCCATAACAAGATTTGAAAAATTGTGGATCTAGTTGAGCCACTTTAATTTAACGCGTTGCGTTTTATTTTTCATTTCGAAAAATTCATTTACATTTTCAATTTTTCATATATGAAAATTCGCATTCGCCTATGTTTGATGAATACCATTTATATCTTCATACAATATTCATGAATAAATTTAACTTTTAAGTGATCCACATACTAATAAGGGCTTTATTCGATGTATTGAATAAAGTATGAATGAATTACAAACGTACATTTCGCATGATTATTTATTTATAAAAAACTCCATCAACCGAACCATAATGAAATTTAAAACAAAAAACTAATTAACCTTTACGAATTCACACATAAATTCAATCTCTTATTCTAAAAAAAGAAGTCCCCGATCGAATCTCATATCAGAATTTCCCGCTTTTCACCAATGCAAGTTTAACACCCCAAGACGTGCATCTTGGACCGATATGAACGTGCTTTATCTCGTCATCCATCACGGCGCGATCTTAAGCGACGATACACCACGTTCGCCGCTTTTGTCCCCCGGAACCCTCAGCCCCTAAACTTTTACATACACGTGACGTTATATAATATGAAAAAGCCTTCGTCTCCCTTCGAAGGCTTCGAGATTTCTTCAATTGAAAAAATGTCTGTCACGTGCGCACACGCGATATCCTCGATACAATGTACGCCTGTGGGCATTTCGCCCTCAACGATATGGATAAGGGTTGGAACAATGGGGGTGCATATTGTGTGATGATCGACTCTAGTGAACCTCGAAACCGTTGTGTATGTATAATATGTTATGCAGGGAAATTTTGCTGATGTAGGATCGTAAGTGATGCGTTGGGTGGATTTTTAAGGAGGTATGTAGGAGTGATGTTATTTTTTATATATTATTTATTTTGAAATTTGTTATAAAACGTATTTACATTTCATGCTTTAATTTGAATATATAAAAATTCGAGTTTTCTGAAAGAAAAAATGTGCCAAAATGTCTTTCTATACAATGTACAGTTATATAATGTGTGCGTGCTGAAAATTTTTATTTTTCAACGGAGCTTCGAAGGAAATAAGAATTCTTGGGGTAGAAAGCCATCTCAGTGCGGTACATTTTTTTTTACTTCTTATCCTCCGCGTTTATATATTATATTTTGTTATCATAAATATATCATTTTTTTATGTCGACTCGCTTCATTTCCCCGTAACAAAATAGATTTTTAATTCGCGGTATCCGCCTGCGACTTTTTTCATTGTATCTCGAACAAAATTTAAAATGGGCAATAAAAAAAAAAAAAAGGTACAAACGTTGGTCACTTTCCTAAGATTTCCATCGAAATTTCACCTTTGAAATTTTCACTCAAAGAGCCTCTTCGTTTTCGAGTGCGTTTAAAACTTGAAACATCGATCCGTCCTCTTTTCTTTTCGTAAAGAAGCAAAACGCCGTTTTCCTTCGAAAAAAAACACTCATCGAAAACAAACAACTCGAATTTTTTCATGCGTGCATTCAAATCTTTTCATTTGAAAAAAAATTGAAAAAGAAAAAATCTGTGAAAAAATATTTCGTTTGATGTGCAAATTATCGCAGGCGATAAATCCCCGTTGGGAATCGACCTTAAAATTTATATGAATAAATTACGAAAAAACATTTCCAATTCATAACATTAACGCGTATATAGTTGGAATTCGAGCGAAATTCATATCAGATAATTCTGATACGAATCGAACTCACACTGACAACTTTCCAGACAGCGTAACTTTCCCAACAAATTTTCAAATTCAAATTTATTTTGTTTCATATTCATCGAACGAATGTCATCAAAACTGCACACGTATCCATATACTATTACAACACCGCTGAACGAGTTACGTACAATAATTCCGCGGTTTATAGTACGACTTTATTCCTTTTATTTTCATTTTTGCAACGTCATACATATAATACTTATCATCCGTACTGTCTCGGACGGTTTATTTTCTACGTCTCTATTATACGCCTGTCATACACCTGTCGTATATTTTTTTATGACGTTACGACTTGCTTCATATAACGTAATATATTATTAAGAATATCCACACGCACGGACAGGACCTTCGGCATCAGGTGGTGCGAACTTCCCGTTCATTTTTATGCACGACAGAGCGTACAAAGTTTCACTGGAAAAAAAAAGGCTGAAAACTCTGGAGGAGTCAAAGATCGAACGATTTCTAGAAAATGGCTAGACAATTTCGTACACTCAATCTTCGCGATTGCAAATGGGGCATAATTGCATCTTTTTTTTTTGTTAATTGTATCCGAGTTTCAGTGCACTCGAACGATATTGCATAAAAGAATTTATATACGATTTTACTCTTATATGTATATTTTTATATCCACTCCCGTATCTTCGGAAAGCTAATCCGAAAAGTACGTAAAAGTCAACTCCTAGACGTCTTCGAAGCTCGAATGTCTGCAAAAATCTCTACGGGTCCTCTCAAGAACATTATGCTTAATGGTCCGACCGTGGTATGTGTCCTCGTTTACGACCCCCGAGGATTATAAAAATTCTCATCGGTAGACAAATCTAGTATGCAGAGAGCAATAAATGTCGATCTGGTTAGATGACGCCGTGTTTCAACAATGAAAAACACGAGGATTACTTTGTCAAAGAAAAAATACTAAACTGAAACAACCATAAGTTTATACTCTTAACTCATAAATCTGAGAAAGGTTTCAATATTAAACATTTCATAGAATCCATCAGTGGGTGATAAATCAATGGTACTTTTCAGTATCGACGTGCACGTGCAGTAATGGCGCACGTGACCGCACGTTAATGCAGTCTCGTATAGGGCACGTGCACTCGATGAGCTGACGTGCTCACGTACTCCAACTCCTCGAAACCCTGGTGCACTGTCGTCAGACCACGTCCGATAATAGACGACAACGTCCGTCAAGAGACACATTATTTATTTAACGGAGAAAATCCGTATAGAATCACGGGCTTGGATGGATTGATGGTGGCGTTTCGAGATTCGGTCGTTTTATTGGAAGTTGTGCTGCATGTGTCGTGTTATCGTATAAGTATGTCGGAGGTGCTCGTGTGGAACTGAATTAGCATATCTTTATTGGAAAATCATCTGAGGTGGTGAAAATGAGACGTTATCGCGCGACCGAACGTGATAGATGACTATGTTGTTGCTGTTTATGGTGGTGTGTTGTGAGTATTCGGGAATTTATGACACTTTTAAAAGTGTATCGAAAATGTGATTAATATCTGTACATTTGTATCATTTTTTAGAAATTTTATATATATTTTTTTATTTAGGTATTTTTTTTATATGATGTAAATTGATGGAAAGTATCAGATGCGCTATTCCTTTTAAGTTTCTATGAAGCATGTTTGAAATATATGAAATTTTATAATCTATTTATTTTGTGATGACAGATGTCTTCTCTAGATTCATAATTTGCTAAGTGTTTTTTTTTTTATTTGACTCATTTAGAATATTTAAAATTTAAAAATTTTACTTTTAAAAGGAGTATGTAAAAAAAAATAAGAAAAGGTAAATAAAATAATTCAATTTATTTCAAATACAGATGAATATACTAATAGTTCATATAATATGAAAGTAAAAGTAATATTATATTACGTCTACAAAAAACTTTCGGATAAATTTAATCAAATATCGAAAAAAATAAACCACTCAATGTAATGAAAACGATTTTCAGACTTCGACATATCACATAACCAAAAATATGCAACACGAAAATTTCAAATTATAAAATAAATAAAAAACCAACAGTATAAACGGCTTCAACACGAATCGACCCACGAAAACTAATAAAACCCCCAACACAACCACTAATTAGATAGCATAGTATATAAGTCGTATCGGCAGCAGCTCAGAGGACCTTTGACGATCGACCATCGTCCTCCTGCCAGGCCAAAGAAAGGTCACAGTTCGGGCGGCCGGAAGGCTTTTATGAATATTTATACAATGGCCTCTCCCAGATGCACGAAAGTCCCAAGGAAAAACATCTCACGAAAGCTGGCTGGCTGGCCGTGTCTTTGTGTACACACGAGCGTATTGACGTTAAGTCGTAACGATCGTCATGTCTGGGGATTTTCTGGGAGATGTGGAAAATTGGTGGTTTTTTTGAATGCGAGTCGATGGATTTGTTGATTGTTATAATATTCGGTTGTTGAGAGAAATATTTTTTTCGGTTGGAAAAGGTTTTTTCCTATTGAAGAGTGCGGTGGGTTTTTTGTACATAATATTTTTCGATCGGTATAGATGGGTTAATGTTGTGTTGAATGTGACGTTTTAAATTGAATAAGTTTGGTAGTTCAAATGATCGTTTATATTTGATTCTTAGAAAGTGTATTCAAATGATGTTTATGTATTTCGTTGGGATTTTTCTACATGTCCTTCAGCGTTTCTAATAAATCTTTTAGAATGTTGCAGTATAAAAGGAAACTTTTCGTTATCGAAAAAATATAATAAAATACATTGCATTGAAAACCGTAAAAATTCAAAAATCACCCCGAGAAATTCACAACGACTTAACGACTTCGAACTTTTCAAATAATCTTACGTTTTGTTTCTAGCGACTGCTCACAATAGAATCAAAACATTTTCAATTCGCAACATCCAAATAAAACAATCTACACCCCAATTTCACAAAACCTCGATACAAAACATCGAAAAAACCGCACAATAAAACCAAAATCCCCAATCGAACCCGCTTTATCTGATCGAATTGAACTTGCCTCAGACCCCGAATATGTAACACGCATTTAACCCTAGCACGGATTCCGCCGCAGTCATACTGACCCATTTAACAGTTACGCCTCTTGTCGCAAAACAATAATCTTCCACTTTGACCTGCTCTTTATCCACTCAACGTTTGAACCGGCTGACCTCCGTCGTCAATCACTCAATGCACCATATGCGCATCGGCCACTACGTTCAAGTGCGAATCATCAAAGACCATGATGGCGATCAAATTGAGAAATTGGCAGTGATTCGATACGGCGAAAAAATATTTGGGGATGTATGAAATGTTGCACCTTTGCGCTTTTCGGGGCGGAACCCAATTTTCGGTGTTGGAACCTGAAAACGCTTCACGTGCCAACGCCTATTTTTCAACGCTACGCGCTAGAGTAGTTCAATTTGTTTTCAGGTCCGATATTGAAACGCGCTACTCTATTTTTTCAGTTAAATAGCTTTTTCATATTAGGTTATCCCGAAAGTTATATCGTATTTTGAATAAAAGGTGAAATTTTCTATAAAAAAATAATTATTTATATAAAATATTATTTTTACCGTTGTCTAATACTTTCATCCACCTTTCTTCCAAATTTTTTATCCAATTTTGTAAAATTGTGTCGGTTTTGAATCAAAACATTCGGAAAAACCCTTTCTCTCTGCTCCCTTTGCTTCAACCTCGGCTCTTAAAATTTCTTCATCTACGATCATCGGTTTTCCACTTTTAGAGCGATTTTTAAGGTCAAAACTTCTTAATTCAAAGTTCTGGAACCATATCTGACACAACCAAACCTCCAAAACATCGCCTAGTAAATCGAAAATATTGTTAATCGCGATAATTGCACTTCTTCTTCAATTTACGGTATAGCATAGAAAATCGAATAAATTCTTCACTCGGAATAAATGCCTCTATTTGGAAAATGGCTTGAAAAAAATTTTATTTGATAAAATAAGTTATTGAGAATGTTTGTGATCAACATAACACAAAAAAGTGACGAGGAGTCGACAAACAAGACACAGCTAAGGGTCAAAAAGGACCATCATAAATATGACATTACTTACGGGATTAGCCAATGATATACGTATAATATAAAAATATATGGTTCAGTATAATATTTGTGAGGGTGTGTTTGCTGCGAAATTTGTCCACGAAACAATTTAATTAAATATTATTGACTTTTCAGAATTATATTACGACTCATCAAAATTTTATAGGAAAGTTTCGAAATGTTCTCGAAATAAAGCCTCGCGTCGACGGATAACTCTTTTCGTGCAACGCTACAACGTTTCGAAAGTGGGCATACAACTTTTAGCTAGCTTTGTACGATTTTAATCCAAAGTACACGGTTGGCATTGCCAAATCGAGAATGGGGTGCTGTATAAATTTTAATGTTGAGATTTGAAATTTCTCAAAATAACTTCGTTCGAAAATATCGACTTTATCCCACAAAAGGACGGCTGATTGCAAAACTTCACTACAATTGGATACTAATTTTGTGTCAGAATTAATTGTGAGAAATCTTGCATATTAATGATGTTTTGAAAATATAATAATTGTACAATATAGAAAATTTTCATTAGTAGCAAATTGAAACAATTAATTATCACAACAGATAAGAAGTTAATCAAATTATTTTCATTCATGTATTTTGTGCAAAATTGATGTAATCTAGAGTCAATTTTGTACAGAAAATTTCAAAGAAACTTTTACATTTCATTATTACCTGATTGAAAAACTTTTTCAAAGCTTAATGAAATTTTAGAATATGAAAATTTCATACAACCTCTCTAAAAAGCAGACTTCACACGAAATTATATTCCATTAAAAGTTAATAACGAAATTAAAAATTAAAATAAAACAATTCCCACTCACAGAATCGATATTACATCAAACCAAACGCGTTAATTGAACTATAGCATTATGCGATAACACTTTCCACAATTTCCGTCCATAATTCGATCGTAGACCGAAACATATTTCGCCATTTGCTGTTCGAAGCCCCCACGGCGAAGGAAACGGACCAAATCCGACTGTAGCGCAAACCCCACCTATATAAGACATAATCCATGTTTATCCCGTCGGTGTGATATGAATATAAACAAGGGATTTCCAGATGTATAGATCAAAAGTGAACTATAGCTCGCTTCAGGCTTAACGGCCTCTGTACGTATGCGGGTCGGTGTTAAGTGGATCGCTTTTATTTGGAAAATGCGTTTTGTTCTTCCTCTTCAATCAACTTATCGTACGTGCGTGCGTAATGTTTATTTTCGGAACCCTGATTGTAAAGATGGTGGTTGTGTTGGGATTTGGATGGTGCTCTTCGCCGGGATTAAGTCGAGGTGGTTTCTTGTTGGGGTGCTTCGTTGAGGAAATGAATGGCGAATGTATGAGGGATGTGTCAACATTTCTGACTTGTTTAGTGTTATTGCGGATTGAATAAATAACTTTGGTGTTGAATGTAAATTGAAAATGTTGAGTGTAATTGCGTTTTTAGGTGTTTGTGAAAATATTCGGAGTTTTTGGTTGAGTATTTTTATATAGAAAAATGATGTTGAAATTGTTCTCAAATTTATGTCTGTCTGTATTTCAATAACTTAATCAATCGTACTAGATATTTATTTTGCAGATTATAAAAATCAATATGAAATGAAAAAAAAAAAGATGTTTTTGATGGATCTACATATAAAAAATATATTCAAGTAATGATAAATCTGGATTAGGCAGTTGTTTTCTTGTAAAAAATCCATTTTTTTTATATAAGTTTTATATCACGAAAATATCTATTTCATTTGCAGTAACAATAACCCGATAAATTTTAATTTCATTGAACCAAATCATAGCCACAGTAAAGCTTTAAAACGCATAATAAATAACAATCATATTGAATCAAAGCGAAATGTTTCCCCGCAAAGTTTCACCGGAAAACAATTTTTGGGCTGAAATTACAATAACGAAATATTTTCCACAACTTTCCCCCGTATACACCTACCTATACCTACTATGCACTTCCTTTCGAGCTTTTCTCGTGACGTGCGTATGACGTCAGCGCACACAGCGACGCCAACAAAAGGACCGTCCAATATCACATTTCCCAATAAAACTTTTTTTTCCACCCACGCTGGTATCCTCACAATTCTCACTGCTTTTTTTCCGATCGCCTCGACTTGTTTGTGCACGAGAAATCCTTATTAATTCCACGATTCCCGATAGCGCTGACCGTAACGCGCTCTTTCGAATAACGATTATTTGGTCGCTGCTGGGTATTGTAAGGGAATTGTCTTCTCTGTATTCAGAATAGAGCATAAGGGAACAGTTTGGCGCCGATATCGTTTCCCTTGCAACCCTTCGAACGTAGGTCGCGAAATTGAACAACTTAATCACGCCGACTTCATGTGGATTTTCCTTTTTTCTGGGGAGTCCGAGCGACGCGAAAACGTTCCGAGAAAAAATTTCGCTATAAAACAGAAAGGTTTGTCGCATTTTGTTTGTTTTTTTTTTATTTCGTTTTAGTTTAATGTATTTCGATTCGCTTCTTAGTTGAAAGCATTTAAAATAAAATGCCTTTTTAAAAAATATGGCGTAATAAAGTTTGAATTCGCCATATAATTTTGAAGGTCTACGTTTTAATTTAAAATTTGTTTCGTTTTATAAACGTTATTTCCAATTTAATAAAATCACTTTTATTTATTCTTCAAAATCCTTGAAACAAAAATTTTACTTTTACATGACCTAGAATAAATTATTAAAAAAAGAATAATATATTCTATACAAATCCTTAATATATCGTATCCCGTCTGATTTACATATGGAAATGATTGACGCGAATACAAAATCGCTACCCGCTCTATATTGCGCTCAGTCCGAATTTAATACATTTTTCAAGAAGGATTTACGTCCAAAATAACTTTCTGAAACACTTTAATACAGGAAATAAATTTCGCGCACGTTTTCATTTGAAGAAAACGAAGCAGAGATTGAATTCCGTGAACGAATCCGCCACGTAACATCGAAACCCCGTCGACGCGAAACGTAATCCCGCCGAATGCGAATAAACGTCAACGAAAAGAATTTTTCGCATTTCGCAGACACTCAATCATATCGTTTCCAAAATGAACTCATCCCTATACCGTAATTGTGACGGTGTGCAACCCCAAAGCGTATATGCAATGCTAATTTTGTTTGCGCGAGCGTCCGTTTCGTGCAAACATTAAACGAGAGTTTTACCGACGTGTGTGTTTGTACATATATTTTTGCGAATTTAAATATTTGCAGGACGGCCCTAGTCGCGGTTTAGCCGGATCCTGGTCCCCGGGGATGGGTGTGCAAGTCAAAGGAGTCCGAATATTCCGGTTCAAAGTGCTAATATGATGTTACAACCGTCCCAGCAGATTCTGATCGGGGTAGGTATCCAGTGGCCTGCTCGAAAGTATCCACTTAAGGATATCGACTGGTCGGGTGTGTACGGTCGTGTTCCGGGATAACTTCTGGGACCGTGTTCCCGGTCTGAAGTTTCGAAAGAAACTTGTCTTCTTTTTTTCAGAGCGGATTTCTCGTGTAGAAAGTGTCGTTGAAGAATTTCCAATCTGCGATTACAACGTTTCGGATCTAATGCGATGATATTTTTTCATAGGAGGTGGGAATTTTCTGAAGATTTTTGCACGTGTGCGTATGTTGAATGTTGTAAGCGAGAGCTTCTGGTTTCTCAAACGTTACGAGGACAATTTAAAAGCCTTCTGTTTTCTGTGTTATTGCGGGATAAAGTTGAAGTTGAGTGTTATTTGAGAGAACATTGTTTTGGCAGGAGTTTCATAAAGTTTTATAACGCTTTTATAGAATGAAATTTATATTAATTTTGTCATTAAATAAATACAATATCTCTTGGCATATGTTATGAAAAATTACTATAATATTAATTTCAATACATAATTATTTTATATCATAAAAATTTTTAAATTAAATCCGATTGAGTTAATAATATTAAAAAAAACCTTCGAACTTTCCTTAACACACAAAATAATACGCCAAATATAAAATTCACCAAAGAAACGAAGAAGACCCTCGCCCACATCATAACATACACACAACCGACGACACAAACGAGGGGGGGGGGTGAAAAGAAGCGTCCAATTAAATCGTCATGGTTCATAAAAATTCCCGCAGACGCCCCGCAGGCGGGAAAATTCGCAGCTTTTTCAATTAAAGTTTTTCCCGGGGAGGAACTTTCGCGCGGCGGCCATTTCACCTACGCAATTCGGCCGAGCGCTTTTCCGAAGCTCGCGGGTCGACGACTCGACAATGGCATATTTATAATGTTCGATTTTTGTTTTGTGGAAGTTTTTGATTTATACGTGTGTGTTGAAATTTAAGGTAAAAAACTGTTGAAAGTAGGTCATTTGTGAATTTGGAATAATTGTTGTATGAATTAATCAATATTAGTTGGTGTTTTTCAATAGAGGCTATAATAACTTCGTGGGGAATCGTAGGAAATAAATTGGCTTCTGGAGAGCAGCAGGGAAAATAAAAATTAATAAAAAAAATTGTTTACTATCTAATGAACTCCATAATCCTCCTTATTTTTCTGGTTTTGTATTTTAATGAAAAGCCATAGCAAATTGCTTGAAAAAAATTGTGAACGGAATTTGCTTTCTATTATATAATATTTACTCAAATTTTTTCAAAGAATTATTAATTTTTTTACAGACAACACATTGAAAATAGTTCAAAAAAATATTTAAAAAAAAACATATTCTAACTTATATAATATATTTAATTTAAAAAATCATCATGAAATTAACGAATCATGAAAATAATCGCTTTCACAAAAATCCGATAAGACTAAAACGAAAAGCCTATTACTTCATTTAATGAATTAATCAAGGAAGCGATAATGAAAGACAAATGTGCACATTTCGTTTCATTAACGCGATACATTCCGAACACCTAATATTGTATTTTCAAACGGCGAACTCATTACACAAACATATCACGTTACAATTAGGCGGAACAGCCCTCTCATTATCGATTCACGCACAATAATGTCGCGTTCGAAAGTCTACGCAATTTCGCCTTTGTGTAAAATGTAAATTTCTCTCTTCGTCCTGCACATCCCGCCGTATCCTATATCCCACATCGCACTACGCAGACAAGCGAATTTACTGTGCAAAACTGGCGGGAAACGAGAACCGTTCAAAATCGGAGACGCCCACCGTCGACGTCCGCTAATTGGTAACCGAAAACCCTTCCTCGTTACGATTACTATTATGAAAGTAATATATCACATTATAATGCGGCGATTATGAAATCGGCCATTACGCCGTGAAGAAATGCGATGCTGTTTTTTTTTTGTTTTTTTTACAACGGAGGCTAATTAAAAATTTTCGAAATTCTTAATTATTACCTCTCGTCTTGCACTTCTGAGGGACGGGCCGTGTAATTTTCATGGAAAGTTTCAGCCGAGAGGAGGCGGATTCGGTACGAGGCCTCCCATTTAATGGCGACATCGTAAACAAACTAGTTTATGAAACGGCGTTCGCAAATTATGTTTGCATAGGACTATGTTCCGAGAATATTTATGCGGCTTTTCGCCGGAAAAATTCGAAAATAATTCAACCTTTTAATCGACGACAAGAATTGGATATTTGCCTCATAAAATAAAAAGCGATATTCAACTGGTTTCAATTTTAATACAATACTTTATATACGACACAACGATCAATCATCCATATTGGGCGTATAGAAATACGACAAACAATGAAAAATTCATCGAATGAACAGCTCCGTATTGACACAGATATGAAACACCCAACATATCGAAACCGTAAACGGTTACGCAGTAGACAAAGTAAATCGCACACCCAGCAATTGACGAATCTCCTTTTTTGTATTCGGTCCGCGACAAACGGTAAAATGGAAAACCCTAAAAAGGGTTCGCAACGGCCCGGCGAAATTACGCTGAGAAATTTAAAGGAGCAACGCGAAAGGACAAAAGCCCCACACACTCCCGTATACCATTTTCTGGATGCGTGTGTATGTAATGGGCGACACATCCACCGAAGCTCGTACGTATATTAATTTTGGGCGGGGGAGGTAAGTGTAAAGCTTCACTCGGCAGCAAATATGAAATGTTATTACCGACGTGTGTTATTTTCGCAGAGCGCCAGAAACAAATTTGTGCGCATATCAAAACGTACAAATTTTCATGTAAATAGATGGCCGCATACTTTTCTGTTATGAAAGCGATGATAAATTTTGGTAAAAAAAGAATGGAACATCGCGAATATTGCGTTCGTGTGTTCTCCGCCACATAATTTTCAATGTGCTCGGAGACGCGGTGCTGATTTCTTTTACAAATTTTCGATATGAAATTCAAATTTGATGGTTGATTAAAAAGCTCGTTTTCGATATTGAAACGGTTCACATACACACACAAAAGCGGATTGCATCAGAATGCGACAAATTTTCTCGGGAAACGGATGCGGTGTATCAAAATTTTCCATGGAATCTGCTTGGACATTGCGCACTGCATTTCCATTGTGGACGAAATCGATGAGGACTTTGAGGACAGAATATCGCGGACGTGGTCCAATTACTCGAATCATTTCAATAACCGCATGTCCTGACATAAATTGGATTCGATTCAAAATTATGACGTAATTTTGTATGTCGGGCAATTCAAATGATGAATATAATGTGGTTAGTATTTTCAATTGATCGTATAATTTTAGTTTAATGTTGAATGTTATAATTGATTTTGATATATTCAATTGATTCGAATCGCTTTGAAATATGTATCATATACATAAGTGGTTTCTCGTTTACATTGCCGTTCCAATAAAGTTACACGATATTGTAAAGGTGAGAGAAGATAATGTAATACCATATATACCAACAATATAATATATACCCGGCATGGGCAAAAGGAGTCCCGCGGGTTGATTTTATCCAGCTAGCAGCGATATTTATAATACTTAATATTGAAAAAAAAAATTGATAAAAATAAAAATTTAAAATCATTCGAAGTAATGAAAAAAAAATTAATAAATTATCTAAATAAAAACAAGTTAATTTATGAGAATTAAAAGAGGATATTATCATATTTCTGGAAATGAAACAGAAAATAAATGATTTTTCTGAACCGAAACAGACTTCTTGGCAAAATGATTTTTATTTTTCGATCAATATTCTGAATTATTTGAATGAGTTAAATTTTAAATTACAGAGAAAAAAATGGTATTTGAGGTATTCAATTTTATTGGAGCATTTATGGCCAAATTATAACTTCTTTTGAAAAACCTCAGAGAAATACAAACTTACAAACCTAGACACAAGTCAAGTTAATAAAAGTTTGAAAAAAGTCGATCACATTTCCACTTTGTCAAAAAGTTAAAAAAAAAAAATCCAAAATTATAGTTTATTTATTTTAAAGCTACAAGCAGATTTCAAAGAAATTGAAAAACGGTTTACGATTTTTTTACTTTAGCCCGCGACGGACAAAAAATTTTCAATCCGCCCCACCACCTGAAACAATTACCCACCCCTGACACATACCCTAACTTCCATCTATCTGCATTATTGAATTATAACGACATTATAAATCAAATTTTAAAAACATAATACATACAAGCAAATTTTCATAATTCCAAACCAAAATTCATTACAACCCAAATATTAAAAAATTCCCCCAAAACGAATCAACGAACCCAAACAAACAAACTTCAATTACATAATTGCAAACTCAAACCAGAACCGCCGACTTCGCAACACCCCCCTGACACGCCATCCCGAGAACGTCCTGAAAAGCAAACGGCTGAAACTGCGACATCAACAAAGTTCTCAGACCCATCCGTTTGTGCATCTGGTGTCGTATCAAAGCGAACCGCCCCACCGTGCTAATTGTCAACCGATTCGGAAATGAATAATGAGGGCCTCCATTGTGTTAGGATCGAGAGCCGATGAAAAAAACTGATCGACGGGCCGAGAGGGTTTGAATGTTTTATTCGACGGGGAAAAATCGGGCCATCCTCCCTTGGAAATGGACGCGTATTTGCTCTGGTGATTGAATCTGTTTTTTCGTCGTAATAAAATATCGGGTTCTGGGAAAGGTGTGCGCGGTGGGTGGGTTTTAGTTCGAGGCGCAGAATCGGGTCGTTTTTATGTGGAAAAAATGTATTATTATAATGCGCAGTTTCTTAGTGGTTGTTTCGGGAAACTTTCGGAAGCACTTATGTTTTGTTTAAAACGTGTTTCTGCTTAGAGATTAGTCCATTAAGGCGACAACAACTAACATCAGGGTTGGATTTAACTGTAGGAAAACTAGGGTGCTAGTTATTTAAGGCGCTGAAATTTATATAATAAAGGCCTGTATTTAATTGATCAGTTAAAAGATCCTATTTTGATCAGTAAAAATAAAGTATATGGTTGTTATTCGGTTCTGTGAACGTGGAAACATATTTGAACTTGTTGGAACAAGTCTCAATGTAGTCACACGTAGTAGTAATCTAACCTAATCTAACCTAACCTAAACCTTAACCTAACCTAACCTAACTGATCACTTAACAATTTTTTACTGATCATTTTAGTTATTATTAACCAGTCAAATAATTAGTTGCCTATAATAAATAATTTTTGAGGAATTTCGAAAAATATTGGAGAAAAAATATAAAACTGATTTAATAGAAAATTTTTGTTTAGAATAGTGATGCGAATCTATAATCCGTGAATTGCGGGACAGATAAATTGGATTTATAACCCCCCCCCAGTTTCACATTAAAAAATTTTGAGAGAAAGTTTTGTGAAACTGGAGGGGTGGATGTAATTATATATAACATATATTTGTAAATATTATATAATTGTCTTTGTAAATATAACTGCCTTTGAGATAATTGGAAGAATTGGTACTATTTCGAATGCAACAGTTCAGCAGTAGATATTATAATAAACATCTTCGAATGTTTTTTTTTCCATATAAAATTTTATTTATTTGTTTCAACAAAACTAGAGTGGGGTGGTTAGTTAACAAAATTAGTTTTTGCCTAGGGTGCCATTCACCCTAGCTCCGGCACTGACTAATATTACGCACCGAATACACAAAGACATTTTCCGCGAAAACTTCTCAATTACCCCTCGGAAAATTCCCAATAAAAATAAACTCGATCAAAAAAATCCATTGCACATTTCGTCAAATGCGCACATACAGAGGAGGGCGGAGTCTCGAGGCCCTCAGCGGCGCCCCACGAGGGTCCTCAAGGAGCTGGGGGCCCTCGAGGGGGCGGCCGCCCTTCGTTAAAAGCATAACTCGTCCCGTCGGCTCTCAAGACAACTTTTCAGCACTTAATTAACGGGCGACGTTCGAAAACGGAATTTCAATCGAACCATTGTACGTAAGGGGAATACTATTGCGCGCACAGTGGTGTAGTGCGTCTTTACTCCGTGCACGTACGGTGTCGGGTGGGTGTGTGGGTGCGGCGAAGGAAATGCTCTATTTCGCACTTAATTAAATCGAATCAATTGTTTCGAAGCTTATGTATTGCGTTTTGGTGTGTAGGTTTCGCGATAGTGTGGGGTTGTGTAATTTGAATAGAGGTCGCGGAGATGTTCTGTTAACAATTTGTCGGATTGTTGTGTCGGATATGTTCTAATTTGTATTGTGCTATTGATAGGGAAATTATTAGATATGTATGGTTTTGAAGTAAATATTGTGAAATAATAATTTCAGATTTATATGTTTTTTTTTTCATGTTGAACTTCAGGTTTATAGAAGGTCTTGACATGACTTGAGTGCCCTATTCAACCGGATAAACGCGGGATGAATTGGTTACTTTTTTATGCTTCTATGTAAAATAAGAAATATTTTTTTCGGAAGGAACCCGGAAAAATATTTCCATCAATACTATATTGTGAACAATTTTTATTGCATATTTAAATAAAAATTCGTATCGATTCATTTTGACAGTTAAAATAAAACAATTTTTCCAACTTAAGCTTTTCATTCTCGCTAATACCCTACAACCTTCCAATCACTAATCCAGCACTTCACCATTGCACTATCTAGTATATACGTATAAATTGTTCAACTAATCTCATCGATATTGAAAGATTGCACAATCGTCCCAGACGAACCCCAAACACAGATTTTCATCAGATTTTTCACAGATTTTTTTTTTCAGTTTAGTTAAACTAACCAAAAAAACTCCCTAAACCAACACCAAAAACAAACGTACAAACAACCTTACATAACAACATACACGAAAACACTTCCAAAAATCAAAAATTCAAATCCGACCAAAAAAGCCTCATTCGATCAAAATTCAAAACCATCGAATTTCCCGATACATCGAAAAACCACCCATAAAAAATCAAGGTCACACCCACAAAGACACGCGGAAAGGGGTGTTCACTTTGGCACACTTTTAATTGCTAGCAACACTCACCGCTGTCCGCGTCGCAGCTGTCACATAGCGGGCGGGGGCGCGGGCGGGGGGTGCTGCGCCCCCGCGGGCGTAGGCTCCGGGGCGGGGGGGGCGGAGTCGAGGCGGCGCGGCCCCGCGGCGGCACCCCTCGGTCGACTGGCCGGCCGCTGCACGGATCTGGCCGGCTTTTCTCCGCTAAACTAGATTCGTCCATTGTTACACTCCGGGAAACGGATGACGGCAACTTTTGAGTGGCGTCGTTTTCGGCGTGTTTGTGGGTGGTGGGTTTTTTTGGTTTGTTGGAAGGTTGGGTGTTTTTTTTTTGTTTGGGCTTGAGGTGTGAGATTTGGTGGGGGTTTTTTTTGGTTTGAATAGAATTTGATGATGAAATTATTTTGTTGTTATTGATCTTGAAAGTATTTGAATTTTCTTTGAATGGTTTCGGAACGAGGTTTCGTTCTTTTTATTGATCGAATTGTATGTTGATTTATTTCGGAAATTGGTAAAAACTAATACAAATGATAAGACTGAACTGTTGAATTTTTTTTTAATATAATGCAGCTTATCAATCGCACCGTTACCATTTTTGGAAACATTGTTTTTTTTGCGTTTTTCTGAAAGATAGCCAATTTTAGATTCATGGCCAACCACTAGTGCATTACCTCACACTAAATATTACATATGGTTCAAATTTTTTTCATCAACCAGATATCTGAAAAATAAATCTTTTTATCTGTGAACAATCTTATAATGATAAGAAAACGGAGGGAAAAATTTGAAAATGTCAATATAATTAGAATGAGAAATCTTTCAGTTAATAATATTTAAAAAACGTTTGCGTAATGATTTGACTGATATACATATTTTATAATTGATCAGAAGAGCAAGATAACAACTTTTAAGAAAATATAGCCTCATAGTTGATATCTAACATTTAACCCCACCTTACGACACTTAAATTTTAAATATTTAAACTAACCAATCTATTATTGAAAACATTAAAATTCAATCAAAATAAACTCCCAAAATAAAATAAATTTTAGGCACATTGCATGAATTTGCGTTATAGAAACTACCATCACAAAAATAAACACTAATAATGAACTAGAACTGAAACGATAATCGCCATATCAACAAACCATCAGTTCGATATTATGAATAAACTAATCACAATCATAAACGCATTATAAAATAATCCACTACATCCCGAAAGTCAATCGAACAGAAACATAAAACACAACATCTTCGATACATCATCATAAAAAAATAAAAAAATATTATCATTAAAAAACGCACAAATTTTTTCACTGCAAAATGAACCAAGAAAAACACGCACGTCGAAGCTCAGCACGCACACACGCTTTCCCAAGATGCTGCGCGCGGGGTGCGCATGCGCGAGCCGAGAAGTAAGCCGGGCGCGCGAACGAGGGCGAGGGGCGGGGGTGCGAGGGGCAGGGCAGCACACACACGCACGTCAAATTCGAGTCCGTGTGCGCGGGACGGGGTGCCTGCGCCCCCGGAGGACCCCCGGGGGCGCCTCTTGTGGTGTCCCGCACGTCAGGCTTCGCGCGCCCCCATCGTGTGCCGTTTCGGTTGCGCTGGTTGATATGGGCGGTTTTTTTGATTTTTTTTTTTAGTTGATTTTTTGAAAGTTTGGAAAATATAAATGGAAATGGTTTGTTTGAATGGTGTGTGTGTTAATGGATCGGGTGTATGAGGTTTATAATGATGGTTGATGAATGGTGAAAGAAAATGGGGGAAAATTGATGTTGGAAATATGAAATGGAAGTTTGTGAATGGAAATTTTTCGAATTGGTAGAAGTGGAAGGTTATTTGAGAGATCTTCATCCAACAGCGGATGGCGACCAACTGCGTATAACGATATTATTTACCGTAGATTGATAGTTACGTCTTATCGAGCGCGCTTGTTCCTATCGATTTATAAAGTTAAGCGACACGAGACGCGGTCAATAAATACGTTATTATTTGACGAGGAATATAAAAATTTTCTTTTGATTAAAATCATTTTCATATGAAAATATTTACTCTTATTATATTGAAAGGACCAGGGACGGCTTAAAGGTGCAGAAAAGTAGGCTCGTGCTTAGGCGCCATGAGGCGCCCTTTTTATATAAAATTTAAACATATGTATGTTAAAGCGTGCTTATTTTGAATACAAATTCGTAAATTTCCGGTAAAAAATAAGGAATTGTTGGGTTTCGAATATTTTTTGAAAATTTTTGCCGTTTTTTAAGAAAAAGTTTTCTGGAAAAGTCGGTTTTTTTTCGAATATTTTAGAAAAATCTTGTCGTTTTTAAGGAAAAGTCGGTTTTTGTAAGTGTACGGTTTTTTTTTTCGAAAAATATTGTTGTGTTTTTGGAAATGATTTAAAAAATTATAAGGAGGGGGGCGCTGAAAATCAATCTGCCTAAAATGCCATATACCCTCGAACCGGTCCCGAAAAAGACTTCAAATAAAATATAGATTTATGTATTTATTTTTTTAATTAAAAAATACTTACATATTAATATTCACAAATGATCTAAATAATAACCAACACATATAAAATTCCAAACAAAACTATTTACAACACAATTCATTTATAAAATCCAAACGAAAAAGTGCAAGCAATCCGAATCGAAACGAACCCATCGCCGCCTTAATTTCCCATCAGACCTGCAGTAAAAGAACGTATTCTATAATATCCTTATTATATTCGGAGGATTTGTACCGGGGCCTAGGGGTCTAATCCCGGCGTGTCCCGATCCTCCGCGAAAGCAAAATCCCGTCAAGCCATAAAGGGACTTGTCCCGCAAAGCCTCCCCCGGACCTCGAAGGGTTGTCTTAAATAATCCCGATCCCACGTTAGCTTCGATCTTTCGATTTTCTATCCGTCGAGTTGTTTGCATCGATCAAACGAAGACGTGAGCAACGATTCCTACCATCAGACGTGGCGAACACTTAAATTAAACTGTTTTGCACTACAATGGTACAATGTGTGTGCAAACTAGAAGGAACGTCAAACGTCGGTGTTTGCTTTTGCAATTATTAGCAATCTAACTGATTGGGTTGTTTCGCCACTTCAATCGCTTTCTGTTGGGCCAATTTTGTACGTTCGTGTTGTGATGGCTTGGTTTTATTCGAATTGATGTTGTTAATAGTGGAAAATCTGTGTGTGGATCTGGAAAGGGGGTTGTTGATGAGTTGCGGTGGTATATGTCTAAATATAGATATGGGATGTTTTTTGCGATCGCAGTACTTTCTTGCGTACGTCGGATAGTTATGTGGAAAAAAAATAAAGATCGAATATAAATCTTCATGAGCTCGGAAAGTCTTCGAAATCGATAGATATTTATGAATGGACATGGAAAAGTACTTTTTTCGGTAGAGTAATAATAGAAAAAAATATTCAAAATCTTCTTCGTTATTTATTTCGAACAACCATCAATATTAATCGTTAAACAAGCAAGGGAATACTTTTCAAACTCGTTTATTTATGCTTACTATTAACGAAACGATGCTTTTACATTTTTCTTTGCTTATTTCAATTATTTTTAACATTATAATTTAATTATTATCACACTAACAATACAATATTTTATTTTTATTAACACTTTAAAAAAAATAAACACGACTACATATGCTACTAACTACGATTTGCTCAAAAATATCAAGACTCATAGAAAAATACCCAATATCGACAATTAACTGTTAAAAATAACTTTATCAAATTCAACGAATTAAACAGTCTTTTCAAGCACACATCGAATATATGCAATCATTTGATTTTTAACAAAATAAAACAATCTGATATGTCGCCATCGTTCGAAGGATGTGGTTCGTGTCATGGATAAAATCTATCTCTAGGCGGTGGCGCTAGATGTCTCTGGCGATCGATTGAAACCTGCGCACTCGCACCTTGCAATATTGATTGGGTCATCTGAAAGATCAATAATTAATTATACCAATTGAATTGTTATCAAAAACTTTCACATAGATGTGTATCTAATATGTACCAAATCATATTCAGATTGTATTCCAGAATATATCGGTGAAACTTTGAAAGCGTCTCCAAACAATCCATCTCCTACTGAACTAGTTCTGGGTAAGACTGATTTTCTTGCCACATGTTGTAATCTGGATTCTCTACATGTTCCCAGTAATGAATCTACAGATACTTTAATATCTTTGCCCATTTGTCTTCCCATGGTCGACGATGCTGCTGTTAATCGAGCTTTGACTTCTTTACCCCCGCTTCTGCCCACTGATAAGGATCTGTTGCTCTCTTTTCTCGATACTCGTCCTTTTTTACTCTCTTTTCTGTCAAGATTTAATACTGATGATTGTGAAATTTTAGCGTTCGATTCCCGAATCACTTCGCGACACATTTCCATGTATTCTTCGTTTGTTGCTGTCATACTTTGACTGCATATGTCATGTAACGTTTTGTTTTCTAAATATTCACGTTGTACTTCCAAATCCAACTCTTCTTCTCGAGTCCGTGGAGAAGGGTGTATAACTCTAAAATTAATTAATTATATAATTATTTATATCATTAAATAATAAATATATTATGAAATGTTTTTTACCTGAGATTCCTGTATACTTTCAGGACTAGGAATAGATTTCTTCTCTACTTTCTTAACATTACTCTCATCTCCAGATAATGCATCTATATTTCTTCTTCTATAATACTGTTTGATAGAAGCCCTTTGTTTATGTTGTAAGTTTGCCTTTTTAGGACTGGAAAAATTGTCTTTCAAATTGTTCACATGTATCATAAAGTAAAACATTGCAAAGTATTTGTTTTTCACCTCAAAGTATAATTATGCCTATGAAACGAGGGTTGAAGCGTAGATGACATATTAGGACCAGAAGCTCTTCTTCCTCCTCTAGCTAACCTATGAAGAGCTTTTAAAGCACCAGATCTTTCACCACCATCTCCTAACCACCCAGCCAATTCTTGAAGAACCTTAAAATATACTAAAACATTATTATGCAAATATTTTTTCAAAATAATTAAATTTATCTATTTATCAAGAAATTTACACTATATTTCTGCATTGATATTAAAGCTTTAACTATCCCCGTATACTCTCGGTGTGGTGCAAGCTGATAACCGTTAATTATGGTTGACGTCATCGGACTGAAATCCCTCAAATGACAATGCAAGGAATATTCAGCATCACCTATACATTTGAACAAAATAAGCTTCCTTTTCATTATATTGAATATATGATACCATTATATAATACTTTCCATTTGGATCACAATCGCCAGCATTTAATTCGTCCAAAACTGTGGGTCGGGGTAGTTTATTTTTCATTCTTAATGTGTTTCCACTCGTCCAACATGATCCGAATAAGCTTTCCGAATTTCTCAAAGTGTTATATTTCGAATCTATGCTCCGAAGAGTATGGTACTTATTACCGTTTTCCGAATTTTCATCCATCTTGGCACTCCTAACGCTTCTCAAAGTGTGTGTCGCGGATGTGTCACCGAAGTTTAAATCGTATTTTCCTCCGTGTAAAACTTCTTCACTTTTGCTCGCGAGTCCTGTCGAACCGCAGCTGAAAACATTTCAGGAATTCAAATTAAAATCGTTTAGGTGCTTTAAAACTAATCATTATCAAACTTGAATTTTAGCAAATTTTATCAATTATAAAAACTATTATACCTATAAAGCTCTCTATCTAATCCAAAAGCAAAAGCTTCAACGACACACTTTTCGGCTAATTTTAGTTTGGCAACTTGTCCGTCTTTTCTATTTGCATAAAATACATTCCATATTTCTCTTTCTCTTATGTCTTTTGGTAAACTCAAGTCGAATTTTAATGTTCTTTCGTTTGGAGCAATAAACAATATTCTTAGTGCTGTAAAATTTTATCAATTTAAAAGTTTATTTCTTAAAAATATTCATTGATTTGTAAAATAATTACCAGAATCTATACTAGATACAATATTTAAGGTATCTAAAATACTTTCAGCCCAAGACCATCCTTTTGTAGCGGCCTCCAATATTCCATCAGCGGGACTTATACTTCCATCACCAACCATTTTACAAAACGCTTTCAGAGATTCTAATTCTTTATCACAAACCCTCGATTTAAATTCTTCCAAATGCCAACAGTTTTCATGGGAAGTTGTAAAAAGTAAATCCAAATAAGGTTTCAATACGGGACTCAAATACTTTTTATCATCATCAACTGCTTTATATAACCATCTCAATAACGTCCTCACTAGTATTGCATCGTTCACTAAATCTTCTCTTTGTGTCTCAGAATCTCTTCTCACCGAATCTAATAAATATGCTGATGAGGCATCATAGCAATTTTTCAACTTATGTCTCTTTATTGTATCTTTCGATTGATCATTCTTCACTGATAAAACGCTTTTATTATCTTTCGATGAAGATTTAGTAAAGAGACTGTTTGGAAAATTAGTTTTTAAGAAATAGTCTCTGGCTTGATCTAAAATTATTGCCAATAAATGAATCAAATCTTCGATCGGATCTTGGCGTTGGAATGGTGTGGTAGTCAAACTTCCTTGATACCATTCATTAGATTCTTGTATAACAAGTTGACGAGCTGCGAGAAGTTCTCTTGCTACGGCAGCAACATATGACAATTGACGTGGAGAATATGGAGGAGCACCAGCAAGTCTCCGTCCTCTCGTGCTTCCAGCTGGGGTCAATTCTTGGAGGAGAAGACTCCAACGGCCACAAAGTGCAGTTTCCAACCGTTCTTGACTAGTTGGAAAGGATTCGATTGCTTCTTCAGTTTTGGCACAACTTTCGTCGTGAAGACGTTTCAAGAAATTAGCTAAACAGTCGGCATCTCCTCTCCAATCTCTTTCGCCGATACGGGCAGCTCGCCAGACTGTCATTTTGATCATATCACATCCTTGAAAAAAATAGTGACGGCCCGTCCTGGCACGTATTTGCCCTAATAATCTATAAAATAATTAAATTTAATAATTTAAATTAATTATTATCATATAAATAATTATAATTCAAATCTATTATTACGTATCGAAAACGCAAAGAAGGTGATGAGCAAGATGATTTGCAGTCCATGAACGTAAATCTCCGGCCGGAGCACGTCCCGTTGGCTTTTCAGCTTTCCATAAAAGGGCTTCTTCTACCATGAATCGACTAACTGCTCGCAGAGGAGGCTATTTAAAAATATGAAATGAGACAAAACTTATAATATATGTGTGAAGAATGAAAATCAACTGACTTGTCCCGTAGCACGTAAATGATCCAAAACTGCCATGCAGACTTTTGCTACTCGCGCAAATCCCTCTCCACGAGCAGCTAAAATCCCACGAGCTCCAGCGGGCCAAATTTGCCAACCTGCTGCTCGCTCAGACCATTGTACTCCTGAGCCAGGTCCTCCACCAACGATGAAAAACCCCTGAAAAATATTTATTTAAACATCTGCAAATTGGGCTTGTTCATTAAACCATAACAACCTACTGTTTGCGCAGCTCTGTAAAACATCAAAGCATCAGGATGACCTAGAGGTGCCCTTGATGGAAAATCGCTCCCAGCTGGCCATCCATTATACACCATACCTAATGTCAATTTCACTTCAGCTCCTCCTGCTAAAATACCTCCAGCAAGGCGCACTCTTACCCATGGATTACCTTCGACTATTGCTATTCGATAATCTCGTGACGATGGTAAATGACATTCTGCAGCTAAAATTCTATTTTAATTTAAATCCAATATTAATAAAATGCACATGCTATCTAACTATACCGTTTCCGTAAAAGCATTGCTCTTGATTATTGAAGCTTCTCAAATGTTGGAGTACACAAGGCTGAACAATATAGCCGGGAGCCGTAGAGGATTGCGCTTCTATATTTAAATTTCCTCCAACAACTCCGTCGGCAGCAGCAGCAGCTAAAACTTCGACCCATCTCTCGATGACTTTATCACTATTGAAATTTTATATATTTTTTAATATTTTAAATTAATATTTCGTAAGAATTAACCGTATAATGCGAACCGTCTTAGGAATCCTGAAGGTGTTGTGAAATCTTGCCACCTATGTAAAACATTTTCTTGGGGACGTAAACGTGCACATCCAGGGGGACCTTCAGCTACTGAACAATTTCCATCCAAATCGTCTAACAATACTAAATATTCTAAAGAGTTGGATTTGCACTGTATACAAAGGAAAACTTTTATTGTACTTAATTCAATTACTTGTTTGTGTAGATAAAATCAAACTCACTATTCTGTCTTTATGCAAAACTACTATGAACTTTGAATTAAATCTGGAATCTTTGGCAGCGGCTCCGCATACGAGTCCTTGTACTAAACGTTCAGCAATGCTTTCTGCGTCTTCAGATAAAAATTCTGAAAGCCGTATACATTTTTGAAGTTCCATATACGAGTATGTATGTATGAAGCTGTGAGTAAATTCGTGAAATATTCTGATTTTTTTATTATAAAGTTTTCTTTTGTGCTCAATTTTTTTTAATTAATTCGAAATCTCTCGTTTCGGCTGCCTTTGTGATGCAAAATAGTTGTGAAACAAGAGAAATTTGTTTTAAAGATTTACCTTGTACTATAAATTTAATAAAAAGTAATACCGATTTAAAAAATGTTGTATTTCCATAGAAACAAATAAGAATTTTTCATTAAAAAAACGAAAATAGTCAATTTTTTTAATATATGTTTGAAATGTCAATGTATTTTTAACGACAAAGCACTTTGAAGCTTTTAAATCATGTTCGCGTTATTTTTCGATAAGAATAATGCTTTTCAAACGACTATTACAATATCGATACACATACACTCATTACATGAACATCGAACCGATCGCGCAATATCACTTCCTCTTCATTAATTTTTCCAACAGTTCAATCGTCAATCGGATTACAAATAACACGATTTTTTCACAAAATCGTATAGACGAAAACCATAAACATTTTTCTAGCTAAATTCCTCCATTCGTGAACATCACATGAACGGAAACATGGTTGGGTATGAGCCGGAAACGGATACAAAAGCAACGATACATGTCACGTGGATACACATTGTCGACTCTGAATATAACATACCGTATGAAGAATTTTCCGTTTGTATCATAATTTCGGTAAACTGTATATTCAACGTAACAAAGCAATCGGTGTTAATAAACTGCGCGGTTTGTACACGAGACATGACAGGTTGAATGGTTCAATGTATAATATTATGTCTAATTATAATGTTAATTGTCGACAGATATCTTAATATTGTTTGATTTGTATTATGGAATTAACGTTCTATTGAAATTCATATTGTTGAAATTTTTCTTACGTGTTTTTAAATCTTCGCTGAGGCTGTTCAATCTTCGATTGAGGCTTTTCAATTGGTTCACAGTGAATTTGTATTTGGAATGAGGTAGTCGAAGATCAGCTCCAGCCACATCTACAGTATCCACAACACTCGCTGAGCAACCCATCTGTTCGCACACCTTCAAATTGAAAAATGGAAACACTGAAAACTGGAATGTTTCACACAAAAGCTTCCGAACTTTCGAAACATCTCGAAGATTTTTTTAAGACGTCTCGTTAAAACAGCACGATTGTTGCACTTTTTTTAAATTTATTCACATCGAAAATCGCTACTGATATATATTTTGTAAATGAACGTCCGGAAATTATATTAAATGTAAAAAAAAAACACTTTTGCGTAGAAATTTTCGGGTGCTGTGTCGGTGTCAAGCGAATGTAACGAAATGACAAACTAATGGATGCGCAGACAACGTATCAACCGGAACGTTAACTGAAAATGAGAGATAACTTTTTTAACCGTAATTACCTTTTGTTATGTCAACTTTTGTTGTATATGTTACGTGTGTACATATGCTTTTTACACATGTACTTGCGTGTGGGTAAATTCGAGCTGTAGATACAATTTTTATTGTGTAAAACTCAATGAATAAAAGTATAATCGAATTAAAATTAATTTTCGTAACTTTTCAATAGAAAAAAATAATAATTCCGTAACCCACATTCATTAAGGACACACGTCACACGCGCACAAATTGAATCCCCGAACTACGTCAAATCGAAAAAATTTCGCAACGAATTACCATCGTTATCGGAGCGTCACCAAATTCAAAACATCCCAAAATATAAAAAAAACACACATTGAACACGCAAAAGCGCAAATAAAAGAGAAAACTTTGCACATTACGCGCAAAAGGACATAAAGCGACGCGCGACATTAGCCGCAAATTATGTTACATCCAAAGTCGTCCCCAAGAAAAAAAACCCATTTTAAAATAAATCCCGAAAACCCAAAAAAAAAATACAAAATAAATACGAACGAAACGAGCAGAAGCGTCGGCCGATCCGATCGAACTATAAAAACCGGAAACTTCCGCCGCGGACAAATGAAAAAAGCAGCGCAAATACAATGCAATTGACGACAATGAGTGTATGTGTGTTAAATCTAAAAACGATGTCCTCTATGTGTAATCGGGTTGACCCTGTTCGTACCTTTTCACTGGAACAATCGCGTTTTCCGGTCGCACAGATTTAATTATGGGCGTATTTCACTCACTATTTCAGCGATGTTTTTCAGCGCGGCTTCAGCTGACATGGCGAGGCTTTCGGGGAAGGCCTTCGTGGGTTGATCAGGTGTGTAACGGGTCGGAAACGGAACTGGAATGAACGCGGTCTTGAGGAATTGATTTTGTGTTAAGGTAGTGTATGGCGAGATCGCTCGGGCTTGGTCCTTCGCGAATGCGTCGTGCGGTTTTTGCACTGTGCAAAATTTCGCTTGAATAAATCAATGGAGGTGTTTTGGTGTTGTATGTTATGAAAGATGAGTTTTATTTGTTTTAGATTTTAAATTTTCTTTAAATAGTGATGATTTACAGTATACATACTCTATTATCCGGGGAAGACGGGCAAGGATAACCGAAAAAGACGGATGATACAAACTACCGTTTTTTTTATTTTTTTTACGTTCGGATTTTTATGTACAACAGCTCATATTTAAATGTATGTAATGCACTCAAACGTATAAGGAGAAATAAAATTTTCGGAAAAATTATGCACATATAACATGACAATCTATTTTTCGGAAGTCGGACTTTTTTGGGTTGTAAATATTTAAACGAAAATTAAAAGCATTATTATATCACGCCGATAGTTTCATAGGTCGCTTCATTAACGTATTCTAATTTTAAAATACAATAATTTAATTAAATTTAAAAAAAATTGTAGAGTATATTTTAGGAACGGATAATTCGCAAACCGGATGATTCACAGCCGGATAATCGAGAGTATACTGTATTTGCGGATTTTGTTTCTATATATAATTGAAGATGACTTTGTTGTTTTCCATTAAATGATTCATTATTTAATCAAAAAGTTAATTAATTCTTCATTCAAGCATTTCAAATATTAAAGAAAGTATGAAAATCAATTTCTTATTGTTTTTACTTTTAACAATTCGGATTCGTTACGTAACGTACTTATATAATTTTTGTTTATATAAAATTTGATAATTCGTATAATACCTTGAGTCAAATAAATTTCACTATTCACATTTGTACAAACAAACTAATTATTTCCTTGAAGTATAATATAAGGATAAGATAAGCTAAACAAACACTCAAAATAAAAAAGTTTATACATAATCAAGGAAAGTAAAGATAATCACGTTTTATTGAATAGACTCATTAGGTTCGAACCGTTCACATTTACGACTCCGCACAATGAATTCATTAAATGAAAAAAGTTTGAATAATACTCAAACTCAATTAAAACCAACAACCCTTCCCGAATTTCGTACAATTACCCTCATACTAATTCACTAAGAACGGAAACGTAATAAAACGAAAATGTATTTCAATGCATTTATTGCGATTTACGCACCGAAGCCTACCTCCTATCAGATTTTGTATACAACTTTGACGAAGTTGTTGCTCAACAGTCAGATATTATCTTTTTATGGTGCACTATTAGGAGAACCGCGTCGGGCAAATAAAAACGGCTTCGTGTGTAATTTCGAAAATATACCGCCATCGTCACGCAATTTCCCGCCGTTATTACGAACCAGTATTATCAGTGGACGTCAATTAAAGAACTTAATACGAAAACTTGGAAAATGCGAACGTTTTCCATACAAAGGCGAACATATTTCACGCTATTGTTTTTACACGAAAGCGACCATTTTGCAACGTTAAGTCTCAAGGTTAGTCAAGTTTTTCGCTCTGCGAAATTTTCTATGTTGTAAAGTGGTGCATGCTTATATATGTACATGCAAATTTAATGGAATAATTGTATCGTTTTGTATGTTTGTTAATGTTTTCATTCGGCGTGTTTGCGTTTGTGTGTATGTTGTGCGGGTTCTGAAAATTTTCGCGAACCGTTTCTCTTCGGATTTATTCCGCCCTAGTGGTATTTAGTGAAAAGTTCACACGAAAACCATTGCGTGGATATCGCGTGTTAACCGTTCATTATGTTATTCCCATTCCGTCTAGGACGACAAAACAACATTAGTTTGGCGTTCTTCAAGTTTATCATACAATCTTATGAGCGTGATTGCATTTCTACACGACTTTCGATGCGATACGTCGTATTTTATTTGAATTTTTCCGATGATTCTTGCGAACGTGCTTAAAAAATTAATCGTTGTGTCGACAGAAACATTTTCATCATATTCAATCTGTATCATAATGCCCAATACAGGACAAATCATTTTCTATACCAATACCGTCGAAATTCAGAACATTTTTTCTTGTCTAGTGTGACCATTGGAAAAAAATAAAATTCCTATCAAGGAATTAGGATACTTTAAAATATCTCTTGCTAAATATTTTTAAGTCTGTAGTATATTTATTTATCAATCTAGTGACCGTACCACTTATCGCTTAACTTCAATAATATCAACTAGTATTAGAAAATCCATATTGTTGACTCAGCACAAATTTTGTATACTTATATATTTTAATACAATACAATGATATTTCGATTCATTCAATAAACAAAAAATGTCAATATTTATAATCATTTCAATAAATAAATAAAATGATAAGAAATAGAATAACCCATTATTTCATTTTATTTCATAGATACGTGATTTCAAAAGTAACTTAAAAAATAAAAATAAAGCAATCGAGATGAAAATAATTTTGAACATAAAACGTTAAATTGGGTAATTAAAAATTAAAATAATCACTTATTTTTAATTTGGGCACCGGAATTGAACCGTAACCGAAAACCACTAAAATCCGAAATTTTTACCGGAACGTAAACCGAAACTGAACGGGAAAAAAATATCGGTTTAGCGAAAAAGATTCGAATATTAAAATATCCGAACATTCGAATAATTTTAAAGTGTTGTCGTTTTTTTTAGAATATATTTTGTAAATGTACGGTTTTTTTGAATTTTTTTTTTATATCCAAATTTTTAGTATAAACTTTTTGAAGTATTTAAATTCAAAATCTAAACTATGTATATTTATTTCATTACACCAAATTAGACGAATTAAAAGCATGGACGTATTCAACAATATTAAGACCGATAACGATCACAACCGCGATGACATTTGAGCGTTTTGACGTAATGGCGCTATCGGCGTGTTTATGCCGTTTGACATTACTCCACGAGTTCTCAAGAATGAACTGACCAAAGCGGCCCAAGAGTATTCAACAGTTCACCAGAAAAACCGCGACCGTTTTAAAAAATGAGCCACAACCGGTCTGGTGGTAAATCGAGAGGCGGAGGATTTAGCGGCTTCAGTGGTTTTCAGATGCCGAAGCGGTCGTCGACTGCACATTCGATGCATGCAGTGCCTCCGCCTTCTACTATTACAGATTCAGGGCGCAGTTCGAGTTCTGGTGGTACTGGACCCAATGCTACTGTCTCCCGGCAAGGTTATTCTACGCTGAATGCCATTTCGCAGAACGCTATTACTGTCAATTGGGGTAGTAATGCTAGAAAGAGGTCCAAGACTGAAGATGAGTTAGTTACTTTTTATATGTTTTGTGTATTAAAGTATATTTTATTGTCTATTTATGTGTTAAGTTGTAAAATCGAAATCGAAAATTAAATCAGTTCGTCATTTGTATCAAAAAGTAATTGTTAATAGAAGCATTAAGTCTTTTCAACATCGTTAACTAAATGAGTTCGTTATTTGTACCAAAAGTAATTATTAATAGAAGCATTGAGTCTTTTCAATATCAAAGTCATTGTTGAGAAAAGCTCTATTGTAATTCTTTTATTTGACATTATTAATATTTTTTGGTATTAGATTACCTTTGAACATCGCAACTACTGTTTAATTAATTTTCGAAAAAACAATAAAAGAGGGCATTTGAAAATCAAATCAGATATTTTGATGAAGACGATGAACCGGCGGCGCCATCACTCGCTTACATTCCTGCTCCGGGAAGTCCAACAAATCAACGGGATCAGGGACAAAAAGAGAGTTCTGATGAAGAAGATCCTCTCGATGCTTTTATGGCAGGTTTGGAAAAACAGTCTAAAAAAGAAGAAAAGAATAAAACCAAAAAGGAATCTAATCGTGGGACTCGGGACGATATCGAAAAGGAAGATGATGAAGAAACATACTATAAGTCAGTTAATACTTTACTGTGATTAAATTACTCTTATGAAATATATTTGTTTATTGACCATTTGGATTGTATTTAAATTTTAGGTATATGGAAGAAAATCCACTACCTTCTACTCAAAATGAAGGTTCAGATGTAGAAATAGAATACGACGAAGATGGAAATCCAATACCTCCTCCTAAGAAACGGTACATCGATCCTCTACCGCCTATTGATCATTCTGAAATAGTATATGAGCCATTCGAAAGGAACTTTTACATGCCTCATGAAGATATAATAAATTTATCACCAGAAAAAGTGGAAGATCTCAAGAATGCTTTAGGAATTAAGGTTGTGCTTACTGCCTTTTTTTAAATTTTATTTGTTATAAAAATAAAAATGTAATTTCTAAATTATCAACAGATAACTGGTGCTCAACCACCCAATCCAGTAACGAGTTTTTCTCATTTTGGCTTTGATGAAGCGTTAATGAAAAGTATTAGAAAAGTAGAGTATTCTCAGCCCACACCTATTCAAGCTAGCGGGATTCCTGTCGCTTTATCTGGAAGAGATTTGATAGGTTTTTTGAACAATCTCATTTAAAGTATTCATAAACATACTATAATTACTATTTATCTATCGCTTATTTTTTAAGGTATCGCTAGAACAGGTTCTGGCAAAACTGCTGCATATATCTGGCCTTTATTAGTCCACATTATGGACCAAAAAGAACTCAAAACTGGTGATGGCCCTATAGGGCTTATTCTCGCACCTACTAGAGAATTAGCTCAACAAGTACGAATAAATAAATTCGATTTTTACAAATTTCTAACATTTTCTGTGAATAATACAGTATCATTTTAAATTTTAGATTTACTCTGAAACTAAGCGATTTGGAAAAGTATATAATATTCAATGTGTTTGTTGTTTTGGTGGAGGTTCCAAGTGGGAACAATCTAAAGCTCTCGAAAGCGGTGGAGAGATTGTCGTTGCAACTCCTGGTCGAATGATAGATTTGATTAAAATTAAAGCAACCAATTTGCAGCGTGTTACATATTTAGTTATTGATGAAGCTGATAGAATGTTTGATTTAGGATTTGGTAAAAAATTGTCTTGTAAATTCTGCACGTATTTAATTCAATTTAAGTTAATGTATCCTCACGTTCATGTATGTTTATAGAGAGTCAAGTGCGATCCATATGTGCGCATGTTAGGCCAGATCGACAAACACTGTTATTTTCAGCGACATTTCCTAGACGTGTAGAAAAACTAGCTCGTGATGCTTTGCGTGATCCTATACGGATTTTACACGGAGATGCTGGTGAAGCAAGTGCTGATGTTCATCAATCTGTTGTGTATGTAATTTATTTTAATTTTTTTTCCTTTGCATTTTTACTTTTATGTTATGTTTTTCTGTACTTTTTAGAATTTTCAAAAATCAACCTCAGAAATGGTCATGGTTACTCGAAAATTTAGTTCAATTCATGTCTGCCGGCAGTGTTTTGATATTTGTGACCAAAAAGGTGATCAACATTATAATTTAGAATACAGTTTATATGTATTATTATAAATTTTCGATTTTATAATTATTTCTTTTTATTCTAGCTTGATGCTGAACAAGTTGCAGGAAATTTAGCAGTTCAAGAATATGATGTTTTACTTTTACATGGAGATATGGATCAAGTTGAAAGAAATAAAGTTATATCTTCATTCAAAAAAAGAGAATCTAACTTGCTCGTGGCAACAGATGTCGCAGGTACGAACATTTTTTTGTGAATTATTCTATTATATTTTACATTATTTTTTAATTTTTTTTTAATTCAATAATGCAGCCAGAGGTCTAGATTTTCCTCACATAAGGACTGTGGTGAATTATGATGTGGCTCGTGATATAGATACTCACACTCACAGAATAGGTCGTACTGGAAGAGCAGGAATTAGCGGTGATGCAATTACCCTCATTTTAGCTGATAAAGATAAAGAATTTGCTGGTCACCTTGTTCGAAATTTCGAAGGTGTTAATCAAGTGAGTATCCCAAAAAACATATGAAATATTTTGAATTTATGCAAAAACTAAGAACATGACATTTTAGGAAGTACCGCAACCTCTTATGGAAATAGCAATGCAAAGCAATTGGTTCCGAAAATCTCGTTTTAAATCTGGTAAAGGAAAGAATTTGAATGTCGGTGGATGCGGTTTAGGTTTTAAAGAAAGACCCGGTTTGATGCCAGTCACTAATGATGTTACAACAGAAGCTATAGCCTACTCAGATCCGAAAAAAGGTGGTCCAGCAACTGATAGGCTAGCTGCTATGAAGGCAGCTTTCAAACTCCAATATAATCAAGTGAATCTAAGTTCCTATTTATATTTTTCGTAAAGTTTTCAATACATTTATTTAATTCATCATTTATACAGTTTACTGCATCTTCTGAAGATTCTTGGCAAAAATCTAAATCTCCTGAGCCCGATGCTCCAGGTGATGACTCCTGTTTTGCTGTACCACTACCTCCAGCTCCTATACAATCAAACAATATCGTACCTCCATCTGATCGAGTGAGAAAATCAGGAAAAAAGAGTCGATGGGAGTAATTAACTCTAAATAGGATCAGGCTAAGAAGAAATAATCAAATAAAACAAAAATTCACATTTGTCTTTATAGATTCTTATAGCATAATGATTAAAAACAATTTGTATCATAGATAATAAATTTTGTATCAAAATGAAATTACAATAAATTCCTTAATAGCCATTGACTTGATATTCAAAATAAATTAAAAAAGTCTATATAATTTTTATGTATATTAAAATTACTGTCACAAATTTCATGTGCCAAATGTAATAATTAAATTTGATTGATTTGATTTTTGTGAATTCATTATTTTACAATCAAAATAAACATTTAGTCAGTATATATAGCTAAAAAACAACATTTGTGATAATGAAATGCGTCGGTGGTATCCACGTTACACTGAAATATTTAAATACGTATTATGACGTAAAGTTTTTTTCCGTTTATTTCACACTGCACTAATAATTTCACATACAGTAATTTTATATTTAACTTAATTAGGGAGTTTCTTTGAAAAAAAATATCGAGATATATCCAATATTTACAAAAAGAGAATGA
This sequence comes from Hydropsyche tenuis, assembly GCA_009617725.1. NCBI lineage: Eukaryota > Metazoa > Arthropoda > Insecta > Trichoptera > Hydropsychidae > Hydropsyche > Hydropsyche tenuis. The sequence continues at coordinate 353,761 of VTON01000002.1, forward strand.
TTATTACTTTTCGACGAATGAACATGGTTTACTCATTTGTACACACTTAAAACAATGGCACTTACACAACAAAGGTACTATATGGAGGAAATACATTTATGACATAAAAAAAAAACTACATCATACCAAAGCTTCTAATTTGGCTATTTCACTTATGACTTGTTCTTTATTTTTAACTTTTTCGATCTGATCTTTTTCAGGGTTGGGGATCTCTCCGTTTTCTAATTTCATTTCTAATATTTCAATTTCTCTGATTTTTTTTCTTAGATTTTTCAACCTTTTTGCTGGATCAGTTGGCTGGGGTTGTTGTGGTTTTTTCGCCACGTTCGAAGGGTTTATAGATGTTTTAGCAAATGCTTCGATAATTTCATCAGTATTTGCTGCAACAATATAAGAATTATGATAATTTTTATAAATTTGTAAACTGAATGGGTCAATAACAATAATGACCCTATAGATATGAAACATTTAAACTGTTTGGTTCACAACCCAACCGATAATTTGCAAATGCAATTCTGTATTGGACATTATTCAGATAAATAAAGCAAATTTCAAAAATGAAATCTCGTGTAAAATTAAATTTTATTAATATGTATGGTAAATCAATGTGTGTAGACAAATTGTATTATATATTATTAATTATTAATTTTAATAAAATATATCCTTTACCGTTCTTCTTTTTCTTCTTCTTTTTACTATCGTCCACGGTTATTGTTAATCCTGGAATTGGACAGCGTGTGCTCTTTTCTTTTGCTTCCCGTTTCGCCTTAGCTTCGGCAACTATCTCCGGAGTGAGACCGACCGGGATATTGGTGTTTCTAGCTGCAATCTGTCGGCCTTTACTTTCATAAAGTGGAACTTCGTCTTGAGGAATGTAACCATCTTTGACGCGCCTCTGTTTCCTCCACGTACCATCCGGTCTTTGAGAGGCAGGAATAAAACTCCCACCTACAGACATAAATCAACTTTATACTGCACATATGACCTATTTAATTGAAAGTTTCAATTATTTATTTCTATTTTTAGCAATTATATTATTTTGGTATAGAAAATTCACTATTCAAATATAGTAAGCCCTTGATTTACGCGATTTAAAGAAATGAGTTTTTTTTATTTTTCGGATTTTTTTGCATGTTTATTAAAAAAATATGACCCCTAATCATGTCGAACATACGTAATGAAATACTTGAATTAATAAGTAGTTTGTACTTACATAAATGTAACTATGTATGCAGAAATGATTATGTTCATATCTGAATAAATAATAATGTTTCATTAAATATATGTGTAGGTACATTCTATTTTCAGCTACCTTTCGAAACTAATACATATATTAAAAATTTCTCAAATTTAAGGTTTGTTCGACTTATGCTTAAATCTTCAGTACGAATTAATCACGTAATTACAAAATATCCGAATCTTCAATTTTTTTTGATACATACAAACGGATCAATATATGTATGTATATAAAAATAGAATTAGACTTCTTTTACATCGAAGGGAAGCCTAACATCCCGTCTGTTACATGCTATTCTATTCCAATTTACAATTAGTTGAATTTTTCAACTTTTCCATTTGTTGTGCAAAAATTTTATTAGCACAACAAAAAAAATTGATTCGCCCCCATTTCCAAGCAACAACAACCACCCAACCAGCAAACTGTTTACTCAACACAAACACGACTAACAAACCAATAATCATCAACAATTCAATACAAAGCATACAAAAAGCTCCGAACGACGTTCCAATATGTTTTTCATACAAGAAACATGTGAGAATTTTTGCCAAGGGATGTGGATTATACATAGAACTGAGCGAACCTTCGCCGGATCTCTCGGCGGCCGCCATCGACGGTTATTTCAGCGCGTGGAGTGAAGAAGGCTCGAAGATGGACGCATTCGGTGAAGGCTTCGCGGTCTGTTCATGCGTTTTCCATTTCTGATTATCGCGAGATGCAAACGAGTGACACCCGGGAGGCGTTCGCGCGGTGGGGCGGATTCGGGGTTCGAGGGGTGCCGGAATGGTGCTAGTTTTATGTTTGTGTGTTCATTATTGATGATGGGTGATTTTTTGAAAGTTTTTATGTGTTTGTGTAGTTTAATGTTTGTTGAAGTTCTTTTTTACGTTTTTTAGACGTTTTATTATTTTTAAATGTTTGTATAGTGGTGAAGAATTGTTTTTGAAGTGATTATGGAATTTGTCGCTTAATTTTAGTAATTGAAAGGAATTAAGAAATTTAATCACAGTTTATACCAATTATACTAATATTTGTAATGAAAATATCCAATGAATATCAATATAAAATAATAATGATCAATAAATGATAAATTAAGATATGGACATTTTTGTGACTTTTTATTTCAGTCGTTATTTTGTGGCGCGCTGTCATTTATGTTATGATCATTTGTATATTTTTTTGGTAATTTTTCATTGATTTCTATCGATATTAGAGTGTAACTAAACTATTTTTCATATTTTAATATTCATATTTTCAAATTTCAGATCTTATTTTGACTAAAACGTCACATGGTCGAAGAAAATGAGGAAAAGCCTAGCTCCTAGTCAGTTAGTTAGTAAAGAAAACGATCTATCATTTAAAAGTCCACTTTTACACAGTGCGAAACGTCGAAGAACAAGAGAACCCTTGATTTCTATATCGTCTCAACCAATAGATCAAAACCTATCTAAATCTGAACATGAATCTTTGATACGGAAAATATTAAGTAAACCTTTCAAAGTACCTATACCTAATTATATCCCATCGTATAGCAGCAAAAGCTTGGGCCTTAAGAAAGCTTCCGTCAGAAGAGCTTTGCATGATCCCGACGAACCGAACGCGTTAGTTTTGTATAGACCTCCATCAATATCCACTCATGACAAATTAAAAGTGGATCAAAGTAAAATTCAAGTCGCAGTTGTGGTCGATCCTGTACTAGGAAACATATTGAGGCCACATCAACGAGAAGGTGTGAAGTTTATGTATGATTGTGTGACTGGACAACAAATACCCGATGCTTACGGATGTATTATGGCAGATGAAATGGGTTTGGGGAAAACTCTCCAGTGTATCACACTTTTATGGACGCTACTCAGGCAGGGACCTGATTGTAAACCTAGTATATGCAAAGCTATTATTGTTTGTCCGAGTAGCTTGGTGAAAAATTGGTATAATGAAATTCATAAATGGTTGGGTCAAAGACTCAATGCTTTGCCGATGGACGGCGGAACAAAATCAGAAATAGAATCCAAACTCAAAAATTTCATGAATACATTTTCAGTCAGAGTAGCTACACCTATATTAATCATTTCGTATGAAACTTTCAGATTGTATACCAAAATTTTGCATACGTCTGATGTCGGTTTAGTTTTATGTGATGAAGGTCATAGATTGAAAAACTGTGAAAATCAAACATATCAAGCTTTGATGGGTCTAAAGGCGAAGCGACGAATTTTGATTTCGGGAACTCCAATTCAAAATGATTTAACAGAATATTTTAGTCTTGTACATTTTGTCAATGAAGGTATTTTAGGAACTGCCCAAGAATTCCGGAAAAAATATGAAAATCATATACTAAAGGGTCAGGATGCTTTAGCAACTTCTAAAGAACGAGAAAAGGCACTAGAGTGCCTTGGTGGACTAACAACACTCGTCAACAAATGTATGATACGCAGAACTAGTCAATTACTGACTAAGTACCTCCCTGTGAAATTTGAACAAGTAATATGTGTGAAACTCTCCGAATTGCAAAGGCTTCTCTATAAAAGTTTCATTAATTCAGAAGCTGTTAGGAAATCTATGAGTGGAAAGTCAGACGGTAAATCATCTCTTACTGCTTTATCAAACATTACCACGCTTAAAAAATTATGTAACCATCCTGATTTGATATATGAAAAAATTGTTGAGAAATCTGAAGGATTTGAAAATGCTCTTAGTTTTCTACCTCGGAATTATAATAATAAAGATGTATTACCAGAGCTTTCTGGAAAACTTTTAATATTAGATTGTATATTGGCAAATTTGAAAATGAACACAGATGATAAAATAGTACTAGTATCCAATTATACTCAAACTCTTGATTTGTTTGAAAAATTATCTAGAAAACGTGGCTATCAGTATGTTCGATTGGATGGAAGTATGTCGATCAAGAAAAGATCTAAAGTAGTAGAAGAGTTTAATAAAAGCGATTCAAAAGAATGGATATTTATGTTAAGTTCCAAAGCAGGTGGTTGTGGATTGAATTTGATCGGTGCTAATCGATTAGTAATGTTTGATCCCGATTGGAATCCGGCGAACGATGACCAAGCTATGGCAAGAGTTTGGCGTGATGGTCAGAAAAAGCCGTGCTACATTTATAGATTACTAGCGACTGGTACAATAGAAGAAAAAATATTTCAAAGACAAGCTCACAAAAAAGCTCTTAGCGATACGGTTGTTGATCAAAATGAAGATTCGATGAGGCATTTCTGTGCAGAAGATTTAAAAGATTTGTTCCAATTAGAAGAAAATACTCTATCGGATACTCATGATAAATTTAAATGTAAGCGGTGTGTTCGCAACGTCCAATCAATTTTACCACCCGAGGGATCAGATTGTACTTCTGATTTATCAAATTGGTATCATTGTGCCGACAAGAAGAGTTTAGCCGACGTTGTTTTAAAACAATGCTGGAGTCTAGCAGAAACAATATCCTTCGTATTCCATCACAGGTCTGCTAAAGTGGAAACGTCTAAGGTTGTTGAAGATACTAAAATCAAACCGATAATGGAAGATGCTCCTGATGATGAATATTCTGAAGAAGATGATCCAAATGACGAAGATTTTGCTTAATTCACTTACAATTTTTTTAGAATTTTTAACAAGTTTTGTTTTGTACGCAATATTTCGTCAATCATGCAATCAAATTAATGTAAAAAAATCTTATTTTATATTTCAAATTATAGTTATTTTTGTTTAATTGTAATATATAAATAAACTAATCATGAAAATTATTTTTGTTTTTGAACATACAGAGTGGCCACTGAATCATTAGAGGATTTTAAAAAGCTGTAACTAGTTCATTTTCATTAATTTTTTTATTTTTCTACAGATTTTAGAGAAACCCTTGAAGGTTAAAATGGTTACATATGATGCCCAGCAACGATTAAAACTCACGGGGTTTTCTATTCCAGTGAAAAATTACTTATTGAAAGTCAGAAAATACCGGTAATATTTTAATGCAACATTAATTGATAATGAGCGATTAGGCCCGTTTTCATTAAAACGAATACATCGAAAAACAAAACTGTTGGTTTTGGGGTACTGGAAATTCCAGATAAACAAAGCATCAATTGCATTCCAAAAATTTTACTATTTAGTGCAAAATTTTCTCTGACTTACCACAATTGATCTTTCACTAATTGTGAAATAGAAAAACCCAATGAGCGTTGATCATTGCACTTCATATTTACACATTTTAACTCCAAAAGATACTCTACAATCTGTAAAAATAGAAAATGGAAAAGTTAAACTTTTTCAAACTCCAGTTTTTCAATGTTCACCATATTTATTATCAACATACATTTAGTTAATCCCTGAAATATCAAAATGTATAAAAAAACGCTTTATTTTAGAAACATTTACATGAGATCCTCACAGATTCATCAAAGTCAAAAATTTTCGGATTTGAACGATAATGTTGGTATTTTACGAAATCGAATGTAGTGGTAGCACTGCGTGTCACAGTTAATCGTTCTCGTTTCGTGTTCGAGGGGTTGTGGGGAGTGGGCCAGCTCACCGGCCGGTGTTCAGAGGTCATATTACTGTTAAAACTGTGAAATCGTTCCTTCGGATTGGATTTATTGAAATGCCTTATACTGCTGATCAACTCCGGGAATTGTTAGTCCAGAAACTCGAGGCGACGCATGTGGTTTGTACATTTTAGTTTGATATTGTTCTGAAAATTTTCATAACCCGAAATAATTGCTTCGTACTATTTCACAAAGCGTGAACCTTTTTCAAGTTTTGAAATCATAATTGTAAATTTTGGGATTCAGAACTTGAATGTTAAGTTGTATTGAAAAAATGACATTTCTATAGTTTTACCATTTTACCTTTATTAATTTTTTTAAAACTTACTAAAATTTTTTGGACCTCCTTTTCTGTTTTGTATATAATATTACACATTGAAATTTCGGCTATTGAATTTCGATATTTTCACACATAAGGATGAGACACCTATATTGCACAATCCTCTATTGCATTATATTTATAATTAGATAACAGTTATTGGAAGTTTTTAAAAAAATATTAAAAATTATCTAAAGCAATAAATGCAGACATATTGAATTTTTATAATATCTCTCACTGCACAATAAAGGAATGACTATTGTATTAGAATTAGAGTTACCTATCCATTTATCGTTTAAATATTAATCTGAATATTTGTTGATATACTTATGCGATTGAAAACAACTTTGATATAAAAACACTTATTTCTTTACTGACATCAAAAGTACCAGTAAGGTATGTAGTTTGTTAATCCATTGAGCCAAAATGGCGAGTCTGACTCGTCATGTGTAACCCGGGACAAAAGTAAAAATAATGAATCAGACTCGTCATATGATTTTTTAACTTTATTCATACATTGCAACAGTATAGTGCAAATATCAAGCTATAAAAAATAACATTAAAATAAGAAGTGAGAAAATAATTGTCACTACAGTTAAAAAAATGTTGCACCTTGGTCAAAATTTTGTAAACCGGCACAATGGATTAAAATTCGTCACGAAAAACTTCTCATACAACGCTTACAAAACATATGCAAATGTTCACTTGCATCTGTCTTGTTTATGCAATTATTTAAACCAACATAAACAGTATTGATAATACACCCCAAAAGTTATCGAATCAATAATACAAACGTGGCAGAAACAGGTGAACTATCTGCAAATTTCATAATACTAAATTCAACACTATCATCTCAAAATTTTATCTTAAAAAAAATATTTATTATAAGCACTTGTATAATTTTCAGTGCACATAGTACATTTATATTTTTCTATTTTGATTTTTCAGTTTCATCATTGAAACAGCAATATCATGAAAAAGTCCACTAAAATAACAAAAATGTTGGACGCAGTCAGTTTACCGAAAGGCTTCTTATGTTTTGGGGTTTTGTTATCAATATTGCTACGTTGGTGCGTTTCCCTATATCCATACTCCGGACAAAATAAACCTCCGATGTTCGGAGACTATGAAGCGCAAAGGCATTGGCAAGAAATCACGTTGCACATTCCGATCAAACAATGGTACCATAATACGACCCAGAATGATCTTCAGTACTGGGGACTTGATTATCCACCATTAACAGCTTATCACAGTTTAGCGATAGGTCACATAGCCGAAGTTCGTCGATCCCGAGTCCGTAGTCTTGTTTGCGTCAAGAGGATATGAGAGTGACTATCACAAGTTGTTCATGCGTTGGACGGTGTTCGTTTCCGATATATATTTTTACATACCGGCCTTGATCGGGTTTTATTTTGTTAATCATAAACTGAAAATGAGGGAAATTAAAGCTCATGGTATGTCTGCAGTCATACGCAATATATTTTTTTTGCCTGAAGTCGCCGGATGTATGGGTCTCATATTTCCTGGATTGATTTTGATCGATTACGGTCATTTTCAATATAACTGTGTTTCTTTAGGTCTCTTCATATGGGCTACGACATTTATATTGCTTGATAAATTTGTTTTGGCTTCGATATTTTTCGTATTAGCAGTCAACTATAAACAAATGGAATTGTATCATTCGATTCCATTTTTTTTCTATTTATTAAGTCAATGTATGCCTAATGCACAAAAATCGGTTAGCAAATGTGTTTTTCAACTCTCAAAAATTGGCATTACAGTAATTCTTACGTTTATAATTGTGTGGCTGCCTTTTCTATCGAATTTCCAATCTGTAAACCAAGTTTTAACACGACTTTTCCCTCTAGCTCGTGGGGTTTTCGAAGACAAAGTAGCTAACATATGGTGTTCTATAAATGTTTTCATAAAACTAAAGTCGATTTTTGATAACACAATGATGGCTAAAATATGTTTGTGCACAACTCTCATAAGTCTCTTGCCTTCGTCCATTGATTTATTTTTACGTCCGAATGTAAATAAGTTTGTATTATCTTTGATAAATTGCTCTTTGTCCTTTTTTCTGTTTTCTTTTCAAGTCCATGAAAAGTCAATTCTTTTGTGCGCAATTCCAGTTTTACTTCATATGCCTTTTGACCCCATGCCATGCTTCTGGTTTCTTATCACTTGTTCATTCAGCATGTTGCCTTTGTTATTGAAAGATGGCTTGTTTTTTAGTTATTTCATACTCACTGTATTTTATTTTACATCGTTTTACATAATTTTATTTATCATTGATAGAAATATTACTTTGACAAGTATGTTCAATATAACTAAAGTCAACAATATTTTGAAAGGCACTAACAATGAGTACGATGGTTTATTTTACAAAATGTTTAACGGCTTGTATATAAGTTCATTATTTATTATGTCTGCACTAAGCATTTGCATTATGTTCATCTCACCTCCTTCAAGGTATCCAGATTTGTTTTCACTTTTAATATCCTCGTTTTCTTGCTTTGTATTTATATTTTTTTATGTGTATTTCAATTATTGTCAATTCATCATTCCGAAAAAAAGTGTTTTCAAAAAGAAGCTAGTCAAATAAACAAAATTCTTCTTAAATCAGTCTTTTATATCTCCTTTTGTTCAAAATTACATATTCTTATTAATTTGAAAACGTTGAAGAATCTTTGGAAACTTTGGTATTCTTATTTCTTTAACAATAATGTGACGAGAATTCAAATTTGGTATTTTAATTGTTTATTTTTGCATTTTAGGATATTGTAGACGATTCTGATGGATGCGGTGCAAAATTTTCCGCAGTCATTGTTTCTGACCAGTTTGTAGGAAAACCAGTTCTCGCACGTCACAGGTATCTTCATTCTTATGAATATAGTAATATGTTTGAATAGTAAATGACGTTGAAAAACTAATTTCAGAATAGTGCATTCAGCTTTAAAAGAAGAATTAAAAGATATACATGCATTTTCCCAAACTACATACACTATTCAACAGTGGGAAGATCTGAAGTCTAAAAAAGCTGAAGTTTCCTAAATTGTTTGCGTTTTCTGGATATTGTTTCTTCACAAATTAATCTAATAACTTATTATTTCATAATCGCATATCTTATATTTCAAATTTATTTGTTGAAAAAATATGGGGGATAAAAAATTATTAACGTGTCGAGCTTCAGCTCCTGGAAAAGTAATTTTACACGGTGAACATTCCGTAGTTTATGGAAAAACAGCGGTTGCTGCAAGTCTCGATTTACAGACAACATCAATAATAAAAGTGAGTGTTGTGCCATTTTGATACACTCATTGAATATGATTTTGAAAATAATTTGCTATTTACATTACTAATTTTAGGAATTCGTTGATAATAAAGCTGTTATATGCATTCATTTTCTGAATTTGAAAATGGAAAATGTCTCATTTAATTGTGAAGATATCCGGAAAAACATTATTTCGAAAACATTACATGCGGAATTTAATTGCGAAACACCTGAACTTTTAAAACATGAAGAGCATTTATCATTGATCAATGATTATATTAAATATTTCCTAACACAGAACAAATATTCATTCAATAAGTCTCAGTTTCGAGCAATTGAAATATTTTTATATATTTACTGTGCTATAAGTAGATTGGCAGAGCAAGATAATACATCACTAGATTTGACAGTTTCGTCAAATCTATCTCTCGGTAGCGGAATCGGAAGTTCTGCTTCATTTGCTGTCTCTTTATCTGCTTCGATTCTTCAGTATTTTCGCATAAGATGTCCTACATTATTTACTCGTTTCGGTAAAAATCAATCAACTCACAACAACAACAGTATTATAGAATTAAGTGAATTTGATAAAAATCTTATATCAAGATGGGCATTTTGTTGTGAAAAGATTAGTCACGGGAATCCGTCAGGTAATTCATAAAATAGAATTTAGCTTTTAAAACATCATCTACATTTTTTTCTCTTTTTAGGAGTGGATAATGAGATTTGTTGTTATGGATCATTATTGGAATTTAGGAAAGGTGACAAACCAATTTTTCATAAGTTCACCAAAAGCTTGAAAATATGTCTTGTGAATACACACATTGAACGAAATACAAAGGATTTTGTTGATAAAGTCATACTATTAAGAGAACGTTACCCTGATACCTTAAATAGTATCATGGATGCCTGCAACAGTTTGACAAGATCGGCATTGAATGTAAGTTCTGTAAATATTGAATTATTTAATAATTATTTGCATATTCTCAATACATTTTTCCTTTCAGACTATTAACAACATTGAAAAAGAAGAAAACCCTGATATGTGTAACAACTATTTCCGTAACTTATCTGTAAGTAATAGGATTTTTTTATTTCTCCCTATCAGTCTTAAATTGCCTATTTACTTCTGAGAAAAAATCTAAACATTTATGAAAATTGCACAATGTCTCGACTGATTAAAAATTAACATTTTGCATAAATCATTAATATTCAATCCAATGTTTCATACGCAGGAACTTTTCGAAATGAATCATAATTTACTTAAAGCAATTGGAGTGTCTCATCCAGCTTTGGAGGAAATTTTCCGAATATCTAATAGCCTAGGTTTCGGTAGTAAACTGACTGGAGCTGGAGGAGGAGGGTATGTTTTATGAAACCCATTATACATCTCTCATTTAATTTAAATATATAATAAGCGTGAAACAATATTGTTTAAATTTTTTTATCATCAGGAACGCCATTGTATTGATTCCGCCATACAAAAACAGCGATGAAGTGGAGAAATTGATGACAAGTTTAAAAGACAGTGGATTTGGTGTGAATTTAACGAGCTTAGGAGGTGAAGGTGTCACAATTAATACTGAGTATACCAATATATTAAAGTAATCGTGTCGAATTGGATTAAATTTTGGATATTTTGTTATATTAGATGTACCCTATGAGCTAGTGTCCTCAGAAATTTTTTATACTGCCTTTTTGTCTAATATTCAAAATAATTAATTATTAACCTGAAATTTTATAAATTTACATTTTTAAGCGCAATTGAATATACAAAAAGGTCACAAAACAATTGGTATATTTGGCTTACATCTAATGTAAAAAATAGGTTATATATCTATACAATAAAACAATTTATGCAAAAATTATTGTATATATTTATTTTTATTATTTTGATAAGTAGCAAAACATTCGAAACAAAAATAAAAATCGAGAAAATATAATCAGTGTAGAAGATATATTTTTAAATATACTATGTTTTTTAAAATTAAGAATTCGTTTCGAATTTGACATATAGAACTCTGGTACAAAAATTGATTATGGGGTCGACACTGATTTCTGCTGATAAATTCAATGTTATTAAATATGAATAAAATCTATTTCGTATTCGGTATTTTATGCTGCACTCCCCCATAAGAGCCATTGGACTGAATGCATTTATTTAACTGGATGCCTTTTAGTTACACATATTGCACATTTTAATTTAGAAAAACTAATCAGGGAAAATAGATTATTTTAATGGTCCCGTTGAAAATAAAATTAATTGCCTATCCGAGCTGTTTGCTAATAACGAATTATTAAAGGAAACAAAATAAAAAAGCTGCATATACATACATATAGAAACCAGACATTTCTAAAATTTATCAAATACACATATAAAAAAATAATGTCGATTGTACAATACAACATCAATCTCTATGTACAGTCAAGTGGATTTTTTACTAAAATTTAAACCAATATTTACAAGGATACATTATTTTGAAATGCCGTTATATATTATTATATATATAAATCACAATTAGTTAATTTTTACCAAATGTTCCATAACATTTATTTTTTGTTGCATTATCGACGTAAGCACTAACTCTGTACTACACACAATATTCAAATTCTTCTCTGCTTGGAGAAGATAATACACTAAGTGTAAGTCGTTCATAGCCGTTAGTACTAGGTAACTGTAAGGCTTCTCTTTATGAATCTCCTGTATGGATATATATGATTTACGATTTTTGTCAACTTTTCCACCACACATTTCGATCATTTCTGTAAGTACACTTCGACTAGGTTGAACTCCTGGTGTCATATAAAATGTTATTCCGTCAAATAATTTTGCTCTTTCCGTCGGTGAAATCGATAACACTTTGGGAATGTCACACTTGAACATTTCATTAAATGATTCATCACATAATGGAAATTTGGATTCTTCGGCAAATTTGCCAATTTTCTGGCTTTCCGTAAGCCAACCAATAGAAAGTATATATTTGACAGTTATAAGAGCGGTGATAAATTTGGGTGTGCGTACCAAACGACCCATAACCAAATGTGTTGCTTCAAAGGCTTGATTAGCAATAAATCCTCCGAGTTGTCTGTAAAAATATATAATTGGTAATCCAATTCTATTAAAATAATCTCATATAATTTTTTAAAACTATGTGTTTACCTAACAATATTCGAATATGGCTCTGTGTCTTTGAAAGATGAAAACATTACTTTTGGTGCAATAACAGGATCTGGACGTTCGACACAAGTTATTGGAGTTTGTGGACTAGTACTTGGTTGAGATAAACGAGGCTTTTTAGCACGAGGAGATGTTGTGGGTAATGTACCGCGTTTTACACGTTCATGAGATTCTTGGGTAATATTAATGGGCATTTTCCATGCATCTAAAAAATTCAAATCATTAAAAAAAATACTATTAAATAAACAAATTCATTAATATAAATCCAATTACTCATTAAATGAGGAACTAAAGAGAGGTCCATTCTAAATGGATTGGGAACGTTGTATTGTTGATATTTGCTATGTTCAAGCTGAAATTAATAAAAGAACATGAATTATGTTACATATCGAAACTAAAAAATATGAATTAAAAAATAATCACCTGCGTCAGAGCACTCATATTTCCCAATAATAAATCAGTTAACCATTGAACTGAAACTGTCGGAATATTCCATTCTCGTGCTTTTTGATATTTCGTACCTTCTGGACGACGACAGATTAGAACGGTATTATCTCGAGACATGTACGTGGTGATCTATTTGCAATACAAGTAGAATTAATAACTAAATATAAGTAAACAAATGTGATTAAAAGTAAAATTAATACCTTTGCACCAGTATGTTCCAACATAAATCTGACCCTATCCCTTTCTTCTCCAACAAAGCCTGTAATAGAAGCTCTATGCCTTTGAGCAGGTCGATCATGTGCTGCATACATTAATGGTAAATGTAACGCTTGCCAAGGAGGTGCTACTTGTCGTTTAGTCATAGTATCAGACAACCAATAAGCAGTTACACAACGTTTAGAATCTCTCAATGCCTAATCATAAAACCGAAATTTTTTATAAAATTCAATCTCTCACATTCAAAAAAATAAAAATAAAATCTTAATACCTGCATAACAACACCGTGTTTTTGTGTCTGTGCTAAAACATGAGTGACTCGGGCACAATATCCAAGTTCAACTTCGCCTCCGTGCCTACCAACAGCTTCAGTCCACTGCTTGATAGTTTGGGAAGAATCGCTTCCGTATTCAACAACATGGAATATGCAACCTAACAAAAATAAGTCTGGCGGGAGTTTTAAGTTGGGATTGTGTCCATAAAATGGGGTACGAGGTAATGCAGCAGATGGCGGAGGAGCTGGAGTTTGCGTTCTTCCTGGCACACCGACCATACCACTTGGGGTACTCATATTGAATGCAGGTTTGTTGAGTTGCTAAAATCAATTGAATCGTGTTAATTGATTAAGTTAACGTTATGTAATTGTTTATATCTTCTTCAAACGTACTTGGTGAGTGTGAGGAGAGACAGGTAAATGATGAAGAATCGGTCCTTGAGATGCTCTTCGCTGTTGTAGAGTTTGTACAACTTCAGCGGGAGCTCTTGGAGGTGCATTATGAACAGCAGTCATTAATCTGAAAAAAAAAATAACAATCAGAATGAAAAATATAATGTCATAATCCGAAAACATATCGGAATTACAAATATTCCATTATATCAACGGCACATCTCTATTAGTTTTAATGTAAAAAAATAATTTTAAATCCGTGATATGTAAAAACACTTAGAGGTCAAGCTAAAGGAAGTAGAGGGTACATGATAAGAGTAGATTACAGTATTTTAATTTTAGATGGCAAATAAAAGCAAAAAATGAAAACAAAATATAGATAACTTATATTTTTTAACAATTTAATTGGAATAAAATTACTCAATTTATGCAAGATGTAAGATAAATCATACAAATACTTTTTTTCTTAGCTACAAGATAAATAAAACAATAAAGATCACATTAATATCCCTTTTTTAGTACAGTAATATTTACCTGAGTGTTCCAGCAGCAGATGGCTCAGTAACATCTTGTTGAAGAGTAGTAGGTTGAGTACTTTGAAGTCTAATGCTCAACATATTTGCCAATGCTGTTTTTGTACGAGGATTCACTATAAGGGGAGGTGCTCCTGCACCTTGTAAAACAGTTCCTACTAAAATATTAAATAGATACATGAAAATTCTGTAGAATCACAATTTACTTGTATATAAATAAAATATCTCTAAACCTTGATCTGGAGACGGACCTTGTTGAACAATCGTACCGTCTGGTTGCTGAGTACCTTCAGGTAAAGCTGGTCCAATGATTTGACGAGCAGCTATTGCTCCTTGTGGAATGCCACTAACTTGTACGCTACCACCCTGATCGAAGAAATCAAATTAATAAAATGTACAAAAAATAAATTGACAATCTTAATCATATAAATTAATTTTCTTTTATCCAAAATTAAATTATTTTTAATACAAAAATTTCTCAGAATTATCACGAATACGATTTTGATTTAAATTAAAAGCAGATTTTCATTTCTAGATTATCTAAATTTAAAAGTATACCTGAAGAGGCGTAATCTGGCCTTGTTTGTGAGCATGGTCTCGTATTTGAGTATGAAGTCTTAATCGCTGGAATTGTTGGTGTTGTTGGGGTTGTCTCTGAAGTTGAAGTTGTGCAAATTGTTGTTGTTGTTGTTGCTGTTGTTGTTGCTGCTGTTGTTGTTGTTGCTGCTGCTGTTGTTGTTGTTGTTGCTGCTGCTGCTGCTGTTGTTGTTGTTGGTGCTGCTGTTGTTGCTGAAGTTGTTGGTGTTGTTGATGTTGTTGTTGTACAAGTTGCTGTGGAGGTTGAGATAATTGTGGTTGTTGAACTGCTTGTTGAGTTTGTAAAGGTTGCTGTTGCGGTTGAGGCTGCTGTCTTGTAATTATTGAAGAATCCCCAGTTCCTAATGACGCTGCTCTTACTCCTTGTTGCTGCACCCATTGAGCCTTATAAAATAATATTAAAAATTATTCATGAACATTATCAAACACATAGAAAAAAATTGACAAATAGAAATATACTTGGGGAAGTTGGGTGAGTCCAGGTGTCATTTGTCCACGAACAAGTGTTACAGTATGTTGTCCAGATAGAGCAGATTGTTGTTGTTGTGCCGTTCTAAGTTGATGGCGTTTATGCAATTGAGCTACATATACAGCTCTTTGTTTCGGATCCATCTGTTGTAACTGAGCATGAGTTTGAGCATCTAAATGAATTAATTGCCGACCACCTGTCCCTGCAGTCCATACCTGTATAGAGGAAAACAATTAATAAATAAATCCTGCATGGGAAAAAACAAATTCAAAGACAATTTGTAAAAGCATCAAACATACCCTTTGTGTAACAGCACCCTGTTGACTAATAACTTGCTGGCGTTGTTGCAAAAATTGTTGCTGTTGCCATGCAATCATTTGTTGGCCTCCTTGTTGCCCACCTGGAGTTATAATCTGTTGTCCTCCTTGATGAGTTATTACTTGTTGTGTAGGCTGATTTTGTTGTTGAATAATTTGGGGTGCTTGGTTCAATATTTGCTGACCTTGAGATCCAATCTGTTGTCCTTGAGGAAGAAGTTGATGACTTTGTGTTACGATTTGTTGCCCCGTCGAAGCCAATATTTGATTGCCTTGTGACATAGCCTGCTGTCCTGGTGCAATTATCTGTTGCCCTTGTTGATTTAATATTTGTAGATTTCCTTGAGAAATCATTTGTTGAGGAATTATTTGTTGATTCCCTTGGGTTATTATTTGTGAGGAACCTTGAGGCGGAATTTGTTGGTTATTTTGCAAAGCGATATGCTGATTTCCAGGAATGATTTGTTGATGAGCATTGTTATTAACTTGTTGCTGATTTAATAAAATTTGCTGGGGATTTGGGTTGGATTGTTGGGCAGCATTCAATAAAGATTGAGCATTTTGCGATAGTTGTTTCTGAACCAACATTTGTTGTTGATTATTTTGAATAGTTTGAAGTTGTCTTCCACTATTTTGCACCATTAACTGTTGGTTTTGTTGTGCAATAATGTTATGTTGAGTTCCAGGCTGTATTTGAGATTGCTGGCCAGAATTCTGTACAGCTTGTTGCAAAATCAATTGATTTTGTTGTAGTTGTTGATTTCTTTGCTGCAGCATATTTCCTCGGATGATTTGTTGGCCAGGTACTGTATTCTGTGTAGGATTTTGAACCATTTGTATATTTTGTTGTTGACGCCAATTAGGCTGCATTTGAACATTAGCATTTTGCTGGTTTTGCAAAGGAATATTAGCCTGATTAAGATGTTGTTGATTCAAAGAAAGCATTTGATTAGTCTGCTGTACTAGACCAATATTAGGATTCGGTTGAGACGGACTTTGAATATTTTGCTGATTTATATTCAAATTCATATTTTGTTGGTTTATAGAAACATTCTGATTTACTTGATTAACGTTCAAAAGTTGTTGATTTATACTTTGCTGCTGGTTAGGCAAAATATTTTGATTTTGTTGTTGATTCAAATGAGATTGAACTTGATGTTGAGGTATAGGTAAAATATTTTGTTGGTTTTGAAGTTGATTGGAGTGTTGGTTGATATTTTGATTAACTTGAGAATTTAAATTATTCGATTGAGCTTGATGTTGATTTGGCAAATTCTGCAATTGGTTCATCATCGAACTGTGAACTTGTTTCGAACCCAAAATCATATTTGGATTAATGCCCGTCGTAACGATCTGTTGATGGGGATTGTGACTTTGTTGCAAAAGTTGATTGATGCTTGTATTTACATTTTGATTTTGCTGGTTAGGTATATTATGCACAGACGCAAGAGAGGTGGGTAAATTTGGATTTTGTTGCTGTATACCTATATTTACTTGATTTACATTCAACTGCTGTTGAGTTTGAATCAAATGCTTGTTTTGATTTTGTTGAATTTGCAAAGGCATTCGCAACTGACGCTGCTGCAACATCCTTTGTTGTTGGATCTGAATATCGGTCAATCCTTGCGGTTGGTTGGTGGAGTTGATGTGCTGTACATTGATGTTTGAATTTTGTTGATTTTGCAACAAAGCATTACC
Organism: Hydropsyche tenuis; assembly: GCA_009617725.1. NCBI lineage: Eukaryota > Metazoa > Arthropoda > Insecta > Trichoptera > Hydropsychidae > Hydropsyche > Hydropsyche tenuis. Next base: position 371,260 of record VTON01000002.1, read on the forward strand.
GTGTTGCTGACTCGTAGGCGTACCGACAGGAATATTAGATAGCGTTTTAGGAACATTTTGATTCATTAGATTTTGATGCATAGTCAACTTGGCAACAGAATTCGAAATCACATTAGCATTTCCTAACGGAGACGCAGACGTCCAGGGCATATTTTGTTTCAGTTTATCGACCAGCGCTTGAGTTCGCTCAATATCTTTAGTGTCACTTTTATTTTGAGTCGGAACTTCTGTTTTGGCAATACCTTCTTCAAAGTCGAATCCTGCGACACTCGTGCGTGGTTCATGAGAAACAGAAGAATGCATACTAGTAGGTGTAGAAGGCGAAGGCGATTTCAGAAGTTTCGGATGATATATATCACAAGGACGAGTGACATCACTCTTCACCGAGTCGATCACCCAATCGGGAGTGACTATGTGAATGTTAGAAGACGAAGCGGCCGCATACTTGGATCCTGTAGGCGACCCGACCACGAGGTGAGTACACTCGAGATCGAGATTAAGTTTAGCTCGACCACCGTAAAACGTGACGAGCGCATATAACAACTTGGCATCTTTAGAACTCACGCGAGCTATACAAACGACTATGTTTGAAAATATCTGGTTTTTACTAGGATTGTAAGGCTTGACGCTGAGCAATTTGTTAGCTCGGGCCGAAGCTATGACCCATCGATGAGTAGCGGCGGGGATTTCGTACAGGTCGCTGGCATCGGTGAGATCCGTCTCTGGAGCGTTCGGTCCACATATCAAATGAGAAACGAAATCCGAGAAATACTGACTCTGCTCACCGCCTCCGCTGCGTAACAATTCAGCAACCTGAAGATGCAAACATTTTCATGAAATAAACGATCGAATCTAGTATAAAAATGTTAATAGATTGGTGAACAGACATTCACCCAAACATTAGAACACAAGACATGTTTTAGGAAAATTGGAGGATTACATGATGATTAAATGATTCAATGAATGCTTTATTTACATGTTCTTCGTTTAACATGTTTGATAGGTTCTGCTAGATTGCTGGGTAAAACAAAATTGTGTTAAATGAGTCGTACAAATGTATGGAAAAGAAGGAGATAGATTTTTTTTAGAAAAATTAATGAAACGTATCTGAGCCTTCATTATGGAAAATGTATCTGAGCCTTCATTATAATTTTTGGTTTCACTTGGGATTGACAATTATTTAAAAAAAAAGCAAATGATTCACAGGGAAGACTTTAAGAAAGTAAATGTTTACAAAGTGTATGTATTGTTTTTCTTCATGTGCCTTTTTTAAATAGACAACAAGGGCTTAGATGCATCGTAAACGTTATTCTCAACAATTTGCATCAAAATAAAAACATAATACAAATACTATTTCAATGTTTTTCGAAGATTGATATCTACACTCGGTGTTGTAGTGTCGTATGTCTTATTTTCGGTACGTTCTATCATCATTTGGGCAAATAACCACAAAATAAAAACATAATACAAATACTATTTCAAAGTTTTTCAAAGATTGAGGTGTCTACGCTCGGTGTCATAATATCTTATATCTTATATTTGGTATATTCTAGTTTCGTTTGGGCAAGCATCCACGAAATAAAAACATAATAAAAATACTGTTTCAAAGTTTTTCGAAGATTGATATCTACGCTCGGTGTCATAATATCTTATATCTTATTTTTGGTATATTCTAGTATCGTTTGGGCAAGCAACTACGAAATAAAAACATAATACAAATCAAAGTTTTTCGAAGATTGATCTCTATGCTCGATGTTGTAGTGTCGTATATCTTATTTTCGGTATGTTCTAGAACAGGCTTGTCCAAAATTTCAGTATGCGGGGGCCACTTACAAATTTCAATGTTTGTAAATTCAAAACGTAATAAGTATTAAAATATTGGTAAAGTTATTTATTAAAATTATAAAACTATTTCGATGACTGTTTGTTATGTTTGTTTTTGTGTGAAAAGTGGGGGCCACTTTGGCACCATAGTGGCCCTTTGGACAAGCCTGTTCTAGAAGCGAACATCCACAAAATAAAAATATTATTTCAAAGTTTTTCGAAGATTGATATCTAGTGTTGTAATATCATATGTCTTATTTTCAGTATGTTCTAACGTCGTTTGGGCAAAATGAAGCAAAAACATAATAAAACCTCACCTGGAGCGGGACATCTCCCGATAAATAATACTTGACGTCCCGGAAGAGAGACGCGGACACGGAATCGGACACAGCCGAAGACGCCGAACCCGCCGAAGAGACCGGAGCATCCATGGGGACAGGGGCCGCAGCCGCAGCCCTGGCCCTGGGGCCGCCGCCACCGCGCACCGATCGACGCCCGCCTCTCGCTCCACAACAAACAACAACCCCACGCCTGGGCCCCACTCCGCGCTCCCGACTCCGCGCTCCGGCTCCAGCTCCGGCTCCGGCTCCGGCTCCGCGCTCCTAACCCTCGGGGACGATCAGCTCCGGGGATCGGGCCCCATTCGCGCAGGTTGTTCGGGCGATGCGGCGCCCCGGTGCGTTTTGGCGGCGCGCTGTCATCGCGACGCGTGTGACGACGCGCCGTCGGAACATGTCGGCGCGGTTTTTTTTTGGTTTTGGCGCGGTTTTGGGCTTGGGGTCGGCGGGGTTGGGGGTTTTCGTTTTGGTTTTTTGAATGGAGGTTTGGCGTTTTTTGGTTTTGAGTTTTTTGCGTTGAGGTTGGTCGGATTGTTTTGTGTGGTGTTTGGGTTGGTAGTCCGGTGGCCGAGTGCGGTGACAGTTGTGGGCGCGAGAATGAAGTGTCTCATACCCGGGGCCAATGTTAGAAGTAAATAAAGTTTATTTCTTCATAATGTTACAATTACAAATGTTCAATGTTTTGTTAATAATATAAAATGGGCGCTGAAAGGCTGAAAGATTTGAAAAAGTTATGACTTGTTGATTTTCAGTAGTTTTTATTTTATTTTTTACAGGTTATTAAGTATCTTTTGGAAATTAAAAAAGGGAAAAATTTCGTCTAGCAACGGTCAACCCTCATTGGGATTCTCTGTTTCAGTAAAAAATCAATTGTTGAAAGTCAAAAACATTGCACCATATTGTATATTTTTGGTTGTTGATGTCGCAATTGATGTCGAAATGTTCCTGTTCCTTAGTATTTTCAGTATACCAAAACCGGCAAGTTTTGTTTGTGGATGCGCTAATTAAATCAAAATGAACCTCGTCGCTAATTATCAATAAATGTTGGATACATATATCGCCAAAATTTTCTGAGTTAATAATTGTTCTTTCCTTTTAATAATAAACTCCAAATGAGTTTTCCCCGTTGCTGGATATCATACGTTACCTTTTGAATCCACAAGAGTTTCTCTATAACCTTTACAGAATTGAAAATGAAGTTATGATTTTTCAAAACCCTTCAATTTTTCAGGGGTCAACCTGTATTTTGAGTATATTTAAGTTTTCGATTTACACAGCCGCTTGAAAATAATTGTTCGAAAATAGTTTTAGGGAGAGCCATCCATGCGATGGCGAAAATTGGAGACGATTTATATGTAGAAAGTACGCAGGACGGACTTTCATTGAAGACAATAAATTCCTCAGATTCGGCATTCTGCAAAATATCATATAATAAATCGTTCTTCACATATTTCAATCACAATTATTCTCTGGCAGATGACGATCCAAATTTCATGTGTAAGATATCTACAAAATCAGCTTTGAGCGTATTCAAATCGCCTAGTCAAACCAACAAGCAAGTAGAAATGTGTGAAATTAAACTGAACAGCGACGCATCCAAACTCATATTTCAAATGAGATGGAAAATTGGAACGACCAGATCATTTTATGTGTCTATATTAGAAAGTAAAAAAATGGATGTCACATATGATAAAGAAGACATACCTAATAGGTAATAGATTTATTTATTACGTTTAAATCTTCTGCAGTCTCATAAAAACAACCATTTATAATACTCAAAAAAACTTCTTTCAGAATATTAGCACAGCACAAAGTACTCTCAGACGCGGTCAATAATTTTCTTGCTTCTGAAGATCAACTAACTTTCGAAGCCGATTCACAAACGTTCGTTCTGAAAAACTATCTCGATAATAATATGGACAGTTCAAAGATCACGAGAACACAATTGTCGTTGAAACCAGTAGAATTTGAAATGTACTCAATTAGGATGGAATGCAATGTAACGTTTTCACTGAAAGAATTCAGAGCCATGTTGATGTTTGCCGAAGCAGTCAATCTTCCGGTGACCTTGTATTTCGAAACCAGTGGAAAGCCTGTTATTTTTGAAGTAAATAATAATGGTACATTTGAAGCAGATTTTGTTATCGCAACTGAACGGTCTGATAATATTACCCAAAGCACGAATTGTACAGTGGCTGTGAGTTCCAAACGAAAAAACTTGAATGAAACAGATAAGTCGAAATCGAAAAGGCCGCTTATGGAAAACGATATTGAACTTGAGAAATGTTTGGAAGATAGTACCTTTTTAGATTTAATCGATAACCCTAACAATTTTACAGAGCAGATGGTTGTAGAAGAAAACAATTTAGACAACGACGAAACAGTCATGGAGTCTGATAATGAAAACCAGCGAGAACGATCCTGTTCTCCAATTTTAAACACCCAAACAAATAGAATAAGAAAAGTTTTTAAAAAATGCTTTGATAATACGTTGGATATGTCCAAAATGAAAAAAAAGAGCGTAATATTGGCCGATGATTCAGATTGTGAATAAATCTTCATATACACATATGATTTATTCTATTTAAAAATGTACATGTGTTTTAACAATAAATATTTAGATTTTGTTACATGCTAATTTTTTTACCTTTGTACTTATTTCAAAATTTTGAGCGTATAAATTGATTATTTTTGCATAAGGAAGATTTCACAACAAAATACGAATGAAAAACCAAAATATGCATATTTTCTTGTAATATTTTATTCTCTGAATTGTGGCAGAAATATAAAATTATGATAAATAAATGGAAATTATTACAAATTACATGCCGATGTGAGGATATAATACAAACATGCATTCATACATATGAAAAATGACAATCGCCTAATATAAATACATTTTCGAGATACAATACATATGTATGCTTGTATGATTGAATTATAGTACGTGAAATACATACATGTACAGATGGTTAATATTAATTCTATAGATGTATATATATTCCATTAAATCTATTATCTAATAGAATTCGCTTATAAAACTTATCGTTTCAAAGATTCATTTAACACATAAAAGAGTAGAATGATTTATTGTAATTTAGTGCAAAGCAAAGTAGGAAATTATTGATAAAAATTTCATTAAACCAGCACTTAGAATTTGCGTTCTGATATCTTTGTCGTGAATGCAAATAGTTTTTTTTATCTGACTCAACACGCTTTATGCAAAATTCATAGTTGTAACAATACTTAATAATTGATATCACTTTCCTACGACACCATTATAAATAATGTTCATAGATTAGTCCTGCTGATCTTGAGTAAAATGCATCATCAGCATAAAGGCAATACTAGATACACGCATTGTTAAACGCATCATGGAAAATATTTACTTTCCTAATAGAATAATTCGAGATTTCAAGACGTTCACATTCAATAAAATATAATTCGATAAAGAGAAAAATGATTGAATAAATAATGTAATTTAAAACATCTCGGGTAATAGTTTTGATTATTGTAAAAAAATAATTAGAGAAAAAAATTAAATATAATTGCAAATTAACACCACCGGTCTAAAAATGCGTTTCAACAATGCTCGTATCAATTTTTAGAAGCAGTCCTCTTGACTCTTTCTAACACATCGGGCAACTTTCTTTTTAAAATCCGCATATCTCTCTCGCCATTCTTTCTGTAAGGGAATAACATTTTAAATTATCAAATTGCACCACACAAAGAATTGTTAAAATGGATAAACGTGAAATTTCATACGGCTGCGTCGACATTAGCTGGACTTTCATCGTTTGGGTCTGCCAGCATGGATATTACACTTATAAGAATAGTTTCCACTGTATGCACTGGGAGCCATCTTTCGGACGCTTTTTCATATCCCCATTTATCATCTCCGGGTTCGTGAAGAATTGATATACAAACATCACCGTTCTTTTCAACTGAAATTTAACAGAATTATCAATAAAGTAATAATGTATTGAGTGCTGTGTGAACCCTACGAATTTTCGATAACTAGCCAAAAATTACCTAGAAAATATTTGATTATTAAAGATATTCATTTTTTTAATATTTAATTTAAAATAAGGATGATATTTGAGAAGCTGAATTATTGCATCGAGGAATTTTTTGCGATTCAAACGTATTAAGAGGGTTCAACACAGTTTTAATAGAAAAGTATCGTGTTATCAACGATTGCACGTAACAATTAAACGAAACTTACTATTCGGATGCCAAATTTCTGTGACAAATTTCATCCTAGGCGGTCTCAATGGATATTCCTTTGGAAAATGTAAGTGAGCTTTGAAAAAGCCTCCTTCGCTGTAAAACAATCACAAAAAATAAGTCAAACATGCCTCACGAACCAACAAACCCGTCGACGACGAAACTTACTATAAAGTATCGGGCGGACCGATGATTAAAACCTCCCATTTGTAAATATCGTTGTCGTCTATGAGCCCAGCGGAGAAGCCTTCCACAGCATTTTTGTTCAGTTCTAAAACGACAACACACATTAAACGACCCGAAAAAAAACCCACCGCCTCGACCGGGGGCGCGCGCTCGCAGCGCCGCCCAAACTCGGGCGCGCGGCCCGAAATAGAAAAGAGCCGTTTCGCAACGTTTGACAAGCACGTGCGCCCGAAAATCGGCAAGTCACCGAAACTCCATGCTGCATCGATTGACCATGCATTCGGGGCGGGGGGGGGGGGCAGGGAGCAGGACGTCTTTGACGATATAACGGCTCGTGCACACTAGTCTCAAATTAAAGTCGGTAGAAGAGGAAGAGGAAGATGCGAGTGACGCATCGGGCTTGGAGACGGCGGTATGCGAACGCTATCGCTCGCATTTCGGCGCACCGTACGCTTCGAAGTCAGATTGATGTGCACGGGCCGTGGGTGTGTAATGGTGGCGGGCGAGCGCTCCAGGCCTGGGACGCACCTGCCAGCTGCTTCTTGAGCAGCAGCGACGACTGGGGTTCGGCCATGGGGGCGCCGCCACCCGGTACCGTCTGCCCGTCTCCTGTCGCCTGCCGCCTGTCACCAGCAGACTCGGACACGGAGGGTATACGGCCGCCGAACCAAAGCTCGCCGCGGTGCGTTCGAGTTCACGCGGCACGCAAGTGGACGCGTTCGCGAATCGGGGCCGCGGACGTTCGGCGGGGTTGCGTTTGTTCGTTATCTGGGTTTTGGGTTTTTTTTTTAGGGATAATATATTTGTCACAGTATTTACATTACAAATTCACAGTATATATCAAACGTCAAATAAAACGTCAAATTTGCAACAAAATCAGCTTTTCGCCTGACAAATAATTGCTACCTAGTATCAAAAATACATTTTTAGTAGTGAACTTATTATAAAAACTAAACATTAGACCCAGTACACATTGCAATGTACAGTAATTTAATTTTTTTTGTGGGCTAGTATACGTATTATTATATTTGGACCATATACTATACAAAAGTATGGGTACCAATATTCGGCCCAGTATAATGGTGTCAGTTCGAGCAGTGTAATTTAGCATTTTGCACAGTAAAGTTGCCAGTAACAAAAAAAAAAGATAAAACATAACTGAAATCAAAATATTCTTAATATGCATAATATTTCGTATGGAAGTCAATCACATTGTGTATATCATAATGACTATTTGTTTAATAACAACAATACATAACCTCGAATTATAATACGGTGGAATAAAAGATGTCTTTCTTTATGAGGTCATCTCAAGACATTGTAAAGTAATTGATTTCTTTACAAAATCAGTTATTTGTTATTAGCTTTGACAGGGACTAACTACCAACTAAATAAAATGCTATGCCACGCTATACTTTTGTATAGGTAGTATATGGTCCTAAATATAATAATTCGTATTACCCACAAAAAAAAAACATTTAAATTACTGTACATTGCAATGTACACTGGGTCTAATGCTTAGTTTTTATTTTATAATAAGTTCACTACTAAAAATGTATTTTTGATACTATCAACTATTTGTCGGGCGAAAAGCTGATTTTGTTGCGAATTTGACGTTTGATATATAGTCCAGTGGCGGCTCGTCCTAATGGACTGCGGGGCTGCAGCCCTCCTATATAAAGTTTTTTTTTAAATTCTTATATTCTTCTTGTATAGGTATGTAAATGTAATACATATTTTGATTCTTGTATGTGTTGATGATGACGTTTTCGTATTTTTTACATGAAAACATGTGTACTATTTTCAATTTCATTGTTGCAACCCCTCCACTACGAATTTTCACGAGCCGCCACTGCATACAACTAATACCACTATATGTATCATATACGAATTAAAAGCCCAAAAGCCCTTAAATTAGATTTCATAATTAATTTATAATGATTTTTTATATTTGACGTCAAAAAAATAGTTTTTATAATTATTTATCACAGAAAAATTAAAAATTCACGATTCGAAAACTGAATGTGATAAAAATGATCATATCATATTTTCAACATGGATGTTCATCTATTGAGTTTTAATATGTACATACAACGAAAAATCGAAAATTTTTAAAATACTTATATATTTATTATACAAATTATCTCATACACATTTTAAGTTTGGACCATTATCATATTTTAATTCGCCATCTCTTACAAAAAGTTACAAACCCAAGCAATACCTCCACGATATATTTTTGATATTAAGATGGCGCTTATCATTTGTGAAGAAAAAAATGTTTCCTCTTAAAATAATATTAAAAAAATATCAATCACAGCAATTTTTAAAACGAAACAAAAAAAATCACTCTTTTTATGAAATGAATTTTATGAATGTGTGATGAAAATTCAATCTATAAGTTCAACTTACAAAAAAATTATAATCTATTGTTTATCGTATTCATAAACTATTCCATTTATCCAATGTCTATGTACGCGTTGTAAGACATCATGATAAATATTATAATTCGATGAATTTTTCAAATTCATAGAATGAACTCCTATTAAAAACCACTTGTGATTATTTCCCTCCGTATACATTCCACTGCCATACGATTGTAATTTTGAATTTTCAGTAGTTTCTGTAACGTGAAATTATCATCATATATTTATTACTTGTTAATAATATAAATTATCAAATTCACAGTATACCTGAGCACAAAAACGTATGGTCGAAAAAAATTCCGAATTGGGGATTGTTATATATACATTGATTGTGTTTTATTATATGTACAATAGACTGTTGAGACGAAGGGTTATCTAATTGCATTTTTAAATCATATTTCCATCCGACAGTCTGAAAAAAATGTGAATGAGTGTTATAATACAATATTACATACGTGAATTCCGTAGTCAATTATTAAATCTTACCATAAATCGTAAATTGTTGATATTAGAACTTATATAATTATTTTCCTCAGGATCAATCAAACAGATTGGTAAAATATTTTCAGCCAATGTAATCGGTTTTATTTCAATAATGGCTAAATCGTGAGCGAATCCCAAGTTGTAATCAAATTCATCATGAAAATAAAAACGTTCAGCAGACGACATTTTTGACAGCGGATTAGCCCAATCCAAAAGATTACTCTGTCCTAATTTGATTAATATTTGTGATGTTATTAATGGGTTGTTTCCTTTTTCTTTCAAGCAATGAGCGGCTGAAAAAAAAATCAATTTTCAGTGAAGCCAATTCAATTTTTTTATGTGAAATTGGTAAAAATTAAGCAATGTATATATTTAAATCTTATACCTGTTAATATGTGCTTGTTAGATATCAAAGTTCCTGTACACGAGAAATCGAGCCCTCTTATATTTTTTAAATATATTGCAGCCAACCACGGCCAATCTTTGTCATCGTGCACTCTATTTGTTTTAGAATTTCTGTTATATGTTATTCCACAATTGTCGAAAACGCTGGAATTCAAATTAAAAAAAATACATGGAAAAAAAAATTAAGAATGAAAAAAAAATCACAAAACATACTCATCATTAACAACTTCATAGTTTTTTTGCTGTGGTGGATTATTATATTTGAACTTTGATAAATCGAAATTCATAACTGTACCGTTTTTGTTGACGTAGAATCCTTCTTTTTCAGGATATTTTTCAAAACATTGACTTTTTTTTATATTTTCACCAATATAAAAGAAATGGCTTAATGTTAAACGATTTTCCACTTTTTTTTCAGCTGAAATTAATCATATACATAAGCTAAAATATTTTATGTGACTTTTCATATATTTAAATGGAAAAAATGATCACTAAATTTTGATACAATAATAATGGTTGATTAGCGACTAATAATTTACCATTATTATTTATGCAGATATCCTTGCCATTAAATGTTATCTTTTTAATATCAGGCACTGTTTCTTGGTTGGGATAATGGATTTTGTATATGAGATTTTTTCTTGTCACAATTTTCTTCCAGACTTTTTCTCGAGTACCTGTAAGCTCAATCCATCCTTGGACACTCTAAAAAATAAAAATAAAACTCTAACGACCTATCACAAGTATAAATCATTGACCCAACATACCGTTTTTATCTTCTTATCAGTACTAAATTCCATCGTTAATGATTGACAATCCCCAAGGAAATTAGACGGAACTTGAACGATCCCATACCACTCCACATCATCAAATACCACCTGGTACTCCTCAGGACACGAAGACTCGTAAAGCTGACCGACAGATCCATGGCAGAAGACGATCAGAAAAGCGAACCAAAAGGACGTTTCCATTTTGACTAAAGGAAAATTTTTACATCAACAACCGTTTCGGCGTCGTATAAAAGGGTCGGTAACTGTAAATTTGTTTACCATTACGATTTCAGGCGAATGGCACTATAAGTTAAGACGAACTCTCGTCTCGGACTGGTCTTTAGCTGGCATCGTCGTCGGAAAAAACGAGATGGGGAAAAACTGGTATGTTCGTCGTAAACGTCATGGCCCCGGTACTGACCGGGGCGTGCTGTTTCAAAACACGCGATTTCCGTTTTGAAATTTTTGACTTTCTAGCGATGTTTGTTGGCGTTTCGTAACCGGTGTTTGTGGGTGGTCATCGAAAATGATGTGATGAGTTCGGTTCGTGATAGAATAGTGAAATTTTTTGATTATGTTCGAGGTGATTGAGTCATTTGGTAACGATTTTCGGTTCGTGTCTTGAGATTTTGTATGTGTTCGTTTAGTTGATTTCGGTTCGTTGTGATTTTTGGAAATAGCTTTGTGAATTGAATTGGAATTTAAAAATGAAATTTCATGGAAAAATATAGGTTTCGTTTGAATACAAATTGAGAAAAAGTACATATAAAAAAAAATTGTGTGTTCAATAAAAAAACCTTGATTTGCGAACGGTGAGCTCAGCATGTGCTTAGATGAAGCTGCGCCATTGAAAAAAACCTAAATATTATCGAAGGTCACCATGATTTTTAAAACAAAATATTTTAATTTCTTATTAGCATTTTTTTATACCGTTTTTTTAAATATTTATACCATTATTCATGTGTGATATGATAATCAGAAAGTGCAAAGTTCATATATAATACATAGCACGAATATGATAAAACACTCAATCATTTCCTTGGCGTGGTATTTATATGATTTCGGTAACATTATTAAACAACTTTTTAGATGTATTTTTTTTACTTAATTTTAAAGTTCAATCATTTTTTAAGCTTCATTATATTTTTCGCTGAAAATATGCAAGCATTTGTGGCTTTCTCGAGAGCTGAAGTTTATCACACACTGAAATTAAAAATATTGTTTCCACGTCTGCATTCTGATTTTTGACTTTTCTTGAACACCGTTATAATTTTGTTTCATATTATAGTATAGATCTTTACCATTTCTTATATGTATGATAAATATGTTCTGTAGATATTTTCGTTTATTGTGTTATGTGTGAGTTTTGGTGATCAGTAATATTTTCTTTTTGAATGATGAATTATAACGTTTGTTGTGTCTCAAATTTCATGCTTCCGTCAATTTTATTTTTTTTTCTATATATTATATGTACATTTATACATACATATTCGAATTAAGGCAAAATTTAATAAATGTTAAGTTGGGAATTCATACTTTGGTTGACTGCACTTGTGTGAAACTTTTTCGAGAATTTTATTAATTAAAAAAATATTGTAATATACTAAAATAAACTTTAGAAAATGGCACATTAGGAAAATAATCGATTGAAAAATGAAACAAAAAAAATTCAACTCAAAATATAATAGTATTTTAATTAACTAATTTGTTTGGGAAACGCATCTTATTAATCAATGTCCCGTTATTTTGATTGCATAAATTTTTTTTTTATAATAAATTCCTTTGAAATTTTATGAATAATTGAATTAAAGATAGTTACGGTTTAAAAAAAATTATTATAATAACTAAATAAGAATAAAATTTTTACAATATTTATCACTTAAGAATTCGTAGAAATTTTTTGTGTTAATTGAAGTAAATGATGAAAAACAAAACTCTTCAATCGAATTATAATTAATTAGATTTATTTATTCAACACTTCTAGCATATTTTTTGCATCAAATGCAATATTAGTTTTTCTTGGAAATGCTTGATTTTGCTTTCTGTGATGTATACGGTATTTTTGCTTTTTTAAAGAAACAGGATATTCAAAATAACTCTCGGAAGAAATAACAAGTTAATTTTATAAACAAGAATGCAAAAAAGAAACGACGAATCAGAAATTGATATTCAAATTTTAATATGTTAAAATTAATATACACAAATACATCTATCTATCTATCCATACCATTATAAAACTGAAAGTTTCTTTGTCTGTCTGTCGGTCTGCCACGCTTTTTTGGGGGTTAAACTTTGTCCTTTATACAAAATGTGACGAAACGTCCTAGGACGTAGAAACTTTCTCAAATATTATATCTTAAAAAATATTCCTGTAGTGACGCGGGTAGTTTTCAAACTCGAAAGATGCCGAATAAAATTACGCAAAAAATGAATTAATTAAAAAAAATTCGAAATTAATAGGTGCCCCTTTTTATTTTTTTCGAGATTTTTTCACTGTCTGGAGTGATTTTAGTGTCGGAATTTCTTGCTATGGATCCCTAAGCGACGATTTATTTCATATTTCGGACGGGAGTGCGATCTTCATCTAAATATAATAAATCGAATGAAATCGAATGCGTGAAAAATTAGAACGAAACGCCAAAAACGACCTTTCGGCTAAATCTGTCAAATACTCTCGCCCGCCATAATTTCTATCATTTTTCTATAAACGAATTTGTAAGGATAAAATTGTGGTGACCGATTTGAGAGAAAAAGGTATCTATTGACATATTAATAAGTCATAGATTAGCGATAAAAAAAATTACGTTACGAAATAATACAAAATCGTGTGATCCTCAAACTTTTTTCATAAAGTTTTAATGATTTTTTTTATTTCTATTTTTCGCAGGTTCGAAAAACCATGGTAGCACCCCTCACACTCATAAAAACGCCCTTTCAATTTTTTTTTTATAAAATAAATAATATTTGCGTATGGAACTAAAGAGCCGCAGGTTGCCGACCCCTGCGCTAGTATACAAATAATTCGCCGGCTATTCGTCGATAATACTTTTGATCCATATACTCGTATTATGCCTGCTTACATCAGCGATAAGTATATATTCGTCTAAGTCGCATCTATTAGTATCATCATGATCCTTCTTCAACGATAAGGACACCACTCCTCTGATCCTCCAACGGCTATTAACGTAAATATAAAATCCATCACCTCCGTCATTGGTACATGTACCTGTTCCATCTCTTGCTCCTGTTAAACAGAATCGAAAGGTTCATATTGATAAGTGTTTAATTTCGAAAAAATACTACCGCAGTTTTTTGGAAAATCAGTTTTATTTTTATTTTTATTGATTTGAATTTTCCGACTTGTATTATGTCAATAAGAAATTTTGAATGAATAATAGGAGTTTTTCTTCAAATATTATTTTAATGAAATTGCAAAATTTTTCGAAGAAAACATGTGCATGAAAAGCTTGTATAACGTAAGATTTCTTATCAAAGCATAAAGGTATGACGTTAATTAAAATGTGTCCCCCCCATTTTTTTTTTTTTCGAGAACAATTTATTCAATATAAATAAAATTTACGATCAATAAAGGTAAAAGTGCCAGGTTTGAAAAAGATAAAAATATTTTTGGATCTATTCAAAATGATTTCGTATATGTAAAAATATGATTCTTTAACATGTAATAAAAATATGTATATTATACATTTTTACATACATATGTATATTATGTTTAATTTCTCCAATAATAAAAATTACATAAAATAGTCATCTCATCACTTTCTAAGTTTCAATAATTATTCGAAAATATTATATAATAATTAGATATTTTTGTAAAGTACTTCAACATAGATATATACATTTCAAATTAATAAACGCTAAAATTTTGCATGCATCATTAAATTTTTCCAGTTTTAATGATTTGTGTATAATGGGGGTAGGCATGGAACCTAGCCCTGTATATTTATATAATAGGGGCCAAATTTTTAACGCCTCGAGCTCTTAGCAAAATATTATATAATATAAATCCGCCACTGTACAAAGTCGCGTAATGTCACAATGTAATCGCGATAACGACAATGATATCAGTCACATGAGCATATGATAGTATATGTTAGAATTGATTTGAACTCACCAATACAAAAAGTATTAGGCGTCATAAAAGCTTTCATTTTGGTTTGATAACATTTATAGGGAGCTACAACTGGCATGACGATTTTCTGTGGTGTTGGAACAATTTCGTTATCTTCATCTTGGCCCCAACCAACGACCTGAAAATAGATTATTTGACTTACAATTAGACAACTTTTACGTATTTTCATAAAAAAAAACGTATTTTCAAAAAATAATTTTCATCGCCGAATTTTCATCAATGTTTACGAAATTTTCGATCGATGATTTCATTATCTAATAGTTCATTTGACGATCGATGATTTTCCTAGTTCTTTAATAGCGAAATTTTTAAAATTCGATACAGGTCATTTAATTTTAGTGAAAAAATATAAATATTTCAAATGAAGAATGATCGTGTTATTTTACATACCGTGCCTTTTTTATCGACTATTTTATTAAGATCGTCATCATCATCCCACAAGCATATGGGTTTGATACGAGTACTTAGTTCAACTTTTTCAAAACTCACAATTGCCACATTATTCAAAAGCAATTTACTGTTATGCTCGGGATGAATATAAATATTTTTCACTCCTCTTTTAATTACTTCATTGTCTGCCCAATCACTTATATCATAAACTCCGAGTTTAATTAATAATTCAGAAGGATCAATCGGCTTTTTTCGTTTAATTACACAATAAGCCACTGAAAATAAAAGATTTCTGTTTAAAAAAAGGTGAAACTCATGAAAATTTAACCAATTATGTGTATATGTGATTACATGAAATATTAAACTTCGAAATTAGAAAAGAAACCTGTTATCACGTGACTATCCGAAATGAGAGTCCCAGGACACCTGAATTCAAGATCAAAATCATATTTTATATGAATGGATGCCAACCATGGCCATTCGCCAAGTTTTGTCGATTCTCCTCCGATAATTAGAGAATTTTGAATTAAAGTAGTACCACAATTGTCCGAAACCGACCTGCTTATTAAAAAAAATTCGGAAACTATGAACTACACTTTTGATAGTGATCGAAGAAGTGTGAAATATAACACTAACCGCTTGTGAAGTTGACGATTGAAGGTCGTCTCATTTGCGATGGCCTCATGTCGATCCGCAAATTCATATTTTGATATTTCCTGAAGTTCAACGATCTCTGAGTAGTCCTTTAAAGCCTTGAAATTTTCGGAAAATGTTCCATCGCCATTCGAATGAATGGAATTGTTCAAATAAACATAAAATGTCCGTTTCTGTTTTTTCCAATGGATTGTTTCTAATATGTCGTTTGGTTGTGCTTAGTTTTTTTATAATGTTGATTTGTGAAAAAAAAACGTGTTTGACTTACTTGGAAAACTCTTACAAATAGTAAAACCATTGAGATGTATTGATTCCACTAAGGGTGAGAAATACGTAAAACGAAATTGTACAGAATAATTCAAATTCCCTCCATTTATCAAAACATTTTTCACTTCATTTTCATTATTTGAAATTTTTAAGTTTTCATCGAATATCTGTCAAAGAGATTTTTTTTGTGGTTAGGTTTCAAATGTGATTTATATTATAATTTACTTACGGGTGATGAGATCAGAAATTTCATAGAGAGATCCAAATATGATAAATTTGACGGCAACAAAAGATCGATATATCCGTTAACTTTTTTATTGTTTTCGACAAATTTATATATACGTGAGCACGAGGGTGCAGTTAAGATTTTCTCGCAAACGGTACATATTGCCACAGCCAGAAAAATTAAGCACAACAATGTTTTATTCGTAGTGACCATTATAAATAATATTTTGAATCAGCAGAAAATTTAAGGACACTTTAATAAAAAATCATCGCAATTTATCATACAGCCGCACCTTTTTCAGATTCTTAATATAGTATAACATATTTTCATTATTGATATTGTTTCATTGCTATATAACGAGAAATTAAAAAAGATTACCTGTATATTTCAGAAGGAAATACAGTTTTTCCTTGAAGATTACGCGAATTAATGGCACTCCTTCGTCAGCGGTCGTTGGTGTCCAGCAAACAGTGGAGAAGCAAAAAACTCCTTGACAATGCCAATATCACTTCAACTGACGTTTAAATGGTGAACGAACAAACTCGTTTTACATCGTTGAATCGAAACGAGTTTTCCAATCTATTGCGTCTCGCTCTTTTTTCTCTTTGTAATATTTCCGAGGAAAGAGACAAGAAAATTGTAGTCGACACTCCTGAATTTGAACACGTTATCATACAGCATATAAGGTAGCGAAAACCCCCTCCCACAGGATTTTTGGATATAAGAAAAATTACGGTCGAAAATTACTTACGAATTTTTCATTCAAATAATACCTAAGATTCTCGAGTGAAAAGTATTAAATTTTATTATTTGGATTTTATAATAATTATCATGAATAGTATGAAAACTTTTTATTGTGTTAATAATTTATTAACCTATACAAATGATAAATTGATGCTTGTATTATAAATATATCGAAATCATCATTTAAATCATTTTTAACAGGTGAAAAGTGCAAATTAATGACGTGTTCCAAGAAAAATAATTATTAATTTTTATTTCTTTTTTGATTGAAATTGTAAATATTGTGTTGTATAAACATAACTTGTATTAGAAAAAAAACTTGTATTAGAAAAAAACTTATATTAGAAAAAAAACACGCATTAAATCTATATAAAGTATATAATTTGAAATTTTCTCGTGTGCCCACTAAAAATAACATTTGCGTTCGCAAATTTTATCAACAATACTTATGAACCTTGCAGGCTGTCAGGTTTTCAATTTTCAGTTTCAAAAATTACCTTTATCGAATATCGTTCATATGGCGAACGAAAAATGCGATGATCTGCAAGGTCTTTTCAACTTTTCGTATTATTTATTTATTTATTTATCGGTAACCTATTGTGTTTGTTATCCAAGTTGTGAACTGAGCAGCGTCTGTGAAAATGACATAGTCTCTAAGGGTGCATGGTTCTCCGCTCACCGACTTCCTATCCACTAAACTGTTTGAAACTATTCCTCTAATAGACCAACGGCCATTTTCGAACAAAAATAAGCCACCTCCCGAATCTCCGTTGCACGGTCCTGTCCCATCCCTCTTGCCTGTTAATTGGATAAATTAATATTAAAAAATAAATATATAGGTATATTAATATTATATTAATGAACTTATTCAATATATCTTTTAAATACCAGCGCATAAAGTAGACTCAGATGTGAAAAGAAAAAAATCCGGATTACTAGCTCTACAAGTTTCCAGCGATACTATTGGCATTTTACTCTCTTTAGGAGTCGGGATAACCAATACGCCATTCTCATCTCGCCCCCATCCTAGAACCTTCAATGTTTTTTTTGTTAAAATACGCCAAGTATTAATATGGAAAAATCAAGTCTTACCGTCCCCGTCTTTCCAACTACTAAGCTTTGGTCTGATTGTTGTCTCCAGATACAAACGGGCTTGATTCGCTCATTGAACACAATTATGTCTAACTGCAGTATAGCTATATCATTAGCTAAATTAGTATTGTTGAATCTTGGATGTGAATAAACTTGTTTCACATTTAAAATTTTGGCATTTGAATCAGCCCAATCTTGAAGATTGTGCGCGCCAACTTTCACAACGAGGTTTTCAGGTTGCGTTACACCTTTGCTCCTCTCATTGACACAATGAGCAGCTATAATGACATTCTTAATTTTTATTCAATTTTAAGTCAATTCTCAACTAATATTATATATATATTATATATGTATACCTGTAACTATGTGATTGTTTGATATCAAAGAACCGGAACATATAAAATCTAAGCCCGTAGTCTTTTTACGGAACATGGCTGCCAACCACGGCCAATCTCCAGGATTGGTCTCAGAACCACCCAAAATCAAAGCATTGGTCTTCTTTGGTGCTATTCCACACTCTATATTTGACGAGTATCTTAAAAATATAAATATACTGAACAGAGGCATAGCTAGGGGGGGGTAAGGGAGAGATCCCTGAGCGCCAGACTGAGAGGGGCGAAAGAACGAGGTTTGAAATATATATGTATATTTATTTTAAAGGTAAACTTCCTTGAACATGATAAATAAAATGTAAACAATGCATTTATGGAAGTTTCGTTCAAAGAAAACAATTAGATTTGAAAGGAAGTTGAATTGGTACCCGTTCACCAGGTAAACTTTTTTATCAGTGGATTTTGTCATGATGAAAAGGATCTGAAATCCGGCGAAAGTATAACAGCAAATTCTATCTCTTTTTATGATGGTCGTGAAATGCCTTTTAAAATAATACATTGTTTGTTTTTTGCTTTTACCAATGAATTCGGTAAGTCACAATAGCACTGATGTAGATGCAAGATTTTATAACTTTGGTTATTGGCGCCCCCGTTGGTTTTTGGTATTTTTAACGAAATATACTTTGATATTTCTATCGAAAAAGTATTAGAACCATTAATTACCTTTTGTAGATTGAAAAAAAAAATTTTTCGGGTGTGTCATGCACCAATCATAACTTCTTGCTAATACATATATTATATCAATGGAAAATAAAAAAAAATTCGCCTGCAGCTCCAATTTTTTTGATTACTTACAATGATATGAGATCAATATTTTCTTTTAAATCAGCATTTTTTCACTTACAAATTTTCAAACGTTTTCGATTTTTTTTAATACTCGAAAATTTGGAGGGGGGGGCAATGATGTAATTTGTCTCTGGGCGCACAATACCCTAGCTATGCCACTGATATTGAATAATAACGAAAAAAAATCTACTGGAAAACTCGTCAGTATCTCAGTACTAACAATGCTACCTTTCTGTTACCGCTTGTGTGGGGATTGTTTGAGTCGTCGAAATGGTTGGCCTAGTTTTTATTTGAAAAGATTCAGTTGATACATATTGTTCGTTGTCATTAACAAAATAGTTGTTGTCCACTTGATCACTTAACAGGGGCGTATTAATTCCGCTATTGAATCTATGTTCTAAGCTAATAGTTGTCACGAAATCGCCATTACCTGTAATAACAAAGTGAATTTAAATAATTATGAATATGCTGTTTAGAAATGTTTGAATGATAAAATAAGAATGCCAACAACCCGAGGGGCCGGAGCAAATTTGATTGTTATTGACTTTGATCGATGTAAATTTCGGTATAGGATTAGTGAGAGGGAAGTAAACTCTATATGTTAACTTTTCTCCGCTAGACAAAATATTAAGTATTTCTTGTTGGCTTCCCATTAATTCTATTCTTCCAACGTATTCCTGTGAAAAATCAGAATATTTTATTAATTTTTATTGAAAAATGCATTTCGAAATATCTAAAACAAAATGTATTATTTCAAATTAAATTCAAATTAAGTATTAATTAAACCAAAATTAAATTACCGTATCAAGTCGAGAATCGATGGTCATTTTAACTTCAAGTAAGATTTGTGACCCGAGTAAGGAAGTGGAAAATTTAACTTCTCCAAACCAGATTTTGCCGTTCGTAACATACTGCAGTATCTTCGGGCAGGGAGAATCAGGCGTTTTATTGAACCCTTGGCTAAATTGAGCCAAAGTACTAAAGGGCAACGACACGAGAACCAACAGAGACCACCACCGAAAGATTAACGCCATTACTCGATTGACATTAATTTGTTCGCACTCTATCGCTTCCAAACAATCATAACTTTCTAATTTTCGCCGCACATTCAAGAAAATATAACGTGTTGATAGTTTAAATATTCGAACACAACTAGCAATTATTGTAATGATATTGTATCGCAAGAAACATAAACCTGTTCGAAGCATTAAGAATAATAGTAATTAACATTAACTTTCAATAATGTTGCTACACAGAGAGATAAGAGGATATTTTCGAAAAAAATATTTTGTGGTCGTATAACACATTTGAAATTTTTTTTTTAAATCGTGTATTTTATAATGTACTGATTTTTTTTACGTCAAGTTTCAGATAATTTTGTGTGTTATAATTTTTGCTGTAAAGTAAATTTATGGTTAATTTCCATATAAATTATTGCATAAACTTTATAATTTGTGTGCTCCGATCTCAAGTCTGCAATTTATTGCTCTGCATTTTGGACTTGGACCTCTGTGTTTTCGTATGAAATTCGGTACTTATTTTCTCTACGACCACCCAATAATTAACTTTCCAGAATGGACCATATATTTAATTGAACCCGACCCTTTTAAACTCACAATCAGTTGCCTCCAGAACGATTTTCCGATGATATCCTACGTAATTCTATCTGCGAGTTATGGTCCACCCACTTGAGTACATAGGTATTCCACTGATGCAGTACGAGAAGGTTAATTGTGGCGATCCGTTGGTATGTTGCAGTCTGCCTGGACGTGTAATACACGTTATATTGTATATATTATACAAAGGCAATGTCTTATTTCTTAAAATAGAATAGTAGATATACTTATAAGAAGTAGAGGTTCAATTCAAGTCTTCCCATAATAGGAAGCCTTCTTTCCTTCGTATATACCTAGAAAATCCTGTCCTGTGAAGTAAATGTTTTGATATTTTCAAATTTCGATTAATTTTTTTTTGAAGATTTATTTGTTGCTTCATTTTATTTACATTTTTTGTTTTTAGATCTAAAAGGGATCCTTTTATTCTATAATATATTATGTCATACCGTTTTTACACTTCAAATTCAACTACATACATATATACAATATATGAAAAACCGAAAAAATAAAGGAAAAAACCATAACCCTACACAAGCCTGTCCTTTTCAAAAAAACCGTAAACCTACAAGACCTTTTTTTCAAAAATATTCGAAACACAAAATATATATAATTTTAATTTTATTTGCCGACAGAAGTTATAAATGTATCCAGTAAATTACCGAGCTATTATTCGGATCATTTACCGATAAACCGGCTTACCGGTAATGGCCTCCTTAGCAAAGCATGGCAAAGCTCATCACCGATTCCATTTAGCAGTACATATATACAAGTAACGATATCACAAGAAATTTTAGTTCTTTGGCCTTTGCGATCCGAAAAGAGAATTTTAAGTAAATAATTTATTATGTTAATGAATAACATTCATTGGCTAATATCCGAGCAATCATTTGGTCTATAAATAAAAGTATATATTCACTTAAGCAATGATCTAATATTTCTAATTATTTGTGCATATAATATTGATATAAGATGATTTTCTGAAGGTCAATTACCTTGAATATAAAAGAATACCACTGTGGAAACGAGATAGCTTATGTTCTCTTTGCAAAAAATCTCTGCTGCTCTTTTGACGAGTTTTATCAATTGAGAAACAGTCTCTTATAAACCTTTGCTGGGAACGTTTCGCGCGCTGATATTTTTTCAAAAAATAACTGAAAATAATAAATTATTATTATTTTAATTTAATAATAATAATAATAATAATAATAATTTCGTAACCGAAAATTGAATTTAATTCACTACGATAATTTATTTCACAAAATTAAAAGTACTTTCTAATTTGGAAAGTTTGAGTATATGTCACAATCAAATGTGTGCTTAATTTTCCCAACGAATGTGTTAAAATGATAAAATTAAATTCATTCTATTTGTTGCTATTGTCAGTTACTTGTGCTTTAGCTCAACAGTCTCCCTGTCCAAATATATTCCAATATGAATATAATGGAAATGAATGGACAGGCGTCATTAGAATTCCATCATCGAGTTTCGGAACATCAATTAAATTATTGTTGACGATGGCTCTGGAAGCGGAATTACCAAATCCAGTAATCAAATTAAAAAAGGAAATCGTTAAAATTTATCCACACAGTAAATATATAAAGCGATTATTTTTAGAACTACGTTGGAGATATCGTATTAGCTGATGAAAATCAAGAAAAAGTTGCAAGCACTATTGCGCAAGGAGGTATCGTCACGTATAAAGTATTGTTTCCAGTTTTGACACCAATTCCTAAAGTAACTTCTTTACTTATAAACAATATTGAATATTGTCTAGGACCACCAGGTAAGTCTATTTTTTTCCAAATTTAATATTAAACTTATACTTCGGACTAACAAATACTCTTGTTTATGGTTAACGTTGTAAATATACCCTACATTATTATTTTTTTAAACCTACACATCTTAAGAATTACCCTAAAATATGCATTATAATTTTTTTTTTATTTATGAAAATTATGTAATTGTTACGACCCGAAAGCGAAAATTTGACAATAAAAGCCTGAAGTATGTGTTAATATTACATTACGTATTTTTAATTTAAAAATAATAATAATTTGTTAAACATTTACCAGTCGTAGCTACTGCTTCTACGCCTTTTGTGACAACCCTACGAATCAATCATGATTTATCGGTTAAAGTTGATAACGTGAGTAACAATAATGTTCCTTTAACACAACAGTCAAGACCAAGCCCCATCAGTCCTGTACTGCCTACCAATAATACTCAAGTCAACCGTCCCGACCCAAATAATAATAAGAACACATTGAATATTTCTAAGTAAGTTTTTTTTTTTGTAAGCTGTAATATTTCTTTCGTTGAAAAAAAAATATTTTATGATAGAAGTGGCTTGGATTGCGGAATAGCAGGTGCCATCACAAATTCGCTTATAATCGGAGGGGAGGAAACAGAACCTGGAGATTGGCCTTGGTTGTCGGCTTTGTATGAAACTTCTAAAGCGGGTGCTTTGAAATTCATTTGCTCTGGATCTCTTGTATCTCAAAATTTAATAGTTACAGGTTGGTTGAATTTCTTTTTAATTAATTCCCTCAAGATAATAAAGTTTATTTATATTTTTGTGTGCTATTTAATATTTTTGTATTAAGTTTTATAAAAAAACGAGTTTTGATAAAATCGGTTTTCAATTTTGAATTTTCAAAAAAAAGGCTAAAATTGGTTTTCAAAATATTTGTATAAAAAAACCAAGGATTAACAAAATTGATAAAAATCTTTTAAGTTCATTTAAAGACTGCATTAGAATACGGTACTTGCATATCCATATTAATACATATTTTACCTTAAGCATAATACATAAAAATAATATTATTTTAAACATTACTTATTTCAATACAATTAATTCGAGAATCCCTACATAATCAGGTTATAAACAAATGAACTACGAAATGTTTCCATACAGCGAAATTTATTATTTTCACGAACGTATTTTAGCTTAAAACTAAAAAAAATTGTAGCCTGAATATCAATAAAAAAAACATCATCAATAAAATTAAAATCAGGTTTTTCATAGCTGAAAAGCGGTTACCTAATTTTTTAAATTTAGTCAAAAAAATCGAGTTTTTATTATATTTAATATATTGATGACGATGTGCTTGAAATTATAATGATATATTATGATGAAAAGACATATTTGACCACAATAAAAAAGAAAATATAATATACGGATATTACGAATATTAATTACATTTTAATTACATTTTAAAAGTTAATAAAAATAAAATATACGAATTTTACTAATAAAATTTCGAAACAATAGCGATTTACAACGAGTGTTTTTGTTGAATTGATTATACAGTATATCTTACAAACTCATGTAATATTTCACAATTTCAGCTGCCCATTGCATGGTCTCTTATAAAAAAAAGCGAGAAGTCTTGGTTAAATTGGGAATATTTAACGTTTTCAACTGGACTGAACCCCATCAAAAAATAGTTCAAGTAAAAGAGACAATCATCCATCCTGACTATGACACAACGCTTCAACACAATGATATTGCCCTCCTCAAATTTTCTAATATCGAATATACCCAATTCATCAAGCCGATTTGTATTTGGTCAGGTGATCATGATCTTAGGGGAGTTGTTGGTTTAAAAGGAACTGTATGTGAAAAAATACTAACCAGTGATGTTTATCATGAAGTATACAGAAATAGAAATATCTGAAATAAAATTTTCAGGTTGTCGGATGGGGCAAAGATGAAAACAACAACGCAGTAGTGCCGGAACCGAAAAAGGCAAAGGCCACTATTGTATCGACAGATCGATGCATGAACGAAGTCCCAGATTTGATAAACTTTATTACAGACAAAACTTTGTGTGCAGGTAAAGTTAAAGATCGAATTTTCTTCCTAGAACATCGTAGCACAAGATTTAAATTTTTTGTTTTGATTTAGGCGATAGAGATGGAACCGGACCTTGCAATGGAGATTCCGGGGGTGGTTTGTATGTTTGGATAAATAGACATTGGATACTGCGTGGAATAGTTTCCAATAGCCTCATTGGTCCCGGTGGAGAAACTTGTCGTAATACTGATTATGTACTGTATACTGATGCTGCAAAATATCTAGATTGGATATCAAACAATATGATATGATACAATATTTCAAATATACATAAATAGTTTAAACTAAAGCGAATATATTTATTGTTTTTGAATATCGATAAAAAAGCTGGAATCCACATTTTCTTGATATATTTTTTAGTGCAAAAGAAATCTATTTTCATAGCACATCATGAAGAAATATATTATGTAATATTATGTTATATGTATATGCGAACGATCTTGCTTTATTAAATTGCAAATATATTTATTTATTTACTACACATGTTTTGCTTTTTTCAGTCTTACCTATTTTTATTGCTACAAAGTAATTAAAAAAGGGGGGTAATTAACGGCACATAATTTTTTATCATATTCAGATTTGTAAAAATAATTTGCAACTATAACAATTATATTGCACGAAAAATAAATTATTTCACACAAGTTTAATGTGTTCAATATAAAAAATAATATTTCAACATTGAACAAATATAATTCACATA
This sequence comes from Hydropsyche tenuis, assembly GCA_009617725.1. Lineage (NCBI taxonomy): Eukaryota > Metazoa > Arthropoda > Insecta > Trichoptera > Hydropsychidae > Hydropsyche > Hydropsyche tenuis. Next base: position 396,792 of record VTON01000002.1, read on the forward strand.
GGAAAAAATATTAAATTATTAAATTATTTCCCACATTGAAAATCATACTTTGCACGCAGGGGGTAAACAACGTTATAATATGCATTGGTAAAAATCCTCCATCTGTGAAATTTTTCGATCGGGCTGTTGCTATTTTTTTTTGGTAAAGGTGATCCTGAAAGTACATACGATTTTAAGTTGGCACCTATGAAACACACACATACAAATCTAAATGCACTTATTTAATGTCGCCCTTCTCAGTCAAAAGTCTGAACGTATTTATTACTAAACGCGTGTTTAGGTTAGGCAGAGAAGGTTTTTTGCGTCAAATTTACTGAACGTATCTTATTCAATCAGGTATTCAGATCCAAAATATTTTATAAGTCCCTATCGTAAGTATTAGTGCATGTACGTGTATAAACGTGTTTCTGGAGTGCCTCCAGGATCACCTTTACCATTTTTTTAGATTACAACCTCTAAGATTACAGTCTTAAATGTAATCGTTAGTTGCGATATTTCAGGTCGATGTAACAATTAGAAGTAGGTGAATTTAAAGCTTTAGAATAGCTTTTGGCACGGGAAATCGCAAGCTAATACGTCGCCGATTTTCAGCAAAATTGTAAAGCGCATTTCACTATGTTTAAATTTTATAATGTTTCAAATGATACTAGCACACGCGTAATAACTAGCGCACGCGTAAATTATAATACTACAATGGAATCGCTTAACGTGAAAAATCGATTAATAAGAAATAGTATTTTGGTACTGAGAATATACTGTGTACGTATACTATAACGTTTAACTTGAAATTTTTTTAACACAAAAATATATTTTTGACCTTTCAGTTTCGTGTTAAATATTTTCCACTTTTATTTGAAAATTTTGAAAATTTCGAAAACATGTGCAGTTGTGTCGCGTGCGCTTGCGTCGTGTGCGCTTATGTCGCGTCTGCTTACAGCTGGGAATCGATTATCTGATACAAGCTGGGCCGGCCCGTGGTAGCAAGATAGCTTGTGTTCAAAATCTCTGCTTCTGTGGTGGCATGTTTTATTAATTGAGAAACAGTCTAATATAAACCTCTGCTGGAAGCGTTTTGTATGCAGGTGTTTGTTTCAAAAATATATGTGCTTATTTATAATATATCAGATTCTAACATTTGTAATCTAAAATCAAATTCAATTCGCTTTGATAATTTATTTCAAAAAATGAAATATACTTTCTAATTTTGTAAAGTTTAAATTTGTGCAACAATAAAATATGTTCTTTATTTTCCCAGCAAATGTGTTAAAATGGTAAAACTGAGCTGCCTCTATTTGTTGCTCTTGTCAGTTGCTTGTGATTCATATCAACGATCACCCTGTCCTAGTATATTCCAATATAAATACGATAAAACTAAATGGATCGGTGTCATCAGAATCCCACCGTCGGACTTCGGAACATCGATCAAATTATTATTAACGATGACTTTGGAAGCTAAATTACCAAATCCAGTGAATTTAAAATTAAAAAATTAAATCTTTAAAAACTATCTACATATTAGATATACAAAGTGATTATTTTTAGAATTACGTTGGAGATATCGTATTAGTTGATGAAAATCAAGATGTCGCAAGCACGATTTCAAATGGGGATGTTGTGAAGTATTATGTATTGTTTCCAGTTCCGACGCCAATTCCCAAAATAACTTCTTTACTTGTAAACAATGTTGAATATTGTCGAGGATCACCAGATAAAATTTTTATTTAATATTAAATTCATACTTATGATTACTCTCATTTGTGGTTTATTTTGAAAATGCACCAATGAAAACTGCGTGATTTTTCGATTCAAAAATAAAATATTCTACAATAAAAGACTGATGTCGGAATTAATATTACGTATAAATAATAAATTTAAAAAATAATCATAATTTATTGAATATCAAACAGTGGCAGCTACTTCTTCTGCACCTTTTGTAACAAATCTACGAATAAATCATGATTTGTCGTTGAAAACTAATCAAAATAATGCACCTCCGATACAACAGTTAACGCCAAGTCTCCTCAGTCCTATACCACTTACCAGATTTGGAAACAACACTTTAGAGTAATTTATTTTCAAGTAACATTTTTTTTTAATTTAGTAGGCTGCAATATTTCTTTCTAAATAATATTATTCATTAAAGAAGCAACGTAGATTGCGGAATTGTAGGTGCCATCACAAATTCGCTTATAACCGGAGGAGAGGAAACCCGGCCTGGAGAATGGCCTTGGTTGTCGGCTTTATATCATGTCTATAAAAGGGATTCTGTAAAATTCATTTGCTCTGGATCTCTTGTATCCAAAAATGTAATAATTACAGGTTTGTTGAATTTCTTTTCAATCAATAATTTCATATGTTCTCAAAATATTAAAAGTTATTTATATTTTTTATGAGTTATTTAATATATTTTTATAGGGTGTTCGGAAAGTACAAGTGCAGCTTAAAAGTAAAATAAATAAAAAATAAAAAATGTTCAAAGAAAGTTTTGTTTTTATTTTCAATCTACAGTTGTTGAAAAATTGTTTGTTAAAATTTATGTTATCTAATGGCGTCCGTTACGCTCCTGGCACTTTTCTAATCTTATGCAAAAATCGCACAAGATCGCTCTGTACTCACAGTTAGTGCTCGATCTGTATGATCTTCAAAGAACTAAGTGTCGATTATTCCTTATTATTCTGACCAGTATTTTGAATTGTAATGGTTGATCTTGTTAATCCATTTTGTAATGATATTCCGGTGAGACGGAATTCGGATTTCATAATGAGCACAAAAAAAACGTACAGTAACAATAGAATTATTGTTTTGGTAATACGCTCGGACTTTGGTAATAATGAATTAGTAATAATTATTAATTTGTAATACTTAATTTTCACACACCATGCTGTTTAGTATTGCACACACTCTCTACCCCTCCTCCCATGCATCTCTCAGTAATTTTAGAAAGAAATAACACTGCTTTCCGAACATCCTATATGATAATACAAAAACCGGATTTTGATAAAACTAGTCTTTTGAATTAAAAAAACTACTTTAATCAATTTCCAAACACTTGTATAAAAAAAATCAAACATTAAAAAATCTGGCAAAATCTTTTTCGTTAATTTAAAAATATCTGCATAATATTAATTAATCTATGTATATTAATAACACAGGTATGCAAAATTGACCTTTTTGAAAATTTTTTGTTTGAAAGATATAATATATTATATTAGGTAAATTTTGGGTGCTGAAATTGAATATGGTATTTGTTTTTTTTCTATCACATAACGTTTTCTATTTATACAAAGAAGATTTAAAAAAAATCCTTTTTTTATCGAAATTTTGTGATTAAAAAAATTATAACTTATGAACATGGCACTCAATCAAAAATCCCTCGATTGTATCTTACAATTAGATAATATTATAAAGAATATGTTTTGTAAATTTTAACAAAATCGGTTGAGTAGATCTTGATATATCAGGTGTTTCAAAATAAAGTTTATATTTAGTGGATCGATTAAAAAAAAGTAAGCCATTTATTGAAAAAATGTTTATTAATTATTAAAATACATAACTTGGGAATTTATTTCTTAAAAATAATATCGTTCAAATGTAAACCTTTGCATTCGCAGCACTCATTTAGTCGCACACGCTCACGGATTGGGGAGGTAATGTTCGGGGGGTACTTGTCCAAGGGGTAAATGTCCTAGAACCATTTTTCATAACTACCCTCAAGTAAAGTAGATACCGAAAGTGAGAATTTTTATAATAGGAGTTTGGTATTTAGGTAGAATTTATTAAGATTTCGAAAAAACCATACGTGATAGATTTTTTTACTATTTTTCCGTTAATTTGCAACTCAAAATCCATAAGAAATCATTATTAAATTTCAAACAATTTTTCCCAAGCATACATCTGTGTGATCTAATCATAATCTTAATATTTTTGTATTTAAAATCCGTAAAATAAGTTGTAAGAAACGATAGATATTTCGGATATTAGATACTTCACATACGAGTATAGTTTATTAGAAACCAATAAATATTAATGATATTTTTCCATATTGAAAAAAATTAGTACGTCACATGTCGTTGGATCGAAAATTGTACATCATATAATTAAATAGAAAGCATCGAATAAATAAATATTATAGTAAACCATACAGTAAATAAACATCGAATAATTTACAAAAATATATATTCTGATATTATCATACCAAATATGGTATGATAATATCTTGGGAATTTCGGGAAAACCTAGACACAGATGAAAAACCGCCAGTATTTTGTGATCAAGTGACCAAATATATTCATATATTTTATCAAATATTTTCATCGATAAATATTTAAATTGATGATGATGTGCTTTAAATTTTAATTACATTTTAAAAGTTAATAAAAATAAAATATACGAATTTTACTAATAAGATTTCGAAATGATAGCGATGTACAATTGGTATAATATTTGTGTTGAATAGACTATACAATATATCTTACAAACTCATTTAATATTTCACATTTTCAGCGGCCCATTGCGTGGTCTCTTATAATAAAAAAAAGCGAGAAATCTTAATAAAACTAGGAATATTTAATGTTTTCGACTGGGCTGAACCACAACAAAAAATAGTTCAAGTAAAAGAGACAATCATCCATCCTGACTATGACACAACGCTTCAACACAATGATATTGCCCTCCTCAAATTTTCTAATATCGAATATACCCAATTCATCAAGCCGATTTGTGTTTGGTCAGGTGATCATGATCTTAAGGGAGTTGTTGGTGTAAAAGGAACTGTATGTGAAAAAATACTAACCAGTGATGTTTATCATGAAGTATACAGAAATAGAAATATCTGAAATAAAATTTTCAGGTTGTCGGATGGGGCAAAGATGAAAACAACAACGCAGTAGTGCCGGAACCGAAAAAGGCAAAGGCCACTATTGTTTCGACGAATCAGTGTATTAGAGAAGTTCCAAATTTGATAAGTTTTATTACAGACAAAACTTTATGTGCAGGTAAAGTTAATGATCGAATTTTCTTCGTAGAACACCTTAAGCACGTGATTTTAATTTAATTTAGGCGATAGAGATGGAACCGGACCTTGTAATGGTGATTCCGGGGGTGGTTTGTATGTTTGGAGAAACAATAATTGGGTACTTCGTGGAGTAGTTTCCAACAGCCTCGTTGGTCCCGGTGGGGAAACTTGCAGTAATTTAGATTATGTGCTGTATACCGACGTTGCAAAATATCTAGATTGGATATCAGAGAATGTTATATGATATTTTAAATAGATTTTTATATATTATATTTAATGTATATGTAATATAAGGGTCGTCGCCCATTTACCGCACGAGGGATCCACGGCGGTCCCTTCGTCTTGTGCTGCCACACGAACAAATCGCGAACAATAATCACGCGGTCTGCACACGAACCACTCCAAACAGAGACACAATTTTGCACTTTATGTAATACGAATTCAAACCTATATTTGAATACCTCGAAAGTGGCGTCTGGACGGCGAGTGGTTAGATGGGCGACAACCTTAATGCAAATATATTTTTGAGATATTTATTTGTTTATTTATTTTTTATATATAATATAATAATGCTTGACATGTGCTTATTTGTTTCATTATTTTAAATATTTAAGGTAACGCGCCGGTGGCGGGCCACGTACTGATAGTAGACCACCTGTCAGAAAATCGTAAAAAAAAAAAATAATAATAAGGTTTTCAAAAATGGAAAGTTTTCGCAAAGGGTGCGGTTGACAAGCTGTAAAATCTAGTAATCCTACAATAAAACACTCTCACTAGAATTCGATTGTTTATCGAAACGGCAGACGGTTGATTTCACGAATATTTTTTCCTAGCCTGGAAACTGTGATTTTCTTAACGTTTTCGTTAAAAAATGGTTTTCGTTCATGTTGCCTAAGTTTTCTACTTTTAATGACTGAATCTTTCATTATATGAATTTTCATAGAATATTTTATTAAATAAATGCAATATTTTCGTACCTTTGATATTAAAAAAATATATAATTAAAAGCATGAACCGCTACTGAATCATGAATTTTGATGCTTTTAGTAATAGGCCGAGGTGCGCTTACGTCTAGGAACTAGCTATTTTTGTCGACGCAAGCGCAAATGTTTGCGATATTTTCAAAATTTTCAAATTAAAGTGGAAAACGTTTAACACGATACTAAAACTACTATTACTACTACTATTTAAAAAAAACATCACGAATTTATCAATCCAATTTCGAAATTACAGCCTAGTCATTTCTTGAAAATAAGTGTTGAAGTATGTAAGCGTTGGCTGCATCAACAGCAGTGGCGCCCGTGAAAATTTGCAGTGGAGGGGCTGGAGAAATGAAAATGAAAATAGTACGTATGTTCTCATATACAAAATACGAAAACGTCATCATTAACACGCATACAAGAATCAAAATATGTATTGCATTTATATATCTGGACAAAACGAATATAAGAATTAAAAAAAAAAAAAAATACACTAATCCCCGATATACGCGGTAGATATGTTCCGCGAAAACCCGCGTAAATTGAAATCGCGTAAAAAAAGTGTATGTACTCATACAAAAACATGAGATAGGTTTCAAGGCAAAAAAAACGCGTAAATTGAGATATGAAGTCTATACTAAACAGAAAGATTGGTTCAGGAAACCGCGTAAAAAAAGTCTAACAAAAAATAAGATTAAAAATATAATTAAATTAAATAAAAAACGAAACAAAAGTTTTCATATATTTTGTTTATTTATTTATTTAGAAATTGTATTTGACATATGTACATATGTGCTCTTAATTATGAAAGTGGTCTAATTGTAAGTCCACGTCCGTTCGTTTAGAGATATTTAAAGGTTTGCGTTTGAAGTGATTAAAAAATATTTTTCTATTACACAATGCTATGTTTCACTATTTATTTAATCTACTGGATTTATGTATTTTTTCGACATATAAATTTAGCATGTAGCTTATAAAGAAATAAATTTTTTTGATCTATTTCCTATCACAATTTCCAATTGAGAAAATTATCTATTTTGCTTTACCATTGGTTGTGTTTGGTAAAATTTAACAAATTATAACATATTTAGGTTTAGAAAATTTTAAAGTTTATTTATAAAATAAAAATAAATTCAGGTTTATTTTGTAAATTTAAAGTACTCTTATAGTAAGCGAAAAAAGTGAATTTTTTTGGGAAAATCATAAAATAGAAAAATGCGATTTTTCAAAACTACTTTTTTGGTATTGTTTATTTAAATTATAAGTTGATATTTAGTACATAGCTAGTTAATATGCTTTAGTAACCACTAATAATTGGTTATTAGAAAAAAATCATCATAGTCAATGATATTGACGTTTTTGCCTGTTCCCGTGGGGAAAGCGTGGCTAATGTCATATATTATTATACTAGTATGTACATATAATATAATAAAAAAAGCTCATTATATAAAATTTTACAAATAATAGCATATTTAGGTTAAGTAAACTCTAAAGTATATTTTTTTAAATAATCTATGTTTATTTTGTAAATTTGAAGTAACAAGCAAAAGAAGTAAGAATTCTGAGGTAAATCGTAAAATGGAAAAATGCAGTCTTTAAAAAGTATTTTTTTATTGTTTCTTTAAATTTTAAGTTGATAATTAATACATAGGTAGTTTATAAGCTACAGTAACCGCTAGTAATCTGTTATTAGAAAAAAATTATCATAGCCAAAAATATTGACGTTTTTGTCAGTTCCCATTTGAAAACCGTGGCTCATGTCATACAAAAAAACTCATTATGTAAAATTTTGTTGTACTTGATAAAATTTTACAAATAACAACATTTTTAGAATAAAAAAACTCTGAAGTATACATTCAGAAAAATATCGTATTTTGTAAATTTGAAGTAAATCGTACAATGAAAAAATTCGGTTTTTTTTATCACTTTCATCGACATCACATGAAATCGTTATCATTTCGTTTTGAGAAGAGCACTCTGGATGGTCATAGGTATTTTTTTTCATTAGGAATTCTGTGATAGATCATTTTTTTAATTACTTTTTGTTAATCCTTTATAGATCTCTTCTTATTGTGCACAATTATTAAATACGAGCGGTAGGCCCGATGTTATAACATCGGATGCGTGATTTGAGGAAAAATTTTGAAAATACAATAGGTATAATGACAGTATATTTACCCGTTGAATATAGTTGAAAATGTGAAATGTTTATTTAATTTATTATATAAAATATTATAGAATATTTTGTAGATATTACAATATTAATTTATCTAATAAAGCATAGATTTCCACATCACCCAGGAGGTACTATGCTAGATGCTTTACATTTTTTTTAATGTGGGAAAATTGCCGAATTAAATTTCGAAGTTCAAAATCATCTTCCTTGTTCACCAGATCTCGCGCTATCAGATTTTTATTTGTTTATGTTCTTGGAGCATTCACTAAGGGAAAAAAAGTTAACAGGGTGAAAAATTTAGAAAACCATTTAAATTCTTATATTGCATCAAAGCCATATTTTAGAAAAAAGGGATCAAAAAGCTGCCTAATAGATAATAATGATGGCGATTATATTTTATAATTACTATATGCCCGATAATATATATGAATACATTTTTATTATGTTTAAAAAAAATGGATTTTTTTCCAGTACCCCTAATATAAATTTTTATTATGTTTAAAAAAAATGGATTTTTTCCGGTACCCCTAATATAATAATCAAAATAAAAATTACTTAAATTCAAATGTAAAAAAAATATTTATAATTCAAATTCAAATAAAAAACAAAAATTTCCAATTTCGAACAGTGCATAATTGCTAGCGTGAAAATGTGAACGCTGAAATAGTCCTTAACGCACATTGGCAAAGGATCTAATTCAGTGCATAATTTCTAGCGTGCAAAGTGAACCAAAAGAGTCCTTATTGCACATTGGCAAAGGATCTAAATTCGCATAGTAATTTCTAGCGTCCTTACAACACAGACACACAGACCCACAGACCCACAGACCCACAGACCCACAGACCCACAGACACACAGAATAGCGCTATTATTATATGGAGGATATGTCATTATGCAATATTGTGATTAATTAATTAATAAAAAATATATTATTTCCTTGACCGCGTTTAAGTGATATCGCGTAAACCGAGTACATCTAAATACATAAAGTATACCAATCTCCCGAGTAAATCGGGAGATTGGTATACTTTATTCAGGGAGGGCTGCAACCCCGCAGCCATTTAGGACGAGCCGCCACTGACCAACAGGCAAAATTTTCAACAAATATACTTATTGTTAGATGATGATGATTTCATACAATTGTTTGCTTTTCTTCGTGTATTCGGCATACTCGCTTAGTCAGCATTATTTCGGAATCAGTAAGTGGTTTCCATTCACTTGACACGTACCTTAAATAGTTATCAATATTTCAGTTTCATGTTTGTATTTTTCAAAATAATTTTACAATAACAATCATTATCATTCGTATTCTGAATTTTTTCACTGTTGATTTGATTGTAGGAATCTTTCCGTGTTTTTTTATTTATTTTATTTCGCATACATTTAATGAAATAAAAAAAACAAAAATTATATAGGTATATTTTTATATTTTCAATAGGAAAAAATATTGGTTTTCAAAATCGCAACAATTTTTTTGTAATTAAATTTACATAACTGTTTTCATAGATCAACTGTTCATTCACATAGCAAATTTTAATAAATAGTTCCATGGAGCTAACTGTAAAAAAAAATTCATGAAATATGTCTAGTGGTGAAAAATATTTTCCGAAAAATGAAACTGCTATATTTGCTGAAATTAGATGTGTTTATTTTACCAAAATGTTCACAAAGTTTTTCATGAAAAAATTCATAGTTTTCATTATATTTATAGTAATTATTATTAGTTTCTGCAATCATAATAATAAAATTGAAATAAGTATTCTCACATTTTTCGATATCATCAAATCAATATATTTTTTTAAGTATATTTTTCAGCTGTGAAAAACAAATGCCGCAAAATGTTCAGAAGATGTATATTTTACTTATTGTTAGTTTGTTTCTTAATAATAAAAACCAGTAATCAAGAATCTCCATGTCCAAATATATTTAATTATATAAACGGAAAATATCAGACTTATGGCATTATTAAGATACCTTCAGTTTACTTTGGACAGTCAATTTCTTTGATTGTACAGATGTCTCTAGGAACTTATACGCCTATTGTAAGTTTTTATACATATTTCACTCAAATAATTATTTTATGATTAAAACAATAATAATATTTTCATATTTTTAAGAATCATACTGGTAAAATTGACGTTCTTGGTGATAAAGAAGAGGTAGCTCGAAACATGGTCTATGGTGACTTAATTACTTATAAAATCAATTTTCCCCTTTCGAATCCAATCCCTCAAATTACTTCAATAATTATAAACAACGTCCAATATTGTTCAGGGCCACCAGGTATTCAATATTTATGTATATATAATATTTATTTGTGTATTAAAAATTTATTTAAATATTAACAATAAAATTTCAAGTGAGATTTTCAGATTCAACACCGTATGTTACGACTATCGTGTTACACCACATTTTGTCTACCGAAAAACTTTTCGGAAAAAAAAATAATAATATTAATAACTATGACTCAATGCCTCAAATCGCATTCAATGATCAAATTCGAAAAAATAATCATCCCGAAATATTACCTACAACAATACTAAATTCGGTGGAAAACACTTCCACACAAAAAACACAAGAACCTGTTATCGATTATAGATTTCCGATGACGTCCACTACTTCCAGGACAATCTTTCTATCGCCTCAAAACAAACATTTAACATTATCTGACAGAGCAGGAGAGAATAATAAAATGTAGGTTTTTTTTCTAGAATTATATGTATTATACATAGTGTACGTTTACACGTTGATGTCTAATAAAATATTTGTAATATTTCAAGTCGAGATGATGAAATATGTGGAGTTTCGAGCAAAATATTGTCGAATGCGTTGGTAAATGGTGAAAGCACAAAACCGGGAGATTGGCCATGGCTGGTTGCGCTCTTCGTCAATGATAAACAAGGATCTTTAAAATTTAAATGTGCTGGCTCACTAATATCTCGAATACACATTTTGACAGGTATCAAAAATAATTAGTAAAGATTGAGTTTTGCAGAAAACTTCTGCATTTTTTTTAAATTTCATTTTGAAAACGATATCATTCCAAAATTTTTTTTTTAATATAATAATTTGAAATTATTTTTTTCTAGTTTCTAAATATTTTTAATGTATTTAAAATGAATTGGACTTACACCATTTTTATCATAAAAGTATTCATACATCAATAACACTGATGTATAATTAACGCTCTTATGATAATGAACACTGTAAAATATCGTGAACGAAATATAAAATTAGCAATTAACGAATCGTTTGAAGATTTTTTTTGTTATTGGCTTTTGTATCAAAATAATTTTGTATATGTACTAGTATATAGATATTTTTCAAACATATAATATATAAATTGTTTTGAATTAAATTTTATATAATATGCATTTTCAGCTGCCCATTGCGTTACTGAGAAAAATTGGAGAAAGACAAAAAATTCTGAATTGATAATCATGTTAGGTATTTACGATTTGTTGAAATGGTCAGATCTGACAAGTCGAAAAATATCACAGGTGGAAAATATTCATGTGCATCCAGAATATAATCGAAAATATCACAACGACATCGCGATTATTAAAATTCCTCAAATTGAATATACGGACTACACTAAACCAATATGTCTATGGAGAGGGGATTCGAAATTGAGTAAAATTGTTGGCAGTCAAGCTACGGTATCCACTTATTTTTAAAACTTGTTTTTTTTTTTTTTTTAAATAATATCTATATTCTAATATGAAATAAGCGGTTTTCGACTGTCATATTCATGTTATTACTTCGCAGCATGTTGGTACAACTAATTAGTACCTTTTTCTTCCATTTTCAAATTCTTGAAATTGCGGTAATAAACAAAGTGATACATATGTACATGTACTCAAATCATGTTTCTTAAAAAAATAACAATTTTTTTTTAAATTATTATAATTGAAAATTCTTATTTTTAATTTTTATTAATTTACAATTCTGTATACAATAAAAATGTCATACAGTTAATTTTTATAAATTTCTTTTTGGTAATGAAATTCGTTCTCCCTGAAACGAGTTATATTTCCGTATACTTCAGTTCGGTAGTTCCCAATCTTCTTAAATGATCCCAATTTAATTAATTATAATGATTGTATAAAAAAAAAACAGTAATTTCTTTAAAACTATTTTTACAATCATTTAGATAGACTACTGACTTTCCATATCTATCAAAACATAGCATTTAAAAACAGCTACTTCAATCTTAAATTTGAATAAAAAATTAAAGAAATTTATTCATAAATGTTAATATAAATATTATAAAACCGCTATAATTATAAAACACACAGGTAGTTGGATGGGGAAAAGAAAAAAACAGAGACCTTGTTGCACCGATGCCAAAAAAAGCCACTGTCGTAATCGTATCAACGGATACCTGTAGGAACGAGTTCCCTCCTCTTATCGAATATACCACAAATAAAACCTTATGTGCAGGTTAGTGAACTTGAAGAGTTTTTGGTCATTGAACGCGTTTGCATGTGCAAAAACCGACAGTTTCAGCGCATGCAATTTCCGCGATGGCACGTACATGTATAACTATATCTTGAATGCAATTTCCAGGAAACAAGGATGGGTCTGGTCCTTGTAATGGTGATTCTGGTGGTGGTTTATACATACGTATGAAAACAGGTTGGATGCTTCGTGGGATCGTTTCTACTGCTCTTCGTAATGGTGATGATGAAGAATGTTCTAATTTTAATTATGTCGTGTATACGGACACTGCTCAGTACATTGACTGGATAAAAAATATAACTAATTTACTGTAATATGTATTAAAATGTACAAATTGTAACATAGAATGAAGAATGGAAGCTTTACGCTAACGCGTTTTTGTATTTTCAGGCTCGACATGGAGCCTCCACTTTAATTTTATAATCGCATTTTTAAGGATATTATTAATTTTTGTTTGTATTATATTTATATATTGCTCGGTTTTTATATGAATTAATGCATGAAGCTCTCCTTTTTAAATATAGATGATGTAACAAATTTATTCAATTATATTTGCCTGATGTGTATTCTGATGTGAGCTTTCTGATTTAATTTTATAGCGTGATTTGAAAAAAATACAATACCATGACATAATTGATAGATTTTTTTAAATCTTTTTTATAATTCTGACGGTGTTTTTTATTATGTAGTTTAATTTTAAATTGTGGATATTTTCAGTTGTTTTTTTATATTTAATATGCGGACGTAAATTCTCAGATACATGGAATTTCGCACACTATAAATAATTTATTAAAAATATATATGCATGTGAAACCTGTTTGTTAAATGTGGAATTTGTAAAAAAATCAAGACAGTGAATATTAAATTTAATGCTGAATTAATTCAGTCTTTTTAATACTCACATTTTATTTATTTAGGTTTATTTGTAAATATTCATCAAATTTTTATTTTCTAAATAATTTTTTTTCTATTCAGTGGCGGATCAAGTCGAGTGGAGGCCCTAACAATAAAATCAGAGCCCTCCTCCCCTTCAATTTATTATTTATTGCACACTTTTAAAATTTCAAAAAAGGTAATTGTGCCACAGACAAAACATTAAAAAAAATTGAATTTTTGAATAAGATAGAATTATCAACTTTAAAAAAAAAAATACAATAAAATTAGATTCATGCTTTATACTGGTGTATAAAAAATTAATTTTCATGTAGTTATGAAGGTAAACAAATAATATAAGAAGTTATATTTATCTATGACTATCCCAAACACTTTTTAATCTGGTTCGCCAATTATATTGAAAAATATGAAATCTGAATTGTGTGTTTTCGTGTCATAATATTTGTATATGTATTATTATAAATGTAGTATATAATTGAAGAATATATATCCTATTTCATAATTAACTATCAATACAACATTTATTCGATTTGTAGAAAAATAATTTTATCAAAAACAAAAATTTGGGCTCCAGCGCTGTTATCTCGATAAAAATCACATTTTTTTGACACATCGCATCTCACGACGACCGATGGGTAAGAGTTAAAATATAATAGAATGCTCCACAAAAACAAAAATTTGGGCTCCAGCGCCGTTATCTCGATAAAAATCACATTTTTTTGACACATCGCATCTCACGACGACCGATGGGTAAGAGTTAAAATAGAATGCTCCACAAAAACAAATAAAAATTGTACCCTTCCCCCTATGTAAAAAATGTTTTGCATGTTCGAAAATTTTACAATTTTCACCTAGAAGAACTATTGTGTTAACATCATATCAAGAAATATAATTTTTTTTCAGGAAGCAAAATTGTATAAAAGGAAAAATGAAAAAAAATTCTATACTAATATTGTATGTTTATATAAAAAAAATTATAGCGCCACAGGTGATTTTTTTATTTCTGAAAAATAAAGTGAACAATAAATTAGCAAATTTTTTGTTTTTAAAGGTGTACATATTTTCAGTTTCTTTTGATTTCAAAAATTATGTGCAACTAAAAATTCTGTTTTCTTTTATTTTTGTTTCTTCTTTTACAAAGTAACATATTTTTTTCTAAAAATATGTACAGTGAATTGTGATTTTACGAAAATGACAAGACAATCTTAAAGCACCAAAAAAATAGGACTGTTCCGGCCAAAAATGTACGTTTGGTTACCCTAGGCACACCAAAAATAAAAAGTTCTTAGGGAAATATGCTTTTCTTTATAGAAATTATATTTATTTTATATTATAGTTATAGAAAAATTATTTGATTTTTTTTTGTATGTATTTGGAAATCGTCTCGCGGCACAGTGTATCAACTGTAATCCGTGTAAGTATTATATAATACGAAAAATATCTATCTGCCTTTTCCTTATTTACTTTTCTTTATTATCTTTTTTTCGATCGATGAGAAGCAGTGTGCCATCGTTTTTCGTAAGCATAGTGTCGTCTAAGGTTCTAGATTCTGATTCATAAGAAGTTTTTGATTTACTATCGTATTTTCGGTGTGTTCAGTGATTATATAAAAATATTGTTTTCTCGTATATTAAAAATATTGTTGATATTTTTGATATTTCATCTACTAGACAAAAGTTTCTGCGTGTTTGAAGCTTCAATAAATAAATAAATTATTAATATCGTTTTTATTTTTTAATCAGTCATTAATTATATCATGCCAAAATTAATTAATTATTATTGCATACCGTGTTTAAATTTTGATTATACACGAACACTGCGGCAAAAGTATGCATTGTCGAAAATTTTTTTTTAATATTTAAAAAGACAATGTTTAATAATGGAAAGACAAACAGAAAATTATTTGCTTACATATTATATTTTGATTCAAAGCTATCAAATGTTGATAAAAATATAATAAATACTTATTCTTGTTTTAGATTGATGAAATCGTTTGCATTTTTCGATTACCTAAAATGCAAATACAATTCTTATTGTTTTATTTGTTATATTTGGTAGTTATTACTACCACCCAGGAATCACCATGCCCTAACTTATTTCTACACGGTTTCAATGGAAATGAAGGATATGGAATAATCATGATTCCGTCGAAATTGGGACCTTCAATTAATTTAGTGTTGGATATGTCTATAGGTGCAAGGTTACCGTCGGTGAATTTCGAGTATTATTGATATTAGTGTAAAATAGTGTGTACGATGTATAAATTATTATATATATTTGAAATTTTCACTAAGCCGCACAAAGGAAAAATTGAATTAATTGGAAGCAGTGATGAAATCCTTTTGCAATATAAACGCGGTTACCATTTTCTAATTAATTTTAAAGTATTTTTTCCAATTTTTTACGTAATTCCAAAAGTGACTTCAATCAAAATAAATAACCAAGAATACTGTCCTGGAGAACCAGGTATATCACATATATTATATTATACATGAACCTTTCATAAGCCAATGCGATTAAGTAATTGTTTCTGAAATCACTATAACATACATCCAGAAACAAAAAAATTATCGGGGTTCCAAACGTAAAAAAATTAAGCAAGTAAATCCAATATGTGTAAAAATAATATTATTATATTTATTCAATTCATAAAAACATAAAAATTATAAAAGTGGATTTAATTGCTTGGATTCTGAACGGTTCATATATTATATTATTTATATACATGAGCTATTACCAGTAGCGGCTCATCCTAAAGGGCTGCGGGGCTTCAACCCTCCATGTATTATATAAAGTGAACGTTTTGCATTTTTTTTTAATTCCAATATTTGTCTTGCACAAATGTACAAATGCAATACATATTTTAATTCTTGTATGCGTTAATGACGCCGTATTTCGTGTTTTGTCCATGTGTATATGCTTTCTATTTTCATTTTCATTTCTGCAGCCCCTCCACTACAAATTTTCACGAGCCGCCACTAGCTATTACTAATTTATATATTATTTAAATTATATCTGTATACACTTTTGCAGAAACCATATCAAATACAGTTTTATATGTATCTTTTATAAGACTTAAATACGATTTATTTATACAAAACAATGATAATGATAATAATACCCCAACAACCATTACTCAAATTCAACAACAAATTTCAACCAGGTACTGTTTATGTATTATTACCTATATCTACCAAGTGACTTTCAGTTGATATTTCAATTTGTTACCAGAATTAATCAAAAATGTGGAACATCGTTCACAATTACATCGAATTCCCTCATCACGGGCGGGGTGATGACAAAGCCTGGAGAATGGCCATGGCTGGTCGCCCTTTATGTCGGCGATCGGCCTGGAAGATTAGATTTTATTTGTTCTGGTTCTCTTATAACTTCGGGTCATATTATAACAGGTGATCGAGTCTTTGTATTCAAACCAGAATTAAAAAAAAAATTATTAGTTGTGAAAATAGTGGGTATATTTTTCGAATATCTACGGATGTATGTTTCGAAATATGTATAATAAAATAAAATATGAAGTTGTAATGTCATTCAATTCAAACAAACAAATAGACCCTGAAGTATTAACTATTTGTTTTTATCATTACCACAGTGACAGTATGCTATGTGCGTTACCACAAATAGTCAGGCTGACGAAAAAAGAGAAACAGAGATTGAAATCGGCAAATTATGATAAAAATACCTACGTTTTTGAAAAATATATAATTATTAACTGAGTCAGCTATAGGGGTCTCGGCGTCCTTACATTTTTTTTGTTTAAAAAGAATATATTTCTCAAATTTTATAGATTCTCAAATTCTTTGTTTGATTTTTTGAAGTTTCGCTGTTGCGAATTAAAGGTATGTGTGGTAAATTTTTGAACTAATATCGAAGAATTTTATTTATTGAAAATGTAATAAAAATTAAAAGTAGCGCCGCAGACGAAATTTTTTTCTTTTATTGTTAATATGATATATGATAGTCAGCTTTATAAATTATGAGCATGGAGTAAAAAAGTTGAGGAGTTCTCTGGAACTCCAGAGAGTTAACAAACGTGAGTGACAGACAGAATAAGTGACAGCATGAGCAAAAATGTTTCACCCTCATGTTTCTCACGGAGTTTAGCCCTTAAATTACTTGTACATTAAACATTTAGTATTTGCTGAGTTTTTTTTGTATTGTTTGAATTTTTTATTTATTTCCTTGTATTTATGACATTTATTTATACTTATAGCTGCTCATTGCATATTCAAATATTACCAGAACAAAATAAAACAACCGGATTTTATTATAAAATTAGGAAGTTTTGACATACTAAATTGGACAGAAAAAAATCAAAGACTTGTTCGTTCTCAACAACTCTATGTCCATCCTACATATGAAGACACGTTTCAGCACAACGATATCGCTGTTATCAAAATAGAACCAATCCTAATTACAACTTACATTTATCCAGTCTGTTTGTGGACAAGTGAAGAATCCGTGGAAGGATTAGTTGGAACTGTACAAAACAAATCATTTATTTTATGAATCTTCATTTCTATTTCCCTGTATTTTTCAAAATAATTTAAAATTAAAAAAACCTTATACTTTTTTAGGTTGTTGGATGGGGTAAAAATAAAAGTTATTCGATTATATCGTCTATACAAAAAAAAACTGAAGCAAAAATTGTGTCTACGTCTTCTTGTGAAAATAAATATCCTTACCTTAGACCTTTTTTAACAGATAAAATTATTTGTGCAGGTAAGTTTTCGAATTGAAATTAAACACAGTTCGATCGCATTGAATATAAAACGATTTAATACATTCATAACCAATATGAGAATAAAAAAAAATACAAATTCATTTTAGGAAACGAGGACGGAAGAGGACCATGTAATGGTGATTCCGGTGGTGGTTTGTACATAAAACGTAACAGAAAATGGTTTATTCGTGGAGTTATCTCCAACAATGTACCAAATCCAAATACTGATGAGAAATGTTCAAATTTTGACTACAATATATACTCGGATACCACAAATATTTAGATTGGATTACAAATATTGTTTCAATATTATAACGTTCATAAGTTGTGTTGGGAAAATAGATTATTTAGAACTGAATCTGGAAGAATTTTTCTTTCTTTAAAAATCAGATACTAATTTAATTAAATCAGTAGTTAGATTTTCTTGCAATATTATATCAGTTTTTTCAATATAAATGCGAATTATTTAAATGAAATTATTGAACGGCGTAATTCATGAAAAATACCACTATTATAATTTTAAATTTCATAAATAATTTATTAAAAAATATGTTCGAAATTTGTTTATAGATGTAGAATTTATAAAAAAATTAATTATAATAAAAACAACATCTTGTTTGGAATTGTAAATAAACCCGTACAAGTACAGAACGAACAGGCATTTAAATAAAACATAATTTATTCTAAAAACACAGTTTCTATTTAATATGAAGAGTTTTTCATAAAAAAATGAATTTTCCTAATATTTCATAATGGTTTTTAACATCTATCTATCTATCTATACTATTATAAAACTGAAAGTCCCCCTGTCTGTCTGTCTGAGACGCTTTTTTTTTAATTAAAGTTTGTCCTTTATACAAACTGTGACGAAACAACCTAGAACGTTGAAACCTTCTCAAATACCTTAAAAAAATAATCCTTTAGTGACTGGCGTATTTTAGAATCTCGAAAAGGCCGAATTAAATTACGCAAAATGAATTAATTGAAAATTTTTCGGAAATTAGTAGGCGCCCCTTTTGATTTTTTTTTCCGATATTTTTTTCACTATTGGGGGTTATTTCAATGGCGGAATAACTTGCTATGGATCCCTAAAAGACGATCTATTTCGTATTTCGGACGGGAATGCGATATTCATCGAAATATTTGAGATCCAATGAAATGAAATACGCGAAAAATTCGTTTTGTACGCCAAAAACGGTCTTTCGGCCAAATCTGCCAAATAAGGCCCGACGCCATTTAATTTTGTTCAAATATAAATTAGTATGGAAAAAATATGTTGAGCGAAAATGTATCTATCGACATATAAATAAGTCATAGAATCCTAACCAATAATTTTTTTTCACATTAATTTATCGTTTCGATTTATCGATTTACCGAATCATACGAATGTCAAACTGTGTAGTTGATTTTTTTTATTAATTTTTTTTTCTATTTTTTTTCAAACTTTTTTTTATAAAGTTTTAATGATTTTTTTTCTATTACTATATTTAAATCAAACTTTTTTTATTTTTAATGATTTTTTTCTATTACTATATAAAATCGTGCAATCCTCAAACTTTTTATAAAGTTATAATGATTTTTTTTCATTTCTATATTTAAGCATGCGGTTCTCAAACTTTTTTATAAATTTTTATAATTTTTTTTATTTCAATATTTTCGCAATACGAAGTCAAATATCGATTTCTTTTTAGATTTCGATTAAATAAATAATATTAAAATAATAAATATTTTCAAATTACTTTTTTTTTCGATAAATAATTTTTTTTCGTTTTAACAAAAGCCTGCGATCCTCAAACTTTTTTTTTTTATGAAGTTTAGTGGATTTGGGTGTGTAGCCAGGGCGAGCCGGTACGCCCGAAGGGCTTACCCACTAGCGTTGAGGTATAATATAAAATCGTGCAATCCTCAAACTTTTTATAAAGTTATAATGATTTTTTTTTTTTCATTTCTATATTTAAGCGTGCGGTTCTCAAACTTTTTTATAAATTTTTAATGATTTTTTTTTATTTCAATATTTTCGCAATACGAAGTCAAATATCGATTTCTTTTTAAATTTCGATTAAATAAATAATATTAAAATAATAAATATTTTCAAATTACGTTTTTTTTCGATAAATAATTTTTTTTCGTTTTAACAAAAGCCTGCGATCCTCAAACTTTTTTTATGAAGTTTAGTGGATTTGGGTGTGTAGCCAGGGCGAGCCGGTACGCCCGAAGGGCTTACCCACTAGCGTTGAGGTATAATATAAAATCGTGCAATCCTCAAACTTTTTATAAAGTTATAATGATTTTTTTCATTTCTATATTTAAGCGTGCGGTTCTCAAACTTTTTTATAAATTTTTTTTTTTATAATTTTTTTTTAGATTTCGTTTCAATAAATGATAATAAAATAATAAATGTTTTCAAAATACGTTTTTTTCGATAAATCATTTTTTTCAAATTTTAAATCGATATTAATTTCTACAACTCAATATGAGTGGGTGTGGAGTGTAGCCAGGGGGGCCAAGGTCCTAGCGTGAGGACTGGCGCAGCCAGTCCGAATACGCTAGTACTATTATAAAACTGAAAGTCCGTCTGTCTGAGACGCTTTTTTTTTAATTAAAGTTTGTCCTTTATAGAAACTGAGACGAAACCACCTAGAACGTTGAAACTTTCTCAAATACCTTAAAAAATAATCCTTTAGTGACTGGCGTACTTTAGAATCTCGAAAAAGGCCGAATTAAATTACGCAAAAAATTAATTAATTGAAAATTTTTAGGCGCCCCTTTGATTTTTTTTTTTTTTCAGGGTTTTTTTTCACAGTGGGGGGTTATTTTAGGGGCGGTTTATCTTGCTATGGATCCCTGTGTGACGATCTATTTCAAATTTCGGACGGGAGTGCGGTATTTATTGAAATATATGAAATTGAATGCGTAAAAAACTCGAAATTTACGATTTTTTGGACGCCGCCATCTTGATTTTCCATTGAGTCGCTGTCATTTCATTTCAAGGAAGACATTCAAGTGTTTCAATATGCCAAAACTGTATCTATTGTACATATTAATAAGTCATCGAATCCTTATCAATAGTTTTTTTTTTTACATAAATTTATCGATTTACCGAATCATACGAATGTCAAACTGTGTAGTTGATTTTTTTTATTTATTTTTTTTCAATTTTTTTTTTTTTTTTTATAAAGTTTTAATGATTTTTTTATTACCATATTTAAGCGTCATGTCAATGTCAAACTGTGGGTTGATTTTTTTTTTTATTTTTTTTTTTTCAATTTTTTTTAAACTTTTTTTTATGAAGTTTGAATGATTTTTTTTTTATTTCTATAATTGCGTGCGGTTCTCAAACTTTTTTTATAAAGTTTTAATGATTTTTTTTTATTTCTATATTTTCGCAATACGAAGTCAAATATCGATTTCTTTTCAGATTTCGATTTAATAAATGATATTAAAATAATAAATATTTTCAAGATAAGTTTTTTTTTTTCGATAAATAATTTTTTTAAATTTTAAATAGATATTTATTTCTACAATAGATATTTAATCAGTGGATTTGGGTGTGTAGCCAGGGCGAGCCGGTACGCCCGAAGGGCTTACCCACTAGCGTTGAGGTATAATATAAAATTGTGCAATCCTCAAACTTTTTATAAAGTTATAATGATTTTTTTTCATTTCTATATTTTTTTCGATAAATAATTTTTTTAAATTTTAAATAGATATTTATTTCTACAATAGATATTTAATTAGTGGATTTGGGTGTGTAGCGTTAAGGAAGGGCTTACCCACTAGCGTTAAGGTATCATATAAAATCGTGCAATCCTCAAACTTTTTATAAAGTTATAATGATTTTTTTTCATTTCTATATTTAAGCGTGCGGTTCTCAAACTTTTTTATAAATTTTTATAATTTTTTTTTAGATTTCGTTTCAATAAATGATAATAAAATGATAAATGTTTTCAAAATACGTTTTTTTCGATAAATCATTTTTTTCAAATTTTAAATCGATATTAATTTCTACAACTCAATATTAGTGGGTGTGGAGTGTAGCCAGGGGCGCTAAGGTCCTAGCGTGAGGACTGGCGCAGCCAGTCCGAATACGCTAGTACTATTATAAAACTGAAAGTCCCCCTGTCTGTCTGTCTGAGACGCTTTTTTTTTAATTAAAGTTTGTCCTTTATACAAACTGTGACGAAACCACCTAGAACGTCGAAACCTTCTCAAATACCTTTAAAAAAATAATCCTTTAGTGACTGGCGTACTTTTAGAATCTCGAAAAGGCCGAATTAAATTACGCAAAAAAATGAATTAATTGAAAATTTTTCGGAAATTAGTAGGCGCCCCTTTTGATTTTTTCCGATATTTTTTCACTATTGGGGGTTATTTCAATGGCGGAATATCTTGCTATGGATCCCTAAGCGACGATCTATTTCGTATTTCGGACGGGAATGCGATATTCATCGAAATATTTGAGATCCAATGAAATGAAATACGCGAAAAATTCGTTTTGTACGCCAAAAACGGTCTTTCGGCCAAATCTGCCAAATAAGGCCCGACGCCATTTAATTTTGTTCAAATATAAATTAGTATGGAAAAATATGGTGAGCGAAAAATGTATCTATCGACATATAAATAAGTCATAGAATCCTAACCAATAGTTTTTTCACATTAATTTATCGCGTCGATTTATCGATTTACCGAATCATACGAATGTCAAACTGTGTAGTTGATTTTTTTTATTTATTTTTTTTCAATTTTTTTCAAACTTTTTTTATAAAGTTTTAATGATTTTTTTTTTTCAATATTACTATATTTAAGCGTGCGGTTCTCAAACTTTTTTATAAAGTTTTAATGATTTTTTTTTTATTTCAATATTTTCGCAATACGAAGTCAAATATCGATTTCTTTTTAGATTTCGATTAAATAAATAATAAATATTTTCAAATTACGTTTTTTTTCGATAAATAATTTTTTTTCGTTTTAACAAAAAGCCTGCGATCCTCAAACTTTTTTTATGAAGTTTACTGGATTTGAGTGTGTAGCCAGGGCGAGCCGGTACGCCCGAAGGGCTTACCCACTAGCGTTGAGGTATAATATAAAATCGTGCAATCCTCAAACTTTTTATAAAGTTATAATGATTTTTTTTCATTTCTATATTTGAGCGTGCGGTTCTCAAACTTTTTTATAAATTTTTAATGATTTTTTTTTTATTTCAATATTTTCGCAATACGAAGTCAAATATCGATTTCTTTTTAGATTTCGATTAAATAAATAATATTAAAATAATAAATATTTTCAAATTACGTTTTTTTTCGATAAATAATTTTTTTCGTTTTAACAAAAGCCTGCGATCCTCAAACTTTTTTTATGAAGTTTAGTGGATTTGGGTGTGTAGCCAGGGCGAGCCGGTACGCCCGAAGGGCTTACCCACTAGCGTTGAGGTATAATATAAAATCGTGCAATCCTCAAACTTTTATAAAGTTATAATGATTTTTTTCATTTCTATATTTAAGCGTGCGGTTCTCAAACTTTTTTTTATAAATTTTTTAATTTTTTTTTTTTTAGATTTCGTTTCAATAAATGATAATAAAATAATAAATGTTTTCAAAATACGTTTTTTTCGATAAATCATTTTTTTCAAATTTTAAATCGATATTAATTTCTACAACTCAATATGAGTGGGTGTGGAGTGTAGCCAGGGGGGCCAAGGTCCTAGCGTGAGG
This sequence comes from Hydropsyche tenuis, assembly GCA_009617725.1. Lineage (NCBI taxonomy): Eukaryota > Metazoa > Arthropoda > Insecta > Trichoptera > Hydropsychidae > Hydropsyche > Hydropsyche tenuis. The sequence goes on from VTON01000002.1 coordinate 420,769, forward strand.
ACTGGCGCAGCCAGTCCGAATACGCTAGTATAAAATAAATGTTAAATTTTTAATATAGAAATTTACCAATTTTTCAATGATATTTTTTTTTTATAAAGAAATCATCATGACCACTAGAGGGTTTTGTAAAATTCTAAAAATACATATAACCATGACGTGAATGGCATTTTTCACGTAATTATATTCAACATTTTATTGATTATTAAATAAATATTTTTTTTTTACGGCGCAAACATTATTTTGATGATTTACATAAACTTTAAGAATCTGTTTTCAATCGATAACGCATAATTTAACATGGATTATTTTATTTAAATTGTCTAGCCAATATTAAAACATTAAGCTAATATAAAAATTAAGATACCCTCAGACTATAAAGCAATGAATGCTTAAAATTACTTAAAAATATATTGTAATAAAAAAAAATTACATAAAGTGATAAAAACTATTCATGAAAAGAAAAAAAAATTATTCAACTACCATCTCAGGAAATTCAAATTAAAATATAATACTTTATATAAATTAATTCATATAAATGATTCAATATAAAGACGGAAAACTAACGGGAAAATTTCTGCTTGATTGTAATTATATACAAACAAGTTAACGATTTGATTTTCACAAAAAAAAATCAAATACATTCAATTTTACTTTTAAACATATAAAATCTCTTTAAATCAAAAAACATAATTAATCGCAAACCTTAATTTTCCGCTAATAAACAGACGATTTAATTATGTACGCATGACATTCAAACCACAATTTCTAAGCCAAATCGACTGGTTCTTCCACCAGAATTCAAGTTTGAGCCAAAGATTCGACCAACTTGTCATTAAGAGGACGTCAGCCAAAAGCAAGGACCACAAGGTGAACAAAGCGAATAATCAACATACGAGTCGAATACGATAAATACAATATTGGCGTGCTTTTTCCTCGTTTTGTTAATGTATCGTGATTTTTTTTCATGTTTGAGAAACAGTGTGCAGCCTTCGTTCATTCGCGTCGTATCGCCTAGGATGCTCGATACATCCGCGAAAAGTGCTCAATTTGCTGTTGTTTTGAGAAAACAAGTGCGTGTTTTTATTTTTTCCGGTTTATGTGGGGATTTTTAGGTAGTGATTGGTTTTTTTTTTTTCGGAACGATGTTACTTGAAAGCTGTCGTTGCTTGGTATTCGAGAAACGAGGATGACTGTTTTCTCTTTTCGATGGTATTTTATGGAAATCAAATATGTTGATACATCAACATATTTGATTTTCTATTTCATATTACAATATGAAATAGAAAATTCACCATTCAAAATTCAAAATTCAAAATTCAAAATTCAAAATTCAAATTCATGTAATGTGAAATAGAGTTTCGTTCGTATATCAACAATATGTATATGTTAATTTTTTCATACAAAAAAATATTTTTAATAATTTGTGCAAATATTTTATTATGCTGCTAAAATGAAAAATATATTTTTGGTTGGGAAAAACTTACAAAATAAGTTATTTTAACAATATGTATGTGTATATTTCGTTAATAATAATAAATGAAAATCCGATTTCTTGTTTTAGATCAATAAAATCTTTACGTTTTTTGACATGCGAAAATGCGGATAGAGTTGTTATTGCCTTTTGTGTTATTTTTGGTAGTTGGAACTACCGCTCAGGAATCGCCATGTCCAAATTTATTTCGATATGTATATGATGGAAGTCAATGGCATGGAGTTATTAGAATACCATCATCGTTGGGACCTTCAATTAATTTGATGTTGGAAATGTCTCTAGGTTCAAAACTACCATCGGTAAACTTCAAACATTATCGAAATTAATTACAAATCAATGTACCGTATAAATAATTGAGAAATGTTTACTTAGTCATATGTAGGAAAAATCGAACCAGTTGGCAGTAACGACGATATTCTTCAAACAATTTTAAACGGTGGTGTTATTACTTACAATGTCTTTTTCCCACTGCTTAATCCAATTCCTAAAGTGACTTCGATCAGAATTAATAACCAAGAATATTGTCCTGGTACACCAGGTATTTTTTTTTTTTTTTTATTTGCATGAGAAATGATTAACATTTATTAAACCCTTAATTCAATGTTGTAGAACAATTTTCGGACACCATAACAGATATTTCTTCTATAAGTCTAAAGCACAATTTAGCAACACAAAAGGATACAATTTTCCCTGCTAAAAATGACGAAAATGTTTACTATAATAATCAACCTGCATACTATCCAGAATACACTACGAGTAGGCAAATCGTCGAAAATTCAATCCCTGAATATATTCAGTATGATCAACGACCAATTCAACGACCGTTTCAACGACCGATTCAACAGCCAATTCAGCGTCCAATTCAACAGCCAGTTCAGCGTCCAATTCAACAGCCAGTTCAGCGTCCAGTCGAACAAACAACCCAAAGCCAATACGTCGAATATACAACTAGACCACAATATATTGCAAACACGTATAATAAATTATATTTATATAAACATAATAACAACCTCCTTATCCAGACTTCCGACTGATACTTCAAATAATTTCAGATATAGTCAAGAATGTGGAAAAACTTTCACGGTCAGGACAAATTCTCTAATCACGGGTGGTGTAGAAACAAAGCCAGGTGATTGGCCATGGTTGACGGCTATTTACGAAAGTTCTCAAGCCGGAAGTTTGGTATTCATATGTTCTGGCTCTCTCGTATCTTCGAGTCATATTGTAACAGGTATTTGTTTGTTTATAATAGAAAAAAATAAGTCCATATTTTAATTAACTCTTAGTCAGTATTTTAAAAAGAATACTGTTCATTTGTATTTAATGGTCCGTATTTGTATTAAGCAGTCCGAATACACTGTACATCGGTTAGCATACATGTGATCAGTATTTAAAATAAATAGTTAATATTTATATTAAATGATATAAAAATTCAAACCAGGAACTTTCCAATCAGTGACTACTAGTTTTTTTAAGCAGTGTTTTTCAACTATGTGATTTTTTATGAGACCTAAGTGCGTTTTAGGGAGTCTATAGAAAAACTTAGAAAGCCAAAAGAAAAGAGTAAATTTTAAAGGAAATCATAAGAAAATCTAAAAAATCAGAGAAAATGTTATAGTTGAAATAAAAAAAAACATACCATTTAGTCAAAATTATTAGTCCTTTATTGCAAAAAAAAGGGATAACATTTTATGAATAAAATTATGCAAATACATACATATATTACCGTCCATAAAGATCAATTAATTTTTCGATGATCGATGTGTTGTTTCATTTATTTATATGATAGTCATACTTATAATATTAATATATATTTTTATCAAGAAATTTACATAGGAATTTTGAACTCGAAATAAGACGATTTATTCCCTAAATTATCAAACTCATAATCAAATATTCGCCATTGGCTGATTTTTTATCGACTGACTTTTTATTAATTGATACAGCGACTTTTTTTTATTGAAATTTCGCTTTCTCAGCTGCTCATTGTGTTGCTGAAAATAAACGGAAGAAAAAAAGAACTGATTTTACTATAAAGTTGGGAGTTTTCAATATATTGGATTGGACAGAAAAGAATCAAGTTTTAACTCGTCCTCAAAAAATCGATATCCATCCTGCATACAACATAAACAGTAGGCAAGAAAACGATATTGCAGTTATAAAAATAGAAGTAGTCCAATTTACGGAATACATTTATCCAGTCTGTCTGTGGTCCGGTGATACTTCTGTTGAAGGAGAAACTGGCGATGTATGATACCAATGAATTATATTTATTTATTTATTTATTACAATGAAAATAAAAAAAAATTAATTTATATACTTTTCAAGGTTGTCGGGTGGGGTAAAGATGAAAATCAAGTAAAAGTATCGCCGAAACCGAAAAGAGCGAAAGCGACAATAGTGTCTACGGATACTTGTAGACAAAAATACCCTTACCTTGCGCCATATACAACTGATACAACTGTTTGTGCCGGTAAATATGTATACTTTCAGTTTAGCTGAATTAGAATGTACATTAAATTTATGATTGAAAAAAAAGACATTATGTTTTTAAATCTCCATAAAAAATATATGATATAATATTAACCTCATAATATGAATCACATTTCAGGAAACGAAGATGGAACAGGACCATGTAATGGAGATTCTGGTGGCGGTTTGTACCTCAAACGTCGTGGAAAATGGTTTATTCTAGCAGTAGTCTCTAATAACATACCAAACCCAGAAAATGATAAAACATGTGTGAATGACGACTTCGTTATATACTCTGACGTCTATAAATTAATAGATTGGATCAAGAGAGCTTTACAATAATTGAAGTTATTTCGGCTCTGTGCGTAGAGATTTTTTAATATTTATATTTTTTATAATATGTAATTCGGTTTTTGGCAAAACAAATGATTTAATTATCATTTTAAATAAAAAAATATAAACATAAAATTAATAATTCCCATTTTTTTCTTTTTTTTTAATTTGTTTATATTATTATTTGTGAATGAAAATAATTCTTATCGAGTTATCTTTATTAGAATATTTCAAAGCTCACATGGTCAAAAGATAATGAAAAAAATATTCACATAGCACTTCAAAAATACAATTATAGTTGAAGAAATCGGGAAATGGGAATGTCTACAAATTTTTTTTTGACATTTTTCTACGTGGTTTATATTATAGAATTTATTGATTTATTAATGACGGAAAAACCCTTTTAAATCAGAATCGTATTGCAAAACTATGATTTTATGTTGAAGTTAACATAACTCAGAACACTATCAATCATCATCATCATCATTGTCGACCGGTTTAGTGCCCACTGCAGGACAAGGTCTCCCCATCAAATATTGGGGGTCTAGGCTATATACCTTATCCGAGAGCCAACCTCGTAGCGATAAGGGACATGTACCATAAGATCCAATCCGCCCATGCCAACGGAAGAGGTTCTCAGACCCACGGTACGCAAGCCTATGTGCTAGTCTTTGTGGTCGCTGACTCTCCACTAAGCAAATCGCAATGATCACCCGCGGGGCAGACGAGGTAAAGACTGAGCAGACTGCGTCCTCGCTGACCACTTTTGCGATCGCAATGACCACCAGTTTGTCAAACGAGGCAAGACCGTTGGTCCCACTTGGCTTCGACCTCCGTAAAACACACGTCATCGGTCTTCGCCATTACCAAAGAAAGATTTTAACTAGGTGAACATGCAGTGTATTCTAATTGTACGACAAAGTTTTAGTCTTGCAAACACCCCACCAAATGCATTACTGCGTTCTGTTCGTAAAAAGAGTTAGTTGATATTAGACGGTGAGTAGGGTTAGTAAATAGTTAGTAATAAGATAGAATAAGTTATAATTTAACTATTATATTCTAAAAATTTTACTTTGATCGTACGCTACTTGTTATTTAGTCATTGAATGACGTTTATAATGTATGTTAGTTGAAATTAGATAGTTATTTAAATTATGTCGTAGTTAACTATGATTATGAACAGATTTACAAGTTAGTTAGTTAATTGGATAGCAAGCATGTTAGTTTGAGACTAGTATTATCCCTTATTTTGTAGTAAAATTAAGAAGAATTAATTATTTACAGTAGGGCGATGGATTCTAATAGGAATTTCTTGAGGTTCAAAAACGTTTAATTAAATGATTCTGTTATACGATATATATTTTCCTATTGTGGAATTTGAATATGTTCGAAGAGGTTATAAGTAAATCAGGATGCTAGGACTTAGTAGAGAGGGAATCTAATAACCGGTAGTTTGATTGAGCGGCCAGCAGTAGCAGCTTGTGAAAATTTGTATTGGGGGGGAATTAGAATCGCGCACGCGGTTGGAAAGTCGGGCGCTCCGCCTTAGCGGGCGGGCGGGATCGCGGGATCCGCGGATCGGGCGGACGCACGATCCGGGCACCTTAGCAGCGCTGTGCCGTCGTCCGTGTGGCGGCAGTGAGAGGGCGTACTGATAATGAGACTCGGGCACGAACAAAAAATGGAACAATTAATGAGATTAATTTAAATTCAGTTGAGCACAGAAAAGAAAATGAAAAAGATTGAATTGAATTGTTACCGTCTTTCGAAGGTCGTGTTGTTTCTGGCACTGTAAAATCGAATTTTCACCCGCGAAACGAGATATAAGCACTTCGATTAAGATCGTGTCAATTTAAATACGCGCACAAAACAAACCAGATATAATGGAATATGACACAAGTTATACGTGCGTAAATTAAAGATTGTTTTACAGGCGTTGGGGAAACCCGAATGGCGTTATAAAAAAAAAAAAAAAGGTTTTAGTTAAGTGTTTCTATGGAATGAAAAGGTCTGCACAGATGTTAAAAACACATGCGGATGGATAGAATCGTAGATTTAGAAACTAAACGAGTAAGTTAGATCGAGCGTTATACTTTAAATTGATATCACGAATATTGAGAGAGGAAACGGAGGTTGTGGTTGACAAAATAATCGCGGGAAACGAGTAACGATCCACAATGCAAACGAAGTGTCACGTGTGCGTTCCTGAAGGCGACTCAGAACACTATCAATATTGATTGAAAATCACAAACGTCCAGTCTGCGGATCACAGTTTTCCCAGACTTGAATTTTTACCTGTCAAACTTAGTAGTCAGTAGTTAATGGCAACAGCAAGTTATATTTTGCTAAACTATTTTTATCTTTTCCGAATATCATTCCCTGTGGGTGAAGAATGCTTTGTGGGCAATATGAAAATTCGTAACGGGCTGCACGCGTCCCGCGGGCCGCAGTTTTCTCAGGCCTGAATTCTAGTACTATATCAAAATATAATATTAAAAAAATCAAATAATTTATTCTAACACAAATCATTTCGTCCTCTTCTGGGACATCGTCGTAACTTATCATACCCCGAATTTCAGACTGAATTTATTGCAAATTCAATTCCTATAAAACTATTGGAACCAATTAGAGATTATGATAGAGAATTCTCAAGAAATTTTAAATTATTTTTTTTATTTTTTCTCGAGAATCTTGTTTCTCGGGATAAGGTTTATGAAAATCTCAAAAATCTCAAAAAATTTTCACTTTTTCATATCATAATACATAAGCAACCCTCTTACGCCCACTAGTTGACAAAAGCCTCCCCAATACTTTTCCATTTGCTTCTATCCATGCGACACCACTAGAGTCTCCAATTACTCGAACCATCAACTACTCAAGTATATTTTCGAGTAATATTAACCCTTAGCGACCGAACATCGTACCTGGTGCGACATTGCTTGTTTGCCATATTGGTCGTATGTCGCACCCGTGGCGACCACATTATAATTTCTTATATTGACCTTGAATTATTTTCAATTTATTATTTTTTTTCATTTATTACACAATATAAATTCTATACATTATTTTTCATAGGACATAATTCATTAAATTTATTTGATTCTTATAGTACACTTGGGTCTGTTTTTATGCGGATCTTCTTTGTGTGATTTTGAAGTTATGCGGTTTTCAAAAATAGTGGAACCTATCCTACATTTTTCTATAGAGAACAAAGCTTTTTTCGTGCGAATGTGCATAAAAAAATCTAAAATTAACGCTAGTGCAAGTTACAACCGTTAAAGTTTGAGTGTGTTTGACGCGCGTTTTTCGGTACCGCAGCAGTACGTTTCGAACAAATCGTGTGTGTATAATTTTGAATTCTTTCTTCTTTTTCTCTTCTTGAATTATCTTCCGTTTTGTCCACAAATTCCCAATTTCCCATAAGACTTTACACTAAATATGTATGCTGACTGATAACGGCAGGACACATCGGTTGAAAGTTTTCCATTTTAGGCATATGAGTAGATTGTTTTTTACTACTGCGTGAAGCGTACCGAAAGCGCTCCACTTTTTCAAAGATTTAAAATAATTTAAAGTATTTTTAACATTCAGTGTATAGTTTGAAATATTCCAAAAAATTTATGTACAATATTTCTGATTTATTTTGAAAATTCTCAATTTTTTAGAGATTTTTCAAGATATTGGATAAAAAAATTTTATTCTCAAGATTCAAAATTGCTGAAAAAATAGATTTCTCAATCTGAATATTCACAATCATTAGCCGCAATTTCTCATGTTAAGAATCATTTTTTTTGTGTAATGCGCATTTTTCATTAAGTCTTATTTTCAGGGTAGGTCGTATTTTCGATGAAGCACGGTACTTAATAATAAATTTGACTAATTAGTCTTTAAGCTTTAACAGTAAAAATATTATCAAAATTATTTACTTTTTCCTTTCCTAAATATAAAATTTTTTCTTTATAAAATAATGAAATAAAGTATTTTTTAATTATATTTATTGAAAAATAAATAAAACTTTTAGCGTAAGTTCAAAAAATTATTTTAATTCCCTCATTTTCTCGAAAAGTATTTTATAGTGAAAAATATCATTCCGAATCATAAAATTGTAAAGTAAAAACAATAACATAATTAAAAATGAACATTAATTATCAAGATTAAAATTATTTTTTATCATAAATATCTTAGAGTAATGTTCAAAAGCTATGCATAATATATTTTATCTGTCATGATTTTCTATCACTTGGTGAAAATATCGCTTGATAAAAAATATTGTTTTACAATAGAAATTTTAATATACGATACATTTTCTTGATATTCAATCCTAAAAACAAGTTAATTTAACCATTATTAAGAATAAAATATTTGCTTAGAATGACTTAATTTCTTTTTTATTCACAAAATTGTTATTTCATCCTTTCATAACGGATTTTATCCAGGTAACATATTTTGCAGCATCCGTGAAAATTACATAATTTCTAAGAGTACAAGTATCTGCTCCAAAATCTTCCGGATCCTTAATACTATTTGATACTATGCCACGAATATACCAACGTCTGTTCATAGGAAGATACATTCCTCCACCAGAATCTCCATTACAGGGCCCAAGACCATCCCGATTTCCTAAAAAAAAAAAATTGATTTTTTTTTTTATTTTTCATCAGAAATTTTTACAAATCAAAGAAAATTGAAGTAGAATTTTATATAATATTTATTTTATTTTTCTCGCGTGGGTTTGTGAACTTGATAAGAATATTGTTCTACTAGTATAAAGATGTCGTTATTAATTTAATAACTAAAACTTTTCACCATTTTCCTCAAACAATTTTCTCTTATTGTTAGAGATTATTTTATTGCTAGCAAATTTTTCAAAAAAGTTAGCTCATCTAATTAATTATTTATAATATTCTAGTGTGTATCCAGCTAAACTGGCTTAGGAAGCTGGCATAGAGTGGGGTGCATGTAACAGGCGGGATGGTGGGTTCTTATCGATATTCTAGTGTGTTAAAAAAATAAAATAACCTGCACATAAAGTGTTTTCCGACGTATACTGGACAAATTCGGGATTACTACTCCTACAAGTATCAGTTGTAACTATTGGCATATTAACTAATCTTGGTTCAGTAGTTACCAATTGTCCGTTTTCATCGCGACCCCAGCCAACTACCTAAAAAAAAAAATCTTTAACATCAAATTTTATTATTCGCGATCATAATATTTTTCATACATATATGGATTTGCTTAATTACCTTCCCTTTCTTTCCTACAAGCTCTTCTTGCCCTAAGTCACCGTCCCAAATACATATGGGCTTGATGAAATCTGTGAATTCGACGATATTTACTGACAAAATGGCAATGTCATTTTGGAGATTTTCTCTATTGAAATCTGGGTGAACTTCGATCTTAATTACATTCAAAAGTCTATCATTGGGGTCGGCCCAGTCCTGTAAATTATGAGCGCCCAATCTGGCCACGATGCTGAAAGACTTTTTGGAAGACCTGTTTATTTCCAACACGCAATGAGCAGCTGCAATGATGGTAGATATTATATATTTATATTTTCATAAAATTATTTTAAAATTAAATATTATCAAACCTGTAACTATGTGTACAGAAGATAGCAAACTTCCAGAACAGGCAAACGTTACCCCTTTTGAATTTTTATGATATAAAGCAGCAAGCCATGGCCATTCTCCGGGTGGATAGCTAGTTCCACCTACTATCAAGGGATTCAATGTTTTTTTCGATACACCACATTCTGCTACGTCGGCTCTATAAAGGAAAATTTTTTTTTTTCATTAATATTTTTTTAGTTTATCGGTGAAAAAAAAACATTTTCCTTGAACATTTTTTGTTAACAATAAACACATCTTACTCAACGTTAACTGGTGGAGGTGCTGGTGTAACAACCTCAGCAGCAGGTTGAGGTGTTGTCTTGGGAACAAAAACATTATTCTCTTGCTGTACTAATTGGACTCCAGTGAAATTAAATGTTGGACTCAAGGGCTTAGTTGTTGATGTAAATTGTGGCCTAGTTATAGGCTTGTGTATGATTGGGTTATTCGGATTACTTGGATCGATTTCGATAATTTCGATGGTGTAAGAAGGAGTTGTGTGTTGTTCGTTATTAATATTTTCAAAGTTGTTGTTATTAATATTATTGAAATTGTTGAAGTTATTGTTATTGTTCGGCGTGAGATCATAATTGAGGTGAATATTGGTCATGAATAAACTTTGAACTGAAAAATATTTATAGATTAATAATACAAATGCATCGAAATAGAAAAATATGTATTATTATACTTACTGGGAGGACCATCGCATATCAAACGACCATTGTATCTAATCCTATCTATAGTAGGTATAGGAAATCTTAGTGGAAAATGTACCCTGAAATTCACGTTTCCTCCATAATACAACTTTGATTCTAATTCTTCTTTAGAATCAATAAGTTCAATTTTGCCCACGTACGCCTGTTAAATTTAAATCTATAAGCATTTCTTAATTATCAAAAATTATCCAAATTAAAACAAAAAATCACCGATGGTAGACCAGTTCCGATTTGCATTTTTAGACGTATCCTCATACCAGACCCATATTCGGGAGTGGGCACACTTATCCTTCCATACCAACGGTCGTAATATTCATATCGAAAATACTGCGGGCAAGGTGATTCTGGTATTCCTTGTCCGTTAATAGTAATAAAAAATGTTGTGGCCAGTAAGAAAAACCACTGAAGATTACCCATTTCCATTTTGAAAAATCTGTGTGTGGTCAAATATCTATTGGAGGACATGAAGTTGATGTATTACAAGTTATTATCTGGCTAGTGGAAAAATTGTATCTATTTTTTTTTATGCTGCATACCGGTTTTATATGACATCAATTATTAAAAACAAAAAAAAAGAAATTTCTGAGATTTATATGAACCTCAAAATGTACGATATTGAATAAACAAATTCTACAAGAATTAGTCACAAATTTAGCATAAATAAACTACGCAGCCATGATGGTTGTCGTTTATCGAATTAATTCGGAGATGTTTTATTATAATTTAACAAAAAAATTATAGCATATACTTATGATTTTATAATTTATTTCATCAGAAAAAATAAAAATTGATTATAAGCAATGTTAAAATTCAAATAAATCGCAAAACCACTCATTAACATCAATTTGTATGTATAAAATAAAACTAGTCATCAGTTAGATTCGATATGTTCTCATATTCTCAGAATATTGCATTATTTTACATAATATAATACAATAATAAAATTTCACTAGCACACTCATAATATTAAATACCCAACGATGCTGATCATCATAATTTTTTTCTTTATCAACGTCAAGATACAATAATTCAACAATATCCGATAAAACACTAACAAAACATTCAGCAGATACTATAATATATCATCAGACACTCACTCACGTGGCTTATTCATCTTCACAACTATCCAACAAGCCATCCACTTATTTTCCCCTGTCGAATCGAATCGGAAATCTTTCTGACTATATTAAAACGGATTATGATTACTTTTCACACAACAAAGAATGCAGAAACGATATACGTTAGATCCACAGCACAGCACTGGCGAGACTGATGTCCGCTACGGGATTTCCTGATGATGACCCTGATCCGAGTAGCCGAACGACGTGTTCGTCTCTTTCTAGATTTTGCGATAATCTTGCAACTGAAGAGGACTAAACTGGTCGAGGTGGTGACTTACCGAAATTTATGGCAATTGCGTCCGACGCGGTTATTGGGATACAATCCGTTTCGAAAAACAATTCGTAGGTCAGTGGAGATAACCTCAATTAAAAGAAAACATAAAATAAATAGATTTATTTGGAAAATTATCTAAGATTCACATTTATTATATACATTAAAAATATTCAACAAGTTTACAATATATTAAAAATTTCGGCAGTGTATGAAAGGAATTAAGGAAAAGCGACTATTATATCACATTGGTATTTTTTTTTTTTGTTAAAAAGCATTCGTTAATGAATGTATTTTTGTATGATTCAGCTATATGATGAATGTAATTTAAGATTGACATATGTTGAATTGACAATCGAACATTTAACAAGGCTCTGACTTTATCTCGCATAGGTGATCGTATGAGTATTTCTAAACAGTATAAGCAGTCTTTAAATATTAATTTATGGAAAAAAAATCTGAGCTCCTTAAACATATTTCTAAGTGGTCAATAATATGTTAAGAATTTATTTTGCAGTGTCAAAACTACAGATTTCTATAAATTCTATTTAAAAATAATTAATCTAACGATTTTTTACGTGTAGTTTAAAAGAAAAAAAAGTTGCACCTAACGATTTTTGGGCTTTTCCATAGGAATCGTCGAAGCAAGACGGTTGAAATAAAAATATCACGTGAATGTTGATATTTCGACATTTTGGTGAACTATAAACATTCAATGTCAAATAATAGATAGATATACATATTTGTAGTTTTGAATATTTTGATAGAAATTTTATTTTCATTTAATGAAAAATATAAAACAGTCGATATTTTGGGGAAATTATATCAACAAAATTCTGTTATTAATATTCAAAATTTAAAAAAAAAGTGGTTAAAGCTAACAAAGGCGGATCTTCATTTAATTTTTACCTTAAAATAAACATGCATCATTATAAATCATTTTTTTTATACTAATCATTTCACAACGTTCCCACAATACAGTCATTTTGATTCAATTATATCCTAATATTTTCACTAGATACAACACTATCACTTTTTTACACTTTATTTTTCAGACCTTATTATCGTTAAGTTTGATCGTTTCGAATCCGGGTTCGATGTTATTGTCGATATCCGTTTTATATTCAGTATCGTCTTCGTTTAATTTATTTCCATTCTGGTGGACAACCCTCTTTGTTCTGGGTGGCCTAACAGGTGGAGTAGCTGGAGTTTGAGCAGCCTTCTTCATCAAAAGGCTCTTTATCCTATGGCCGCCTCGATAGTAATAGAAGTAGAACAACGAAAGAGAAACGAGTATAACAAGAAGCATAACGCCGGCAATAACCACTCCAACCCACGAGCTTCCTTCTCCTTCGAATGGAACATCCGTGGGAGTCGATGTGGCGTTCGATGATTCTGTGACAGTCTTCGAAGTTGTTGTTTTCCTCGTTGGCATGACATAAGTTGGTCGTGGTCTCGTAGTCGTCCCAGGAACAATGGTTTCAGCTGTAAGTCCTATTGCTACGTCAGCACATGCTCTGAACTCTTCTTGAGGTCCACAGCCCACAGCTCCGGTTCCATCTGGACATGTGCCCCAATTATTACCGGCTATATACCTCCATTGCATCACGCAATGATCACATAATAGATCTTTAGGAAGTTTATATTGCATTTCGTATATCTTATTACCATCTTTGGGATAGAATTTAGTTTCTAATTCCTTAGAATCGGGAGTATAGCGTTCTAAAACGTATTGATCTAAACAATCTTGTGTTGTGTTTTCCATGTTGGGACACATTCTGAATTCAAAGTGTCCATTATGGTTGGCAGTCAATTCGACACGAATTGTGACGACTGAGTTTATCATGTACTTTCTTACTGTTATTCCTTGACCGAACCTACCTCCATATTCATGCGGCCTAGGAGTTCTCTGATCCCAAGCATCTCCACAAACTCCGCAATTTCCACCATTTTTATTCCATTGACGCGAAAATCCTCCACAATACAACTCGTGATCATTGTAATTGTGAGGAGTCTGAAAACCAAATCGCCAAGCTGAAGCTCTGCTTGGTGGTTCTATCAAACGTCCATGTCCTGTCACGTTTCTCACGTCTAAGATCAGGAATATGAGAGAAAAGATCGCAATAGATAATATTGAAGTTCCGCATCTCTGAAACAAATTAAAAATTAAATTAAATTTGACTATTATTTGACAGTTCTTAGATTATTTTAAATAAAAAACTTCAAAACATTATTTATTTAAAAAAAATAATACTTATATTATTTATACAAGTACACTCGAATATTTAAGTAAATAATCTCATGAAATACAAAGTCTAAACGAAATTTTTGAAATAATTCAAATCTACAAAAGCCTAACATCAAATTCTCATATCGGATCGATTCTTATAAGCAAAAATTTCCCTCCCACCTTAAAACGATCATCAAAACAACAATGCGGAGGCAAAGACCGCGAACTTGTCGCGGACACCAAAACCAGTCACGGCAAACGTCCAAAGAGTTCAAATTCGTGAGAACAATCGCGTCACCATTTTGCACCTCCGCATATCGGAAAACGAAATGGAGTCGCTGGCTGCCACCATTGTCTCTCCGATGGCCGATTGGCGTCCGCACGCGACCTTTTCCACTTTCTTCGCCGACAATGGCCGTTTCGTGGTTTCGTCTGCTGCATAATATGAGTGGTGTTTGTCATGTATAATCTAGGCTTTTATTGCGCATTGTTTTGGCGGTGAAACCCTCGCGAGGGAGTCGCATTCAATGGTTGGTTGGTGTTGGTGGTGTTGTGAATGGAGAGGCGCGCGGTGTTTGGATTTTGGGTTATTATTGTAGTTCGGTTCGTTTCGGTTCGTGTTTGGTTTAATTGGAGCACGAAATGTCAATGTTATTTGATAATGATTATAATTGGGTCGATTTAATATTAGGTTATTCGAAAAGTAGTGTATGTTTTGGTTTTTCTCAAAATCTAGTGTTTCGATGCAAATGAAATTGGCATTCAATAAAGCTGAGAATTTTTGCTAAATATGATAATTTTTTTTCAATTTTTTTTTTCAAGTTTTGTGGCCTTGCGGCACAATAATATGTTTGAGTATGGTTAAAAGAAAATTGTGCGATACCACCTTTCAAGGCTTTTCCGAAATTATTCGAGTATATTGCTTTTAAATTTGGATCATAGATGTCTCTTTTTTAAAACTATTATAACTTTTTGTATCTTTTATAAGAAAAATAATTGATATCGAATTAAATCGATATTCGACAAAAATAATTTCATTTCATTTTGTATTAAAGTTTGTAATTATATCTGAAAATAAACGTCGCATCGTTAGTGCGTGAAAGATTCTTCCTCAATAAACATCGGAATAATAGACACGAAAAAAGAGAACAACTCATATTTGATCTGATTTCTAAAACAACATCTTGCAAAATCGACGTATAAAAAAGAAAACAGAATGCAACACAAAAGAACAACAATAGTGAAAATTTTCCGATAACGAGCGAACTTCCGTATGAGCTATTGCAGCAGAAGCTTCCAAACATTGTCAACAACCATACATAATAGAGTATTATTTTCAAATTAAGTTGTAACAAATATTTAAAAAAAATCAAATTATTATATGAGAGACCTCAATGCGCATCCACTTAATAACAAAAAAACCCACATCAATACATCTAATCGGATTTTTTCCACATTTTCAATAACAACCCATCCGAAATCACACCTCATACAAAAAAACACCACAATTCTTCAAACACCACCCGACATCCGCATCCATCCGACAATCGGACAATACCACATCTTCGGCCCGCTATCCGCCTTCAAACAATGCATAATTCATACGAGTAAAAGCCGGCGAAAAGTGAAGCAACGACTCCTCATACATTAAAATGAATTATTACGTTCGTTAAGCCGCCGTTTAGTATTCGCATCGTGGATTTTAACGGCCAGAATTTCAATTTGCGCCTTCGAAGATCCGAGCAGTGGGTCAGTCGTGCGTCGGCCCGGTTCGGATCGGAAAAGTGCGAAAGCGGTTTCGGAAGAGTTGTTGTGGTCGATTTTGGTTTTTTTTTCGAAATTCGAGTTTTGTAATGTCGACTGTGGGGACGGGATAATTTACATTCTCCGGATATGGTGCGAACGGATCGATTTTTTCGAGTCTTGTGTGGGATTCGGTGTCGTTTCAAAATTTTGATTTTGTTATAAATTTTTGTTGATAATATGACAATGTTGAAAAATGTGTGATTATTTTTTCATGTAACGAATTCATAAACGTGTAACTCTTTTGTTGTAATGATCTTGATATATGACAGGAAATTTCGAGAAATAAAATGAAATGGATTCGAATCTGTAGCAATTGAGCAAAAATTTTGATTAGAATCTATTACACACTCAAATTAACATATTAATTTCATAATAATTATAATGTAAACTTATTTACGAAAATTTTATATTCAAATTAATTTGACAATAAAAAAAATCATTTCAAAGAATATCATCATTTTATCATCATGTAAAATCATCTCATATCTAAAATTTCATTCATATATTCAAAAATATTGCAAAACCACATCACAAAACTTCTTCCAAATCTTTCAACAACAAGCATTATTATTATACTTAATCATAAACAAATCCACGCCGAATCTGTATTCGGCGTGGATTTACACAGCAACCGCAATAGATTAACGACACAATTCGACTCACTTGCATAACATCAACAACAACTATTAAAAAACCCCATTATGCAACTTGAAGCATACAAACAGACCAAGCATACTAATGAGTTTGGCAACGAAAAATTGTAATTGAGGTTCCCTATTGTGGTCCTGCACCAAAACTTCGGACAATTGCGAAAGTATTGAGCTTGGTAGTTCAGAAACCGATCGGTCTCCAGATCGGGGTCAACTCGCCTTCTTGGCAACTGGCTGTTTGAAGAAAGTGACCTTCCAGCTTAACAGTGTAAAGACTTCTACTACCTGTTTCCGATGGACCGGTTTCGTTCCGAGTCGATTTGCTTCGTTTTTTCAGACCGTTTCGTATGAAAACGTGCGGCCGCTGTGTCTGTTTTCATGGTTTCCATTTGTACAATATATAAAATTTTCATGATTTGAATTTTCGTCAGTTTAAATAATGTACTTACGTATAAAATTTGAATCTACTTTCGTAATTTTTGTTTTTAAACAATTTATATTTTAATTTACAGATGAATACGTGAAAATTGGCATTAACGGATATAAAGATTGTCATCTCCGTTATAAGAATTTACTAACAAGCAGAAATTCAAGTTTAACTGTAAGCGAGTTATTCAATCGATACAGCTATGTATATTTTAATTAAATTATAATTTGTATTTTAATGATTCATAGCTTTATTTAAAATGTTTAAGTGACATGGAATGTAAAATTATTATAAATAGAATTATTAATATTTTTTTTGTGATGAAAGTTTGGTTAAAAATTTCGTCGTTTTTATACCCACCTTACAAGTGAATGCAAATTTCTTTTTATATGAAAAAATACATACATTTATATTCATTCCACAAAATTGTTTTCTGAGATCAAATTTATTTTTGATATTCGTAAAAAATGGCTGTACGCACGCAATAGGCATATTACACTGAACGACGTGAAAATTATAATCATAAAACAAATCTCGGCAATATAATATTGCCAGAGGGGAAGAAAAGTATCTTTTTCACGGTTAATTCGCTTTTTATATAAAACTATTCATTCGAAGGCCTCCAGTTCGTTGCCCCTATAATCTCGTCGAGTCCTTTGCTGATTTACAAAACCAACCCATTGCAATTCTTTGTTTCGAAATCATTACATGAGACAAATACATATTATTTTATTTCAATTCACACATCATGAATTCGAAATCCATAATCATTAATTCGTATTATTTGCACGAAACTTTTCATCCCACATCCCAAAAATTACGAAGTTGTTCAATTCAATTATGTTGGTTTTTCATTAATCGATCATACCTGAGCAAATTTTGGCTCACCAAGGTTGTGGACAAAAAAACTGAGAGAAGCACGCATTATGATATTGACGTGGGAGGCCTTACCATTTCAATGACAAAAATCCATAGATGGACAATCGTGGTGAACCGATTTCGCTGATCCTGTTCATCCAACTATGCAGAGTTTGGAATTAACAAAAAAACACCAAAATTGATAATTGTCGGTGGGTGAATGGAAAACGAGGACGCTTGAGCAACTTATCTCAAATTGAAGTGTGTGTTTAATCATTAATAATTGTGTGCAATGAAAAAAGTCATCGACCGGTTAGAATTCGCATAAAAAATCTCGAGATGGAAAGTTGAATATATGCCTAAATGTTTGCTCTTATTCAAAACTGGTATTCGTCAAATTGAATTTTGAAATTACAGTTAATTCATGGGCCGAAATTGTATTTTAAATATTATGAAAGAGTTATCTGGTTCTGTTAGAGAACGTTTGAATCGTTGACTGTTCAATGTCGAGTTTTTGTGTATAAGTCATAAACTTTTCACTAACAGCATTGAGTTCTGAATGTAAAGAATCAGGAAAATATATTTAAAGAACCAAACGTAAGCCCCATTTATAATTTAAAAACTCCCATTCCCATTAAATTGAGTATGCATACCGAAAACGGTCAATTTATATTTTTTCTACGACAATTATAACCGAAAACAAAAAATTCAAATCGCACGATCGCTTCGAGCAAAATGCCAATTATTTCACAGAAGATTATGGCAGCCGAACAACCACAACAAATCAAGGCGACGAAAATATACATCATGATGCACAGAAGTCGTGAATGTTGGCAATCAAGCGATAGCTTTCACTTAAAATGTATATTAGACTTTGTTCGTTTTAGATTCATTATCGACAACGCAAGAGATTTCGTGTACGATGAATAACCATTGCATGTCGTCGGCACTTTGGCAAGGAAAAGCCACCTTTCCAAGTGTCGACTTTCCCTTACGAAGATGTTAATGTTTTATGTTAAGAATTTTCAGATTTGCTTTATGAATATGTCCATTTAAGAAAATTTGTGTTTCAAAATCAAAGACTGAATAAACTCGGATGCTACTGGAAGATGATTAAGATTATATTATAGATGATATTATAGATGATTCTATAAGATGGCCACTAAAAGATTGAAGGATTTAGAAAAGTGATAGCTTTTTCATTTTCGATCTTTTTTATTTTATTTTTTACAGATTATATTACGTGTTTTAGAGATTAAAATGGCTACATATAATGTCTAGCAACGATTAAAAATCATTAAGTTTTCTATTCTAGTGAAAGATCAATTATTGAAACTTACTTAGAGAGAAAATACCGATAATATTTTATGATTTTCAATAAATGATCTTTCAATAAAAACCCAATGGGTTTTACTAGTTGCTGGACATCATTCGCAATCATTTCAATTTCCAAAAAATGTTCTATAGCTTGTAAAAATAGAAAGTAAAAATAATGGAAATGAACAAGTTATGACTTTTCCAAACCCTTCAGCATTTCAGTGACAACTTTGTATATGTTTGAATAAAAGTTAGTAATTAAATTGTTATTATGATAGTATATTCATGTCTTGAACAAAAATCATCATAATTTAAAACATCCATATGTGAAAGGTTTTAATGAAAAAGATTATACTACGAGTATATGTAATAACACAATAAATTTTCAAATAAATCCTATCTAAAAAAATAACTAAATCAACTTCAGTCACAAATTGATGCCTTCGTCTCAACAATTAACAAAAAAAATCTAAACTTTCATAAATGATAAAAAACCATATCCACTTCTCGACTCATAAAAAATCGGCTAATTATTAGTTTCGTATTCGCTTTCAAAATCACTGGAACAATCCGCTCATAATTTTAGTCCCATATCCAGACGCGAGTGACGTAAACAATTTTCACTTGCAGGGTCGCCAACCTCCGAGACGATTCGAAACGGAACACCGCTAATTATGCGCACTTTCGTTGTTATTTTTTCGTCGCCGATTTCGTTTCCCGCTCGTTAAGTTATTGCGAATCTAGTTTGATTCGGACGGGTCGTGACTGTCGCCGGTTTAGCGCGCGAAAACGCAATTTAAAAACGGCGTTTAGGCGCTTTGGTCCTAAGCGACGATGTCGCGGCCACGTATTCGCCGTTTGGAATTGTCGCATTTTATTCTTTTCCTTGATTCATTTATGAGACAACAATGTAATCTGATGATCGGTAACATGAAGATTTTTTTTATTTATATAATTTTTATGCAAGTTTGATGATGATTGAGATTGTAGTGAAAAGCGGAAGACTTTTTAAATTGTCGTGTCTTTTACGATGGTGTTTGATCGGATTTGAATTGTAATTAGTACTTTTTATCTATAAAATAAAAATTGCAACTAAATATTCAAACTGTACATTTTGAATTGTGAATCGGTCATGCCGAAATCAGATACTGTAGCTAATTTTCAGAGCGATCAGAAAAGCAAATCAGACAATTTCTTTTAAATGGTGCGGTTTTTTTGAAACTTTTTCAAATTGAAATCGTTCGAGCGAAACGCGATCTAAATTCGCGAACAAAATACGAAGTCAAGGTCTATTTAGATATCGATTTTGAATAAAGTTCTGATGCAACCGAAATTAAAAACTTCGATCAATCTAAAAAAAATTATATTTGTTTATGTAACATCTGGAATGTAATGTGGGTTATACGCTTTGTTTTAAAGGTCGATATTGCGCAAAAACTCAAAAATGATCCTTGAACCCACTTACGATACCCACTCAAAGGTAAAGTACGTTGAACTTGAAACGTGTGGGTTTGAATCCTCGTGGAGATCAGGTCGAATTTGGATCGTTGTGTCATCTTGCGTCTTCCTATTCAATTAAATTAAAACATATAGCGGCTGAAGTTATCGTCGAAAATAAAAAATCGACTTTTACAGAGAACGGTTTGTGCGATGGCGAATGGATTTTCTTGACTTTTTTGTATTCAATATGAAAAAAGTGAAGCAACTCAATTTCTGAGTTAATCTACCGTCAAAAAACCGATTAACAATCGCGGTCACACGAGAACACTTCCACGCAATAATGAAAAACTGTTTCGAAAAAACGATCTGTCATTAATACAATAATAACCTTTGCCTTTGACGAAAGATCGAATTAATTTTATCATATTTTTTTGAACAATTGCATACGTCAGATGAAAATATAAAAGTCAATGATCTTTTAACTTCACCAGACGTAATATTATATAATATATATATTTACTCGTCAAATATATAATAGAAAACTTATTGAAAAACGGAGATCGTCAAATAGAAAACTATGTTTGATTTCTTTATGGTCAATTCACATGTAAGTCTATGATTATTTAAAATTTCCTTGCAAATTCTATAATATAAAGGAGAATTTTTTTATCGAAAGCCATTATGTAAACATGAAGATGTGCATTGTAAGTATAAAAGAAGCCGTTATGTGATTTTACGTACATTTTGTTCTACTTCGCAATGTAATGTCCGCAAATAACAATGTTTTCTGTCACGGATGAATGGTCAAATCGTGCTCGAAACGGTGTTTCTTCAGGCATTTTTAAGTTTTTCATGCAAATATTACACAATTTGTTAGGAAAATATATAACGGTATCGGAAAATTCAATAAGCATTCACAATTTGCACAATTTACATCAACGATACAATACCGACATTGAACATTTCTGAATTAACACATTTCAAAAAATCATGAATTTTCAACACTCAAATACTCAAAATACTAATACGAACTGAAAATACTGAAATATATTTCTTTGCAAATTTGGGTTAAAACAACTTCCACCCCAATTTTGCTTCCTTCGCCCAACTATAAAAGGTCAAGAACAAAAAATATCGATCCATCACAATTTTTTATATTCTCGCGTGTTTTATTTTTTGGACGGAACGAAAACAAAACATTACCCACGCAAAGATTGAGATGACCGATTCGTCGGTTGCATAAATGGTACATAACATTTTCGGAGCGATATTGTAACTTTAAGTAATATCGAGAATTATAGTCTTGTGTTTCGTAAAACGCTTGACGTATTCGAGGATAGACAGTG
The DNA here is from genome assembly GCA_009617725.1 of Hydropsyche tenuis. NCBI lineage: Eukaryota > Metazoa > Arthropoda > Insecta > Trichoptera > Hydropsychidae > Hydropsyche > Hydropsyche tenuis. The sequence continues at coordinate 442,860 of VTON01000002.1, forward strand.
GACCAAAGAACAATGGTGGCGTTTCGCATCGGCGATCAATAGATCTGAATTTTGAATATTCATGAGACTGTACTCGATGTGAAAATTGCCCAAAAAAACAATGACGAGAAAATATTAGTGTAATGAGGTGCAATTTTAAATTCATTGAAGAAAATGTGTACTAAATATTAATCGTTAGTTATGCGGTAATTGAAAATTCTTCGCACACTTTCCTTCCACTTCCTATTTTATAACTATGAAAATGCAACAGACGAGGAAATTCACTCGCGTAATGCAAATCGACTAATCAAGTGCATATTTTAATAAATTAAATAGAGGAATAATAAAATCAACCGCACTAGTTGTAGACATCGTACAATGACCTTTCGTATAATAAAAAAACCGCACTATACACAATATTCTAAATTTCAAATAAAATTTCTAACTTCAAATCGACAATTTAACACATATACATTTGTCACAATTTCAGAAAACTTTTCATCAATTTTCTTTTCCGAACGATTTCTTTCAACCGTGAGAGTGAACCTGCTTGATCTTTTACATAAGCAGCAATTAGTACTAATGGAAGTACACACAGTCGTCATTGAACCAACTTCATCAATCAAAAGGAAGAGAGTCACAGACAATGGGGAAACGACAAAGAAAGTCTGAAAGGATCCAATTCTCACGTGCTCGGTAAGGAACGGTGAAATCTTATGCCCATTGTACGCGTCTGCGGAACGAACGTTTCTAAAACAAATGGAAAACGAACGGTGACAGATCGGAAAATTATTGTGAAAAGGTCAAGAAGTTTTTCGTCGATGCGTTGAGAAAGAATCGTGATTATTGTGCGATTCTTACGCGTCTCAATACGACCTATAGATTTAAATGTCTGTAAATGAGGCGTGTGATTGTGAAGATATTTTTGTAGAACGGTCACGATTTTCTGCACAATTTTCTCTCAATTAAAAATGATTATCCTTAGTATTTAATTTTGACTTTCAATATTTTAAATATTCGTTGAAATCATGTCAGTTGTGTACAACGGTTCTGATGTGTCTCACGTCTGAGTATGTAAATTCGCAGAATAAAATTTTCGACCGAATTTGATTCGTTTTTCACTTTCAAATACAAAAGTGAATCATTACGATTCGTTAAAAACTATCAGCATATTCATGAGGATGAAAAAATATGTTCCCTTTCTAATGAGTGCATGAAAGCTCATCAGGTATGTACAAAGCGTTGTTTCAATTGTTTTCAATAGTTTGAATCATCGATGACTTTTCGTGAATTATTTGATCGTCATATATTATTTATTATAACAACGGTTTGGTTTCTCAGAATACATTAACCAGTTTTAGTTCAAAATGTGAGTCATTGATCCTTGAGGTCAGAAGCTTGAAAGCTTTCAATCGTCATGGTATCCTTTTTGTATGACTTTTAAACATTCTACAAAATCTAACCCTACAAAAATAATGTTTCATAAATAAAATTTAAAAAATATAGCCAGCCCTGATTTAGATTGTACTAAAACTTACAATTAGCCGACGCGAAGACAAAGGTAAAACTGATACAATTTTCACACAGTACAAAGTACACATTTCGACATTTCCGTATTAACAAAAAAGGAAATACATATTGAAAACCCTCTAACCACACTATTTAATCAAGATACGATAACAAAAAATTCATCGAAAAGTCAACAGGTGACACATGCACGATTCTAAATATAATGTTCAGTGTGTCCTTCAAAACTTATAAGATCATACAGTCTGAGATTCAATTTTTTTATTTGTTGTTAAACAAAAAATATCTCATACGAGTTTTTATTAAGATATCATACAATTAAAACTAGTGAAAAATGTGCTTTTCCGTGCAACATTGTCGATTTAGTTAAATGAGTCTTATCACCGGATAAAACAATTTTTTTTCAAAAGGGCATCTTGATCTTGATTTTTTTGTTGCACATCAGCAAACAAGGTAAAGGCCGTGTTTTGGTACACGTTTTTTTTTTCGGTTTTCGAATATTAGAACATGGCCACCGATTTCGAACAACGATTTTACCGAAACTAAATGCAAAAAGAAAAACTCATCTTCCCACAATGCAGATGTTTTCGAATAAACGAAGAGGTGTTTTCGACTTAACATTTTTCTCACGTGCGAAGGAGTCAAATTTGGTTATCAGATTCAGTGATTTTTTCGTCAATTTAATAAAATTCGCAAATTGAACGAACATAAGTAGAGATAAACGCATAAACAAACGAGTCATCACCGACAAAAATTTTAATTTTCGTGCCGACAGGAAACCGCGATTCAAAACGAATTCAATAGAAAACATTAATCACGCCGTACATATTTTAACTATCTAAAAAACATAACATTTCAATACAATTTCTAATTGAAAAATTGCCGAATCATAAAATTTTCACACACAATTTCACTGAAATCGACCAACATAATTGATCGACAAGTGAGCGAAACTTTTCCGAACATTTTCTCGATTCGCGTCCGATGCATGATTTATACTAAACGGTTTCGCGATTTATGTGTTTTTAAGATGAAAATCGGCAAAATTTATGTATCGGTAGATAACGGATCGAATAAAAAACGTCGTTTAGACACTCCGCTGGTTAATTAATGCGAAAAAATGATTTGTTAAATAATGCAGATAATACGCTTTCTATTGCATACCGTAATTGTGTTGCACAAAAGCATGCCCCCCTTCACTATAGTGCAATATTCTAAACATGCGTGATACGGAACAATGCATTGCAAAAATCGTCGTTTGGTACATTATTGCTAAATTAATTGTGAAAAATATTGTAATTTGGATACATTTAATTTGGGCAATTTTCAATGGATCAGTTTATAAAATAAAATTCACAAATCAAATACATTGCAGGTACTGTGAAATTCGATCTATATTTTTCCTAAGAAACCTATAAACAAACTTAATGTTCATTATATTTTTAAATAAAACGGTTTGTAAAAATTGATAATGATCAAAAAAATGAAAGAATACGGTCATACAGATGTTCGGAAATGATGAGTTATTTTCACTTAATTTCGTTTTTATAAAAAAAATCATAACTGAAATTTTCAGCAGTAGAAAAATGTTAAATTAAGTTCTCTAAAAAAAATATTTTTTTTTTGCATAAATTTCATTAATAAATATGTGATATTCGAAAAAGTATAGATATACAAATATGAATGTCGGTGTACACAAAGCTTTTTCATTTAAAATTTCGTCGAAAATATTTTAAAACTACACGCAAACTAGAAAGTCCAATTACAAACAAACTTTACAAGTACTTTAACATGAAAATAATTAAAAATATATATTTGAATCCATCATACCGTATCGCTCTTCATCTTTAAAGCTTTCAAAAATCCACTCTTTTCGTTTATATTCAATCGAATCTAGATCGAGCCGATCACAGCATCATCGTCCCAAAGAAATCAACAAAAAAATGAGTTTTCACTACTCGACACAGTATCGATCTGCAGAAAGTATTGGAAAGTCTCAATTGTTGGTATCTTCTCGTTCCACAATGAGGCCGCCAATTTTCAGCGACCCCGTTTATTCGCACTTTTATGTAATCTCCAACTGCATACAGTTAAACAGTAAACCTTTCACTGTTTAAACGGCTTCTTTTAATTAATTTAACAACTTCTGATTTGACAAGTCGGATCTTTCAAGCGTGGCCGAATTTCTCCGCCGAATCCCGTTATGTGAACTTTCGATTACAAACAGCACAACGTATATCGAAAATATAGTTCAGTTTATTTGATGGGATACATTTTTGTATATTTCAGATTGATTACAGTGTTAAAAAAACACGTCTTGAGCCGTCCAAAGCTGCAGGTGTACTGGAAACGCGAACGAAAGGCGCCGAATAACTCGGTTACGGTGAAATGCAAGTAACAGTGTGTTCCGAAAATCGTTTCGCGTTTTTATTGGAGTAGGAAAACGACGCTTCGTACGGTTATATTTTGTCTCAGCACGCGTTTCCTGTACACGCCGAATGCATAATAGTTTGGTCTATTGTAATTCTGCGTCCATCTTTTGTACGAGTTATTTAATGGCGGTCGCATCTGACTTTCACCTTTCGTTTGATATGAGCGTATTTAATATGGCGTGATTTGACTATTTGAAAAAAAAGGTATTTTTGTTGTTCCGAGGTATTGTGCAATTGTGTTTCCTTTTACTTTTTGCGATTGTTGATGGATATTAGTTGAAAAGTTTTTATTATTGTTGATGTGGCTTTTCGTGTTAGTTAATTTTGTCTGAATCACTTTCTTTATTTTTTTATGATTCTGATATCATATTTGATGTTATTTTGGTATACGATACGAAAGAGGAAGTTCAGTGTTTTGTTTATCATGTAATATCGGTTTATGTCCTTGCAATACTTGTTGAAAACGAGTAACACTTTTACATTTGAAGCTTTGTCAATGCAACCATGAACAATAGCTTTCAAGCAAACATGCAGAATTTCGGTGTATTGTACAACAGATTTTATTTATTTTTTTAATTTTAGATAAAAATCCAAATTACGACACAGCGATGAAATTTAATTAAATTTTCATGAAACTGTTAAGTAAATTCCATTATTCCGAGATAATCTTTTAACGTAATATTATAATATAACAGACTCATAACAGGCATTATTGAATAAAAAATAAATATTAAAAAGAAGATTAAAATTTGAAACATGGAATTTGATAATAAACAGAACATTGCAGTATTATAAAAGTTCCTCTTTATTTTATTTTATTTTATTTTTATTTTTTAAATAACTCATTAGGTACAACAAAAAGGACAATATCGTATTTATTATATTATACTACTACTAGTATACAATCTTGTCAATTTTTTTGCTAATTATGCTTAATTACCACTGTGATAAACTGTAGCTGTGTTCAATTGTCATGTGTTCAACTGTCATATGTTCAAATGGGTGACCAGACGTTTGCCCAAATAACGCTAGAACATACGACACTATAACACATCGACCCACGACACGTCCAAAGATAATTGGAGGATTTCATGAATTCAATGAATACTATAAAATTTATTTTAATCATACTACTTATTTCGTAATTTTTCGCGGATTTTGTCCTACGTTCGTTGTTATGGGTAGAGATGTGCCGGGTGGAAAAAACCCGGTTTATTCCCGGGAAGTTTGGGCGACGGAAATTTTGGGAAAATTGAAAAAAAAATTATTTATCAATCAGATTTTCAAATTGACACATTTTTAGGTACTCGAATTACGACATTCAACACTTGAATGAATATGAACATTTTCATTCATTCGTTGATTTAGTTGAAATAGCAAAAAATGTTGTAAAATATGTGAACTAGTCGAAAATGATATTTTTTACATTCACAACAAATCAAAATCAAAAACTTGAATCTAAATTATCCACTCCTAAGCTTCCTGTGTCAACAAAGTGGAACTAATCTAATTTTACAAGTAGCAGACAGATGATGAAACGTACACAAGAAATATAATAAATGATTCATGTAAAAATTCCGATACAGAAAATAATTAAACTATAGTCTCTCACATTTTTATAAAAAAAAGGGTTCAAGTAATGTTTTTTAGCATCTAGGTATAAGTGCACATTTTTTGTGAATTGATTTAAAACTACATACATAAAATGTTCAGTGTTAAAGAGGATTTTGTTTATGTATCGTATGCATACATTTTGAATAAAAGTGATATTTGACATTCAAATCATTTTATAAAACCTCTCATGTTTCATTAAATGTAACCTTTCTGTGTTTATTAACTATGTATTAAAATTTGTTGTATTATTTTGATCATTTTCAATTAAAAAAATACAGTTTTATGTAAAAAAACTTTAATTTTCCCAAAATTCCCATTTCCCATTGCCCATCTCCAATTGGCGCTCTAGACCAGGCTTGTCCAAAATTTCAGTATGCGGGGGCCACTTACAAATTTAAATTATTGTAAATTCAAAACGTAATAAGTATTCAAATATTGATAGTCATTTATTTCCTTATAAAACTATTTCGATGAGTACATTTCGGAATAAATGCTGTTTATTATGTTTGTTTTTGTGTGAAAAGTGGGGGCCATTTTGGCAACCTGCGGCTCTTTGGATGTGAAGCTGCGGCTCTTTAGTTCCATACGCAAATATTATTTATTTTATTAAAAAAAAAAATTTAAAAATTGTTCTGAAATTACTAAATGTATCGCAAAAAAATTTTGAAAGGGCGCTATTATGAGTGTCAGGGGTGCCACCATGGTTTTGCGAACCTGGGGGGGGGTAGTAATTATCTATTGTAGTTTCAGTACTGAAAATTATATTATATATAACATATGATGGATTTTCATACCTATCCCCCCCCCCCATGGATTTCCAAATTCCATAATTTTTTATGTATAAATATGTAGATTAGTTTTTTTTTTATCAAAAAACTTTATTTATGCGAGTACTATTTATTATTGGCAAGAAAAATTTTTTTTGGCTCTTTAAAAATTTTAAATTTTGTAAATTGTAATTTTGGCTCTTCCGACTCAAAAGGTTGCCGACCCCTGCCCTAGACGAATTCCTCTTCTGCTCTCTATAAGCCCCTGATCACAGCAAAATTTACCCCGAACCACAATTCAAACCAGCAATGGCCACAACCCATCACAACTAGGGCCGCGCACGTGCGCCGACCGGGGGGGGGCGACAGCCGGCGCGCGGGCCGAGGGGGGGCGACAGTCCGCAAGATGGCGGGTAAGCCGGCTCACGCGGCCGAGTCTCTCGCCGCCGAGCGAAGATTACGCCCGATCTACGGTAAGGACAATCCCCATGATTAGCGCAAAGCGCCCCCGAAACATTCGCTCTCGTTTCCCGCCAATGACACGGGCGCGTCTTCTCCGCAGACCTGCTGGACTGCGGCAGCAACAAGAAGGCCCTGCAGGAGGTGGACAAGGTGCTCCGCAAATGGCCGAAGCTGCAGTGCGCGAGGGCCCTGAAGAGCCTCGCCACGCTGAGGCTGGGCAGGAGCCAGGACGCGCTGGTGCTCGTCGACGCCCTCGCCCAGGACCTGCCCACCGACGACTCCACGCTGCTCGTCATGACCATCGTCTACCGGGAGACGCATCGATGTGAGGGCCTTTTGGGGTTTTTTTTTTTGTTTGTATTGCTTTTCGCTAGGGTGCATGTCTGGTACGTTTTGGAGGTTAGGTCGTTGATGTCTGGTCGTTGTTGGTGGTTTTTTTAGTTAGTCGATTGAAGCGCTAACTTTTTTTTTTCGATTTTTCATTGACAATTGAATAGACCTTAAAAAATTATTAAATAATTGTCCAATTATTGTACTGAAATATTTTTTATTTCAAAATTAATATTATCCATTACAAATCTTCGTCGATTCAAGTCAAATTGTTGAAAATTTTTTTTTCCATTATCATTTGCATTTGTAGTACCAATAAACGATTTGATAGTGGTAATGGAGAAAAAAATATTTTCAACAAATGATGTGACTTGAATCGACGAAGATTTGAAATGAAAAATATTTAATTTAAAATGCACAATATTTTGTTTGAAATGGAAAGTATTCGGATCGATGTGGAAAACATTGGACTTGGGTTGAAAAAACTATAATACTGCCTTTTCAATTGGTTCGTTTTGATTTTTTCGATGACAAGTAAATACACGTTAAAAAAATTATTAAATAAATGTTCAATTGTTGTACTAATATTAGAAATTGTATCGATTACAGTAAGTCCTCAACTTATGTAATTAATTCATCTCGAAGGTTTTTCGCTTAAGTCGAAAAGTCGCGTAAGTTGAACGAACCTTAAATTTGAGAATTTTTTTTATATAAAGAAATGTACATGGGGTGGGCCATGAATCTTAAATGGGCCACTTATCAGAAATACCCAAAACAATAATGTTTCAAAAAATTGTTATATTTCAGAAAGGGTGCGATTGATAGGCTGTGTTGCGTTTTTCTGACAGGTGGCCCATTTTTGATTCATGGCCTGTCACTGGTGCATTACTTTAATATGTATTAGTTTCAAAGGGTAGGTGAAAATAGAATGGACCTGCATACATATATTTAATAAAACATTGTAATTTTTAGAAATTATTATTTATTCAGATATGAACATAATCATTTTTTCATACATAATTACATTTATGTAATCACAAACTATTTAACATTTCGAGACTCTAGACATTTACGTATGTTTGACATGATTAGGGATTATATTTTTTTGATGAACATGCAAAAAAACCCTTTTTTTTTTTTAAATTGAGTAAGTACGAATTCACGTAAGTCGAGGACTTACTGTACATTATTCCGATAAGAAATATCTTGAACTGTATTCATATTTGAGTTCAATATAAAATCGATAATGTTCTAGCATAGTAAATATTTATACTTTAAGTGATGGGCTAATTTATGTAATCAATTGACTTCTATTTATAAAAATAGATTTAATCTTTTGTATCTTTGTGCAGTTGAAAAAATCTGTCGTATTTACGAAGCCGCTGTAAAAAAAGAACCCACCAGTGAAGATTTACATACTCACCTTTTCATGGCAAACGTTCGAGTTGGTGATTTAGAAAAACAACATCATACTGCCATGGCATTGTATAAATTGAAATCGAAAAATCCTTACTATTTTTGGGCCGTCATGAGCCTTGTATTACAGGTAATCAATCTTGGCTTTTTCACACCAATTGTTCTTTAATTTTCATTCATGTTTTTAATACTTATAGGCAACGAAAGGTGTCGGAGGCACGGATCCTATCAAACGGAACATTTGCCTCGTTTTGGCGCAACGAATGGTGGACAAATTCATAAACGAAAACAAACTCGAAGCAGAACAAGAAGTGCAGCTTTATTTGATGATTTTGCAACTCCAAAACAAATATAAAGAGGCTTTGGAATTTTTAGAAAGCTCCCTGGGTCGGAAACTGATGCCTGGGGCGTTGCCGCAAATTAGTCTTCCTTTTTTAGTGAAACTAGAAAAATGGGGCAGACTCAACATGTTATGTAAAGAATTAATTTGGGATAGTCCAGATAGGTGGGACTTTTACATGTCTTATTTTCAATCTTCGTTCGAACTTATGAAGAAACTTGACAATTGTGATGTGACGGAAAACGATAAGGACAATAAATCGATTAAAGAAAACAATGTCAATTCTGTGAACGTCAAGAATAATATGCTGGAATATGAAGACGACAGTTCTGAAAAGTGTCATGAATTTCTTTGTCAAATTGTTGAAAATGCGACTGAAAAAGGAAAACTTTTAAGAGGGCCTTACTTAGCTAGGTTGGAACTTTACAAAAGATTACGAGAAGAAAATAAGGATCCCGAAGGTCAGTCATATAATTTATATGAAATTAAAAATTTTATCTTCCCGTCTATACATTTTTATTAATTTAATTAAATTTCAGGCTTAATGGGAAACGCTGCCGATTTACTAGTGGATTATTTTAGAGTATTTGGCCACAAAGCCTGTTCTGTAGGTGATTTGAGACCTTATATTTCATTAGTCGAAGAAAATAAAAGAGACGATTTGGCCCAACGATTTATGGACACCGTAGGGATCAGCTCCGTATCGTTGCCCCAAAATGTACGATTGATCAATGTTCTTAAATTTTCTAATTTTCATATTATAAAACAAAACGTTTGATACTAAACTCACTTCAGGATGAACAAATGCAAAGGCACATATGTTCTTTGCAACTGAGTCGAACGTGTGGACGACAAGCAGTCTTAGCCGAAGGACACGCTCGGGTTTTGGTAGGCACTCTTGCATTGCACTGTGAACGTGCTACTTTATGTCCACCGAGAAGCCCGACAGAACGAGCACCGTATGATCCGTATTCTCTTCTGGCTGCTCATCTTTGTTATGATATTGGTTAGATTCTAACTTTATTTATTTGAACTCAAGAGATATTTTTTAAACTAATAATCTTTCATTTTTCTTTTCAGCTCTGAAATGTTCTAGTTCCAAGCCATTGATTGAGGCTTTGTGTCTATTAGAATATGTTTTGAAAAATAGTCCTAGTAATTTTCATTGCAAACTTCTTTGTATAAAATTTTACCACATGTTAGGTTGGTCGTTGTTTTTTCACTTTGTATATTAATGGAAAATGATTATTAATTATTAATTTTGTTTTATAAGGTTGTGGTGTTGGTGCTCAATCAGTTTACGAGTCTTTAGATGTGAAACATGTACAGCTGGACTCTTTAGGTTATGTACATGTTGCACAATTAGGGTCTTCTGGCTTATACAATGTAGCTGCGGCAACATATGAAGTTACTCATAAGTTTTTTACTAATGCTTATAAAGATGTTAGTAAATATTTTTTTTAATTTCAATATTTCATGTTAATTTGGTTTAAAAATGTATTTTTTTTTCCAGAGTGATGAACATCTTACTTTTTCTTACAAGTATGGATCGTTTATGAAATTAGAAGAATTGATGGAATGGCGAGAACGTCTGCACGGTTCATTGCAAAGAGCATTAGTCCTAATTGAAAAAACAGTATTATCAATTGTAACAGTTTCATCCCACACAGCTGCTGTTCGTGCTTTAAGTCAGGCTTCACTTTCTTTACCCGAAAACGTTATCAATTGGGAACGTTTGAGGTTAATCTTTAACTAAAAAAACTTTATGTAAAAATTGATAAAGCAAACTACAATATCTGTTTTCACTTTTCAGAGACAATCGTGATTTAGGTGTTTTTACTAATTGGGATCCTCTCACTATTGAAGATACAGAAGCTCCCACTAAACAATTCAATCAAGACAAGAGTTACGTTAAGATAAAATATTTGCTACTTCAGTGCCTCATCTCTTGCTCTAATATTATCTCTGTAGATAAATCAGACACTGATAATCAAAAACAAATCACAACATTAGAAGAAACTGTTAAAGAGTTTCAAGAATATTTCGAATTGATGCAAAGTGAAAAAATGACATCAGTCAATCAAATCAGTGTTACTAGTCCTCTACCTTCTAGAATTTTAGGTTTTGTGAATTCTTCGATGCCTTTCAAAGACATTTATTTAGGAGCTTTTACGGCTGTTATTATGTACGCAAAAAATAAATTTGATACAATCCAGACCACTGTAAATGAATGCGAAGAAAATTTCAACAAATGCTTGCTCAGCACTTATAACATATTAGACCAACAAATTAACAATAAAGACCCTTTATGGACATGTCGAATAACTTTAGAAACATTAGTGAATTTCATAGAGGTAAGTGTGACGAATTTGCATAATATATTACTAGTTTATTCAAAATTTATGTCATAAAATAATCTTTTGAAGGTTACAACTGCGGTAACGGTTATTGCGGGAGTATGTGCAGATCTCATAAAGCAAACCAATTCTAAGAAAGTTAAGAAGAAAGGATCTGGTTCAACTGTCCAAACAGAACCAGCTCCTGTGGAACCCATCACTTCGCTCTTAGAAAAACTATCATCTTCTATAACCAAATTAACAAATAAGTTAGATCTGTGGGAAACCCCAGAAGGTCTAAAAGATTTGTCGGATCATTTTAGTAACTTGTCTATAGTTATGGATGATTCTAATCCCGTTACAGTAAAATTGAAAGATAGCCATCTGAAATCTTTAACTTCACTCAAACATATCTTGAAAGAAAAACTCAAATATATTGCAGCAATCACTATTTAAATTTATAAATCTCGTCATGTAAGTCGATTTAACTATTGTGTATAATGAGTCTTGCTACAATTTTTTTAATTGCTATTGATAAAATCAATTTTGTGAATACGAAATTAATATGTATCATAATAAGAAAGGTAAAAAATTCTGGGGTCTGCTGGCTAGATCATTTACTGATCGAACATAAATTTTTACTGAATGAAATCTGCCTTATAATTCAAATGTGATGGACTTATATCTCTATTAAGTAAACTAAGTTTTTTTTGTGTAATAAATTAAAACCGGTCGTAATTAACGCTACGATTTAATATTGAACAAAGTAATTTCTTTGTACTTGCAATCTGTATATTTGATATTCTCAAACGTTATTTTTTTTATTTATATATTATCCTTGGAAAGGATGTTTATTGATTTTTAATTATCAATTACCTTATTTGTTTGAAAAGTTCTTTAAACTCTTTATAATTTTGATTCAATATCAATATTTTCTTCTATCAAATGAATACATAATTTCAATTTTCTTTTCTTACCTATAGTTTTGTTCACAGTAAATTCCTAAATATATTACATGTAATTTTGCTGATATACAAAAAGACATAAATTAGTTTTTTTATGGAATACCTATCTAAATCAAAATAATTGATTTTTTAATACTTTTTTTATTTCCATGTCACAGTTCTAATGATTGAATACCTGTGATATATTTTTAAAGTGATGTGAACAATGTACATATTGAATTATGTATTAGAAAATTGTTCACAACCTTTTAATCTTGAATATATTTTCAAAACTATTTGTAAATCACGTTAAATCAGACTTGTATTATTTATCTGCTTGATGCAACAATTATAATTAATATTTCAGTTATATATTCTGTAAATAATTATGGCTGATTGAATTTTGTGTGTACATATTTATATATTTTATAAATTTTAGTCACTAAATTGTAAGAATTTAATACAGGTGTTACCTTTGATAAAGTTTGTGTTTTATTTTTCTTTATATTAAAATCAATACAAATATAATTGAAGAAACCTCAAATATTTACAACCGATATTAATTATATAGTCAGAAATTATTATATCTTGACTAAGGAAACGGTATGAAGAAAAACTTCGCATGGAATTATAAAAGTTTTATTTTGATAGCCAACTCGAATCCACAGCAGCGACTCGATAATTTACTTGCTTCATTTACATATCACCATTAAGTTCTTCAACATTAATTTCTTGTTGATATTCCTTTTTTTAAAAATTAAAGATTTCTATAATAGAGTATTAAAATAACAATTTTCACATTAGTCAGATTTCAACATGAAAAAAAAATCATGTAAGTAAAAAAGACTCAAGGTGTTAAAAGACCAAAAAAATAAAACTGTTTTATACGAACTGTTCATTGTTATCAAACATATTTCAATTCATCCATAGTCCATATTTTAATAAAAATAAAAGTACACAAAAGGATATTTCTTGACACTCTCACCGTTTGAAAATAAGTGGCTCAACACTATCACCATACGCTATAAAGTTTATGAAGCATTTATTTGCCAAACATATTCAACAGTATAATATATTAATTGTGAAAATAATTTCAATGCTCATTTGTCAAATGTAAAATATAAAACAGCATGGTAGTAAAATAACGTATTGTTTTTTGGAATGATAAGTCATTATCATAAAAAATAATTTACAGTGGTAAATTTTGAAACATTAGTCACATTTTGGTTATAATACATATTTATAAATTGAAAACTGAATGGAAAACAACTACCGTGTCGATGATTCTTTTTAAATACGAATATTATAATTAAAATAAGCAAAACTGGCAAATTTTTTTATGAATCATTGAAAACAATTTTGATTACGATATGGCAAACATTGTAATCTGTATGCATTTGATGCTTATAACAATTATATATATAATATAAAAACAAAAAACTCAATATTATTTAAACTCTGAACGACAAAATAATTTTATTAATCATATATATATTCACAATATTTAAAATTGATTAAGTATGAATTTTTGTCAGCAAATGACCAAAAAGAAAATAAATTCGATGCTATGTGTGCATCGTGTAGGAAAATCATTGGTTAACCTTCACTACAAATATCCAATAAGTAGTTTTGAACTACCGTATCCTCGTTCTAATAAAATGTTTCGATGGACGTTATTTAAAACATAAGCTTCTTAATGTCAGTAAATATCAGGACATCGAGACCAGTCTTGGCGTTCCTTACACAGCCAATAATCACCATTGTACACGTGAGTTGTAGTGCCAGTTACACCAGCCGGAACAGATTGTCGGGTAAACCAGACAATTTGTGAAGTAGGTGGATGAGGTTCTTTACGAGCTGCAGCCTCTTCAGCTTCAGCCTCTCGTCTCCGTCTTTTACATCTCTGTTTTTCTTCTAAACGAAGCTGCAAAAATAAAACAAAATAAATATATAACACAAAAAAAACTTTATAAATGTAATAATTATTAAATTTAAAGACCTTCTCTTCGTTGGCTTCATTCCACTTTCCTTCTTCCATAAGTCGTTGATCTGGACGATAGCGAGTATCTGTCGGTGCTACTCCTTCCTCCATTTCATTTAATTGACAAGCAAGAAGCGTTAAATTATAGTACCTAAAATAAAAAAATGTTAATTAAAAATGAACAATACACAGAATTGCAAGGGTAATAAAAGGTACTGACTTATCACTGTCTGATGGTGGTAATAAGCGTTGCCATGCAGTTACGAATTTCCCAGTTTTGCAAACGGTACTATCTAAATTTGTGCTAGTTACTGGAGCAATTTCTATTTTTGTATCCCAATGGCCTTGTATCACCCACTTAGGCTAAAAACAAATACATAATATACATGCATTATAAATTTTTTCATTTGCAACTATTTCAAATTAATTTCACAAATTCAATACCTTCCCATTAGCATTTTCTACTACACCGGTAACTTTCCTCTGTGTATCTTTAGAAAAATATGAATAAGGTAAAAATTTCTGGTGACACCGGATACCTTGGGCTGAACCTTCGCCAATTATTTCCATGTCTCCGTGTACATCTACCCAAAGCTTACCAACAATTATATTATGAACAGTGGTACTAACCTAAAACAATTAAAAAAATAATAATTGTCTCTTATAATAAACTTATTTAAAATGCAAATAAGAGGATTACATACCTTCCTCCATTTATACCTATTGCCAGTATTGTTAAATTCAACATAGGTACATCCTAATGGAATAATTTGTAAGTATTTACCACGGAACTTGGATGTCATAGTGAATTCTTGCCAACACCGCCAACCAGCTGCACCTTCACAATACTGTGCCACCATAGGAGGATGGTGAGAAACCTTCATAAAAAAAAAATTAAATTAAACTTGTACAAAACAGCAAAATTATTTGTATTAAATTTTTTTCATTTATTAACCTGTTCTGATATAGATCTCCAACCCAAGTCTTCCATTCTGTCACATTCAAAGGTTTCACCCAATAAAGGATTAAAAGGTTTTCCAGTCCTAAAAAATATTATCAAAAAGATTAATATTGAAAATTTAAATAATTTAAACAAAAATCAAAATTATTTTTCAAACCTATTAGTAGTGGTACAATAAGGAGATGCTGTGAAAGCAGCTACATATGCAAGCTGTTCACACGGGTCTGTACAACGCGCAGCTGTGTCCAATATATTTGAATATTCAAATTCTTCTGTCAACCTTTGCAACATAGACAAAGGTTCGCTAAAATTAACTGGTATCGGTATTTTTGAAAGGTCTTTGCCTATACAATTTTTCATTATCGACCACAGATTTAACGGATAATTAGGTTTGTCGGCGATTCTCGAACGACGTTGCCTCATATTGCTCGATGGAACAACTTCGGTGACGTGCGGCTGAAAAGTTCAAAACAACATCATATAAAACATTTGATTATATTGACAATTTCAAATAAAAAAAAAATATTTACCCAAATTATAGGATCGTGGACTTGGTTATTCTTATTAGATTTCTCCGATTTACTATTTAGTGTTCCGTCAGTATTTTCCTTTTCCGATTCTCCGTTGTTGTCATTAACATTCAAATTAGATTCTTGACTGCCCTCGGCCACGAATAACACCTAAAAATCAATTCAGATTACAAATCAGACAACTACATATATAAAAGTAAATATCGACGCACAGACAAACATACTTGTTGTGTTTCAGTAACAGTCTCAGTCTCAGAGTCCTCAGAACTTTCGTTGTACATAGACGAATTACGGCGGTTACCTTTGATCTGAAAACATCACAACCGAATTACAACCGCATCACAATCAAGGCCGACCGACCGTCATCGTTTCCATTATATTTGCACAACATACACACGGCCAATGCACACTCTGAAGTTGGCAAATGAAGCAAATGTCACAAATTGTGTGTGTTGTGCGCCCCGGCTAAAATTAGCCCAATGATAATGTGATACTGACCGGTATTTTTATTAGTATGTTGTACGGGCTGTCTTCACCGGCGTTGAACGACATGGTGGACGAGCCAGGGTCTTGGGCGTCATGGAACTCCTCATCCTCGTCGTCCTCGCTCTCACGCGAGCTACCACCTACAACAACAGAGCAAATGTTAACACCGACTGATTGATTGATCAATTGATCGAACAGCTGGGTCTAGACAGGACTTTCGATAATGCAAACGTCCACGATACCGACTGTCGTCGTGCATGGTGTGTCGTCTTCGAGGAGGACGATGACGCTCTGAAACCGTGGATGAAGTTGAATGACGACACGGTTTGGCACGTGACCGACTCCCGGCGACGGTTTCGCAACGAGGGACACCTTCGCGAATATTATTATTGTGTGTTGTGTGTACGATTGGTAGGATGCGATAAGTGTTTGGGTTTGGTGTGGAGAGTTCGGGAAATGATGTGCGGTATGAAAAATTCGGAGGATGTGAGTCATGTGAGCGTTGCTTTTTTTTCCATCGTTTCGTTGTTGTGTAATGGAAATGTGTGATCGTAAATTGTGTTGTAATAATGCTGGGATGTATTTCGAATTTTGATTCGATCGAATTTTCGCGTTTTGAATGAAACGTTCGCATGTGTTAGATTCGTCTAATAAAAATAAATATAGGTTCAACTACATTTCAGATCGATTTCTATTTCGAAGCTAAAGGTCGAAGTTGACATTCACAATTTTCTTATTGCCATAAAGTAAAGGAATGGCACCAGATTTTCATACATGTATTTAATTTTTCATACATCACGAAACCTTGCCATACAATGTTACTCTGAAATTGTTATTGCTTTCATGACTACGTAAATTATGTCATAAATTTATTCAACGCTTCGAAGGTACATCACGTGCTGATTTAACTCTGTGGTAAACAAATCAATCAGAATTACTGCATTAATTATTCACCCGTTCAATCAAATTTAAACAGCGCACACAAAAAAAATGATCAAATTAACATATTTTATCTAAACGCTATTAAAAAAACATTTATGAATTTAACGAAAATATACACGACCTAAACTCCGGCGCATACAAAAGAGTGATAGCGATTCTTTATCGCACAAGAAATTAAAACTGATATCAACCGAAAAAAAAACACCGAAACAAAGCCGAAACATTACACAAATCACCATATCAAGGGTGAAATCATCGACAATCACGGCCACTTAATAACGACGATAATTCAATCAAACGGACAAAGAGAACTAATCGCAAATCCGATCCGCAACCAGTTCGAGTAACGACATCGACGTCGACAATTTTTGGCACGATGTCGAAAAAGTCCGCGGAAAACAATTAAAAAACGCAAAAACACAGAAACTTCGGCGAAAAATAGAGAGCAAACATTAAAATTCTGTTCGAAATTGACAAACCGCTCACGAAGGTCGAATAAGTACATTTATTCGACGCGAAGTCGTTTTTTATGCAAATATCGAATAGAACCACATGTTGGAACATTCACCCACATCATTTTTTTTTAATTTACATAAAAGATAACGATATTAAAAATCATCGCAATCAACGACAACGTGATTCGAAACTGCAAATTCTAGCGCATCACGCGATCATACTATTAGTGGTCTCTTACCGATCTAACACTGCAATTATTCTGAAATGCAAAAGAGTCTTATCCACGCACAACCTTCGAGTACTCTCCCACGGTAATCCATGCACTGCTTCGTAATGCAATTAAAGGCCTCATGAACGCAGACAATTGTGGCGAGTGGAGTCAAAAGTCGCAATTGGAGTTCGTTGATTTCGATCGAACGTGAAAAATTGTCGGTTAGTTATCGTTAGTTGGAATCGAACATGACTTTTGTTAAGTCACGTGTGTGGATCGGGTGCGTGTCATGATCGCTTTTGTGTTTAATATCAATTAAAATGTCGGTACAGAAAAAAACTCGACGCGTTTCCTAACCCGAATTCAACGCTATCGGGTTGGCCTAGTTAGGACGTAACATAGATGAAACTATAAATGGCAAATTTATTGAAAAACTTTACAATTAGATCTAATTTGTTTTAATGCGGCCGCGAAAGACGTGACGTACTTATAATTAGGATTGTGAAAATCAAAATATGTAATCTGAATAGTGCTATTATAATTACTAGGCTGGCCCAGAAAAATGGCTGAAATTACTGGGCTGTCTCAAACAAGCTAATAAAAAGCTTGAAAAATAGACATACCCCAGTATATTATATCATATTCTCGCTAATGAAAAATTCTACGTTCAAAAAATGTGTTCGAGGCAATGCCAAAGTGTAATATATAACTTTCTTCAGAGTAAAATTTTTGAATTATTACATCAATTAATTTGGTTGTCGAATATTATATTTGGATTTGGAAATCTTTACATAATTTTATTTTATTTAGAATATTTCGATACTCTCACATTTTCGAATTCAATATACGCAATAAAATAGATAATCTGAGCTATTTTAATTACATCAATTTGAAATTTTTGGAAAAAACCCACATACAAAGCTTACACAACACTCAAAATCTTTTTCTAGCACGACAGCCAACCGAATGGCCATCGACGAAACCGCCACACTTCCGACCGCCAAACCCTAACAACCCTCCCCTCCCACACATCACCACCAAACTCCTAAGATCACCAAAGGCGATATTTCAGATCATGCATTAATCCGCGAATATCGCCATCTCGGAACGCAAAAAACCCACACACAACACTCAAAACCTCTCCCTAGCACGACAGCCAGCCGAATGGCTGCCGACAAACCGCCACACTTCCGACCGCCAAAACCCAAAAAACCCTCCACTCCCACGCATCGCCACCACCGCCACCAAACTCCGACCATCTCCAAAGACGATATTTCAGATCGGCCCGTGCATAATTCGCGAATATCGCCGTCTGGGAATGCAATCGAACGCACGACGGCCGGTCAATTGAGCCGGGCCCGATCGGGAGTTTGCGGTCGTTTTGCAACGGCGGTTTTCGAATTCGATCCGATGTGTGTAGTACGTATGCGAAAATCTACGGGGTCTGTGTTTAGATGGGTGGGTTTCGCGCGATGCGATGATGTCATCGCGGAGTGGAATTTGCGTGTTTGTGGGTATGTGCTGGTTCGATGGATGTGTTTGTTGTGGAAGGTAATTGGAATTGTTTGTTAATCAAAATTTTAAATATGCTATTATAATGATGTTAATACGCGTCGAGTGATTCGGAAATGGGTTTATTTTTTTGTTCCGAGTGATAAAATTTCAAGGTTCGT
Organism: Hydropsyche tenuis; assembly: GCA_009617725.1. Classification (NCBI taxonomy): domain Eukaryota; kingdom Metazoa; phylum Arthropoda; class Insecta; order Trichoptera; family Hydropsychidae; genus Hydropsyche; species Hydropsyche tenuis. The sequence continues at coordinate 462,247 of VTON01000002.1, forward strand.
AGCGATTAAATAGTGATGCATTTAACAGGCGTTCGAATTCGAAGTATTCGATACATATATAAAAAAATCGTATCGTCATTATATTATTTGATGACGATTACGAAAAAAGTAAACAGAAAATTATTTCCAATATTTATGAAGAATTTCAACGTCAATTGATAAAAAATGCTGTCCATTTCCGATTTCGAATTCAAAGTCATTTTCAATAGAACATAACACACAAAAGTTTTCTGATTATTTTATCATAAATTTATGAAAAATCAATTAAATTGTTACTATGCAAAGAGCATAATGTGTTACACTCGTCCCAGATGAGTAATGCAACTTACACTGCTTATCTCCGATTCATGAATAATTGAATCGATGCTACCATATTAATTAGAACACATGCGGAATATCAAGTTTCACACAAACGAAGGTTCAAACGTCAAAATGACCAAACAAAAGAGTGCAACAATACAATGAGTAAGTAACGTAATGAGGCAGAGACAAAAGTCCAAACAAATTACGAAACGAACGCATGACACAAAAAGTAATGTGAAAAACGCAACAGAAATATAATTGCTTCGATTTGTCGACAAAAGTTCCAGTCAGAATAAATGACATAATCACGAAAACGCTGATTTCATCGTTGAACTGTTACCATGTTTACTTCGATATGTAAAATTAACACGACGTTGAATGTATGAGTAATGTTTGAAATTCGATAGTCAAACTTAAACCAATAATACACTTAAGTTATTTATAATATGTTTATTGTTTACAGATGCACATCAAACATTCTCAAACACAAAACCCTCAAATGTTCGGGAGATTGAAAATTTATATTATACTTAATTTAAGAAAAAATAAATAAAACCAACAACTATAAACGTGAAAATGTACACGAACATTAATTACGAAATTCGTTTTATTCCATCACGAAAATGAGAAAGAGCCGAAAATAAACACGAGATACAACTATGTACTCGTACGCGAAAAATAATACGAGCGATACTCGCTCTTTTTTTTCATATTCGAATTAATCTCTGGAATAAAATTTTCGCCACCGTATAAATAGAAATCCAAAAATACCCACAATCACCCCTAACCGACTTAACAAAACACGTGACGGAAAAAATTTCTACAACCTCCAAAAACACAAAAGGACACCTTTCAACATAACGAAAAGATTCAAAAACTTCACATCCACGTACACAAACGAGACGCCACAGGATATCGAGGATATGCACGACGTCCTGCACATACGAACGAGGGTTAACGGACGCGACAAAAGGGCGCGAATTCGTTCAACCCACGCGGATTTTCGACAAAAACCACAACAGCATAAACAATCTACCGTTCACAGCCGATCCAGCGCTGCCAACAGCAAAACGTCAAAGATCCAAATTATTCAAAAAAAAAAAAAAGCGCGAAAACATTCAAAACACGTCCACGCAACCCAAACGCCGCGACGCGACTGAAGAAGGGCAGGCGGAAAACGGAAAAAGCCGCACTCCGCACATCCTCAAACTTTCGTTGATTTTCCATCGTTTAATAATCAAAAGCAGCGCTTCTCAAACGTGCTCGTGTCACATTTTGATTCGATGCACTTTTTGTATGTATTATATGTACATGCCCTTCGATTCGCGCGGTAGATTGACCGCGCTAAATCGGCGTGTAAACTGCGACGGCCATTTGCATAAGCGCAGCTGTTTTCAATGTTCAATATGAAAAAAATTATAATAAAACGTGTTCGTTATACTGGTTCAATGTTCAATATGAAAAAAATATATAATAAAACGCATTTATAATACGGATTCAATGTTGAATATAATATTTAATAGATAAGATAGAATTTTCAAGGAAAAATCTAAAATTCCGAAACTGACAATATACGCGTATAATATTCATGGCGGTTGTGAACCGAAAAGGCAAAGAGTAAACTTACGTTTCTCTTTTAATAATCAATCATGTTTGTTTTATCGATTGTTTCCTCGTGCCGTGGCAATTGTGACGTTGACAACAACAAAAGTATATACTACAAGTGGATTGATTTGTATTTTCCATAACCAATTCAAATCCATTGATAACGAGCGGGAAAAGTCGATAGGGGCACTATTGTGAATTAAAATATAGAACCAAATCCAATTCTATTGTTGTAAATTTGAGTATAACAAAGATTGTTGCATTATTGCATGAATTCTGACATCGATACCATTTTACGGCCGACATAATAACACACTCAACCCAATGCATTACGGATGGAACGAGAATAGCTATTAAAGCTAGAGAATAATGCACATAACCCAGATCGATGCTAAAATGTAAAAAAAAAGTTGAATAATGAAGAAATTGAATACACGCGCGTCTTCGTTAAATTGGCACGTGAAGAAAACCCATTGGGTGGAACAAACCGGCGAATGGAAGAAGGAAGTTGGAGATGCGAATGTGGAGCTTTTCGACGAAGATAATCTAATAAATAAAATCGAGTGACGTACAAGCTGGTGGGTTCCGAATGGAAGAAAAATTGCATTACAACGAGCTTCTTCAAACTTTCATGAAACCGAATCGTGTTATTTCAAAAGATATTGTATCTTATTGTAAATCGATTATTTTAGAAAACGATGTATTTATTATATTTAAAAATATCTAAAGATCATATTTACATTCACTGAATATGAACACTAGTGATGAATTCAAAAACACAGATGCATTTAGCTTTATCGCAAACAAATTTTATCAACTTCCGAATGGTACAAGCCAACACAATTACCATATTTTTCGAAAAATCTAAATGTATAAAACACAAAATGACGCATTTTATAACTAGACCCTCCATCAGGTCACACAAGTCATTCCAAGAAAATACATGCTTCAACAACAATCACAAAATATGAAGCATTACACAACACGTCATTAGAAACAGCGCGAATCGACCACTTTTGCTGTGTGAAAATTTAACGAAAAAAAAAAACTACACATACTTAGCTTCAGGAACATGAAAAACTATCGATTGGCCGAGTCGTCGTTTCGAAAGCTAGAAACTTTCAGTCGGTTGAACGACCGATCGAAACCAGAAGCAAATTTCGCACTTTCGTTTCTTCAAAAGTCATCATGCAACTTTTGACGATCCTGGAAACGAGATGTTTAAGTAGAATTGAGGTTTCCCTTTCGTATATAAAATTTCGATGATTCTCATTTGATTCGTAATGAAATTGTGCTCAAAATCGTTTCGAATCGGTAGAAAGTCGTGATGATATATTCGGAATCGGTAGACATAACATTTAACATGTTGAGGCTTTAAATAGCCGATAATATTTGTTTATCTATTATAACTGTTGAATTAATTAATATATACATTATCGTGAAATGTGAATGCAGTGTATATTAAAACAATATCAGTACGTCGATTCTCATTGACAATCTCTCGATGTGTTATCTAATGAACTTCGAAGTGAACGCGCTGATAATTTATGAAAGCAATTTCAATAACGGGAAAATTTGTTTCAAATCGAATATGATGATTATTTTATTAATCAAAACTTAAATTCGAACTAATATTAAACGAATCGATTAATTCGATTCGTCGAATTTCGGTGATTTCTAAGTTGAGTCTAAATGGAACGAAAATACTCACCGAAACTTTGTCCGATGAACCCATCATTCAAAGCAATATTCTTCAACTCGTTACTGATAAACAATTCAATTACGAAAATCGCCGATGCAGCTACAACTAAATATAACTATGACACACAAGCCAGTTAAATACTTTGTCATTTGTAACAAACAAAACATCCACTTAACTGAAACTCGAACGAAAATCACTTGATCAATTCCCAACACATCAAAAATCCTACAACTTTCAAACAACCAACTCATCCAATCTTCAAAACGTTCCAAATCCAACTCGAATCCAATTCTACGCGGACGACACAAAAAAAAGTTGATACGCCATGAAAAACGTAAAACACGCACCATGCAAAATAATAAATTGGCGTCACGCAAAGCGATTCGTTTGCGACCACACCACACAATTTTTTCCATGAAAATCGCCGTTGCACTTTCGCCCGTCGAAAGGGTGGTCAATTTCGCAACACGACTTTGCTGAACTGGGTCGTGTCTGAGGGTGTGGGGTCAGGGGTCGATATTTCAAAGGTCGATGTCACAAGTCCCGCAGGTCATTAAATGTACGTCGCCGTTCATGAAAGCCTATATAAACTAGTAGGTTATTTATGTCGCTTTATGGAAGTTTCTATTTAACACACTTTCAAAATGTATGCGAATGATAAAAAAGTCGGAATGCGAAAAAAGTTTTTTAGATATGAACGTGTGTGGAAGCAGTTTTAGATAAGTTGAAATTTTGTATGTGAAAATGAACGAGTATGTGAATGGTTCTATACTATTCTATACTACTTTATAAAAATGTATCAAAAGACATACGCATACTTTGAGGTCTGGCATTAACGCTTTTCTCGAGTGTGTCATGTTGGCGTGCTAGCTGCTCCACTACTTCTTGAAGCCTTTGCTTTTGTTCTCGTTCGTGCTGCAATAAACGGCTCCAACGGCTGCCTTGTGCGCCGGCGACTCGAAGGTATTCTGCACAAGCCTGTGAAATTTGTAAACGGAACATTAACATGTTATTTGAATGTAAATTAGTGTCACACGACTCGACGCTTACATTCATCATAACGTTACAAGCTAATCTAAACAGAGTGGCTTTTTCGGTGACTTGACCGTCTGGATAGTCCAAATCAGCGAGTGTACGTTGCAGTCCAGCTCCATGTTTGGCTATCAATTCGGCACATGTATGTAAATTATCTAATTGGGTAGCCAGTTCCCTTGTCAATGCAGCGCCAGCTTCTTCAGGATTTAGTGAAGAGCCATTAGCATTTGCAGCTGCTTCTTCTTCTTCTTCGCTCTCTGCTGCACGACTAAATAAATAATGAATAGAATTATTAAAAAAAAATTGAAAACAAATTATATGAAGAATGGAACAAAAAAAAACTTACATTGCTTTGGCCTTCGCTAATTCTAAAGCAGTGACCCAGCTTTGTCTTTCAACTTCATTTGCTGCTTTAATATGAAATGTTTGGGTTCCGCCATTCGATATAACAAATGTGCAAGAATCCACAGTATGAATTAGGGCTCCTCCTAAAGTGATAGTTCCTCTACAAGTATGGGCCATTTCAGCTTGATTTCTGCAATTTCCAATACATAATATGTTATTAATGAACATTTTGAAAAATAAAAAATTTATGATATTGCAATCAAAGTTAATGAAATAACCAAAAAGGATGAAATGTTATAATTCAAAATCTAAACCTGTATTATGCAAATATTAACACAGTATAATGAAAAATTATAATTATTTCCATAACTAATGCTAAAAAATATTAAAGTATCAAATGTGATAAAAGAAAAAATCAAAACTAATTGAATGTCCAGTTGGTCAATTTTTGTATTAAACAAACACGTACAACACTGACATTGTTCACATATGCAACACAAGTATGCTAGCCATTAGCTTTAATCGGTGTACAAAACATTTCAATGAAAAAAAAAATACAAAAATTAAAACAATGATCATTATTTAGGTAGCATGAATCATCAGTTAAAAAAAATTATTATATTTTAAGCTCGGTATAATTGTTTAAAATTTTCATCACAAAATGCTGAACTATTAAGAAAATATATTGAACAAAATTGTTTCATAACTTCCTAAATATTAATTAATAAATCTAAAAAGAAAGCCAGATGACCATTAATCACAGATAGAGTAATTAATAAACAGAAGTAAACGTCATATGAATAGGAATGCACAAGTTTCTCAGCCATTCAATATACCTATAAAATAGAAGAAAATAAATTGAAGCTTGTTATAATAATTGTTTGAAAAAATTATGAACATGTATGTTAAAACAAACATATTAGACAAATTTATAAATGAGTTTGTATGAAGACGGTTTTAAAATTGTTATTGCATGCTTTGTGGTTGTTTTGAATATTCGGTGAAGCTTTAAAATAATATGTGCATTACAAGATGATCGCCAAATAAGCAATTTGGTAATAAAAAATAACACATCAAAACCATAATGAAATACCAGAGCTGTCGATCTGATTCAACCAACAAAAAAATCTAACAAGCCAAAAAGAAAGAAGATTGATTATATAGTGATCGGCAGTAGCTGAGGCAGAGGCATTACTCACTGTTGCCGGGGGTCCCGGCGTCTTCGCAGGGACAGTGTTCGCCCCCCGACGCCCCCACTGCCAGCCTCTGCCCTACAAATCACACAATATTTACTAACGACCCAGCCAATATTCGGTACATAGATTTCATGCCACAGAAACTTCTATTTCCAATGTACAGCTTATGCTTAGCTTAACTGTTTAGACATAAATTTAGCGTTAATACATTTAAAAACTCACTATTTGAAATTTCGATTGTACAAACGTTTGAATAGTTTATTTTTCCATTGAAACAAAAATTTACAAAAATATATACATCGTAAATGTTGAAAAGGTTATCTTTTTTTTTGTGCTAGTGAGTTTTTTTAATACAAAAATATATCTTATTATCTAAAGAATACGGTTTTTTTTATTACATTATAGAGATTAAACATAGATATGAATGCACTTCAATATCCTGAATAAAGAAGAAGCATCAAAAAAACAAGCTGCAATAGCGAGAAGCACATCGACAATGTTTAATCGGATCTCGGGAAAAAAAACATACACTGTTACGATGCTAAGGGTGTTCGAACATAGAAGTCATTTCGGACATGGAACAACGATGTGCTTACAAAAAATTAAACACACACAACGTACATTTGGGTACTCATGCTGCATGCGCAATCAAATCGAACGAAAAATTATCACAAATAATTTTCGACAACATTAACGACAATATTGTAACAAGTGTCACACGATTGTCGAACGAAATATTTCGAACGATTCGAAGCAACAGAAAATCGATAACGTTCACACAAAACGGGACGAAAACCATTTCTGATACTGAAACCGGAATCGAACGATCTTCAGTGTTGGATATATGAACAAGTGCACAAATTTTATTCGGGAACATTAAAAGTCATCGAAACACAACATAACAGGACATCGATTACGAAACGTTCAAATCGACAGAAAGTAACTACGTGTCTCGACGCAAATGTTTACATCTGTCATTATGACATCATTGCGACAGGTGAGGAGAGGGTCGAACAAAAAACCGAAAACAGACGGAGACGAAACCCTCGCTCGGGGGCCCGGCCCCAAAAGGGGGCGTAGCCTCCCGCATCTATACCTGTAATACGAGAGCACCCCGTTCGACAGCACGAACCACCGCCGCTGGTAGCCCTTCAGGTAGTTGGTCCACTTGAAGAGCCACCCCTTCATGTCGGGGTCGGCGGGGGGCGGGGCGCGCCCCCCCGCCCCGGCGCCTCCGCCACCGCTGCCCTCGGCCATCTGCCGCCGTTCGTGTGCGCGGCTGACGTCACAACGCGACAATGGCGGCCAGCCGACCGCGCGCCGTCACTGCGCGGACCCGACACCCGACTGCGGCTTCTGCTGCCGGCGAAGGACGCCCGTCTCCGCGTATGCGGTAGTGGAGGGTCGACGTTTCGTACGTTCGGGCCAAATGCAAGGGCGGAATTTCGCGCCGTGCCGAAATCGGGGGGGTTTTTTTGATGGTTGATGAGAATAAAATGATTCCACGATAGATAAATACACGATTGACTAGAATAGACGACAATGGAACGACAACAATGGAACGCAGCGATAATTGAACTAGGTAACAATTGAACGCAGCGATAATTGAACTAGGTAACAATTGAACGCAGCGATAATTGAACATGGTAACAATTGAACGCAGCGATAATTGAACATGGTAACAATTGAACACAGCGATAGTCGAACATACGACAGTTGAGTCCACGGTTGAATAATTGTTTATTCCTAGGTTATAATTAAGTAGGGTGCAAATTTAATCACACTTAACACATCTAATCGTATTTTAAACCCCGACATGCACCCAGGGCTTCGGACCGTAATTTTTTTGTTCCGGTTTTGGTTACGGTTCAACAAAAAATTATATTTAGGTTCGATTCCGGTTTTCGGTTCAGCTTCTAGTTTTCAAAAAAAAAAAACCGTACGCTTACACAACCCGACTTTTTCAAAAATTATAAAAAAACGACAACACAAAAATATTCGAATATTTTTTGCTAAACTGAAATAAACCGATATTTTTTTCGGTTCAGTTCAAGTTTTCGTCACATAAAAAATTTCTATTTTTAACGATTTCCGGTTTTGGTTACGGCTCGACACCAGTTCGACACCGGTTCGACACCACGAAAACTAATGGGAATGCAATTTTAAAACAAGCATAAATTATTTAGATTTTTTTCAGAATATTCCAACGTAAAAACTTCACTATTCATCATACACACAAGCACGACAATAACACGGTTGGGGGAAGCTAACGCACACGAAGTAAACTCACAGAAAGCAAGCTCACACGAAGTGAGTTCACACGAAGCAAGCTCAAACGAGGCAAGCTCACACGAAGCAAGCTCACATGCTTTCGAAAATTTTCAAATTTTCAAATTAAAGTGAAAAACGTTTAACACGAAACTGAAAGCACCAAAATGCGTTTTTGTGTTAAAAGAATTTCACGTTAGACATAATTAGTCCGGGGAATAAAGACAAAATATAGCCGTAACTTTGCAAAATTAGCGGAAATCTGAATTTTTGTATTAAATTTTATATTGCATTTTTTAATACAATGTTGAAATTCCCCATCCTCCCCTTTTAAGATAAAATTTTTATGGGAGGTCAAAGGTGACTGAAAACGATTTTTCGTAAATATCTCATTAACTGTCACTTTTACAGAAAAATTATTTAATATCAAATTTATAGTTTAAAACATTTCCTACAAAAAATATATCTTAATATTTATTCGTAAAAGTAACTGTTTTGGAGATAATTCGATTTATAAAGTTATAACTTTTATATTCTCATGAAACGCGCAGTTCTTTCCATACCATCGTTGAGGTAAAGTAAAAAATAATTAATGCCATTATAAACCTTAGGATATCTAGTTTATGTGCTATTATTATTTTATTTCCGGGATGTATCGATTAATGATTTTATTCAATTTGAAAATTCAACGGTATGATTTTAAATCAAAAAAAATTCAAAGATTATTTTTTAACGCGAAAAAACGCCATTATAAAAAGAATATCAAGTTATTATTTTTTTACCGGGACTATTGATGATTTTATATCATTTTAAAATTCTTCGGTATTCACGCGAAACTTAAAAAAAATTTTTTTTCTCATAAAAAAAATTTAATCGAAAAATAATTAACGCCATTATAAATCATAGGATATCTAGTTTATGTGCTATTATTTTTATTTCCGGGATGTTTCTATTGATGATTTTATATCAATTTTAAAATACTTCGGTATTCACGCGAATCACTTAAAAAATTCAAAGATTATTTTTTAACTCATAAACAAAAATTCTAATCGAAAAATAATTAACGCCATTATAAATCTTAGAATATCTAGTTTATGTGCTATTATTTTTATTTCCGGGATGTTTCTATTGATGATTTTATATCAATTTTAAAATTCTTCGGTATTCACGCGAAACACTTAAAAAATTCAAAGATTATTTTTTAACTCATAAACAAAAATTCTAATCGAAAAATAATTAACGCCATTATGAATCTTAGAATATCTAGTTTATGTGCTATTATTTTTATTTCCGGGATGTTTCTATTGATGATTTTATATAAATTTTAAAATTCTTCGGTATTCACGCGAAACGCTTAAAAAATTAAAAGATTTTTTTTTTATTGATAAATGAATATTTTCATTAAAAAATAATTAACTTTATTATAAACTTTTTAACACCTAGTTTATGTGGAATTATTTTCAGTGCTGCAAAATATCTACACATGATATTATATCGATTTGAAAATTCAATAGTATACACATGTAAGCAAAAAAAAATTCAAAATTTTTTTTTTAATTCATTAACAAAATAATTTATCAAAAAATATTTAACACCATTATAAATCAATTAATACTTAGTTTATATGGTATTATTTTTAATTCCGGGAGGTACCTACTAATGATTTTATAACTATTTTAAATTTTGAATAGAACTTAGAATTCAGAATTGTTGAATTTTAAAATTGTTATAAAATCTTACGTAAATATTTCAAAGCACTGATAAATATACCACATAAACTAAGTATTAAAAGGTTTATAGCTGTACTAATTATTTTTTAATAATTTTTTCTGTTTATCAATTAAAAATATTTTCTTATAATATTTTTAGTTCTCTACCTACATGCCGCTAATTTTTCAAATTGATATAAAATCATAATTAGATATCTCCCAGCACTGATAATTATACCACATGATTTAACAATAAAAAGGTTTATAATCGTTTTTTTTTTTTTTAAATAAGTTGTTCTGTTTATGAATTACAAACATTTTCTTAGAAGTTTTTGAGCTCTCTACGTACGTACATGCATATGAAATAATACCAATTCTTTTAATCGAATTATCTCCAAAACTATTACTTGTAAAAATAAATATTATTATATCTTTTTTATAGTAAATTTTCTAAGCTATAAGTTTGAGATACATTATATTTCTGTAAAAGTGACAGTTAGCGAGATATTTACGAAGAACCGTTTTCATTCACCTTTGACTCCCCATAAAAATTTTATCTTAAAAGGGGAGGATGGGGAATTTCAACATTGTATTAAGAACCGCAATATTAAACTTAATACAAAAATTCAGATTTCCGCTAATTTTTGCGAAGTGATTTGTCTTTATTACCCGGACTAAATAGTATACGTCCATAATATGTTGTCAGCACCAAAGTAATATTTCTTGTTAAATGATACGAAAATTTTCGAAAGCATGTGAGTTGCATGTGAATTGCTTCGAGTGAGCTTGCCTCGTTTGAGCTTGCTTCGTGTGAACTCGCTTCGTGTGAGCTTGCTTCCTGTGAGTTTACTTCGTGTGCGTTTGCTTCGTGTGCGTTATGCTGGCCATACACGCCACAATATATCGTTCCGAAAAAACTGAGGTACGATTTTTCGCTACGTGTATGTATAAAAAACCGGACGAAACCGGACGAAACTGAACGGTTTTATAGCATACACGTAGCGAAATATCGTACCTCACTTTTTTCGGAACGATATATCGTGGCGTGTATGGCCAGCATTAACTTCCCCAACCCACACAAGCACGATAACACAAACGCGATAAAAACCGCCCACCTAAATTCAGACAACAAAACCCCAAAAATTACACACCAATAAAACTCAACACATCACATCAACATCAAAAAACAAAAACCCACCAAACCCCCTCCAAAACCCGACATGCTCACGAACCGTCGCCTCTCGACACTGGGCGGTAGCTTCGTCCGATTTCCTCATTCGCGCGACCGGCGCCCGTCCGACCAGCCGGCCGTCCACTACCCGCACGATGTCCGCGATGGGCGGTCGTCCGGCGCCGATCACCGGCTTCTGGTCAGAGGCCATGTGGCTGCCCCCCAACGTCACCTGGGCCGACATTGCGCCTTCGCCCCAAAAGCCCGTGCAGTACACCGACTACACGCACCTCCTCTTCCCGCTGCCCCTCGCCCTCATCGTGCTGCTGATGCGCTTCGTCCTCGAGAAGTAAGTCCTGGCTGATCTCATTAGGGCATCCCCGTTGCGATGATGTATAGTGAGTCATGGGTCACGTTTTCGCGCACCTGCCGGGATTGCCGTTGTTGTTTTAGGTTAGGTTTGCGCAACCATCGATCCTTAGGGACGCCGGTCGGCCCGTTTTTGACGTGTCCTATTTATATGTTTTGGGTGTGTTGTTGTGTGGTTCGTTCGGCGGCCTTGGAGTTTTTGCGGTGTGATTGTCGGTCGTTTGATGGCCGGTTCGCGTTTTTGGTTTGTGTTGTTTCGCCATTTTGTTTGTAGGTTTTTTTTTATGTGGGTTGGTTTGGCGCGTTCAGCTCTCCGATATTTGCAGGTCTCTTCGTTGTGCGGTTGTCTAGTTTTTGATTGTTTATGTATGTCGCAGGCCGTGTATATTATTAGTCCGTTTATATTTGGTCCGATCTAACTTAACCCATAGTTATTGAAACTATCGAAAAAACCTGGCCTAACCGCCAACAATGTGTATTTATGACATACAAATCCTAATATACATGGAGTGTGACGTATAAATCGAATATATATGTCACAGGCCGTGTATATTATTAGTCCATGTATATTTGATCCAATCTAACCTAATCCATAACTAGTAAAATTATCGAAAAATCCTACCCTAACCGCCAATAATGTGTATTTATGACATACAAATCCTAATATACATGGAGTGTGACGTTTAAATCGAATATATATGTCGCTAGCCGTGTATATTATTAGTCCATGTATATTTGATCCAATCTAACCTAACCCATAACTAGTAAAATTGTCGAAGAACCCTAACCTAAACCCCAACAATGTGTATTTATGACTGGTGCAAATCCTAATATACATGGACTGTGACATAAATCGAATATGATTGGAGTTCTAAACGAAAATATTGTCTAATTTATGTCTATACTTTTATGTCAAAATTGGAATCAGTTTCATTCGAGCAAATAACCTGATAAACTTGACTTGTCCAAAGTTTTATATATAACCTTCAGAAAAACAGAACATTTGTTGTAAATACAAAATTTGACAACTAAAATAAATATTAGAATTTTTTCCATTTCCAAATACAACAGTATGTTCTCAAATATATAAAATAATGTATTTCATGCTTTTCCTTTTACTTTTTTTAGGTTCATATTTGCCCCCATCGGTGTATCGCTAGGAATTAAAAATAGTAGGGCAAAGAAGGCAGCGATTATTCCAGCCCTCGAAGCTGCATATTCAGGATTGTCCAAGCTTCGACATAAGCGTGTAAGTTTTTTTTTTATATTCATAGTCATATTTGCATGGCCGTGAGGCTTTCATTTTGTCAGCAAATAGGGATAACCAGATTCAATAAGATGCAAACTAAACAAACATTTGCATATTAATAAAGACACAAAGCAATAACACACATTTGAAAAAATACTTATTTTGAAGCCACTCCTAGTTTACTATTTAATTTGTTATAATTTTCATTTTTTATGAGTTATTAAAAAAAGTTTAATATATCCTTTAAAAAATTTCTTTTCAAGTTTTATCCATTTCCTTGATTTTTTATGAGTAACAATTTATTGCCCAATACAAAATTTATCATCAATTACTAATTTTACTCTATCATAAAAATATGTTTTTGTATGATTGTGTTAATTCATCTACATATTTCCCATATCTGTGACTCTTGTCTAGTGAATAGATCATCCACTAATCGTGCATTCCACTAATTATAAAAAAAAATGCTTATCTTGCAAATGACTAATAATCTTTTACTGAATTATACAACATTCATAGAATCTAATCTGGCCTTCGCTAATCTTACTTTTTTTTATTTCGAAAACATCCCACCGATACACAATATGTACATATATTGTATAACATTTAATTCAATCCACGTCACAATCAATCATACCGCAATCCACATTCTTCACATCTTAACCATCACTCCACAAACATCCAATATCCTGACGAACCATCCCCTAAAACCACAACCCACAACTTAACCCCTCTAAAGGTGAACAACCAACCTCCCATCGTCACAACACATTCACACCTTACATACAAAAATCATGCACCGCACATACAAATCAATTTGTTTGCACACATGCGTTTATTGTAAACACTTAACGGTTCGTTCGTTAGGCGAACTTTCAGTATATCACACAACGGATCGTTCACCTCTTTATTTCGATCGAACTTTAATTATGTCGCTCTTTTTATGCTCGTCGGGAGAAATTGTCGAAAGTCGGGTTTCGTCGGAAGAGTCGCTTTCGGTGGTTTTTTTCGATACTCGTTTCGCTTTGAGGGCTGTGCCCTTTAATCGTGGCGAGGAATTCGTTATGAAATTTCGGCTGTTTTTGTGTGTATATTTCGTTTTGCTCTATATGGCGTGTGTTGAGGTTTCGGTCTTTTGGCGTTTGGACCGTTAGATGGTTTTTTTTTTGTATGGATTATGGTTTTTTATGGATTTGATTTGTTGTTTAGTGGTTTTATTAAATCGTTGATTAATTGGTTTAGACTTGGGGATTTTGTATGTATCGTATTTTGAAGATAAACTTGTTTAGAGTATGTATGTCAGTTCGATTCGGAGTAAAAATGAATTGTGAAAATTTTTATTTTCATGTCTGTAATCAGTTTTTTGTAATTGTTAATTGAAAATGGTATCGTAAAAAATCTATACGTATAAGCGTTATTACGTAAATGATGGAATTTTGTTTTATAATCCGTATGTTATTTTTATGAATTTTGCATGGGTATATTAATAGATTTTTTAATTTAATTATCACTCTATAGATTGTAAAAGAAAAAATATGAAACGAATGTACAAAATCAAAAAAGATTTAGGAAATGAATTGTATAAAATTTGTACATGACAAATAAGAGTGATCAGAGTCTTTATTTAGCATTGGATAACGAATATGATAATTTTTAATTTTCGTACAAAGACGAACTTATCAATTCATATAATATTTAATTAAATTTTACTTCCAACCCGCAGGAGTGCCGTTCAATTTTATTTTCGTACATGCACATAATTTTTTTTTAAACGTACTTGCGTGCAAATGGTTTATATTATTGATCAAAAGAACGGATGTGAATGACCCTTACGAGAAATAATATAAACCTCTATCCAAAAAAAACGATATATATAGATAATATCGAAATATCTCGTCCGTTTCCTGAAAATACATATTGTATTATATCGCGTTCGAGACGTAGTTTCCGTTAGCTTTTCAGGTGCGTATGAAAATAAATCGATCAAATTTGCTCAGTGTGTTTGAATAATTCATGGTTAGAGAAAAAATTGTATATAACTCTGTCGACAGTCATCGGATCGATGTCCACGAAGCTTTGTGTTTTCACATCGTAAATTGCTTTAATGTGTGTCGAAATTGTCGGTTTTTTTGCACAACCGATGTCGTCAATTATATCACGAGTAGAACCGATCGTATAAAAGAAATCGGTCGTTACGTGACAATTTTAGTCCTTCGGTCGGCTTAAAATGATAACTCGGGTACTTCGTACGTGTTGTGTAAGTTGTAAAATATGTAAACTGTAAATGTCGGATCGAATGTTTATGTTTTTCGTTCGTAATTATGACGGGAATTTTCAGAAATAGAATGCCAGACGGTTAGCGTTTCATGGAGTAACATTTGCATCTGTTGTATTTTTGTGCCGATCGCTTGATTTAACGAAAAAAATAATTTTATTACGGACTTTATTTTGTTGTTCATAAAAATTAGGTTTTTCAAGCTTTTTATTACCTTGTTTCAAAATAACTTCTCTGATCTTTCGGAAGGAAATAATTTGCTCAGCAATAGTTTTTTTCATCGTAGCATCGTATGATCTTTTTTTTTTCAAATTGACGCATGTTCAAATATTCATGGCTTTTTTTTTTTCAGAGAAATAAAACGATTTTCGTTTTCATAGTGCGTTGCGTCAAATCGACGAAAATATGACAATTTGCATTTATACATTTGGTCATTACGTATTGATGGATGCCAAAAATGTCACCGAGTTGCGGTCACCACGATAATGAATTCTCGTCAAAGGTTTCGATGTCTCGTATGCAATTGCTCTTTTCTTCCTGTTTTTCCACAACAAAATTGAATATTTTTAAAGTAAATTGAACTCGAGAATCATTTAATATTTCAGAACGTTCAATTTTTACATTCGTGATTTATTATTATTTAATTTTACTATACCATCGACAAAAAGACTTATTTACTTATGCGAATAAACTACACGTGACTCTAGAACAGAAAACTTCACGAAACGCAATAAATCAACACACATTCGAATTCATATTTAAATTCCATAGACATAATTGAACGTGGGAGCTCAGCATGCCAACCATACTAGCACAACCTAACCATTTCGCCCATCAAAGAACCGACCAACACTTTTCAACCTCAATCAACCCACATGACTTAATTCATCACCCCATTTCCACACACATACACACACTCCATTCGGCCCCCAAACTGTAGGAACCCACCTCCCTACATACACCAGGCCCGGATCGTTTTCCACCGATTATCGCAACGGTGTCGATTCGAAACCAAAACGGATTACATACACACAATCTGTGCGTGGCGTCGTCTTGGTCGTCGACCTGATTATCCACCGTTCCGCAATCAATAATGTTGGTCTGAGCGTCCATCAAAAGCAGCAGAGGCGCGGCCAGCCATTGCTCGACCTTGACACCGCTAACTGCTGAATTTTTTTTTCGTGTCGAATTTTTTTTTTCAGTTTTAAGGATGTCGGTTTCTTTGTTGCGATGGTTTCGTCCGATTTCGTTTTCTGTATGTGGGAATTTTGTGTTGGAATGAAATATCGATCCGGTTTGTCGATGGTTGATTTTTTTTTGTGTGTAGTTTTAACTTTGAAGAATAGTTGTTTATAAATACATCTAATTCTCTTTTTGCGCGGGAGATACGTTACAGAGTACAGTACCATGTAAAAAAATGTATGTTGATCAAATAAAAATTGGAGATAGGTTTTATCAGTATATTTGGATAGAACTTACATCCAAATGTATTTTATGAAAAATGTGTAGTATGAAAAAATTTCGTCGCGTAAAATCGTCAGACAAAATCGAAATTTTGTATTTAATAACTATAGTTACGTAAATATAATAACAGTATTCTGGCCTGTACCGAATCTTACCATTGTGGCGTAATAATGCATATTATTTTCATTTTTATACTGTGTTAAAGTAAAAAAACCGTGTAAAAAAAAAGGTAATCGGTTCTTCCATGAACCGTGTAAAAAGAGGATTTGGTGTACTTAAAATCGGATATTTTTTTATAATAAAAAGCGTTTAATCTTAAATATTTAGTTTGTGATTTTACGATGATAATTAAAAAAAAACTCACTATTAAATTAATCTGTTTATTATTCGTTGAAAATTAAAAAAAGAATCGTGTTGCAGGATTTTAAAATTGATCTAAATGATTATACGATATTTCACAACGGATTAGATTATTTTCAGAACTTTCTATAATCTCTGAGATGAATCTAATTGTAAGTTGAAGAAAGTCGGATTCACAAAATTGAGTCGATAAAATAGAACTCTCGTTGATTTTCCGTTAAGAAATTTCACAATATCTTTTTCGAACGTTCAAATTTCGTTGTTGTAGAAAGATGTTTCGCGATATTGGAATCTGCAAGTTAAATGATTGGCGCTTTATGGCAATTTGTATTGAACAATCTTTCAACATGTCTAGAGACCTTGTTGATAATTAGTCAAAGTCCATTTCGTTTTGTCTGAATTTTCTCCACTGTAGTTATGATTCTTCGTCGAATATGATTTCGACATCTAAATAGCATTGTTGTGTATTTCGATATTATATTTATCCGTCGAAGAGAGATACGTCTTTTTTTTAAACTTGCATCGAGGTAAAAGTAAATTTTAGAAGTTCGTTACTATATTTTTGTTGAAAAACGTACGTTGTGTGTATTTTTCAACGAGCTGCAAACATGCGACAATTAGATCGTCGAAATTTAGATCACACGCACACAGCATTGGTATGAAATTTTAAACGTTCAATCGGACTTTAAATCGGTCACATTCACGGTTTAAATCGGTCGTATAAACCAAGGTACAAAACCGCCGTAATCGAATGACAAACTTCGATTTAAACTTTAAGTTCCCATTTAGATTTGTTTTTTTAAATAAAGTTTGTAGTTTTTGACGGTATAAACGAAAAAACTTCTGATCGTTTTTGTTAATTGATCTTTCGACTTTTGATCAACGATCCATCGATTTCACTAACGAACTGTCGCAATTATAATCTTTCAGATCGATAATTTATTTATGTTAATTTTATGAATGTATTCATAGTATTTTCAAATATAATATATCTGTTTTAATGTAATTATCGGTTGAAATCGTACCCTATTAACTTAACGAGGTGTTGTTTATAATTGACAAAATAATAGAGTTCATTTTCACGTGATTTGTTATGTATTTAATGTTTGTCACTTTCAATTAATTGTATGTTATGGGAAAACTGCTTTTGCAAATAGCGTCTATTTGATTATTTCGGTAAATATTTGCTGTAAAGTTGTGAGATTGAAGCTGAAATTTTGACACGTTAAGTTTCCTCGAGGTCGTGAGAAAGTATAGGTTTGCATCATATAGTGATATTGCAGCCATTTGAGATGTTTTTGATGCAACAGTTGCATTCATTAATGTGCGATATCATTATGTGAGAGGAGACTGGAGTTTCAGGTGTCCGTCTTTTAGACATTCAAATCGTTCTCCATATATGATTTATTGACGTCATTATATTTCGGTCGTGTTTAAAATGTTTGTAATACAATAGTTGCATCGAGATAAATGTTGATTATTAAATTTTATGCGATCTCGTAAGGGGAAATTTGAGTTGTCGATGACCTTTGAACTGTAAAATCGTTTGAAATTGCGCTCCATATATGATTTATTTTATGAGCTTCAATTTGCGATATAGTCCCGAAGTTGAATGAAATACTTACGTATCGTTACGTAATAGAAAAATAATTTAACCTTGATGCATTGGTTCATGTCGATCGGAGGGGTTCGGCGGCTTGCAGATTGATCAGTGGATGGACCCATTTGATAGGTTGCTCGCACTTTTGGTGGTTTTATTATTCAATGACAGGGAGACGGACTGATAAACTTTCGTGCGTGTTAAACGATGACGATAGTATTTTTTCATATAGATCAATTTGAGATTTGGCTTCTAACAAGATTAATTTTGCACGTTGCTATTTCGCGTATATACTAAATGAATTCGATATTTTTAAAATCATAAACGAAATTCGATCGTCAAACCGTTGAAGCACACCTGCAAATCCGACTAAACGTGTCTTCCGTATTCCCGCAGGAAGTGGAACCATAAGAATGTAAAGAAGTTGCGATTCTCGAATTTTAATGAAGCTAATTCTATTTATTAAATTTTCTATTAATTAATTAACATATTTCCTGAAGCGTAGCGTGTTTTTTTCGATCGTGAATGTCATTTTTTTAATATTAAAACGTATTAATGGTTATCTAATATACCGTAAAGGCCAGATGGTTAGTGAAGTGCAAAACAGATTTTATATTTTAAATAAAAAATCATTAACGCTTAAAAATAACATTACAAATGTTAATTCAATGGGTTGTGTATTTATATTGCTCGTATGATTGTTTCAAAGTACAATTCTAAAGTAAGAATTATTGACATATTGTTATTAATTCTTCTCAATACTATTCAATTGTATATTATAGCGGTTGTTTATTGCATTTTTAAATTCAATAAATAATTTAAAAAAATTACGATTTCGACATTTTCTTTCATGCATTTATATTTGATACCAGACTAAATTCTTATCTTCAGAAACACCTATAAAATAAATACGTTAAGCATCAGATAAGAGGATGACTTCATCGTATCATCCAAAACGTTCAGAACAAAACATAATATTAAAAAAAAAATACAAATCTCCAAACCAAACACGCAAACACACAGGATGAGTTCCGCAAATGAACAGTCACGTTACCGTCACAGGAACCCGCCATTACGATTCACCGCAATAATATCGCATAATACCCGTTGCACATGCATTCGCCACGTGGAATTAAAACCGGAAATAGATTTCGAGATTTTTCCAGGTGGTTTATTGTGAAAATTCGATATACGACGCACTTTTGGAATGCGTTTTTTTTTTCTTTTCGTTTCTGATTCTTACGTAACGTCCATTTCGCATATTAATCCGTGCTGCAATTCTTTCCGAAACGATGTTGGTTTTCGAAAGTGTCATTCGGTTATCGAAAGTTCGTAAATGTTTAATGTGCGCATATAAAACGTGTTTGTTTACGAAATGTCGTCAAATATATATTTGCAACTGAATTTTATTTTGAGATTTGTTTTGTAATGAGGTGCGACGAATTCGATATGTGCACAGATTGTTGTTCACGTCTATTCGTGATGCTGTTGATTGTCATCAATTGACACCGAACCCTTACTCGCTGTTATGAAAAAATAGATGTACATGATTATAAATGGTTAAATAATATGAAAATTTGTTTAATGTATTTTTTTTAATTGATAATTATTGTGTTTTCAGGTCGTCGCTTTAGCGAAGCAATTGGACATGTCTGAAAGACAAGTGGAGAGATGGTGGCGTATGCGTCGCAGTCAGGATAAGCCGTCTACTCTAGTCAAGTTTTGTGAAAATACCTGGCGCTGTACGTACTACACGTTCAGCACGATCTTGGGTGTTTTCGTCCTTTGGGACAAGGAATGGTTGTGGGATATAGACCATTGTTACATTAATTATCCGCATCAAGTGTGTGAATTTGTGTATTACGGATTATTATTCTTTGTGTTCAGTATTAAAATGATTTTGTGTTTTTAGGGTTTCACTAATGATATTTGGTGGTATTATATGATATCGTTGTCCTTTTATTGGTCGTTAACTGTTTCCCAATTCTTCGATGTGAAACGAAAAGATTTTTGGCAGATGTTTATTCATCATATTGCGACGATTGTGCTGATGGGTTTCAGCTGGACTACTAATTTGCATAGGATTGGTACACTAGTGTTACTCCTTCATGACTGTGCAGATATATTCCTCGAGGTAAATATTCGGGTTAATTTCAAATAAACTATTATAAACGGTCAATTAGTGAGTCTGTCAACATATAATTCAATTTATTTTCCAGGCTGCTAAAATTACGAAATATGCCAATTATCAAAAATTGTGTGACTGCATTTTCGGTATATTCACTGTTTTGTGGATAGTGACACGTTTGGGGATTTTCCCGTTTTACATTATTTGGAGGTAATATTTTATATTTTTCAATAAAATTAAACAACAATAAATAACATTGTTTGAATTTGATTTATAAAAACCACTAGGATTTAACTTTTTATTTATTCAATGTTACTTTAGACATTTGCATTTTTAAGTATTTTATTATGCATAATTATAATTAATTCTATTATGATTTTTTCATATCAATAATTGATAATATAAACTTTTTTCAGTTCATCTATAAGAGCTCCGATGCTTCTTCCAATGTTCCCAGCATACTATTTCTTTAACACCCTACTAATATTATTGTTGATGCTTCATATTATTTGGACTTGGTTGATTTTGAAAGTTGCATATAAAGCTCTTTCATCTGGACAGGTAAAGAATTGTTTATTTTTTATTAATAAAATCATCATTTAATGTGTAGCAGAGTTTTTTATTTTTTTTTTTTTTTTCAGATGGAAGGTGACATAAGAAGCTCTAGTTCAGAAATTTCAGATAGTTCCGGACAATCAGTATCTGTCTCTGCCCGGAGTGCCTTGGCAAATCATTCAGAGCATTCGAATAGCTCCAACTCCAAAGAAAATAATGTTAAGTCGCGAAGCAATTCTGCTTTTAATAGTCAAAACAGTTCACCAAAAAAGACTCCAAATAAATCAAGAAAGGAGGATTGAACACATTCGTAACTTCGAAATTATGATTTTGTTATGACTCTTAAGTACATCCACATGTGATGTATTCAAATAAATTCTCCATTTTGTGCTCATTGCCAAAAAAAAATTAATTCCCAATCGCTAAAAGCCCGCTTCACATTAAGTGTTAAAATTTTCCAATTCAAAGCATTTAAAAGAAATGTCAAAAGTTTTATGAATGTTATTATCATTAATTCATCACATACAAGAAATGAGTGCAGATACAAGTGACTGAAGTGTATTATATCTATAATTGAGTCTAATAAAAGTAATAAAATAACATGTGCCTAATATTATTGGGTGACTCGTAAGATAATTTATTTTCTATCGTATTTTCATGATATATAATTGTATAGTATTGATTGTTCTATTGTGTATATATTAGATATTTACAAAATAGAGCAGCCAGAAGGCTTCATAAAGTTAATGTTACTATAGAATCTTTTCATAAATTTTTGTCTCAAATAATTTAAATCGTCCACAAGCAATCCAAAATTTGTCATGGAACATTTGTAAATTATTTCTCAATTTATCCCAAATCTGAAATTGACGCAAAAAGCAGTCATATATGTACAAAATATGTAATTGATAAGGAACAATGCTTGACTATGAAGAATTTGATATTGTGTAAAATAACATTTGCTATATATATAATTTTTTATGCCACTTGGCAAATATTGTTGTGCTTCTAGTGGTATGTATATCATAGTTTGTGAAACATTGATTTAAATACTTTATTTTTGAAGATTCGCCAATGAAATTGAACCTATTTGGGATTCTTGTTATCAAAGTATGCGCACCAATTTGCTATGCCTCATCACAATGTTTTTAGAAAGAACTATATGAGTTATTTTAAAAACTTACTATTGAATATAAGGATTTTGTTTAAGATGATAAAAGTTGTTATTTTTTTTGTCATTTATGGTAATAATTTATTATATTTGGTTTGTTAAGTATCATAGTTTTACATACTTTTACACATTGAAAGTATACTAAATTTTTTCTTTTTATTTCAATGAAATAATGTTTTTTTTTGTTAGATTCTTATTTTAATAACAGTATTTTTATCATTCCATTTTGCTTAAAACTAAATCTTGTAAGCTTCCAAACTTTTTTATGTGACATAGTTTTCTCATTATTTAGTTAACGTCCATATGCATTTTTTTTATAATTCATATAAAACCTTCACTCGCATTTATTTATCTAAATTGAATAATTAATCGAAAGCAACCGTATCTGAACTGTAATTGATTAGCACTGTCAATTTTATGATTATTCAAATAACTGATACAAATTTGGGACAAAAATTAATCAAATTGTGATAAAATTAGTGTTTTAAATATACAGTCCATTTAAAAATTACTAGTGTTGACTGTGCCTGCAATGTTGGTTATTGAATAGACATAGATAAAAACAGTTATAGTTCGTAAGTTCTCTTTCATCCCACTTTTGCCAGTTTGTTATCTATCATTCGAATAAAATTCATTCCACTCATCTCTAGTTCATAGTATAAAAGATGCGTGTGCATGTACAAGAACTTCAATTTTTGCTGTATTTTTTCTGAAGGTCAATTTCAAATGTTAATCTTTAATTTCTCACTGTGTGAAACTGACAAATTTAGTCACTGGGTTTTAAATCTTATTTAATATTAATTTAAATCCTGAAATATGATCGATCAAAAATAATTTGTTTTTTGTATTGATTTTTTTTATAAATATAATTTATTTTAACAACTAAATGTATGTAATATACTGGTTTTATTTGTGTAAAATGTTACACATCTCAAAAAAATTTAGAACAAAATTTAATTAGAAGTCTACTTTCAAGAGTGATATTTCAAATAATATGAAATTATGAATGGCATTAATCAACTGTAGACTGAAAAATGGATGTAAGAAGAACCGTCCACTTTTTTTTCGTATAATGACAAAAAAAATATGCTTTCATGTAAGCTTTTCTCAGTACATTCAGAATGTATTTGGTAGCATTTAATAAACATTCGTTTATTTGTAAGTTACTTTTTTTAATGAATGTGTTAAAACAGACCAAATTATTTTTTTTTATTGCAAATTCGAAACATTCTTCATGTATTTAGTAATTGGCTATCCATTAAACTTGACAATAGTTCCTTATTGAAATTTCTTAAATTTGATTGTCTCTCGGAGACCTGTTACTTTTAAGGTGTGAGCATTATAAATTTATTTGTTGGTTATATGAGAACTTATAATTGTTGCATATAATTATTTTATGAGTTATGTTGATGAAATATACTTGTATATTTTGTATATATCTGTGAATTTCTCATAAGTTATTTGTGACATTTTAAAATTTCTATTTGTATTCTAAAAAAGTAAAATGTTGATATGAGGTCAGCTCATCTTTGTTAAAATCTTATTATTTTTTTTTTTTTTTTAAATACATGTATTGCTTTTTTATGCAATTAAAGGAATTCAATGTGGATAAATCGTCAATCAATCACAACTGATGGTTTGCTGCAAGGCAAACTATCTGTATTTTTTTTTCTTTCAAAAAACTTTAAACACTTAAAAGTTCAATAATTAATAAATTTATTAGTCGTAAATTCCTTTATTTGGTATTATGATAATGATTGTTCAGAAGATCTATTTTAATTTTGGCAATATTTGCAAATTGAATTTTTAATAAATAATTTGAACAATATTGCACTGTTTTAATTCTTGTACCTTAGTAGAATTTGTTTATTAATTAATAATAAAGTTATTTATTTTAAAAGTAAAAAAATGTCACTGACAATATTTCATATCAAGTCAACCAAGTTTAATATGACTTTCATAACTATAGGGTGAAATAGACATTGGATAGTTTCTTCCGTTTGTTTTGGTCAACCATGGACTAACTCCTCTGTTAAAAATATCAGGACTCAGAGACCTCCTAAAACATATATTCAGATAGTAAAAGATATTTTTACTAATTAAAGAAATATTGTTAGTAATCGTACTTCAAATTTTCTCGCATCTTTGCCGTAGAATCTGCCAATTTTCTTGATTTTTTTATAAAATTTTCTTTTTTCATTTTCAAATATTCCATTTTATTATACTTTTCGTGCACTATTCTTTTCAGTTGCCCCAATTGCTGCATTTCCATAGTTTTTTGTTCTATCCAATTTTGTTTGTGAATTTCTCTATGAATCTTATTATCGATCACTGTGCGCTGAAATTTACAATGTAGTTAAATTGATAAATTTCCCTTAAATATTGATAACAAATTATTTCGATACTTGTTTCGATAAATTCTGAAGCACTTCTCTATTCGACGTTGCTTTGGCATCTTTCTGTTTTGTATTTTCTGCAAGAGCCGTTCGCCAAATTACGTCCTCAACTTGTCTTTGCCTCAACGTGACCAACACATGTTCAAATTTCTCTTTGGAAATTTCATGTTTTTCATGTATCATATTGAGCTGACAAAATAAAACAAATTTAAATAAAACATCCTTCGTTTTTTATATAAAAATAATGTCCTTTTGAATGTCACCTTTTGGTAATTCAACGTTTTCAATCGATTCTCAGCTGCGTCATCTTTCAATTGTATATGATCTTTTAAATGTTCCCGCTCCCAATCGTATATTTCTCGATTCTCCATATTTCTTCTTTCATAAAAAGCTTTTTCAGCTTCTCTCTTATTTTTCAAATATATTTTGTACTCGTCTTCTTGCTCTTGTTGCAACTGAAGTGAAATACCATATTTTACATTGTAAATTATATAAAAGAAAACATTCTCATTACCTTTTTTCGATGTTCCTTTTCGTTTTCCCATACTATATGAGCTTGATGAGCCATTTCCATGCTCGATATATCTTTGTGCATTTTTGCTGCCATTCTATCGAGTATTTTACGATCATGTTCTGGGATTGGTCCATAATCATCGATGAGTTTCGGCGTTGGAGACAAACTTAAACCATCAACTTTTGCACATAATCGCTTGATACAATTCGGCAATGAACGTTTTAGTGGGTATGGGAAAAATGGAGAATTCCTTTCTTCACCACTTCTACGTGTTTTACATAAGTCGTCAGTGTACGTACAAGTATTGAAATTTTTACTCTTGATTTCTGCTGATTTTGGAATGGAGTTCTTTTTCTTCTTCACTTTTTTGATCTTTTTCATTGGAGGGACAACAGCGATAGGTTTTGAAGTGGTCAACATTGTTAACTGGATTTATCAGGATTTTCAGAAATCACTTGTACCAAGCACGTAATTCAAATGTGTTTTCTAGCAATGTCGAATATTGATCAAACATACTTTAATTCTAGGAACTGGCATAATATAAATGTTAAATTTAGATTATGTATGGAATTCATACAAAATTATTTTATTGATTACTTACTTCAAAAGATTAATTTTTTTACTAAAAACAATTGAATGCGTGCTGCTAATAACATGGTATGACATTTTTCAAAAAAAATTTTTTGCAGAATAACGTCATCATTCATCTCCTGTATAAAAACAATTCCATCTTTTCCATTTCTATTGTTTATCTAACGTTGTTGCATTTTGGCGCTTGCTCACAATCAGTGGAATAACATGGTTCAATATCGTATATTGACCCATATATCGTGTCAGTGATTTTTGATGCATCCGTTTGTGGCTTTTTGTATGAACATTTGTGGAATAACATGGTAACTGTATTCACGAATTACATTATTCCACATATTCGTCGTTTTATTCACAATTTTTTTGTTGTTTTGCATATAATTTGGCAATTTTTGAATTGAAGTAAAATGCATGTATGGAAATATCTTATGAAAAATTTATAATTAAAATAATGACATTGAATAAAAAAACATAAATTACAACTTTTATCAAATACCACGTTATTCGGGGCAAGCATTCAATTATCGATTATATAAATATTTTGATTTATAAGGATAATTTTTGAATTATAGCATGTATGACTTTTTTCGGAAAGTAATAGGAAAATAATACACGAGTTATAATTATTTTATAATTTATTAACTCCTAAATTATATATTTATTATATTCACTGACTGGTAATTTTTGAAATCCATATCTAAGCGAATGGATTAATTTAATATTTGAGTTTTTCGCAACACGCTGATTGAATAAAACAATTCCGATTAAAAACAAAATCATCATATTTCTTAACAAATAATAAAAAATAACATAAACAGATAAAATGGAATATCTGCACTTAACATTAAACCCAGAACCGTGAAAAACATTTGATTTCACATTTATTGTCTTCATATAAGTCTATGGAAATTGCACACCACATTATAACACTCGAGTTTTACAATATGAAATATTAGTACGCGACATGCTGACCATATTTCAAATTGAACTTAATATCGTATAGTATTGCAAATTTTGCTTTTAGGTGCACGATTATTTGTCTCAAAACTTTTAGATGAAAAAGAGGAACAAGGAAAATTTATACTATTTGATTGCCTTGATATTTGCTTTTGAAACGCCCATTAGCTATTCTGAAATTCGATTATATCAATTACTTCACATTGATAACAATCATTTATAAAATGATTTCTATATTTGAACATAATTGATTTGAGTTTATATTTACAAACATCGCACAAGTTGGCACTAATATCTCCATGAATAAACATCTTATCAACATTTTACTATTGTGACATTTTCGCATTCTGAGTTACGTACGAAGACCTTGCATACCCTAACGAACAAATCTTTTAACCCTCATTTCAGTTTTTTTAAGGAACAAAAATATATAAAATACGAAGTAAAAGCTTTCACTTCAATTTATGCAAACATAAATATCTAGCGACATAATCTTCATACAATCCCGATAAAATTAAAAACAAACATAATTATGATATATATATTAATAATAATCATTATAAAAATATCAAAGTTGAGTTTCAATACACTTATCAACATGGCATACAAACATTTCACTACTGATCAGTTCGGTTAGGCCGAGTATCAAACTGGAATAACCCCAAATATACAATTATAACTATCACAAACTTTAATAATTAAGGCCGACACTTGTGAATTTTTAATAAAATTTTGAATGCGGTGAGTTACGCGCGTCATCTCGAAGCAGAATTTTGAGAAAGATTGTTCGTTTGACTCTGAAGATGATTCGGAGCGTCTGCAAAAACAAACTTCAATCGATAAGCCTCGGCGACGAGCATTTCAATGTGAGAATCTTGCCAGTTGTGCGTCGGTACATTCTGCAACAAGATCATCAAGCCCTGGAAGTCTTTCTCTTGCATCAGTCTGTCTCGCCAGTGGAGGAGGAATGCGGCGCACACGTACAGTTGAAAAGTGGCAAAGCCATCGGATTCAGCCAAGTAAGTGTCCCATAAACGAATAGTACATGAAAGGGGCAACTCTCGTGTCAACAAGTTGTTCATCCATCTAAACGAGAACTGTAAATAGTCAACTCCATGCACTTGAAGGTGTTGATGTAGAGGCAGATCGATACGACGAATCAGTTCTTTCAATTGATTCACCTAAAAAATGGAAAGGAATATATAAAAATCGTTCACATGAAAATTACAAAAAAAATTACCGACGGTCTCATACTTTGTGTTGAATTCCTAACTGGGCAAATATGTAATTGTCTTGTATGCTGTCCAAAAATTTTGATAAACACCAAAACGAGTCGGCCTCGATCACTTTTCTCTGCTGTTCGGTGAGTGAGTCGACTTTCCAGTTGTCCAAGTCTTCTCCTAAAGGTACAACTTCTTGTAAGAAAACCATGAAAAAGGGTGTAACTAGATCGTTGATGCCTTGAACGTATCCGGAAGCGGGATGGCGTATCGCCCATATGTATAAAATTCGTTCGAACATTGTCTGAACTGTGGTCTGTTGAAAGAGCGATACCAGAGGACTCATACGAGGGATGTCTATGTGTATTTGACGATACGTCTCGTCATCTCTTTCGGCTTCATAATATTGCTGAACTAGTTGCCAATAGTCCTGACGCTTTCGTTCCAATACTTCCTGACGTCTTTCTGCATTTGCGGGCAAATATCCAGATAACAATCTCCAGGTGACGGCTCGAATCTGAATAAAGAATATGAAATTTGAAAACTACAATTTGTACAAAAAAAATGAAATATCTAAGGGAAGCCCACCATCCCCCCTGTTACATGAATCCCATTCTACCGGCAACCCTAGACGAAACTACAAGCCCCACATTTACATTTACTAGAAATTCTACATTTAATTTTTATCTAAGTATCCGCAAAGGTCCTGTTTTCTAGGGGACACAATCGGTGCCATCAAATTAATCAAAATATTTTCGATTACACGATTTGTTCAAATTGATAAAATATCATTGTAGTCGTTCTGATGAATGTCGAAGGCCTAGTTTGGGAATGAAATGATTCACTTCTGATCAGGGGTGACTCATCCTAATGAGCTGCAAGGTTGCTACTGAACTCTATATTTAACTTTTATCTAAGCAACCGCAAAGGTCCTGCTTTCCCAATCTTTGTCATCAAAACGATCAAAATATTTTCAGTTATATGATTTGTTCAAATATGGTTATAGTCGTTCTCGATGAATGTCGAAAGCTTTGTGTGGCAATGAAATAATTCACTTCTGATCGGGGGCACCTCGTCCTAACGGGTTGTTACAGAACTCTACATTAAACTTTAATCTAAGCAACCACAAAGTACCCGCTTTCCAGTGATCAAACAGAATAGCAAGCACAATGTGTACAATAAAAATATTTTTGCATATATTCGTTCGAATTGATAAAAACCACCATAGCCATCCCGCCAAAATCAACCCACAAAATCAGCACAATTTTCAACACACACAATCTAACCAATCAACCGATATCTCATTACATAAACACCCCAATCAAAATATTAAACAATTAGCAAACGGGCTATATAACCTTGACGGGAACCCCAGACCAGCTGAGTTGCTTCAGCTCGTCCATGTCGAGCAGTTCCGTGTCGCTCAGATGGCGGAACCTCTGCAGCTTGGACTCGTACGTGTCCTGGGGCGGCGACCTGACGGCCTGGGGCCTCCCGGGGGGCCCGGAGCGCCTGGGGGGCCTCGCGGAGCCGCTCCCGGCAGCGCCCCTCGCGCCCCCGCCCCTGCGATGCGACTCGAGCACGCTCCACGCAGCCGAGAGTGACACAACAGGCGAGATGTCAGCGGAGCCCTGCGCATCGGGGCCCCTCTGGGGGCGCGCGCCCGCTTCATCGTCGAGCTCCCACGCATCGCGCACGGATTCTTGGAAGTCGCGGAACGACGATGCGGCCATGGGGGCGCGCGGTGAGGGGCGTCCGGGTAGCGCTCCGCCACCCGCGCGCCAGAACGACCGCGCCCCGCCCTCCCCGTCGCCCGCTGCCCCGCCCCCCCCCGCGGCCAGCGCGCCGCCCTCCATGCGACGCCCCTCCCCGCCGTGCCCCTTCCCCGCGCCGAGCCTTCGCCCCCGGTCGATCGCTGGACGGCCGCGCGGCGGTTCGTGCGCTTTCGTCCGCGGGCGTAATCTTGTGGGAAAACAAACGCCGGTTTTCGATATCGGTGAATCGGGCGAGATTTTGAAATTGGCTCTTTTTCGATGGTGGCGGACGGGAGGTGTGCGGTTCGACGTTGAATTTGCAATGGTTCGCTCGGAACGGATGTCGATTGGGGTTTTTTGTGTTTCTGATTTTAAAAAATTCAAAATAGATAATAGTGTGGTTGGAGAGATAAGTGATTGTTTGAAAATAGAAATCGTGGCGAGTTCGTTGTCGCGATAATTAGTCGTCGACGACCTGGCAACTCTGGCGTTCCGCGCGCTTCGAGTCGCCGATTGCAAACGGGTCGAAATTCAAAAATAAAATGCAAATCGTCGATTTTCATTTCTTTATTGTTGAAAGACGATCGAGCTCACAAATTGAAAATTTTAATGTCACTTGGGCTTCATTCTCATGGCTTTCGCGGAATACAAATGTCGAATCGGACGCTGGGAAACCACAGGCGGCGGCAAATTAGCTTCCCGCCATTCCGCTTCGAGTCTCACGTAAACGCCACCTAATTACAAAATATTTATATTCAAATTAGAACAGAAATTATATCTAACCAGAACAAAATTTGGAACCGTTCACCGCCGTCTTCGATCGCACACGTATATAAACGTAACCGGATTTCGCAACCAGGTTACTTAACGTTTGCGACTTCGATCGGCAGGAATCAGTCTGAAAACAGTTCAACCTGACGGCTGCATCATTTTCGGTTGAGAAACTGCAGCTCTTCTCGCCAACAAAGATCGCATTTGTCTCGAAGCTCTTTCTTCGTACTGCCGTTGTTGATCTTGATTGCTTCGAGCCGACAATGCCGCAGCCCATTGTCTTCCTCCTCCTCTCCTGACGAATTCAATACAAAATATATAAAATCAAATAAACGATGATTATTTTATTCCATTGAAAAAACCTTCTGGTTAAAAATCTAGGTCGACGACGGAGAGGACCTCGACGATGAGCTGGAGAATGGGGAGGACTACTTTCTTCACTATGGCTGGATTCACCACTCGAAGTATCCGATTCTTCGACATCGCCACTTTCAGAAGAAGATATATCCTTTTGATCGGGTTTACATTTCTTTTCTTTTTCGTTCGTCCCAGAATTCTTCGAGAATTTCATGAATCAAAATGTGAACTCACAGCACTAAATAAAAAATTTTATGTTCAACAAAAAAACTACTCACTGTAGAAGATTTAGAATTGCGTTCAGAATCCAAATCAGTACCGTTGTTGGAAGTACTCGGTGCATTCATATCGTTACTATTTGTATTCAATTGGATCATAGACATTGTTCTTGTAACTAAACCCAATTGTGCTTGTTCTGTATTTTGAACTTTACCAAAAGCTGAACATAATCAAAATATGAATAAAAAAGAAAATGTATGTAATATATTTTCAGGAATTGATTTACTTTGTGTTTTGGGTGATCCGGAATACAATTTTCCTAATAAGCCCAACGGTTGTCGTGGAGGAGCCAATTTCAGTCCATCCCACCAAAAAATTTCTCGGCCATTCAGTCTACCATTATCATCGGCGCTTTCTAATCAAATCAACAAAAAATTGATAAACATTTCAAACTAGAAGAATATAATAAAAATAAATTATCACCTCTTGCAATGAGTTTTATAAGTTTTTCGGGAAATACCAAAGTAGGCGGCTCTAAAATAATCACATCTTTAAATTCGTTAAGTATCGCAAATATAGCGATTTCATGATCTGATTTCTGTTCTGGAGTGTGTTCGCGAAATTGACACCCTTGCTAAAATTTGAATGATACTTTTTTTCGATACATCTGGTTTGTATCTATTGAATGATATAATTTATACTTACTGAAGTATTATTTAATACTTGGAAACGATAAGCGCGTTCTCCGCAACAGGGATATCGACCGACTGGAAGACATGTAGGTTTTACAGGTTCTAAAGAAAAATACTGAGGCACATCTGCATGATAACAGCACCATTGCATCTAGATATTCAAAAAATATACCATTACTTAAGTTCTTGTCATTATTTTATAATTTATACACGACTACCTGATTTACTGGAAAAAAATTATCACACGTTGTACATTTCAGAAAATGAGAATCTCCCCACAATCTCCAATACACTTTTTTCCAAGATTTCAATTCGACATGCAACGATGTGATATATTCACTCAAATTCCACCCTAAATCACTAAAAAAAGTCAAGAAATTATAGTTTTGTAATCAATCAAAACTATTGATTTGCAAATTTCATACCGATTATGTGAACTCAATATATTCCCGCGACGATCGAGAATCATGCTAGAAGCTAAACATGGAATTCTATCAGCTGATTGTCTCGGAAGTAATTTGTCACATCTAAAATTGATTTCGAATTACTTAATCAAATTTATTTTCTGCAAATGAATTCAAATTAGAACCATTTATTACTTGCAACATTTAAAAAGAGTCGCAAGTGAAGCGTAATGTCCTCTTAAAGTTTCATACACCGGTTCACCCAAAGACATGATCATTTTACAAAACAAACGCGATTGGATTTTATCTTTTTTGTCTTTAATTGCTTCCAACTCTGTATTGGTATACATCGCTCCGAGTCTTTGCAAAATAAACAAATTATAATAATTTAATTTGAAATATTTAAAATGTGATATAATACCTTGTTAAAATAGTATCATTGAGACAGGCCAAATTAGTATTCGTCTTCACAATATCGCTCATATTACTATGGCAATACATGAGACAATCATGCAACAATGGATCCATCTGAAAATTCATATCATTTAGAAAACATTTCAATAAAATAAGAACAATTTGAAAACTTTTACTTGAAGAAAAGAAGCCGAGACGAGAATCGGAACAACATTGGTCGGATCCAACTGCGGCCAATCGGCAACCAATATCGAATCCTTTTTCACCCATCTCATCAACCAATCGAATATTTGGATATCGCAATGGACCGAAATGTCCATATCTTCCAATTTTTGTCCGGAAGTGACGTCCGCGAAATACCCCATTTTCGACACCAGCAGTTTTTGCGGACATTTGAAATCTTTTTTCAACCCTTTCACCTCATCGCATACATGTATTTCGACTTCGCCACTGTAACAAATAATTTCGTATAATCGATAATTTATATAAACGATGGGTAGGTAGTGAACGAACGTACTCTCCTTTAGCGAGAATTTTTTCTCCACCTGTTGATGACTTTCTGCGATTTATTCGAGTGGACGTGTTCGGTTTGTCTTTTGTAAAATGAAAAAAAAATTGTGATTTTCTTAATATTATTGTATTAATTATCACAGAAAATTATTACCGGAAAAGGTTGCTGATTTTTTGGTTTCAGTTCCTGCAGATGCGTTTTTTTTTATTATCGGTTGATGAGAACTTGCAGATTTCGGTATTTTTCCGTGTCCAACCATGTATGGTAAAACTGAATCTAATATTCCTTCATTTAACACCTGACAATTTAAATAAAACTTTATACATATATGTATATTTTTTTCGTTATCGATTTGAAAATATTTTAATTACATCTGAAAGTTTCGATTTGAGAGCAGAATCGATGAAATTGTCTTCAGGATCTGTTTTTAAATCTTTTTTATTTGTGTTTGATCTTCGACTAAATGTGCTAACTGAATTTCTTCTCAATTCACCTGAAAAATCATCAATATGATTTTTATCAAAATAATATTGTAGTCATCGGTAATCCTGCACTTTAAGTGCGTAAATTATTTATTGACAAATTTGCATTTTAACATGAATATAAATGCATTATAAGTGCTTAAATTATGATTCTTAACGTATTTCACGCTTATTTAATTTCAATACAAATTTGTTAATAAATAATTAACGCACCATATTACCAAAGTCACTTTAAACATTACCTTTCTTTGTCTTGACCGTAAGTAAATTATCTTTCCCTTCAAGATCACCAGCCATGAAATTATAAGGAGAGGTTCCACTTTCGAGAGCAGCTCCACCCTCAGATCCTCTTCTCATAGCCAGGTCTTCAGAGCAAAAGGGGTTGTTCTCCAGAAGCATCTTGATCACAGGATTTTTTTCCAATTCGTCCCAGTCTATTCCTTGAGCATTAGGAACTTCATTTTCGCCTTCAACACACTCATAAATCTGATAAGCCGTTCTCATAAAGTCGAAAAAATCCTTCTTCGACACATCGTTTAATAAAAACGCATTCGATTTTTTATTGCTGTCGGTTTGGTTGTCGTTAATTGGTGAAATTGAGTTCGGATTCAGATTTTTTTTGTCCGAGAACAATTTTTTTTCTGAGTTATCCATCGTATCGAAAAGTTCACTGAACAAAAGAAAATTATTTCGTTGTATTTATTTTATTATTTTTGATTTGAAAACTTTTTTTAAATATTGAAACTTTGATTAATTTCGCGATGTGATCGATGTTTAGTTTCTACGAAATAATGAGAACCGAGTAGACGAGTTTACACCAAAAGCGCTCCAATGAAATTAGTTATCGTTCCCCCGTATAAACTACACGTGAATTTTGCAAGGGTGACCACAATTTCGCTGAAAAAAAATCAATCTTTATTTCATCCATCTATTTGTTCTGAAAAAATACATATTAGTATACATCACGATCTAAATTAGATTTCGACACCATACGAACCATGTCGATAAATTTAAGTTCATTAAAATCGATCGATAATTCACTTAAACACTATAAATTCACAAATGATTTCAAACTATCTTCATTTAAAATAATTATTCAGTTATCGTCGAAAGTTTATCTAATTTTCTTCTATTGATCGATTCTCATCAAACGTACAACATAAAAAAAACGAATAAAACAATATTTTATTACTTTCAATGAGCCGTTTCACAAAAAATGGTCACCCTTCTATGTTTTCCTACGATATCGACCAAACAAATCTTCCGTGTATGTATGAATTAAGCGTGAACGATACGAGAAATCAGGTCTTTGACATTTTCGTGTCAAAGCTTCTTTTTTATTGTGTTTGTTTAGCGTGAAAGAAACGCTGAAATGCCGAGCGAACTGAAAACTTATTGCAAATCGATCCAATTCCTGAACGTAATAAATTCGAATTTGCATAAATTTCAATAAACCGAAGGATCAAAAATGACAATGGGTTTGGAAATCGCTGTTATTTAAAACGTTGCATGTGCACGTCGCTTTGATTAACGCCGACAGTTTCGAGAAAATGATAACTATTATTTAATGAAATATGTCAAAGAGTTAGCGACACAGGACGTTTATTAGTTAATCTTAACGATCAATATAATTTTTTTGCTCTTTAAAATAGTTAATATTAACTTTTTTCAGATTTTCTAGTTCTAAAATACTCTCTAGTTCAGAACTAGTTTCAGTTATGTTCTAGTTCTAGGTTATTTATGGCCTTTGTTTCAAATATGAAAATATGACAACAATGTAGTCAAAAATTAATATACATATTTATAAGAGATGGAAATATATTGGTTATTACGAAATTTTAATTTTTTATGATTTTAATCTAAAATAAATTTTATTTTACTACTAAAAGTTAAATAAATTTTATATGTATTATAATTGTAAAATTATGAAAAATTATTTAAAAACAATAATATAATTAAAATGAAAATACATATAAAAGTAAAGAGTAATCTATATAATACGATATCACAATTTGTATATTATATTCGATATATATTTTTATAAATATCGGAATGTTTTCATTGAAACACCTTGTTTCTCATAGGTGGTCCAAAATCGAGGGGCGAGAGGGTCAGAGGGTAGAAGGGTACCGAGACGATTCGCGCCATTTTTGCCGGTCTCACAATCAGTTCGTAGTGAGGTTTCGACGAAGAAGGTTCCGTTTTGCCAACGTTGGTAAATTACGAATTTTCTATTTTTTCAAGCTTTTTATTAATTATGATTTCAATCTAAAATAAATTTTATTTGACTACTAAAAACCAAATAAATTTAATATGTATAATTATAATTGGAAAATTATTTATAAACATTAATTAATTAATTAATAGATTAAAAAGTAATCTAATGCATGGCTCAATATATAATATTATATTCGATTTATTTTTTTTTAATATAAATATTGGATTGTTTTCATTGAAGCACTTTGTTTCTCGTAGGTGGTCCAAAATCGAGAGGCGAGAGGGTTCGCGCCATTTTTGTCGGGTCCTCAGTTTGTAGTGAGATTTCGACGAAAAAGGTTGTGTTTTACCGACTTTGGTAACTTTATCAATCAAAGAAAATCTGTCGAGTTTCCAAATGAATTTTCCGGAGTGAGTTGATATTATTATTATAATCTACGTAGATTTATTGTTTTCATAGTTTGTTATTTTTCTTGTGATTGCAAGGAATTTTTAAGTCGTAATTAGAATATGTTTCTTAGTCAATTAATTGTAATTCATTTTCATGATCGTATTTAAAAAGCTTTTCCGATAACGTTAAATGCGGAAATTTTCCTCATTGTTTACCTTTCATACAATAGTACGAAAGTTACTCACAAAAGTTTTGTGCATATATTATAATTACCCTTATCAAATAATTCAACAACCACTTGACACAAATTTTCAAAACAATTTTTTCATACAAATATCCAATTACCAAAATTTCAGCTTAAACGAAATCGCCCCTCGCTACCTCATGAACAATTGGCCAATTGTCCAAAGGAACGGAGAACGCATCTTGGGGCCTTCGCCCCAATGGCAAGGCCCTCCGCCCCCGAGGGGCAGCGAAGTCTTCATCGGCAAACTCCCCAGAGACTGCCTCGAAGATGAACTGTTCCCCATCCTCAAATCCATGGGGCCCCTTTATTGCGTCAGGCTCATGATGGACTTTTCAGGACACAATCGAGGATTCGCCTTCGCTATTTATGCCACACCTGACGACGCGGTTAAGGTAAATGATATTGGAAATTTATGATCGTGATTTATGATCGTTTTGCATTCGCATTCGGTAATATAGAACAATGGTGTCTGGGGGTACGTATTTGCGTCCGGCGCAATTTGCGATCGTAAAATTTGCACTTGTGTATGTTTTTTATGTTCGTTAGAAATGGTGTTATTCAGGTGTTTGTGCAGACGGGTATGTAAACAACGATGTGTGGTCCATAATGTCCGCTTTTTTGAAGTTCGGCTCGCTTATTTTTTTCAAGTTTTTTTATTAACTTATTATCGATGTGAGGTCCCTTTTTGTGTCGCATTAGTTTTCGTTAGGATGTAAGTTTTTATACGTATAAGCGAAGTACGTAGACGGGTTCAGTTCAAAAATAAATAATGGTTTCAGTATGTGGAAACTTTTTGAATTTCGTATTGTTCATTTATATGTTATGTCTATCGACTTTTTCAAGCTTTTTATTAGCTTGTTTTGTGTAATAATGGTTTCAATTAATCATATTTAATTGCGAAGTGATTGATGTAACGAAAGTTTAGGAAGTCCAGTTTCGTTTCTTTTATCTCGAAAAAAGCCGACACAATATTGCGTATTATAAAAATACGATACCAAAGAAACAACGACAATAACTTTTACATATTATGTATAAGTATATTTTTTTCATTTAAAAACTTTGAATGTGTTATCTTTTGCAACTAATTAGAAACGACTAAAAAAGTTTTAATCGTGAAATAAAATCATGCGAATTGATAATCCCTGTAATTTAAAAACTATACATGTATGTATTCAAATTATCTTAATTACTATTAACACAATTAAATTGATGTGGATTATAATTTCAGGCTACAGCACTTTTGAATAGATATCCAGTAAGACCAAATTGTCGAGTAGGTGCTTCAATTTCTGTAGACAACAGACGATTGTTTCTTAAAGGGTTAGAATCAGGAACCAAACCAGATAAAATTGCTGAGACATTACAAATCAATGGAGTTTTTGGACTAACGTTGATTGAGGTTCATCCAAAACCTAATAAGACGTTTGCTCTTATTGAATTTGAAAGCCACACAGCAGCTTCTCAGGCTAGGAGGATTTTGGTGCCGGATTGCAGTAATATATTTAATAGGAAAGTCACTGTGGAGTGGGCAGATCCGAAATTTCCAAGTCAAGATGAATTGAAAATGGTAGTTTTATAACTATTTTTATATACTGTTATACAAATTATCAAATGATTAATGAATGTATTTTATTTTAGAGAAAGGCTTTATATATAAAAAACATCACAAAAGCTATAACAGCACATGGTGTTGTCCAAGCTATTGGAAATATTATACACCCGATAGAAGTACAGCGTTTTAGTGTGAACGAGGGTACTGCTTTGATTGAGTTCTTTGAACACGAGCATGCCAATATTGCGATGGCAAAATTAAAAAAATCTGCAATAGGAGGAGCTGCTTTGTGCGTTAACTGGGCAAAGTCTAGAAATAGTTATACTTCACAACGCAAACAGAATACCTTGCAAAATATTACTAATTTTTCCGATCAATTTTCAATGTAATACAATGATTTTTTTCATGATATTTGCTTTTTTCACTGTTTCATTTTTCTCAGAAACTATATTATATCTTTTATTTTAATTGAAGCAATTTTATTTGAATGAATTGCTTTTTTATTTTGGAAATTTTTTTTTTAATCTTTCTACCAGTTTTTTTAATCATTATGTATTGAATTTCTTTAATTATGAAAGTGGTTACTATAATCGAATTTCTTTTATTTTGTATTTGTAATACATGATTTAAATAAAGTATAAGTTTTTACAATATCCAAGCATTTAATTTTTAAAACCTTAATATGTTAATAATTAACATTTGTATAATAACTGAAACAAGATAAAACACATTTAGGTACCTAGTAGTTTAAAGTATTGTTTTAAGGTGGAAAAATTCATTAGTCGGGTTTTAATTTTTTTTCACATAAATATTTCCGAGTTTCCCGACCGTTTAGCAACTTCCAATATAGACTTTGTTTCCTCGAAATTCGCCTTTTGTGCATTCTGTAATAGGCGGGACGGTAGACTTCCTCTCGGAAAATTAATATTATTTTGAAATGATTGTCGAAATAATATTTTTTAAAATATTTTCGTTTTTTGTTCATTTAAAAATGAAATATCAAATAATACAAAACGATTAAATATTTTATTTATCAAAAACCTGAATGAACGTTATAATATACATAAAAAAAGCTTGAAAAACGCAAAAAACAAGGCGCATCTCTAAAACAACGGTATCATGTATTGGTCACAGTATGTTTTAACATTACAAATTCACAGTATATATCAAACGTCAAATAAAACGCCAAATTCGCAACAAAATCAGCTTTTCGCCCGACAATAGTTGCTAGTATCAAAAATACATTTTTAGTAGTGAACTTATTATAAAAACTAAACATTAGAACCAGTGTACATTACAATGTACATTAATTTAAATGTTTTTTTTATGGGCTAGCATACGTATTATTATATTTGGGACCATATACTTTTAAAGTATAACGTTACATATCATTTTATTTAGTTGCTAGTTAGTCCTTGTCAAAGCTAATGACAAGTACCTGATTTTGTAAAGAAATCAATTATTTTACAATGTTTCGAGATGATCTCACAAAAAAAGACATCTTTTATTCCACCGTATTATAATTCGAGGTTATATATTGTTATTATTTAACAAATATTCATTATAATATACACAATGTGATTGATTTCCATACGAAATATTAATGCAAATTAAGAATATTTTGATTTCAGTTATGTTTCATCATTTTCTTTTGTTACTGGCAACTTTACTGTGCGAAATTCTAAATTAAACTGCTCGAACTGCCACCATTATACTGGACCGAATATTGGTACCCTAAAACAACTCGTCTAAACATGCGACCGGTTCAGATTGATACGTGTGGCAGCACTGGTTTTACCGAGCAAGTTTCTTTCGTCTTGGCGCTCGGCCGTACTCCCGACCGAGGTGAGTTGTCCTCAATTATCAAAGCCATCACACCATTTTTAACGTTTCCGACTTCACGAAAAATGTCCGTTACATTACCCATTTGCGTCCCGTATGTTAATTTGCGCCATATTTGTGTCGTTCATCCTTAACACAGCCCATCGAAAGATGCATGTCAAGTTATTGTCGGCCGACGTGTGTGTCTTTTTCGACAGTTTCTTTTAACTATTAGACTTTTTTTTATGTACAGTTGTTAATTATATATTGAAGAATCACACAATTCTCTTATTTACTGTCAAATTAGATGGTTTTTAACCACAACCAAAACACCTAACCTAATTGTCTAGCAACTGTCAGTGTACAATATTGCTTGATTCATATCAACGTGTTCGGATCGTTTCATAGTTTTTCGATTATAATTGTAGTGTTATGCTTCGTGTATTGTTTTCGTTTGGTATATTTACTAATGATTGATGTTTACATTGTAGATGGCACCTACTCCAAAAGCGGCGGCTACTAAGCCGGCTGCCAAGGTCCCTGCTAAGAAGGATGGTGTGAAGAAGTCGAGGTCACGTAACAGTGAACTTGGAAATGGAATCGTTAGATTTTCCAAAACCAAAATGTTCCACAAGAAGGCAGTATACCGCTTCTTGGGAAAGAAAACACCTAAGGCCGACAAGCCCAAAAAGGCTGTGAGCATAGTGAAGCCAATCGGTGGAGAGAAAAATGGAGGAACTCGTGTTGTTTTCCTTAAGAAACGCAAAGCGTTTTATCCCACCCAAGACAAGTAAGTCCGATGAAATTGATCTACTTTATGTATAGTCGATATTTTAAACAGTTTTATCATACGTGTTTTGTGATTTTCAGAATGCCAAGGACTCACTACAAGAAATCTTTCTCTAAACATGTGAGAAACATCCGTAAAAGCTTGGAACCAGGAAGGGTTCTTATTTTGTTGGCTGGTCGTCATAAGGGAAAACGTGTCGTTCTCATGAAAATTTTGCCATCCGGCCTCCTTCTCGTGTCTGGACCTTTCAGGGTATGTTTTAAATATAGGTGCGGAAATAAATTAATAGAATCAATTGTCAACCTAATTTTTTTTCTATAGTACAATGCTTGCCCGTTACGTCGCATTTCTCAACGATATGTAATTGCAACCGCTGCAAAATTAGACATTTCACCAGTTGAGGTTCCAGAACACCTTAATGATGCCTATTTCAAGAAAAACAAGAAGTCGACCAAGCGTTCCGTTAAGAGGAAAGAAGGCGAAGACATCTTTTCTGCCAAAAAAGAGGTTGGTTTTGACATTATTTTTGTGTCAAGATATTGAATTTGCAAAACACTAACAATTATTTTAATTTGTTTTTAGAAATATACAGCATCTGAACAACGTAAAGAAGACCAGAAGAAAGTAGACATGGAGTTAATGCGCGTGATCAGAAAACACCCAGACCGTATAGTACTTAAACAGTATTTCAAGTCTATGTTCGGTCTCAGATCATCACAGTACCCACATAGAATGATGTTCTAAAAACTAAATGTATATTTATGATAAGGTTTTGATGATCGTGGATTATTTTTTACTGTAATAAACAGTTCTTTTAACATCATTCTTTTTTTTTGTTTTTTATTTCCCATATCAAAATATCAAATTTTTAATATTACTAGTGTTCAAATGATGATCTTTATTTATTAGTCACTTGAATTGAATTAATTGAACTGATTTAATTCATGTTCTTTTATAAACTGAAGATATTTTTTATGATGAAAAATATTTGATTTTGTTGATAATATTATCGTTTTATATCTAGGATGGTTGCTGAAAATTAGGGATAATAGGAAAGGAATAAAAGATATATTAAAGTATGTTGAAAATTATAACAAATAAGGATAGTAGAATTAAAACTTTATTTCAATCACATAATTACCTTAATTATAATAGACTTGATCACTTAAATTATTTGTTTTCAA
The DNA here is from genome assembly GCA_009617725.1 of Hydropsyche tenuis. Taxonomy (NCBI): domain Eukaryota; kingdom Metazoa; phylum Arthropoda; class Insecta; order Trichoptera; family Hydropsychidae; genus Hydropsyche; species Hydropsyche tenuis. The sequence goes on from VTON01000002.1 coordinate 504,233, forward strand.
ATTAAATGCATAATCATAAAATTAATATACTACAAATTTATTGTCCAGGCCCTGACAAAGATTTGTCCATAAATTTCCTCTTAGCGAAGCACATCCACCACTTGCTTGGTTTACCGTCTTCTGTAGCAAATACCTGAAAAAAATCAAGGCATAATAAAGACATCTAAATCTTTTCACATTTGTCTGAAAGATTTTAAACTCACTTTGTCACACACTCTAACACCGGTTTCTTGCCGGAGTTGCTGAAAGTATTGTCTCATTGTGTCTGAAAAAAAAGAACCATAATGGATTTGGGACATGAGTTTAATAACGCGGAGATAAAAGAATACAAACCGGCTTCATTAACATTAGCAGGTTTGGCATATACTGAATTCAACGGAAATCCAGGTTCCCCTGGAATACTGAATTTCGAAATAGCTAAAGAGTATAATTCTTGAGTTCCTTGTGCGCGTGTAGCACATCTCTGCAAACGCTTGAGACATTCTGTTACATACAGTGTCAAATATATCAAGACTCGATCAGATTCTGACTAAAATTACAATAAACATTTGAAAGGTTATCATTAGCTGATATCGATAATATTGACAGTGAAAGTTTACCTTTATTTCGTAGAATCTAAAGAATACGTTTGCTTTAAAATAACATAGGGCTTCATCTATTATGTCAATATCACTAGGATTGGTTGGTGCAGGACCACGAAATTGGGTTTTGATAGGCAACAATGCCATATTGCCAACGGTCTGTTGATGTTCTAACAGTGTGGAGTGATAAGCCTAAAATAATAGTTAAAATTCTTTATGAGTCAGCGTGGAGATGAAGAAAAAGCATAGGTTTAAAACTAAAAAGTGAGGTTTATCAAGGAAATTGACAAACCGATTGTATTAGTCATCTTTAAGTGGGCGTTTTACAGGGCAATAGTTTTAAAGTTAATCTTTCTAAAAAATCAATAACTCGTTTGAAAGACAATTTATTTCGATGTATTTCACCCAAATGTGCTATATGAGATCTAGGAAATGGATCGATTCTAGTAGTCACGCCCTTTTTAATATTTTTCGTTAAATTATGACAATAAATTGGTCAAAAATTTCAAAAGGGTCTCCAATAGGATACTAACCGGCATTTTTCCTTGGAATAATATTAACTTTTGAGTTGAAAATTGTTCAAATCAAAGACGATCAAGATAAAAAACTGAACAGCACGAACGTCAGATAGACCGATCACCAACGCCGGGAATGATACCAGCATGAAAAATTACGTATCGCATCTGATAAGGACTTTCTTTTCGTGCATATTTCAAAAGGATACTACCAGTTTCGATTGTAAATGAATTATTTATTTAATCACAAATCATTCAATTTGGATTTGATGAACACTATTTTTTTTAAATAAAATTTGACAGATGTAAAAGCGAATAAATTAAAAAAATATATAAAATTTAATATTTCAAATAAATAAAAAATCATTAATTTTCTCAAATTGATGTTTTCACATAATGAATTGGGTAACAATATTCGGCCCAGTATAATGGTGTCAGTTCGAGCAGTATAATTTAGCAAATAATATGTATACTAGCCCACAAAAAAAAAAAACATTTAAATTACTGTACATTGCAATGTACACTGGGTCTAATGTTTAGTTTTTATAATAAGTTCACTACTAAAAATGTATTTTTAATACTAACAACTGTTTGTCGGGCGAAAAGGTAATTTTGTTGCGAACTTGACGTTTTATTTGACGTTTGATATATACTGTGAATTTGTAATGTAAATACTGTGACCAATATATTGTCCCAAAGGATGCTACTAGTTTCGATTGTAAATGAATTATTTATTTAATTGAAAATCATTCAATTTGGATTTGATGAACACTATTTTTTTTAAATAAAATTTGACAAATGTAAAAGCGAATAAATTAAAAAAAAATTATAAAATTTAATATTTCAAATAAATAAAAAATCATTAATTTTCTCAAACCGACAAACTAACATAATAAATTTCAAATTTCCAAACACGAAAACGTCCATGCACACAAACCGCACCATCACGACATCTACATCGAAGTTGCCCGCCGCGCGTACCCCGCAACCGACATAACCTCTCATTCGCAACGACAGCCGGCGTTTTCGCAAAATTCGCGCCTTTTTTCAATCCCAACGTCCACGATGTCGATCGGCGTCCCCATAAAGGTGCTCCACGAGGCGGAGGGGCACGTGGTGACGTGCGAGACGCGCTCCGGCGAAGTATACCGCGGCAAGTTGGTCGAGGCCGAAGACAACATGAACTGTCAACTGTCTGGAGTGGCTGTCACCCAACGCGACGGACGCGTGCATCAGCTCGAGTCTGTGTACATTCGTGGCTCCAAGTTGAGGTTCCTCATATTACCTGATATGTTGAAGAATGCGCCTATGTTTAAACGGCAAGGTACTAAACCCGGTTCGGCTGGCCGGGGTAAGAGTGCCATACTCCGGGCTCAAGGTATGTTGGTTTTTGTTTGTGGTCTTCTTGATTTTAGGTGCTTGAATTGTTTGTTGATGAATTTGCGTTTTAACTGGATAAGAATTCGTTATATGGGTTTTAATTGTGATTCTTTACATTTTTCATCTGTTATAAGTGTAGATGGGTAATCTTTAGCTTCACCCTGCACCAAATAATATTAGCGACGTCTAGACATGTTTCCCTTCCATTTTTCTTTTACAAAAACTAAACATGGGGGTTGGTTGGGAAAAGGCCGCTTTTCTCACAATCAGTCGGTGAAACTAAACGCATTTATTTAATGCTGCATGTCTCAGTCAGTTAAAGGGGGCCACTGTGCTATCATCCCGTACCATGCCAATATAGCTGGCACCTATAAAATATTTTTGATCTGAATACGTGATTGAATAAGGAACGTTCAGCTTCACCCATCAATGCGTTCAATGATAAATATGTTCAGACTTTTGATTGACTGAGACAGTTTTTGTGAGGTTTTGACTTTTGTCTGTTTTTAACGATATAATAAGCATTGAGTTTACATATTGTATAGTAGCACCTTTTGCCGTTCAAATTGTTAGCAAACCTATATAATCTAACAATAAGAGAAAATGATTTATAAAATTTAACAAAAAACCTCTCTGTCAACACGTACAAGTGTAAACCTAATTTGTGTACTTATAATGCATAAATTACATTGAGAAACTTAATTTAAGCACATATAATGCATTTTTATTTGTTAAAATACAATTTTTTTTTAAATAAATAATTTAGGCACCTAAAGTGCAGAATTAGCCAACTTGTTTAAATTAAAATTGGCGAAAAATTTCTTTAAAAATTTGTTTTAAATTAAAATTTCGTGTGTATTATTGCAGTGGCCGGTAGAGGTAGAGGAGGACCAGGAGTTGCAGCTCACAGAGGTGGACGAGGCGGATGGCAAGGTGCAGGCTCATCGAGAAAGTAAATCGTTAATGAACACTGTGAATTTGTGTGAACGAGAATATTTTTTAATACCTTTGGTATATTTTCATTTTAATTTATATATTGTACATGTTCTCCGTGAATTGCAAAACATTAAAATTCACTCTTGGTGTTTTGTGACACATCAATTTGTATAATATACGATACCTTTTCAAGTCCTGTAATTAAGATTAAGATTTAGAATTAAATTTTATATTAATATATTTTCAGTGTTTCATTGTATCATAAATTTATATGATAAAAAATCGTATTGGAGATGAATTTTTTAGAAACTTCATTATTTAAAACTATGAAAGGTCCAAAATTGTCTTCATAAGGCAGGATAATTGTTGGGACTAACTTGAACTCCAATATCTACATAATACACGATTGAATAGGAAAAATTCTTGGTTACAAAATAAAGTAAAGCGTTTTTCGATTTGAATATATTTGAAATATAATTGGAAAGTTTTTTTAAGTAACACATTTTTAATTTTTAATTTTTTTTGATAACCACAGCGAAGAAATAAAAAAAATATTTAGAATTCAAAAACATCAAGTAGTTAAAATTTAAAATATTAAAGGCATAAGTATTCTTTTCATGTAACTACATTACAATTCTTAATATTGCAATTTCAAGGCTTTTCTGGTCAATAGATCTCTAACATTTAATATAATAAATACATTTATACAAGCAGACATTGAAGGGAAGCATAACAATCACATATTTTATACATGTTTATTGAAAAAAAAAAACATCTGAAATAGCATTTCATCTAACAAAAAGCTTTAAAAATATGAAGAGAATTTGTAAAAAAATAATACCGATTAAGAAATTTCTGATTTTCAGCTGAAAGTAATGTTTCACATTTTATCGGAATTTAAATTTTATTCTTTCACAATATATTATAGTAATCATTATCAATGTGGTTATTGAATTGATACAATTAAAGGATTAAAGTTGCGTATTATGAAACATTTGTATAATTTAAAATGCATTAATTAATTTTTATTTATATTATTCCAAAATTGAACTCAACGTTGAAATTAATCAATGGAAAATAATTGATAAGATTACTTGTTATGTGGTCCCTTCTGGTTTCTATGGAAAAAAAATTACTTCTAAAATTATCAATAATGCCACATTGATTCCTATTGGTTTGGTCCAAATTATGGATGAACAGTAATTGAATCTCCACTACTAAATTTAATATGTAATTATTTTAATTATATACATAAATAATATTTTTGGTTTTCATCTCTATATGAGAATTTTTCCATCACATCAAAAATTCTTACATATTCCCATATTTAATATTCAAAATTTTACAAAAAAATATTTTCTCTTCGTTTTTAATGGAATTGTGCTCAATCGTAAAAATATGTTTTATATTACAAGCTCAATGGTTGATGTAGTTTTTACATAATTATATAGAAATAATATTAGAAATTCTTATAAACAAAAATTTTTAATATTAAGTAAATCTAATACATATCAATTATCTTTTGGACAAAAGTAACTAAAAATGAACACATTAAGGCATTTTGACCCAAACAATCGTCTACATTTCAATAAAATAGCAATGTTCATATTGAGAAAATTTTCGTTGTTTTTGACAACTATTACATTTGTATATTGGTTCATGAATGAATTTCAATTGAATGTGAAATTAAGATGTGAAGAGTATTACAAAATTTCTATAAGCTCTATGAGATATTAGCTTTTTTTCATAAAGTGTATGTAATTCATTTCATATATAAATTTATAAGTATTTCACAAGTCACTAAAAGATATGTTTGAATTTTTTATAAAATCAATTTGGTTTTTACGCTAAATTTTTAAACAATAAAACATGATTATTCAATAGACACAAAGATTTGAAATTTAAGAAGAAAGTATATGAAAAGTATGCAAATGGTGTAAAATATTCACCACCGCAATAATAATTCATATATTTTTCAAAAGTCAATAATGAAATATTTGTAAGAAAGTATTATAGTTTTAGATTATTAAACTACAAATTTATTTTAATGAAATGCAGATTAAAGAAGTATGTAAATATAATATATAATATATATATATTTTTGAAATATGTAAATGACAAAAAATTTGAAGATATTTAAAATATTTCATTTTAATAATTGAATATTAATAATCAATGTTTAAAGCTGAGACATATAATAGAAATTTCTTCACGATTAGTTTCAAAAATAGTGCACGCTTATATTTATTACAATATTCAACGAATGTGAGAAGGAATCAAAAGTGCAATAGCAAGATAAGTGCCACAAAGTATTTTTTATAATAAGATTAAATTCCAGATATTCATATTTTCAAATATCACCATGAAATCAGTCAATCGTTTAATAATATCCATTCTTGAATCATATAATATGATAATATTTTTGGCAATTTCAAATTTGGATGCATAATAATTTTTTTGAATAATTTTATTATTAAATATTGATAAAATTTCTGAGAAATGTTTTCAAGATGAATTATAATAATATCTTACAGGATGAGATATATTTTTTTTAAAAGCACAACCTTAATAATTTTCAGAAATTAAAAAATCAATGAAATAACTAAACTTTTATAATTAACGAATAATATCCCTGTATTTAATTGAAATAAATGATCGATTCTCACTTATACATAACATAAAATATGGAAAATGGATATAAAGTAAAAGTGCGAATTCGACTCACAATTAAAACGACAAAAGTGAATTTTGATTTGTCGTATATTAATACGATGAAAATTACAAAAACATATGTAATTCTCAGTCATTCATTAGCATAAAATTTATCTAACATGATCTATTCACTTAAATAATAAAAAAAATCAAAAGATAAAATAGAAAATTGTCTTTTGTCACTACATCAGTATATAAATAAATAATTTTGTACTGGAGTAGTGATTTTTCAATATTGAAGGTATTCATCACCGTGCTTCTCGATCGTCGCTACTACTGGCTTCTTGAGATCTTGTAACATCGTTTACAACACCGCTATATTTATAGTTCAATCTTACATTGTTAACTGTTATTTCATGGTTAACAGAGTTAGAGCTTTCGGATTGTGATACATGATTGTCTTCTTTGAAAATATCTTGGCTTTCAGATGAGTTTTCAGTGACATCTTCATCATTGTCATCGATGTGACTTTGGTTTGATGATTGAGGATCTGAGTCTTGTGAATCATACAAATGATGTTCATTGTTTTGTTGATCGATTGTCAATTCTGTTACAGCTGGTAAGAGATTCTCAAATGATCCTTGTCTGAAATTAATTGTTGTGTTTTATATTCATTTTTATATGTCACTATAATCTAAATTCAGTAATTTTATACCTTTCAGGTAAACCTAAGTAAGCTCCTGGAGCTGATGCCGATCGTGCTCCTCTAGATAGTCTTCCAGGTCTTGCAAGGAATGGATTCTACAAAATAAATTTTCAAATTTAATTTTTGGACTATTATAAAAATAATGAATATTGAAATTATATTCACCTGAAAACTATGTTTTTTCAACATCGTTTTTATAAGAATGAGTGTAGATACCTTTGGTATACTAGTGACTACTTGAGCTACATCTTCTTCAGTAACTTCCACCAATTGACAATTGTCTTCTTCAGAAGGAAGCAACCACTTACCATCCAACGTTACCCATGGATCATTCTGCAAAAAACAATAATAAATAAACAATGGTTATTTTGTAAAAAATATATACACGAAACGTTAATTACAGTAACCCTATGAAAAAATAATTGATGTGAAGCGGAGGGTAGAAAAAATTCCAACACCAACCATTTTCCCACATACATTATCGAGTGAGAGCGGTTTCCAAATAACGAATCGCTTTCGACCCTCGGCGGATATAAATCGAGAAGACTCGCAAAAACGTTATTTTCTCACTAACACACCTAGCATCGATTAATTGTCGGTTTTTCCCTAGGGAACGAGGCTCGTAAACCAACCGAAAACCCTATCAATAGATACGTGCGTACCTTTATTTTCGGAAGGGTGATCCTCGTGGTGTGGTCTTTGTCGAGCATCCTCAACAAGAGTCTCTTGAGGGAATCTGATACGACGAGGTCTTCAGGGAAGACGACTGGTTGCTGCTTAATCATGGCGTGAAGAGCCGGTGTTCCTTCAGCTATCCATGGGACGTTTCCAGTCACGAAGGTGTACAAAGTCACTCCCATCGACCAGATATCGACAGCCTGCAAATTTATTTTCATTGATTAAAATATAATTTTTAGGTAAAATACATTTTATTGGTTTACATTTCGATTTAGAAGATCAGATCCAACTATAAAATAAAAATGATAGTAAAAAAACAGTATAGTGTCAAAATTTAATATGAATGACGGTCTAAATGAATTCAAGGTTATGTACAGTTCGAGGTTATGTACACCTTGAGGTTATGTACTGTTTGAGGTTAGCGCGGGAAAGTGTATCGTCTGCATTTGTGGTGAATTTTATTCGCGTTCTGTCCGACGCGTCGACGTTTTAATTAAGTGGCCACTAGGGGTGGATTCATGGGCCTACAAAAATAGACGGAAATAAACTCGTCTGCGTTTCGTTTGACGACACACACGAGGCCCTCCTTAATTGGATCCCTCCACAGTTCATACGATGGACACGTGAAATGAAAAAAAAAGCAAATGCACCCAACACGCTCCATCGACTCTTTACAAAAAAATCCAATCGAATACGTTCTGGGAAGCAATCAACAGAGTGAAATTCAAAAACGTTTCCAGAATTGGCAGCATTTCAAACAACATTTCACCCAACCAATCAATTCGAATCACAACATATTTTAAGACCACCACCCGTCGAATTATAACATTTACACCAAATCGCTAAACACAAAATCATCAAAAAGACCCAAACTACACATCAGAAGCTAATCCGGAACTTCCTACCGAGCATTATAAACATATTCACGGCTCATCTTCAAAGGAACATCGCTTATTACCTGCAAGAACCACTCCTTGCAAGCGATGCGATAATGAAACGACCGATGTGTACCTTGGTAATGTGTGGCGGAGCTTCCGGACACGGAAACGCCTCGGGGGCCCTGAAAGCTGGGGTGCCGGAGCCCCCGCCGCCTCCGCCCTCGCTGCTGCCCCCCAGGTCTGCTACCAGCACTCGGCCACCTTCTCCTACCAGCAGGTTTGCTGGTTTTATGTCTCGGTGGATTATGTTCTGGTAGTGCACTGAAAATTCGATGAAAATTATTGTTATGTGTGGTTTTTGATGGTTATTTTTGTTTTGGTGAGATCTAATTAAGGATTGGGGTAGACTTAGGGCCGATCTTTCAATCGTCGGTTAAGAGTTATTCTCGGAATAAGCCTTTTTAGTTTTTTATGGTTATTCGCGGCCGGTCACGGATAAAGTCATATATAAAGTCACGGATAAAGTCACGGACAACTAGCATAGTTGTCCGTGACTTTATACGTGACTTTATCCGTGAACCGTGAATAACCATAAAACTAAAAGGCTTATTCCGAGAATAACTCTAACCGACAATTGAAAGATCGGCCCTTATTAGAAGTGTGATTATAAAGATTTTTTTTTTCTTCATCGTCATTAACATAATCATAAGCAGTCTGCTCACGACCACTATAGGATAAAAGCTCCCTTATACATGTTTTCTTATATAAGTATAATGTTAACATAATTTAATTATTTCAGGCTACGTAAATAATTATGATTTTGACGCATAATTGTCGCAGCCCAAATGAATCAACATTCATGTTCATAGTAATTTAGTGTGATTCATTAATCAAGTATCACCCGATGACAAAAGAAAGGTTATTCTCAAGGAGTGTGAGTGCTAAAAACTATCCCTAAATAATACGCGATCATATTTATCAATTTATAATACTAACCTCACTATTTCTCGCTTAACTACATTGATTGAGTAAAATCGTTAACGAAATCATTAATATATGACGATAACGAAAGGATAACTTTCTACTGAAACCATCCCTTATTAAATCACATCATCATAACTCATCGCTTAATTTCGATCAACGAACACCCTTTCCCAACATATATTTTCCAACTCAATAAAAATAACACATTCAAAAACACAAAAATAACACCAGGCAGCTACAATTAATACGAATAGCAAGCAGCTCTAATTTTCCGATCAAGCTGCGATATTTGAATGAAGCTCGCCATTCCCTGTCTGTGGCATCCTTTGAGGATACACCTATCGTGCGTCGTCCAAGGTCCTGTTCGGATCAAAGGAATTTAATAGAACGTGGCCCACTCAATATGTTATATGTTGTATACGTAGAAACCGTTCCTGCTCACTGATCGCTCACGAATTCGACCCTTTGTAAACTGGAACGCGACATGGTTGACCGTATCTAGATATTTCGATCGTTGTTTTGCATGCTGGGCAGATCTATCGAAATGTCGTGTGGGGGAGTATTTCGGAAAATTGAAATTTTTAGAATTTTCATATTTGAAGAATTTAAGTTTACGCGTTGAGCTGTTTGATGTGAAATTTTCATTGGTGGTAATAAAAGATTTTATGTTTAGCACGTTATAAATACAAATTATATTTTTAATTTTTCTTGATATTGTATTAAACTAGATATTATATCGACTATTTTATTTATTTAAACTTCTTTTTGATCTCCGTTTATTTTACAGATACTTTAAATTTTATATTTTGATAGGTAAATAAATATATTCGACACTAAAACAATGGCCTTTTTAGGAAGGCCATATTTATCGTAATTTTCATTTACCGGTAACCTGGTAATTTTTTTTTACTAAATACCGGTAGATTATCAGTTAGTTAAATTTTGTATAAAAATCAGGGAAAACCGGAAAAATAATGAAAAAATGAAAAACAAAAAAAACCATACACATTACAAAACCCGACATTTTTTCAAATATGTTTTAAACACAAAAAATATATATTTTTATTTTCTGACAAATATTAAAAATTTACCGGTTAATTACCGAACTATTATTTGGGCCATGACCTCCCTAGACTTTATAATTTTATACTTTTCTATATGCAGTTGAATTTGAAGTATAAAACGTTGAATTTGTAAAAACTGTAATATAATATAAAAATTTCGGAAATAATTATAAATTTCACAATTTAATATACTATAAAACACTTACGGTATTCTATTCCTAGCAGCATATCGCGGAAATATCTTCTGGCTAAGTTTTCATTCAAGGGTTTGGCATTGGGTTCCATCACGGGCCCCCTCTCGACTAGTTCGAACACCAAATACAGATGGTCCTCCAGAGGATCGTCGAGGACCTGAAATGTGTCACATTAAAATATTAAAACCGAGGTTTATATAAGCGGCGATGACAACGACAAGAACTGTCGTAATTTCGCATTTCAAGTTGAACGCGGGAGAGCGGATTTCATCCTCTCCCCGGGAACAACTTCCAACACTCGCTTCGAAGAAAGTTCAAAAACAACTCTCGTCAAAATGAAAATACGGTTTTGTACTCGGCAGCGCATAACAATCGCACAGTTGGCGAATATTTATTGCACTTTTCGGTAGAATTTGAAAATAATGCAAATCATAAATAACGCTGTTAAAAGTTCAAGAGATAAGAACGGCTAGTTTGTTCAAAGTATTTAATTACATGCAAATTCTCAATTTATTTATTTAGTGTTTAGATGAAAATTGAGATGACTCATTGTGGAACGCTCACAGTTTAAACAAACTTTCCTTATAAACAAAGTGTAAAGTTTTGTTCCTACTTTAGAGATTGATTCGAATTGCATCTTTCATGCTGTATAGCGAAACGAGACACTAATTCTTAGAACTTCGCAAACTTGCGAGACACTAACATGCAAATTTGCATTATTAAACTTCACAAATCAGGTTTCCTCAACGAAAAACATTTAAGTCATACTAACTTCAACTAGTTTGACGACATTCGGATGATCCAACTTCTTCAACACGGCAATCTCCCTTCTGACCAAATCCAAAGGATCAGGAGGTGGCCTACCCCTCCTCGGAGGAGTCCTCCCAAACAAACCAGCCTTCCTGAACAATTTCTTCTTCGACAGGATCTTCATTGCCTATTCAACAACAAAAAAACTGTTAAAAGCTTGCGTGCTTACATTTAACGGACACACGTATTCATTATCGCAGGCAATATATGTTCATTTCGCTTCGGGGCTCAACTTGTCCATTGTGCGTGTGGGAAAAAGTCTTTTTGTCGGTGCCAGAGGGTTGTCGAACGATAAATCATCTGTGGTTCGCGTGTGGGTGGATGTGGGTGTCGAAACGTTCGTTGGAATAGGAGTGTAATACTCGAAAGATGTTCGTGTTTGAGCTCGACTTATTTATATTGGGTTCGTGGAGGTAATGATGGTAATAGTGCGATTCGCGAGGAAATTTCGAAGGAAATTTCGAAACGTGTCCTGTTGTTTATTTTTGTTAGCTTCGATCACGATCGGTTCCGTGTGAAGTGTGCGGATCGCGCAAATGTCAGCGTGAATAATATATTGTTCTTAAATGTTATATGTATTTTTATGGAAGGTGAAGGGTGAAAAATATTGTCTTCTGAAGATGGAAAATGTTTCGGTATAAATTTGAACGAATTTCCCAGTAGTGTGCAGGGGGGTAGGAATGCGTAGGATCGGTACTTTGTCATTTTTTTTTTAAACGAAGTGCTACCCTAAACTTATTTCTCCGTTCTAAATATAATTGTTGTATCAATTCGCAGAAATATAATATAAAATTTCACTGAACCGAAAATATTATAATTTATTTCGAACGCAAAAAACCTACACACAATTTTAATACATTCTATGAAAATTTAAGGCTATATGATATAAAATTTTGAGAAAATCGATCAATAACAGAACTTTTGCAATAAATGAAATTTTATTTTCATTCTCAGATATTTTTCATATAACTCAATATTTTTTGAGAGTACAAAGTTAAATTTTCATTATTCGATGTAAATAAGTTGGAAAATGAAATATTTTCAAAACTATATTAAAACGGTTCGATAAAAGCATATAAAACTGAGATTAAGGTCATCCCATAATTACGTCCGCATAATACAAACATATTGAAATGCTGCCATATAGAAATTCAATAAAGTGCATCCTTGCAAAGAAAAATGATAGAGATATACGTATCCTCAGTACTCGGACTGCACAATCTACAATATCGAGTTATATAATACAATATATTCAAAGTCAAAGCAAATAGAAACAGAACAGATTTCAAAGTTCATATCGCATGCAAATTCTTCTGCAATATTCATATAACAAGATCGATATCGAAATCGGTATCGTTTCTTTGAAGTCCCAATAGGCCATCGACTATGTTGACCGTGATATTCATCGCAAATTGTTGCTTTACGTGACTTAACGTAGTTGTAAAAATAATAATTTGGCGATTTCAGAGATTACTGTTTGCTTTTATAGTATACGTTATATACATAGTATTACGATCGCGGTCGTAATTCCGGTATGATTTTTTATTGGGAAAATCTAAAGAAAACTTTGGACGGTAAAATAAGATCGTAAACTGAGCCGTTGAATTTCACGTGAATAAATATTTTATTTTTGTTAACATTTTTTTATGGATCGCAAGTTTATCTCCGTTGGTGTTAAAGATCGAATTATCTTTATAGTGTGGAGCTGTACAAAGAAAATACAATTTTCTAAGTTAAATTGCTTATAGTACATTCACACAGCGTTGGATTCTGTTTTTTTAATTAACTCTTATGTAGAAGATTGCTTGGTTGGACTCAATGTTATTTTTGTTTTCGTTAAATTTTGTTGTGAGTGCATTCTCAGAAAGTGTAATTAATATTTCTATTAAAGTCTTGGAGAGTCGATAAGAATTGTCAAAAACAATTAAGATGTTCTTTGAAGCCCAACGTTTTATAATTATACGGAATTCAAATATATTACAAAAAAACGAGTCAAAAATCGGAAAGACGATTTAATTACAATGTCTTCACAAAAAAATGCAAGACATTTTAAATATAATATAACTTACAAAATGGAAAAGACAGACTTATTTCCAACTAATAAAAAATTATTAAAGTGGAGATATGCAAATTTAAAATCTGTGCAGTTATAACTTTTCATTTTTGTAAAAATTTCATTTCAATTTTAAAAAAGAATAAATTAATTTTTTTCGAGAAAAAAAGATCCTATCCATAATTAATATTCAGTATATGAAAAATGTTTCACAGCGGAATCCAATTTCCATCCCTCAAACGAACGTTTCGAACTAATCAAAAGAATTTTTCTCCATAAAAAAACACGCATACACCGAAATCATCTCATGAATGTGTCGAATCAACTTTCATACACTGAAAAAAATTATGATTCTCCAAACAGGAAAAAACCGTCAATTTCCCCCGATTCCGGAACCGAAAACGACCTCCGGCGTCGAATTTATAATGCGGTCAAGGGACGTCCTTCGTCCTTTGTCCTGCCCTATAAGCACCCCATATATCCGGAATATATCGATAAATAGCCCTCACCATCACCAGCCATGATTATCCGACTTTTTGTCTGATTTTTTGCGACAACAACGAGCCCGTCCCATTCCGTGTACGAGCATCAACAACAGAAGACGAACGCGTTGGCCTCTTTTCGATACGGTAATGATTTTCTCGTTTATTATCGCGTAAAAATATATTTGCGTGTTTATTAGCGTCTATATTATTATTATCGCGAGCGAAAATTCCGAAAATAAAGGCTTACAATGTTGGGTGTGTGTGTGTGTTTTTTTTTCTTTCGGCGTCTGTTTAATAAGCGAGAAGACTTTTTCGCTTTTGATGTCGGGCCGAAAACGGGGACTTCAATTTTCTGCTTTTCCTCCTTTTGAAGGCGCATGTAAAAGTGTTTTTATGCGGAAAAATCAACCGTATGATACTTTTAATGAATTGAATGTATGCGAAGTGTTTTGGAAAATTTTGAGAATATAAATTTTTTAGATGGTTTATATTATTTTGAATAGATTTTATGAAGCAATTTTACTATTTTTGATGAAAAAATATGTTTTTTTACAATCCTATCCTTAGTCACATAGTGGTAAGAAATTCGTATTTAGTTTTGATAAAATAAAATAAATGCTCTATACATGCTCGAAATTCCAAAGTGAAAAAATAGAAGTTCTTCTAAAACTGAAAGAAATATTTATTATTTTTCGGCGTATTTTCGGCGCACATGTTCACGTAAAAATTCATGTTATTGGTTTACTGAGATTTTAAGAATTCATAAAGCCTTCAAAAAGGTGTTTTTTATCTACGAAAAGTTACTTTGTGGTAAAAAAAATACATATAATAATAAAAAGGTTGAAAAAACACTAAATTTACGAACGACTGCACATTCTTACAATATATAAATTCTTACAATTTAATTTTTCAAAAAAATCGAAGTTAATATTTTCACAAAACGATCAAACTTTCAAACAATACACAAGAGAGCAAAAATTTTTTTAACTTTATCCATTCTTTATATATCAAAGACCAAGATACGACAACGCACAAATGAAACGAGCAACATTTTAACGCGTGAAAATTATCAAAGTTTCATAATCGCCGCAAACCCTTATAAAAAATTCACGGAGCACAGCTCGAGACTATATCTTCCTCCCGAGACGAGCACAGCCGTAAAGAATTTCCCGGGAATTTGTCTCGTGCCTGCCCTTAAAGGTCTCCAGGACTGGGAGACAATTTCCTTGAAAAGGGTTGCGGTTTCGCTGCGAGAATTCAAATTTTGGCGGGCCATTTTCGGACAAACTTTAAGCAAACGTAAATAATCGAATGGAAACAATCGAAGTTTGAAATGTCATACGATTTCCGCTTTGGGAATAATTGGGGCTGTGTGGTATTTTTGGATTTTGTTCGTGTCTGTATTGATTGATTGTTTTAAATAATTCGTTAATTATTATGTTCGGAATAGTGATGAACGGTCTATTTTTGTAGTGGATCATAATTGGAAATTCAATTATTCGCGTGGGCCATAACGCCCACAATTTTAAGAAAAAGTTTCGGTTTAATTAGTAAGAAGTATATAAATTGATATAAAAAACGAGGTATAATTAATCGAATTCAAAATATTATTAATATTGGAAGCGAAATTTTAATTTTGAAAAAAGAAATTCAATTTTGGAATACAAGTGAATAAATCTGGATTATATTTAATCAATGCATTTGACATGATTAAGTCGTTGATGAGTAAGATTTGCATAATAATTCTATTAATATTACAATATATTTTATTCATCTTGTATGTATTATATTTATAGCCATATCCAATTTGATAGGTAAGCATGTGACAATGCAATAATCGGCAGCACAGTACATTAATTGGTTGATGGGTTTAGTACTTCTTCTATTATTACATCGCACTCAAAGCTTTACGGAAGACGAAGATTTCACATTTAAAATTTATATTATAGAACACAAAACAAATATTCGAATCCGAAACGTCAATAAAAAGAGGATTATCACAGAAATAAAACGAAAAATACCCACGAAAAATTATAGACAGTGGCAAATCACGATTGAGATTACAAGCGAACGTGAGCACCTCACTCAAGAAGGCTTCATACACATCTCACTGGTACAATATTAGATTTGGTGACAAATGGTCACGCTTTGGAGCCGACAAGTGACAAATCACCGCCTTTCGAGCCCCTACAGGAGGAACCGTGAACGTTTTCCCCTTTGTGTTTCCCTTATATTTTCCCCTTATTCGAAATTTTCCCGCTTGCGGATATCTGTACCGCCCACGTTTGGTTCGACTAGGAAAACCGGGCTTAAGAAAATTAAGGGTGCGAATTTTCCGGGTTTGCAAAGTCAGCACATAGCTTTTTTTGGATGTTGGTGGAAAAGGATATAATTTCGATAGATTTTTATTTATGTAGGGTTTTATATAAATATTTATCGGTTTTTTAGGTTGGGATTCGTTTATTCATGAGTATTTTGAACGTGAATTTATTTATTTGATAAGTATATAATACTATTTTGATCTCGATATAATTCGATAAAATAATATTCACCTTCATTATTAATATAAAAGCATTATCTTCAGAAATTTTTCGACGTGATATTACATCCTTTATGCTTTTAGGTAAAATCAAATATGATAAAGCGAAAATCTCATAATCCTCAACGTGAATACGTTACAGTATATATTATATTATTTTGTGTATTATTATGACAACATATGAAAGTTTACGATCGGTGACCGCCAACGGTGTTCTTAAAGCGCAATATATGTTTTTGATATTGTATAATATGAGAAAGCTTTCACGATTTTCAATATATGTTATAGTATTCTTAAAGTAAACGAAATGAAGACATTAAAGGTGAATTATTTATGGAGGAAAATAAAAAGCACTTACATAATGTGTGTCATCTTCTTCGTTATAAGCCAACTTTACTATTCCGTATGAACCCTGTAACAAAATCGAAACGATGGTCAATATATTACATCGTAAAAAAGATAAAGGAAAATATATACATACATAAATCACATATAAATAATAATAACAATTTTCAATTATCAATTTTAGTTTCAGAGTTGTGATAAATTGATATTTGAACCGGCCAGAATTTTAAGCAGAAACGCATAATTGACTTAAGTGAGTTCTGAAACTCATCCCGGAGTTTGTTGTAGAGTCCTCTGAAGATAGTGAAATACAATTCAGGTGCTGAAACCACAGACGAAGCGTGCAAGGCTTCGAAATAATTCAATAATGCGCGGTGAGACCACTTTAAAGCCCCCATAATATATTTATAATATTAGCAGGCCGGAACTACATGGTACACGTGATGGGTAGTTTTAAGGTTTAAATATTCATTTTTATTATGCGAGGTAAAAGGATTTGTTGCTCGGATGTTTGTGACGTCTGCAAATTGGAGTAAGATATTATATAAAGTAGTAGTTGCTGAAATATGGTCCAATAATGAACGTATTATAACATAAAAAATTTGAAAGAATAAGAGCTTAAACAATAAGAGGTTTGAAAACTAAATATTTTTCTTTTAAATTTTTTTACCTTTATTCAAAAGTTTTCAACTGAAAATATATCATATATGAATAATATAAGATTATGAGTATTTTTGAGAGTAATTATAATATTAGAAATATATATTATATATATATATATATATATATATATCTCTCAATATCTATACTATAATATATATATATATATATATATATATATATATATATATATATATATATATATATATATATTATAGTATAGATATTGAGAGATATGCATGTTTACATAAAGTTGGCAAATAGCTTTTCCTGGAAAATAAGTATATTGCATGTTTCTATTATAGATATTCAAATGTGTTTAACATGTAAAATGGAAGTAGTTTTGAAACGTAGAATATTTTCGAACCACTTGAGAAATATCGCGTAGTTAAAGAGTTCCTGAGAAAACTAAATTTCAAGTTGTTCCGAGCGGAAAGCAAGATGCACATCGAAGGAACTCCAACTAAGCGGAATTAATGTGCAACGTTACTACATATACTAAAAATACCTGTTAAAAGCACATACTCGTATTTGTTTTCGAGAATTTCTATAAAAACAAAAATATATTTTCAATAATGAATATTTTTTAAGCGATTGTTATTTTTTATTTAAAAAATTATTTCGATTCAAATTTATGCGTATAAGCTAAATAAAGAATGTTTTGATATAATATAATATAATATACTATAATTGGCACTAAGAAAAGAGTTTTTAGTTTCATCCATCATTATAAAAGACACACGAACGTACATAATAGTGAAACTTTTTCGCGCTTTGAAACTTTCGCGCGAACCGTGACAAACTTTCGTACCGAAAATGCAAATTGAATAAGAGCGTTTCGCGAAAATGGCAACCGGCCCGCCGCTTTTTATCTCCGTGGAAAATGTACGGAAAACACATACAACTTCGGAAAAATGAACATAAATAATGAAAAATAAAAGCGAACGGAAAAGCCGGCGCACACACGCAAAGCTCGTTCGAGTCGCAAACGAAGCTTATGAAAGCTCGCTGTTATAATATGCGCATTTGTTTTCGGCGAATTTCTATCGTTTTTTTTTATATTTTATTTAAAAAAAATGTGAAAGTATTATATTTATACATTGACAGATGCGAATACGATTTTGGCTTTATTTTAATAACAACCATTTTATAGCTTGTATTATGCGAGGATTATGCGAATTATTGAATGCGAATGTATTATATTTTGATATTTTATTTTTTCATAAAAAAAAATACAAACAAAATTTTTAAAGATTTAATAATAAATTTCAATAGAACGAAAGAGTAGAGAACTAATTTTTAATATATGAAAATTGAAGGAAACGAACAGAACCGTTCAACTATCAAGCTGTCATACACCAGTGATTTTTTTTAACAAAAAATCTCAAAAATATCCGTTTTTTTTGAAAAAAATTCCGAAATCTGTGGATCGACACACAAAAACAGAATCATGACGAATTCCTGAAACGTGACGGGAATGGAACGAGCCAGACTTAATGCTAAACGTATGATAAAATATGTAAAATACGGTTCAATCGGCCGTCGACGAATAAAATGTAAATAAGTTGGAGGAAATTCGATAAAATGTGTCATAAAAATAAAATAATACATTAGGAAAATGTAACAAAAAAAATCGAATGAAATGACTTATTCGTGTGGTAGTTATTTGGTAAATTGCACACATAAAATAAGTTATAGGTTGTTGTTTGTATAAAGTATTTTAAGAAAATATATAATAAATAACAATAGACAATCGAAATCGGATATCTATTGAACCATTCTGTTTTTTAATGCATATATAATATTAAACAAAATGTCATATTCATAATCCGGATTATTATTATATTATTTATAAAATTTATGGTACATTTAATAACCTGTTTTACAATATTAATAAAAAATGCATGTATTTTATTTGTGAATGTATACATATGTATATTTGAAAAAACTCTGAGCTTTGCATAAGAATTAACCAATTTGTGGATTGAAGTGTTGTTGTTTATATAAATTATTTATTATGTTCAGAAAATAAAAGTCGCCATAAAGCGCCATTAGTGATTCGAGTCGAACGCAGTAATTCGCATAAATAAATAATTAAACACAATAAAACGCCGTTATAAAACGACCATAAATTCGATAATGAGCGTTTTCGAAAAATTTCGCGATTTTATATTTTTAGTTAACGGCGTCCCTTAATTATCGGGCAGCGTCGGAAAAAGGGCGCGTCGTGCGTGCGCGAAAATTATAAATTTTCCCACAAATAACCTCGCAAAAAACATCAAATAACACACGGTGTAACCGGATAGAAAACCCGCAGAGAAAAATATCTGTTACCGAGCAATTTTTATGAAAAAAGTGTTGTAAAAAGTCGATGTTAATAGGGGGCCGTAAACACGAATGCGTCCTGTATATATTTCTCAGGTATGTATTATAGCACGAATATTATTTTTACTCATTCGCATGTCGAAAAAAAAACGATGGGAAAGTTCATTTTTCCGAAGAAAGAAAGCCTTTTCACGAATACCGACAACGGCTTATGGCTTTTCAACATGCGGATAAATGAAAATTGCGCGACAGTTCCATTAAAATGGAAAAACGGGGAAATGCACGACATTCGAAAACTGCTATTATAATTTAAATGCTTCGTACGTGTGTAATAGAAATGAAAACCGTATAAAGTTCAGTGAATGTCACGTGAAAGTAATATTATGTAGTTCAGAGGGATTTGACGATTTTTATATTCGTATAATTAATAGAAGTAGATTATAAAATTGTCTTTCGTGTTGGAGGATAATTAAATTTCGTTTTGATGGAAGCCATAATAACGTTGGTCGATTCAAAATGAGTGACATAAAAGTAAATGTCAACATTTGAAAATTTGATTGAAAATGTAATTAGAAACATAATTATAGTATAAATTAAAGCTAAATTATAATAACAAAAAAACAATAAGTACTTATAATGAATATAAAAACAAAAAATATATATTAAAAATATAATTTTTTCTATCTATATATTTCGATACATCTTTATCGATATGATTACATCGAAAAAAAAATCGGAAATTAAAAAGAAAAGTCGCAATGCTTAACCGCTGATATGATGATCGCCCCGACGAGCAGAAAATCGCGAAATCCTTCACAGACGCACATAAGCGAAAAAGCCATTACTGAAACGAATTTAAAACACAAAATTTTAATAGTTTTTTCTATACATTTTCGCTGATTATTTCGCGAACCGAGAATTCGAATCTGTTTCTCAAATTGGCATATAAAAGTCGCTGGAAAATACGAATCATTAAAGGAGTCGTTCGCCGGAAAATCTCTCCCTTGCGAATATCTCCTTTTCCAAATGTGTCCAAATCATTTATCTATTCTCGAATCACTCACACCACCAAATTTCTCCTTTCTCCACTTTCATCCCCTCGAGGGTGGATTTTGCCAGGCGGTATTAGCTCCTTTAGAAAATGGCTCGACTCCATCTGGGGTGAATTGACGGTGAAAACGCGGTTGATAAGTTCATATGAAAATAAAGGCTCCTTTAGAATTTTCCATACACTCATGTTGTAGAAAATTTTAATGCATTGTTCGCTCGGTGGAAAGTAAGATTTTTGAAGATGTGGAAGAATGCAGAAATGTTGAAATGTATATATTATACTTGTAATATACATATATTGTTTTTACAAATTGTATTGAATATGATAAGATTGTTATATTATGCGAGAGATCTTTTGATATATTTTTTCTTGTATTTGTTTTATTTTGATGAGATTTTTCGAGTTGTAATTTTTTGGAAAAATAAAAATCTACTAAAAAAAATATACGGATATTTCATCGTAATAATAAACATGAAAAAAATTGTATGGGCTATGATAATAATATTATTTTATGAATTACAATATATTTATTTTATATTGTAATTCATAAAATAACATTATTTTATGTTTGTTTGTATAAAAAATGTAATGTTTATGTTAAATTGTCGAACAAAATCAGAAGCATGTGCAAAGTAATTAAATTGTGAAATTGAATTTTGTATTAAACTTCACTCCGAGTTTCTAATGATGAAAACGACTCTTTCATATTATATTTTATAAAATCGCGACAGTTTAAAATTTCATTATAAATAATTTTAAATGCAAAGCTTTTAACACACAAAACACTGAATTGTAAAATCACACATAGATGTTAATTACAAACCAAAAATATTTCCGAGAACGATCGCGCCATGTATTTCTAAATTACTTATCGGTTATTCACATTTGATTCGAACCGCAGAAAATTATGATGAAAAAAACCTCCGGGGCCGCATTCCGAGTGCTTTTCCCTTTCATATTTCATACTTTCATTAAGGGCACATCTCGAGGGTGCTTTTGCGAAATTTCTTACAGTTTCTCGCGATCGACTTTTATTAGTCGTTAAGAAGCGCGTCCTAATTTCGCGCCTCGCGAACAAACACAATTCGCTAAGGTGAGAAACTCGAGACGTAAAAGCGACGATTTTTCCTTCTCGTTCCATTGTATAATAACGAAATATGTATATGTTTCCACGCATATTATACGTTCCATGTCGTATATTACGTCCGTGATTCTCAAAATGTGGCCATATAGTTCCCTCGTGGGTTCTCAAAAGCTCCAGGTTATTTCGGGCGTATAAGGTTCGGTATTGGGTGTTGAATTTTTCATGTTGTTTTGAAGTTTGTGTATTGTTTTGAATAAGAATAAAGATGAATATAGAACGAGTTTATAAGTGATTTGTAAATCTGGTACCAATACCTTTTCTTGAAAGCTATATTTTTTTAAGGTATTATGATATTCGAGTTATTTATGAAATATTTTCATTACTACTCGCTGAATAATTTATTAGCTTCAAAAAAGTAAAACTGATTTTCTAGGTTTATAAACAACACGATATATTTTGTATTCAAATATAGTCATGGAAAAAGTATTAGAAAATATTTTATATTCAAATTTTTATAAACCATTATATAATATTATGCATCTATGAATGCAATAAAAGTTTGACTCCACTCATATTTAATTTATTATTTATTAAAAACACGATTTTTTCTTTAATTTGAATACAGAAAAGCTTCAGTAAAATATATTCAAGATTGCAAGGAGCATAAAAAAATTCGTTTAAATAAAAATAAATCCAAATACGAAACTAATAAGTTTTACTTCGAATTATATGTGTATATTAAATCACTTTGGAATATTTAGAGTACCTAGGTAATATTTCTTTCAATTACATTATATTATACAGTCGTATATTATGATTTTCTCGTATCTCTCACATAATTTTCAGATAAAACCAACGAGATGTTTGAGGAAAATAAATGACTGAAGAAAACTAAGCTTTGAATGAGAGCTTTGGATACAAAAGATTGACGAACACGGCGCTATATTGTCGTGTGAATATATTTTCCGAATTTACGGTAGACGAGCTCGAAAATGTCACAATAAAATTTACACGGGGCTTCTCCTTTATGCTCGAGACTTTTTATTAGGCAATGTCGATACGCGTATTTTTTTTAACGGTCGACGCTAAAATCTCGTTTTTGCATTTATCGAGGATAAGGCTTTTTGGGCGAAGGTTGCCATTTGCTACCCTTTTGAGTGTTGAATCGTAAAGTGTATTTTTTTTCAGAAATATTTTCAGATTTATTATGCAAAGCGGGTATCAGACAGTATATGAGTGCGTATTGTCGGAGGTTTTCGGGATCAGATTTTCTATTGATGGGATGAAAATTTATTTTTATAGATATGAAAAGTGCTGCGGCATGTATTGGGTTGGTATGAATTTATTTCAGGGAAATGTTTGGAAAATTTCTTTAGAATTTTATTCATTTTAAGGTAAGGAAGTTCAATGTATAAAAATTATGTTTCAAATACTTACTCTAGAATTATTTTGATTATTTATAAAATATATATTACACAGAATTCACCGAAGGAATGCTTATATAATACTTGTAAGTAATGAGAACGTTGCTTTTTGGACGAACATATGTACGTGCGACACGTGTGCGAGCGCAATAAAGAAGCGCATCAAAATTTATCGGGCAATTTTCTTCCAGGATCTTCCCTCACAGCAAAACTCTCACCAGCCGAAGGAAAATCCAGGATCAATTTTCCCGACGACTGGAGTTTTCCGGGGAAAGCATTTTGCGCAACTTTCTCTAGTGTCGAACTCGGCTTTCGCCATTTTGATGTACGACTTCAGGCGCTCGCACTCTCGCGGTTTTGGTTCTTTTTTTCCGATTTCATTATTTTTTTCATTCGCTTCGTATTTCCTATGTTTCGTTCGTGTGAGTTTTGCGGGTAAACTTGAAGGAAAAATCTTGAAAGTTTCAATCGGTTCTGCGAGATATTGCTTATTTTCATTCGTTCTTTCGTTTGTGTTTGAAAATAAATATTCAAATTAAGTATTGTGTGGTATGTTTATTTATTCTATAACTTAATACATATATTAATTATTCAAAACTTATTACAAACTATGATAATAATTAATAATATTATTATATGAGTATTTTCAAGCGGATAAAATATTGTATAGAGATTAATTACGAAAATAATTTATGAGTTTTTGAACTATTCAAAACACTTCATATAATTCAAAGCGATTGTGTTACAAAGCATTCATGTTTAATTTAAAAAAATCATTTAGAGATCATTTTAAATTTGATATGTATGTAAGTTGTTACGTGAGAATGCTTGATATTTTGAACAACTAAACATTAATCACTCGCTTTCGTTGATATTATTATATTAAGGGTTAAATCTGACATGGGTGAGATTAATATTATACTTATCTTGGTCATAAAATTCATTAATAAACACGTAACTTAATTGAAAGTGCTTTATTAATAGCTGAATTTCTTATGAAAGTATTATACAACCCAGGTTATAATTAATTAATAAGAGGACGTGATATAAATAAAATGTATAATTATCACAGCAATGCGATACTTTGGTTCGGGCTGATTAACATCACGATAAGCTATAAAAATATCCAGCAAGTTTTAATATAACTCACACATAAATTTAAAATTTGATATACGCTTCTAATACTGTTGAAATCTAATCATTTATTTTCATAAAGCGAATACCCAAGAATTATATAAGAGCATCTGAACTCAACAGAGGCTATACGGCAATGCGGCTCCACATTCCCTCTCATATTTATAAGGCGGTCGGAAAAAATTGCTTTTAATAAGAATACCTCGCATTATTTACGTCTGTTCATCGGCGGGATGGCTTAGCCTGGCCTAGACTAGAGAAAAGCACGCGGAAAAAGTTCGGAAAGGCGAAGGGAAAACAAAAAAATCCACCTAGCGAAATCGAAGCTTTTCTTCTGCGAATTTCCTCCGGAGCAGGTAACGAGACGGTCCTCGAGAAATAATGGACCGTTTTTGAAGGGACGGGTTATTTTTTCCGTTTTGGCCGATGGACTTTCGAATCCGATTCAAGTCGACGTTCAGCCTTTGTATTAGAGTGACCCGTATTTCACAGGTTTTGAAATAAAAATTTTATTTTTAAATCAATTTCGTAATTACAGTATCGTAGTATCGGAATTAACATATGATTACAGTAGTTTTCATTCAAAAGAGTTGGTTAAATATTTGAAAAAAAAAAGCTTTGTATTTTATATATTTTTTATACCTGTTAATATCGAGCACATTGCTAAAATTTTCTGAAAGCTCCCAGTGCACTATGTCCAGAGTATGACCTAAATATGCGATTCTAAAATATCCTAGCTCCAACATGAATATTCAATGAACATACAATTCCAACTTTCCTAGTCGAATAAAATATTTAATTGAATACAAAAACGAGTTTTCTAAAAATCGTAAAACAAGGGCCCGTCTATTTCCTATTTTTATGCATTATATACAGTGCCTTTGGCGGAAAATAAAAGCGTCGAGGATTTGACGGATTTGAACAGGATTATGTCCGATAATGCGACGTCGAATAAAGGGAGGGTTCCTCTTCCAGACGAGAGTTTATTTATTCGAGACGCCCGTTTAATTGATGTTTATACAGAACGGACAAGACTGTCGTCGGAGGGTAACAAAAGCAGCGAAAGCATCATTGGAATTTCTGAATCGGATTTCATTGTTGTAAATATAATGATTGGGTTCGTTGATGAGTGTATACTTTCTGTTGAATTTCTTATTGAACAATAAATTTCTTTCGAGGGTCCGTAATATTATCATATATATTATAGATTTGCAGATAATTCTTATATCAATTTATATTCATTGTTATTTCGATTGTATTATATTATAGTTGACAGGATTTTTCATTTTTTAAAATACATTTTTCAATATCATTTAAGGTAAAAAATTGGTCGATCTGTCGGACAGGAAGGAGCACTTGATGATATAACAATAAAGTTAGTGCAATTTCACAGGAAAAATTATGCACTTAAAACTTTCAAAAGATTATACCATATACATGTTTCAGTCTGGTTTTGGTTGAATGTATAGATAAAAAATATTCAATTATAATAAATGGACCATTTTTTATTCCACTCAGAATATTGAACAAACTTTATATACAAAGTTTTCAAATTTGCGTACTTTTAAAATTCAAAACATCAAAGCATTAAAATTTTAACAAAAAAAAAAGGAAAACAAAATCAATCGATTGACAGCCCCATAAAATTTCAGCAGCACCCGAAAAAAGGACAAACATTTCCGACAGGTCATGTAGCACCATCGAAACTCCCCGTACAGACGAATGCGTCGATCAAACAATTCGGGCCTTCGACATATTTTTTTCGGTCCCGAACCCGCGAATAAATAAATACGAAAGTGTTTTCCCGACCAGAGGATTTAATACGATTTCCCGACTCGATTTTATAAAGTTTCGCGCCACTTGAACCGTAACGAGCGGTAAATTATGACCCGCCGCCCAGAACATAGTTTGATCCGCTCGGTTAAATCTCGCAGGACCGATCCACTGAACTTGGATACGTTTAACGATAGCCGAGAAAAATATATACTATAAGTTTTATGTGTGGGTATGGTGTTATCAGTGGTGAGCATACGCGGTGTTTCTATGGGGTTTTTAATCCTTCAGTGATGGTTTTTGGTTGATTTTTTTTGATCGGTTTGAAAAATGTTAGAGTTTAATGTGTTCGAAAGGTGGATGATGAATAAGTTATAATAATGGTTTTTTTATATCGTATTAGAGAGAAGGTTATGAGTTTTCGATTTTTATTCGTATGAAAAAGGAATTGATTGAAAGGTTTGATCGAAATAGATGAAGAGGTATGAAGTGTTAAAATATAATATGTTATGTAGTGAAAAACAAAATTTTCATAGTGGATTTTTGTTTTTTTATATTTATATTAAAGGTAAATATTGATATATGAATAAAAACAGATATTCAAAAAAAGCTTTATTATTTTCCATCGTTGCACTTCATTATGTAAAAATCGGACAATGAATCCAATCCCAATTAACAAAATTCGATCAGGTATTTCATCGGTATTTTCATATAACCATTTTATATTTATATTTCACAAAAACCGATAAACAAATACAATTTTATTTACAAAAATTCGCTTTGGAAACATTAAATGGTATTAAAAAATCCAAAAACCAGATTACGAGAGATGATTTCATAAATACACATCCTCGTCTGCTCCACTCTGTATTTATGGCTTCGTTAATTGGGATTGTGGATCGCATCGTCCGTACGAAGTTTTCCCAAAATTTTCCGACGCTTCGCAGCTTCTTTTTAATTATGTATATCGAAAAGCGGGAGGTATGACGCAATCCGTAGCCCGATTATGCGATAGTACGGAGGTGAAAAGTCTCCGGAAAAAAACGGAAAAATTATAATATTATGCATTAAATTCGGCGACGGCTATTTTTCAAGTCGGTTCGTCTTTTTTTCGAAATTGTAAACGTGCGGAATCTCGTCTCATAACTTTTAACGGCCAAAGGAACACTTTAAAATTCACGTTGCTCGGCTCTTTTGGCGAAACGCTAAGAAAACGCGCAATAAAAACGTACACGAGAATAACTTTGATTAATGATCATCGTTGTTGAGAATACGTGATGAGTTCGCCGCACAATGGACATTGTGGGTGCTGATAAGTAATGCACTTTTTTGAAACATAATGCATTATCATCATTTAAAAAAGGATTTAATCCGCTGTGAAACTGCGACCAAACAATATTGATGATGTTAGTATAATATGTATATTATAAATATATTTATTAATTATATATCAATACATTATAAAGTATGAGATTTGTTATTTTTATATAAAAAAATCGAATATACATATTCTATGTAGTCTTTTTCAAGCTTTTTTTGATATTTTCAATGAAGTGAAAATAATTTGTGTAATTATTCTCCGAAGTCGTACGAATGAATATAATAATGAATTTAAATTATCGAAAAATAATAAAATATTCCATTGTGATATAACCGGATTTACCTCATTAAAATAAAAATATAATATAAATCATACACAATTTCTTCGTAAAAAGAACTTTTTTCATACATCCTACGCACGAATTACGTAAAATTCGACGGTTACGCATTGACATGCGACCCATTGGAAGGGGCTGAAAAGGAGAAAAAACAATGAAAAATTACGACATCCATGACGAGAAGGGATGTATAAATATTCAGAAATAGAATGCGTGCGTCGTTTCACTGATTTTCACAATGCCCATGACAAATCGAGACAATGCCATTTCGCGACGAAGACAAAAGGCCCTTCCGTTGTTCGTTGAGAAAAAGGAAATACTCTCATCTCGCGTAATAAAACGAAAATATGAAATGACACTTGAGCAGACGATACACTTTTTTTCGGTGGATAAAAATAATCATCGAATCAACTTTCGCCGTGTAAAAATTTCATTACGACTCGGACCGGACGCGAAACTCGCTCGTGCGCAAACAACACACGTCCGCTAACGAACCGTGTTTATTTTGCAATAAATTATTATTAAGTTCCGTTTCCTCTCGTTCGGTTTTTTATATTTAAATGCGGACGATTCTGCATAATCAAACGAGGAAATTGTTCTATTTTTTCGCTCCGGCAGACCGACGGATGTCTTCCAGCAGATGTTGCTAGTCGTTCCCGTTATTACGCGGTCTTATCGTTGCGGAAGTTTTTCAATTTGCACCACTAAAGTTTCAGCGAATCTACGTAGAAAATATAAAAGGCATTTTAATCAATTAGTGAAAAAAGATAGAAACGCTTTGGAGTCTCGTGTAATCGGGAAATTGCGTGATGACGTTCAGATTATTATCGGTGCGTTACGTAAATTTCGGCAAATTTCCGCCTTTCAGTTGAGAGCTTTTCGTATCTACGTTGTCAACTACACGTATATAACCCGTATTAAATTCGCCAATCTAATCAGAGAAATTAGGGCTATGATTATTTTCGTTCTGGTCAAATTACTTCATCTTTCCATTTGGATTTAGATCGTCGGCGCCGATAAGGGGCCGATTCGCGTGCTTGAAGCCTATACCGGAGCGAAAAAACGTAAATTTACATAATACAAAAGCTGGGAAAAAAAATCAGTGGCCAGCTGATAAAATAAAAGCAAAGGTTCACGGTCGTGCCCTTTGTCCAGGGTTAGAACTGACGATGCATTCGTGCGAAGGGCAGTTCACCTTATCGCAGGTCGTTTATCGGACGGACGTTTCAAGCTTTTTCAAAATCACACCGATTCAAATTTTTATCAAAATCTTGACGGGGAAATGTCACAGAACATTCAGTTCAAATTCTAATGTTAATTTAATTAAAAAAAACCTTCGTTAAAATGTTCAACAAATATGTAAGTAAGTTGTTCAGAAAAATATAAAATAATTGAATTGATAAAGTTATAGAGAAGCGTTTCAATTAGGTAATTGATAACGTGGAAGTGTTTATATGAAACTTGTGGTTTTTGTTGAGTGCGCTTTTCGAACATCTCAAAGAACTTGGAAGTCGACAAATTAAATTTAAAATCGAGGTTTGGCGATAGGAACGGAACGCTGCACTTTCAGTCTACTGTGTTGAAACAGCCAACGGTTTCATCGGAGATAATAATTACAAGAAAGACTGCAAACCTTTGAAATGCTGCCGAAGAACTTGCAACGGAAAATAAATATAAATAAGAACAGCACTCAAAGAACTTACGCTAAATAAATGTCGTTTACACGAAAAAAGTTCAAAGACATAGGAGTCAGCTTTCTATTTTAAATATTCATATAAATTTCACAGTATAGTTCCTTAAATTCATATTTTCACATCGATCCAATTTAGCGAAACCCTTAATTGGAATAAATTAAAATTTTGATAATAAAAACGAAGGAGTATCTTATTATACTGGAGTGGATACAGAAAGGTCAAGAGAGCGCCGTCTAATGAATTTTCAGATTATTCATTTTCCTCGCTCCGATGATGATCGATTCCAATTCGGCCCGGACGCATAACAATATAATAATATTACAATACGGAGCGGCAAATTGTTTTCCAAAGGGCAATGACGACTACCCTTAATTTCGAGAGCGATTGATCTTGACCCGGCCGGGATAATCCTTCATCCGTTTATCCTCACCTTTGACGAAATTTCACCACCCAAATGCCAAACGGTGCTCGTGTTTTTGTTGTTGCGGAGTTCGTTCTTTGCGCTTTTGAGGAATTATCTAGTTTAGGGCTTTGAAAAGGGCTCGCGTGCAAAAGTATCTCGTCGCCTTTTGTGTGCCTCGTCGCGCTCAAAGACACCTACTTATAAGCTTCGAAGGAGAGCACAATACGTGATCTTAATAAATGCGTACAAAGAAACAGCTCGGATGATAAATAAAAATAGAATTCGATGCAGAATACGACGAAAATTGTATCAAAATACGTGCTTTTTCCCGATCTCTCGCGAACAAAAGATAAGTGAGCCGTTTTATTTTGTAAATGTATGCCGTTTCGATTTTATTATATTACACTGTGTGTGAAAATGTAGAAAAATTTCTTGTGAATTCGTATTTTCGTTTCATATAAATGAGTCGAAATTTATGTTTGTGTAATGAAATATTTAATGGTTTAGATGCAGACGACACCTGCATCAAAATATGAAAATCAAAAGCTCAACGTTTGCACAAACTAATAAAAGTTTAATTAGATTTATAATTTAAGCATAAATTTTTATTAAAAAAAAAATCATTGAATAATATGTAAATTGAATAATTCTATCAGACATTACATAAACAAATTCAATTGAGAGAAAGCATTACAAAACGATCCATTCTAAAAAAAACCATGACAATTACCTAAGAAACGTACTCGAAAAAATTTCCTGAATGAAACGACAATTTTTCCAATAAAAAAACAACCAAAAAACTCATCAACAATAACTGAAACCAAGACAGCGAAAGGAATATTCGCTGAAGCGGGTCGTACGCACGGACAGATCTGTCAAACGCACGGGCCGCAGTCCGCTGATATACAGCCGAGACGCTGAAACGCTGAAGAGAGAGGATTATGAGCGGTTTTTTTTGGCCCTCCTCTGTTTATTTTTATTATTCCGTACGTTTATTATTTTATTTCGCCGACGGCGGGGACGTGTCAGAACAGCCTGCGTCCGCGCTATCATAAAAACCGGCCAGAATCGGTTTTGCGAATTTTTCGAAAATGTCGCGTCGGTGCGAAAAAGTTTTTAGCGTTGTTTCGTGTGCATTTTTGCGTATTTGCGCCGTTTTAAAATGTGAGCGATGCTTTAAAGTGGGAAATTGTTTTGACGTGTCGTCGGAAAATTTTTGAACGTGAAAATTCGACGTTCGTATAGTGGAAGCGCTTATGTTGAAATATACTCATGTTTTGTTTTTCATATTAAAATTGGTATCAGAACATTTACCTCCAGTAAAAATACCGCCTGGATATAAAATACTCGAAAAAACCCTCTGGACATCAATTCCCTCCCATGCAAAAAAAACTCCTGGACATTAACCCCCCGTCATAGGTAAAAATTACTTGAAAATAGTAATAAATAAATAAATAAATAATAATTTATCTATACGGAAATATACGGTGTGCGGTCGTTAAAAATTTATCGGGGGGGTATGTGGCCAGGGGGTAAATGTCTTAGAATCATTAAAATTATGTAAATAACTAACCTGTCCGATGGGATCCAACAGCTTGTACTGATTGAGTTGGAAATAACTGCCAGAAGCATCAATGGAAACTCTTCTCGATTCCCTCAAAGGCTGCCTTCTCCTAACAGTTCTCGGTGAGCCACCAGGTGACCTAGTACCTTCCATGCCCACTCCAGGCTCTTCACCACCTAACGATCTCGACTGCTGAGAGACGAGCAGTCTAGACCTCATCTCCCTAGTCATGATAGAGCTCGACGAAACAGACGACTCCCCACACTTGCTCGGCAACTGACCAGCCCTCGGATGGACAACATCATGCTGCCTCAGATCCAAGGACTGCGTTTTGGGCATATTCTTCAACAGCGGTCTGTTGACGGTGGGCGTCGGGTCATCTGAGGCGGTGGGTCGCACATTTTTGGAAGGCACATGTTCGGCGTCGGTCGTCTGTTCGGACGGCGCTATCACAGTGGTTTGGTGGGGCCGGGGGCGCAGGACCGGGGGCGGAGTCTCGGGGGGCGCAGCCCCGGGTCGGCCCGCTGGGCAGACCGCCGGCTGCTTCGCGGGCCGCGTCATGAAGGCACCTTCCGCCTCCACCGTGGAATATCTGTGGATTCAAATAAATTTTTTGTATTAGTATCGACTGAATTTTAAATTTTAAACAAATGTTTTTCCATAATAATCAATGTTTTGATGTCCCGACAATGCCGCGCAGACAAAGCCGCGCAGACAAAGCCGCGAAGACAAAGCCGCGCACGACAAAGCCGCACAAAAAAAATAAAATTAACATATAAAAACAATGTTCCGAGATGCAGGTGACAATATCATTTTGCTAATTTTCACACGTCCAGCACAATTTTTTCTAGTGCATCTCCATGATGCTCCTCCGTCATTCATATCCTTGTCTTTTCGAAACCGGTATCCTTCGTGAAAATTATTTTTTTTTTTTCATTTGAGAATCAATTTTTTCCATGTCTAAAATTACGTTAAATTCAATAAATAAATTCTAATGAAAAAAATCAGATTGAATATAAAAATAAATTATGGTTATCTTTTGCTGATTGCTGAATCCTTTTGACGAATGAACGAGTCATCAGTGAATGTTACAATTGTAAAATTTTGCTAACAATACATTATAAGTGTTGACATAATACAATATTTAATATATATCGATATATAACAAGTTTAATTAAAACAAAATATTGGCGATACATGGTGAAAAGTGTTAATTTGAAGTAAAAAACCTATATTAAAATTCATAAGACAAAAATACATTAATTTTGCGCGGCTATGTCGTGCGCGGCTTTGCCTTCGCGTCTTTGTCCACGATGTACTGCGCGGCTTTTATTTGCGCGGCTTTGTCTGCGCGGCTTTATCTGCGCGGCTTTGTGACGGCGCCCAATGTTTTGTATAATAATTCTGATATGGAATGGTTGTATGTAATATTATAATTACATGATGGAATTTCCCTTTCATAATATTATAGTTTATAGCGTAAAGATATTGTTCGCTCGATTGCGGATTAAATAAGAATAATTTTCATCTAAATTTTTCTTTTGCTTATTGTTATAAAAAACGAGTGGTTTCTTTATTGGTTATTTAAATTTATTAAACATAAAAAAGTTTTTATATGCATATCGATAAACAATAAACTGATTCATATTCTAATATTGATATAGGAAAAATTTATTTTATGATTAACAAGAATTTAGATATTCATGATATTTACAATATGTCGGAATCAATGCGATATGATTACGACGATATCATAAATTTAATTAATATTATGATAAAAATATTTTTAATATAATATTGCTTTGGGTATTTCGAAAAAGGAAGCTTATTATCCTTATGGCTGGATTAACCATATTCTATGTTAGAATTACAGAACCGTTCTAATTAAGCCCTGATAATATTAGTTAAAACTTAAATGAAATTTAAATTCTATAGAAACAAAATTTTAACAGCGGAATAACCGAAATTATAAAATTAGTATATAAAATGCTTCATATATTTTTTCAATTAAAACGCATATTTATTATACATGCGAATATTAGATACAATAATTTGATTAGTGAATTGGGTATATCACGGCTGTAATTTATGCCCAGTAATAAATTTCTATTACTATACATTCATGTTTCAATATGTAATATCCACGAAAATACAATACGATATAAATAGATTTAGAACGCCATATCGTGATCAAACAATACATAGTTTTCAATTTCAGTTCAGCGACCATAAATATAAATAAATTTAGTTTCAGGCCACCTTCTAATACACAAGTAAAGTTAGGAACAACTTGCGAATTCACAGTTTAAAGTAGTCCATTGTGAGTTTTGAACTGACAGTAGTTGCGAAAGCCATTTATGTTATGGATATGAATTTATATATTCACAAATTCAACCGCAATTATTACAAATGTCAGAAGCAAAGCACATATAATATAATTAAGCAAATTGAAACATTCGAAGCATAAATATTTGGTTAATATTGATGAATTTGAATATTCAATAGAGCAAACTGTTATTTTTGCAAATCAATAAAAGAAAAACGATACCAAACACTTTCGAAACAAAAAGAGGCTTTCTTGCTCCCAAATCAAGGAGGCAAAAAAAAAACTCGAAGACTATCTGAGGTCGAGTGGACAAACAGAGATTTGTATGAACTGGAAAAGTTTTCGTTTCACGGTGTCTAGCCGAAGGCCGATTAAATTTTCGAGAGCGGAAGTCTCAAAATAAAGTAAACCAACAAGGACGAAGAAGGGTTTGGGCGTACTAACGAAAAGGGGGATGCATTAGGGCGATTTTAATGGTAATCAGGGTGGAAGATGATGAAAGCGAACGGCGTGACCGTTAATTTGCACGCGCTCGTGTTTTTATAAGGGATTTTATGATTTCCAAATATATTTTTTCAAATATGATATAAATAAAATTTCACATATTTTAATTAAATCATTTTTTTCAGGAAGATTTTGAATTAAATTTCATGTAAGATTGTGTTCAAATATGCCCGGGAAAATATTATATAATATTATATTTTCAATCATTTATTAAAATTAAAAGATATTATTAATATTTGTTTAGTTTTCAAAGTATGTATTTAAACAGGAAATTTATAGGAAAACTATGTTTTCCCCGAAGGAAAATATTGGGAATAATCTTGATGTAACCTTCTCTCATGTAATCGATTTAGTATATTTTATTGCCCAATTTCAGTTGCGTGTACAAGGATAAAAGATGTCTTAAAATTCGTAAAGTAACTTTATATGAATAATCAAAAATAACAATGTTTGAAAAAAATAATTATTCAAATATATTCCAAAAAATAACATAGCGATGGTTTAAAGCTTTTTATTTTTGGTATCCCGACATTTCCATGCCGCATTGATAATTCACAATCAATTAATCTAAACGCAAAAACTGATATTATTATATTTAACGAACACAGAATACGAAGAAAAGTGGGAACGTTTAAACAAAAATAACAAGAATGAAGATTTCAGTGAATAATATAAAGCACAATACACACTTAAATATCCTTTGTGTCCAATTTCTTATCAGAGCGTTTACCGAAATAAAAACACCAAAAATTTCATTCATTTCCATCGCAGTCAAGTGCGACAGAAAAGAGGGCCGAAAATAAAGCGCCTCGCAAAATTTTCACTTTTATTAGTTTTCCGACGTCCACTCGCAAATGAGGACACTTTAAAAGGGAAAACCGCCAAAAAGTCAAAAGCGACAACTCAAAAGGAACCGAACCGTTCAAAGGAGCGACACGAAGAAAATATATAATATAAAAAAGCAACATAATCTCGATACCGGGACAAGCGGGAGCACTCGGCCCGATTCATCGACTTTTTTAATAGGATTTGGGGAAACAGTCCCTTTGCGGCATTCGAAGGGCTGTCCCTTAACGATGTTGTGAAAGTTAGCACCGAAAAACTTTCGCCGTGAGCGAAATTAAACGATCTAGAAAAAGAGCGGGAAAAAAGGTTGTAGATTTCGAAGCGCTTTGTTGTTTTCGCGGAAGAAAAAGTTCGGCGACAGCCAGAAGGTATGTACGGAAAATTATGGAGGGAAAAAGTATGATATTTACGTTCGTTACGTCTGTTTGAGGGTGGACGAAAATAGTTTATCGATTGTTTTATTACGTCTCGAAAATAGTATCGGTCATGCGATTGTCATCGTCGATGATACGGTTTTGGATATCGACACGATTTTAGATTTAGAATAATACGAATAAATTTAAGAACGACTCGAAAATAACAATAAATATTCAATTTGAATATCATATACAGTTACGCTGAAACTTCATTTTTTACATCACAAATCCAGAACGAAAGCTTTCAGCAAACGAAATCAATGAATTTCGATTGAAATCCTAAAAAAAACATATCATCGCATCGGAGCGATTGATACTCATTTCGAGCGATCGGAACGTTTTTGCTTTAGCGCAAAGCCCATTTTCCGGTTAACTGGAACTGTCGAAATCGGAATAGACGTCTCGTCGCCGATTAAGAGTGACGTTTTAAAGCCGCGAATAATCGGAATTCGGGCGGAGGTTTTCATCAGGTAATGGATTCGAGCGAAAATAGACGCCGCAGACGAGCCGAGACGTTCGACGGTTATCGAAAATCGATCCGCGAAACGTATACTACGCATTGTTGTTTGTCGTCGCAATGTCATGGACCGCGATGGTGGATGTGTTTTTTCGGAGGCGATGTTGTGTTCCGGATTGGATTCTGGTCGGTGATTGGTTGGGATTGGTTGGTAGTTGCTAGAGTTGATTGGTTAGTCGACCGATGATGGGCGATGGTTGTACGGTTATGAAGTGTGGTTAGTTCAGTGATGTGCGGTTGTAACCGCGTCGCTGTGAATGGTGTTTGAGAAGTTGATGAATTTGCGAGTTAGGTTGGGTTTTTATTGATTTTTTTTTCTTCGATGATTGAAATTTTAAGTATTAAAGAAGATTTTAGATTTTAGAGTATGAATATCGGAAATAAAAAAGGGTTTAAGTGCTTAAAAATACAAAATCGGTACATAGCTTGTATATTTACAATAGCAACACTGATTTTAATTGTTGTGAGTAAAAAGTTAAGAGTTAGAATTTTCTTGTTGGTAACTATAACATTTAACATATGGATGAAGATACTCGTATATTGCCGTATATGAGGCGTAAGCTTAATACGGACGTGATTGTGCTCACCATGGAGCCTCATACAATTAGTTTATAAAAAATCGTTCCTTTTTAATAAACAAATCTAAATAACTTATCATTTTATTAATACGAAAAAAAAACCAAATGAGATAATAATGAAAAAAAAGCACCATATTATACATATTGTTTCTTCTTTGAAATGTTATTATACTACGCAACGGTCATGATGTGAAATGACTGGACAATTCTGATTTTTTTTATCATTAACTCTTTTTTCATCGTTATCGAATGACCTCTCGTGATATCTTTTATCTTTAATGAGTTTCGGGAGTCCAGTAACTCGTTCAGTTTAATTGCGATTCGGTTGGTTATCTCGAGCGCTCAATATGATGCCTGCTTTCATGAGAATTTCTCGTTTAATCGATATATTAATTTTATTCATACGATATAATATGAATTAATCACAAAGCAGAGCATGAAAATCGGTGTCGAAAGCCAATCAAACTGAAATATCACTAATCAAAAAGATTGTGTACAAAAATTTTCTTTATGTATTATTTAAACTTCATTTCGGTGAAATATTATATATTTTGACTACACATATTGTATTAAAGCTTCAACAGTTCCTTTTATGAACTCCGCAAAACGGTATTCACGATATATTTTCGAGGACGTTATGTTTGTATTATACGTATCAACAAAATAAAGGTTAACCCTGGCAAGTTCGAGTTTATATTATGTCGTATATTTTGACAGTTAGTTATATACGAAAGTTCCGTTGAATATGCAAATTACGACGAATAAACAAAATTTTCACGAAAATATTTTTCGCATGAAAGCGTCATTCTGTGTGCAAATTTTTTTCAAAACTGAAACGGCTTTGCACACAATTGTTCTATTGAGATACGCGGAAGTATCACATCGCTGTTTTCAAGCATTAATCACGTTTTATTGGGGTCCTTTGTCAGTGGTTGTCAACCTGTTAAGATCACTTTCTACATTTGAGTGATTAATAGCACTCTCGCCGAGAGGGATGAACAATATGAATCGGGGAAAAAATAATCAACGGCGTTGAGATCTATTTAATTAAAAATAATGTGTTTCGAACTTTTCTTGTGGTGATTTGAGTTTTTTTTGTGTCGACTAAAAAACTTTTGGCACAGATTGGATCTAACTAAAGAGTTATTAATTGAAAGTTTATGACTCTTTTATTAAGTTGTGAAAAGTTTAATTCTAAATAGCAAATGTCGACATAATTATTTGCTTGTGTGTTTCTTTTGAATATCAAGATGATATTATAATTATATTTTGTAAATTTTCATTGTAATAATGATAATATGAAACATTGGACTGTGTGAATGACTCGAAAAGTTTTTGTTCAAGTCTATTACATTTTTTAAATCGAGTACAAAGTCAAGAAACAAATTGACTCACCATTTAAAAACTATTTTGTTATGACACACTACGTTTTTTTTACGGACAAATATGTAGATTACTTTTTTGTATACAATAAAATACTCGGATATTATAATAAATGTAAATTATATGCAAAGTCTTATTATAGGAATAAAAAAGCTATTCGTACTTCATAACA
This sequence comes from Hydropsyche tenuis, assembly GCA_009617725.1. Taxonomy (NCBI): domain Eukaryota; kingdom Metazoa; phylum Arthropoda; class Insecta; order Trichoptera; family Hydropsychidae; genus Hydropsyche; species Hydropsyche tenuis. Next base: position 542,545 of record VTON01000002.1, read on the forward strand.
AAAATCAGCTATGATAAATATTATATATAATTTCAGAGATACAAACCGCTAACACGACGACCTCGATAAAATATGAAAATCATAAAAACTTCAATACTTTCAAAAAGTCGATAAAATCAACGACGACTCATCTTGTTTGAAAATAAGCAAAAAATTATAGATTTATGAAACAGATTAATGAAAAAGTTTAACTCTCGTATAAATCATAAAACATGTTTGATCCGTTTGACCCAAAAATACGATTTTTATGATACTTTTTTTTACACAATATTAACTTTTTCCAAAACCACTCCATCGAAAGTCCAATTATATCAAAAAAGCGGTCACATACATCATATTGCGCAAAAGTAAACCGAAAGCTCATGTTCGTATGAAGATTTAATACGGATTCATTGTGGATGAGGTCTCCGCGTATTTTCCTTTGCGAACGCGAGATCACACGCGCGTGAAACGGTTCGGAAAATTCAGTTTTCCCGGCACGTTTCCGAAACGAGGCACGTGGAAAACACATTCTACGTATTTTTCGATATGCACTCGAATGATCGAATATCTCGGCCTTTTGGTTTTTCGAGATTACCGAACACGACACCGTTGCCGAGGAACGTACCACCTTTGCATACCGAACTATTGTATTATGCATTGCGAGGTTTATACGAGAATATGCGTGGGCGTTCTGCAAAAGTAGATTTTCATAACTTATGAAACGAGAATCGAGAAGTGGAAAATTTCGAATTCGAGTGCAAGAAAAAAATGTTAATTTTTTTTAATTTTATACATGAAGAAATTCTTGCATTTCAGGAAGTCATATTTTCTTAATAATGGAAGCCGCAGTCGTTTTGGAGCGATAAAGAAAAGCATTGGAACTTTTGGCAACATTTCGTTGGATGTGCATTCAAATATGATATCATAAAATGTATTCTATAAAAGTGGGAGGATTCAATTTGTTGTAAGTATTCGGGATTCTGTTCACGTTTGCGGTTTATTCCTTGAAAGCTGTGTATAAAGTAACGTCTCACTTTCGTATGCTTTTCACTCTGAAAGGATGAACGTGAAGTATTCGAGATAATAATAAAATCAGAATGCAACGACATTGCAAAAACAAATTAAAAAGAAACATCCACAGAGATCCGCTGCTACTTTCAATTCTTTTTTTTTCGACGAAGATTTTTCACAAATTGAAATACGAGATTGGACTGTTATTGAGTTGAAGCTCGTTTAAAATTAATATATACGTTCGTTTATAAAAACCTTCCGTACATATATTCTAGGGTAGATAAAAATGCATCCTCTCAGTTTGTAAAGCACATGAATAAAAGTAATCTTGTAGTAAGGTTGTATATATAATTTATGAGAACTTTTGCAAGAGGTATCATAATTTTTGGCTCATTTCACCCCACGTATATGAGGTTGCAAATGTTATGGGATTCCGCCATCATCTTTTAGTGTACATATTCCATATCCGTAATAAAATTTGTAAAAGTCGCTTTTGGCTCGATTGCCATAGCTTCCGAGAAAGCGTGTCTGATTTTTTTTATCATATTCTGCATACTTATGGCTTTTCGGTCCGATTACAATGCGACAGATATTTTGCCTTGGGGGAGGTAAACAAATTTCAGACGTAATTTAAATATTCAGCCAGATTTTATTCGTATTTGGTTATCATTCGATGGAAATTCGTACGTAAATAAAATAATATCGGGACAGTTTTAACGATACTCCGGAGTTTCATTTGTGCGAAATAATAAAGTTTCTCTCATGTATTTTAAAAACAAGTTTTAGTAATACGACTGAAAAAAAACTCATACAAAACGTTACTGTATGCGCGTAGGAGTATTCCAATGAGCACTTTTTTGACATTACATATTAAAATAAACAAGCTTTTTTATTATCACAGTTTCAATTCCAAGTTACAAAAATATTAATCCAAGCAAATTAAACCGTATTATTATACAATTTCATCGTTCCGGAACGAAATTGAATCCAATTTTCCTCCACACATAAAACAACATTCATTACCAAAAAATACACACAATCACCTCATTTTTTTTATTACGCCAAAATTGAAAGGCTCGAATCGGAACGACAAATCGAAACCAGCATAACAGGATATGCTCGTTTGCCTGGATAATCCAAACCCCAGATAATTATAAGGACAATCTAGGTCATCCCATAATTCGACACGATGCATATAATATCATGCGCGGCTTGGAACGGAACAACCCCGTAATTTGCGTTAAGATTATCCTCGGGTGCGAATCGGGGAGGTCGCGATAGGACTCGTTCAAAGGGAAATTTCGCAATTTTCCCTTTGCGATTTTGCGAGGGTTGTTTCGTGGGTGGATTTTGGGGGCTCGGGTGTTTTCATTAGATAGAATTTTTATTTAGGAATTTGAATGGATAAGTGTTTATTTAGATTGAAATTCGAGGTCCGTTTTAGTGCTTGCGAATTAACATTTTCATAATTAAATTTTAGTGTAGAACCTTTCTAAAAGCACTTTTCCTTGTAAAGAGTTTTTTTTTTAAGCAGAAAGGTTTCTTAGTGTGAAATTTCAAGCCTTTGACCTTTTACTTGTATTACAAGAGAACGATGTGTGAAAATGAAAATTTATTTCAAGTAACTTTGTGTGAAATGTGAGACAAAACTTTTCACTAATTTGCGATTTTTTCAAGCATAATAAACATAAAAAAAATCTCCATTTTTAATATAAAGCAATATTTTTATCCTATCGAATACACTAGTTTCCATTGATTACCATTGATGGATTATGATTACTTGATAAGTGATGGTTTATTTTTTTAACTACTCATGAGTATTCTTCCTGCACGAACATAGAAAAAAAAATCCTAATTTTCTAATGATACAATAAAGATTATCATGATAATTTTCCGACCACTCTCTGAGTTTTAAAATTGACCTTAAAATTTGCTTTTCGTGCATATTATATCTTCGCTAAGATGGTTAGTTCTCAGAAAGAAATTTTCCAATGAATTTTCTTCATTCTGGCATTCCGTATGCTTTATAGAAAATAGTCTTTTGTGATTGGTTTGATAAAAATTAAATGTAGAATTCCTAGTAAAAATAAATGTGCTCTACTTAATTTAAACCAGCTCTGGAAGCTGGTAAAGAGTGGGTGCATGTAATAGGTGAGATCTAAAGTTGCCATTGAAAAAAATGATAATTATAAGAAAATTAATTTAAACATTCAATATTTTTTATAGGAAAAGAAACCTTCAGAACGCCCCAAAAATGAGTGCGAACGCACAATTTGTTTGCCGATTTCCACCCTTCACATTCTCGCAAATTATGTAACACAAAATACACGAAAATTTCGCATATAGCAAACATACGATTTTTTCAGACGTTACCATAATTCCGATGATTATCATGGGAGTCGACTTTCCGACGTCGGGACGTAGTGGGATTCAATTAGGACTAGGGGAAATAAAAAGCTTGAAAAAGGAGATTTAGAACCGTGAAGTTCTCGTATTACTCTCTTATTACGTTTGATTTACGAGAAATATGTATATAAGCTGTAAGTTTATTTTAAATAGTTGCAAAAATGCTAGTTTTCATCAGTCAATAGCATGGGTTTGCAATTAGATGTTGGAGAATTTTACGTGCAATATTTTAAAATTGATTACAATAGAGTATTGATGTATGGATGGTAAACAAATTTCCGCAGGTATAAACGCTGCAAATATAATAATATGCATTAGCGGCATCAATGGATCGGATGGGAATTTGAAGCTTTTGTGTAAATATACTGAAATGGATTTATGTTATTTGTTTCGTATAGAGGCCTAAAATTTAATGGAAAATTTTCATCTATGCGGTTCGTTTATACTGAATTATAAATCATATATAATATTTGGCCCGAATATGTGAAGTATTTTAATGAAGTTTTCATGTAAATAGGAATGTTTTATAATTAAATATTAAAGTTTTGCCTGAACGTGGAGATAATCTTATTCCGTTTTATAATATAATAGTTGAAACAAAATCTATTTACTGTGCTCAAAGCCCACAAAAATCATTTCTTCGTAAAACAATTAATATTCAACGGAATACGATCCTCGATGGAAATATAATATTATATATTCATTTCTGTTACCGCAATGAATACGAAGATAAAACTAAAATCGACTACCACAAACTATCATAATAACAATAAAATATGCAATAAAATCCACCTAGCATAATTTTGATACAAATCCAAAGGATAAAACGGCAATAATAACTCACCGAACTAATTCGGAGGTTTTAACTCGAACCGAAACCGATCCGGCTCTTATTACGCATACACGAAACGAAGATAGTTTGGGTCCAACCCACGCATTTTCCCGCCAAATTTTTCCGTTCGAAAGTGGCTATTTTGGATTTTCCCTGCTAGGACAGAGAATCGAGCCGCAAGTGCGCCATTAAGGCGATTAACTCCAACGCCGACATAACGACTCGGACTCAGAAATTAATACACTTATTAAGCCGCCACGGTATGTTTGCGTGACGAAATATATATAATAATAATGTATGCAAAGTAAATATTAAATAGGGTAAATTTCCGATAGTGATCCGGCGTACAATGCGTGTGCGGCCACATAGCTAATGGTTAATACGATATTATGGAGGCCTATTTGGAGAGGCTTATCTTTTCATGTTGCGTTTACGTAATGCCTTTTTTGAAAATTTTGGCCTCAGGTTGAATGCTTTATGGTATACTGGTTTGTATGTAATAAAATTTCTATAGATTTTTGAATGTTGATAAAATCGAAATTGAGATTTGTGAGCTTATTCGCATGCTTTTTCATATCCGAAACAGTACCTATGATTAGAGGCAATAATATAATTCTATGGTATTTCTATTTTTGAAAAACATATTGAAGATATTATCAATGAGTTAATGGTATAACCGTATTTGGTCAACAGTAAAAATCGCTATTTAGATCAAAAATGAATTGCTCATTCATTTGCATGGAAAGAAAAATATTCAAAGAAACATAATGATATAAAAAATAAAAGTAATAAATAAAATGAAGTAATTGTATGTTTAAAGTGTCAGTTAACGATTCCAAGAATCCATCATAATTAATTACGATTTTTTTCAGCGAGAAGTGATTAAAAGGCTTAATTGCAAAAGTGGCCTTTTTTCGAAAGGCTGTCACCCCCTGAGGGCAACAAAATAAATATGAAGCCTGTAATATTATACACCAGAGAAAGGAAAAAAGGTCGAAACTTTGGTAGAAGAGTTGTTGTTAGCTTTTTATCCTTCATCATGGAAAAAGGCTCTTGTGAGCCATCCGTCAAAACTTTATCTGCGAAAAAAGTCAGTGTCGTCGAGTAATATACCGAGGCGTTGTTGACTAAAATTAATTAACGCTACGTTCAATTTATAAAAAGGCATATATTATATTTGCTTTTAGCAATAAAAAACTGCGGTGACTATAAAAATATTCGAACAACTCTATAAATTATCCGTTGAAAATTTAATACAGCCATACATAACGTAAACGACGGAGCATTAAATATAATGAAATTCGATATTCGTTCATTAGATTCATCAATTGTTTTAATTGCTTTCGGTCAACCAGTTTCGGTTTACATGGCAAACTTCTGAAACTCGACGCTTTCAATTGCTCGTTCTTTTTTTTTTTTTCAGGAAAACGATGAAATATTGTATTGTTATTCATTTCGCGTACAAGCAGAAGCTATGCGATATTTCATAAGAGAATTTTTAGAAATCGTCGTGTTCGACACGAACAATGGTTCGTAGATTGAATGAAACGAATTTCAATAAAATATCACAAAAAAGGGAACATTCCACTCGAATTAATTTAATAACGAGCTTTTATAAATACACGATTTCTATTATTGAATACGAACGAGTTCAAAATTTCATTCCAAATAGATCGCCACTGAATGCTTGAGATAATTTTAAAGTAACGAAAACAATAAGCTCAAGATTAAATCTTCAAACGATTGAAGTTTTAATATACTTTTTTATGCACGATGAATAATGAACGTCAAGATTGGATCGCATTAACAGTGCGATCATTATGCTAGAAACTTTTAATCGCTCCATAAGTACGAACAAAAAGCTATTAATATAGAACGTTTGGAAAGTCGATCATTAAAGTGAATTTCATATGCATACTTATCAACCATTCAATTTACTGCTTAATCTAACTAAGAAAACACGATTCGAGATCCATCTTATTCAAAACAAAATAGTGAATTCTCCGACACTACAAACCACGCAGCACTACAACAAAGGAGCATAATTGCATTTTGAATAATTGTTTTATTAAACTATACGAGATTTAATCCAAGTCGAGAATCGCGTATGCAAATTTTATACATCTCGTGCAATTTGTAGTCATTCCGACAGAACACTTCTCATTGCATCAGACCATATATTTACTATTTACTCTATGTTTATTTGATGTATTAAATATTTGCAGTGGTATGTATATAGGAATCCGGTACTCGCTTTCAGCAATCCTGTTGTTCGAATGGTATCCAACTCGGCGTTTGTAACTGCAGACTGTTCGTTGTATTTCTCTAGGGAATTGCAGAGTTGATTCGACACTCGTTCGTTTGACGTGTCTGAAATTCGCTATTTGCTCAGTTTTCTGCGAGAAATCGAATAGAAGAAAGATTTTTGGTGTGTTTTTCGATTATAGCCTGTTATCGTTTCTGCGTGATAACGATAATGATAGTATTAACATGAGGATATAATCGAATTAATTAACTTTAACAAGGTATGTGTGGGTGTATAATTGAGGCGTTTGTGTCGTGCGATTTTCAGATAAACAAGAACTAATGTATTCATGAGCGTGTAAGGTCGTTTTGGAAAAAAATAAGCTACATTGTTATAAATCGATTATTTATGCTAAGCAATATAAAAGTATTAATTGTAAAATAATCGATTTCGAAAACTTTCGAAACACAAAAACGAGACCTATTTAAACGACAATAAGAAAAACTTGATTTTCCAAATACGATTCGTATTTATTAATCGAACTGGTGGAAATAAAAATTTGTATTTCATCAATAAGTACGAAAAAATACCACACATTCAACATTGACACGACGCATAATTAACTGCCGTAAAAAAAACTGGAAAGGAAACGAACCTATATGAAGCACAGTGAACAACATGGGTACACAAACGTGTAATTTACACAGACCACCATTATGACAATTACGATTACGTAAAAGCAAACTAATTACAGAGTGTATAGAACGAGGAAAAAAGAGAACACAAAAGAAAAGAAACGGGTTAAACACGATTCCGTCAAACGACAATCCGAAAAGGAACCGGCCTATTCCACTTGTCAGATCCAGGTGACGTCTCCGAGTCAACCTTCCAGTCTTTTCTGAGGTCCTTGAGAGCCTTCGGGCGTGAAAATGCGTAAATATTGTTATAAACGTCGAAAAGGGTACGTGAAAGTCGACGTTTTTAGCGCCCTCGTGACGTATTAATAATATTGTACGGTGTTTGCTTAGGACGTTCGAGTACCGTCAAAGGTAGCTAACATCGTAATTAAAGTAAACGATGTGAAGAGATTTATCTTTTCGAGTGCTAAAGCGTGTAGAAGTAATATGATTATCAGGAAAAATGTACATGTAAATACTCCGATGTGTATGAAAACTCCGCTCAACGGGAACGTTAAAATGTTAAGTGAGCGTAATCGCGATTTTAACTATCACACGAAGTTGGTTTGTAGAACATATTTACAGAACACGTTTGTACAATGATGGCGGAGTTTCTGTTGAAATTTGTCTAAAGTTAAAGCTTATCGAGATTTTCGCGGAATATGAACTAAATAGTGTTGAAGTTTTTGTTTGGATGTGAACAGCTACGTTTAATACTCGTAAGCCCAGGAAGAGACACATAGTAATAAAAGTACTTGAATTATTTTCATTACGACCACGTAAAATTCAGAAATTTACGATACATAAAATGAGATAAATTTATTATTAAATAATCATTTGTATGCGATACGAGAAATTCGAAATTTCGGTCAGTAAATAAAATGTCAAGAGAAGAAAGTTTGTGAAGTAATAATTGAAGATATATTTTCAACATATTTAAAAAATGTATCGAATTTTTTTCATAATCTCGGAAATCCAATAAAAAGTGTTAATTAAAAGCGATTTAAAAAAAGTAGTAAAATATATCTGAAAAATACCATAGTCAGCAATATGAACTTTCAAGTAGGCAAATTCGCTGAACAGTTCATCGTTACACGTTCTACAATAAAACGGCAATGCACCCAAGTTGAAAATGAAGAATTTAATAATGAGAGAAAAATGTTCACTGGGCAGAAACGCAAAGAAATTCTCTATATATTGGATCTCACAAAAAATGACATAATTAGAAAAATGCAGATTCGAAACGCGCAACTAAAAATATTTCATTCAACTTTATAAAAATCTGAAATACATTTTCTAATAAAATTTAATTGAGTTACGGCACTGAATTTTCAGCGGTGAGATTTAAATACTCCGCAAGGATTCGACGAAAATTCGCCGGGTTGCATTTTTGAAATGGAATAACTCGGTAATATAACACGGCACAAATTTGAATAACGATTCCAGGTGTTTCTCAGTTAATTAAGCAATATGTTATCGCGGCAAGGTGGGCATGTCTCCATTACAAAACCAACGTTAATGTGCCTATACATTATAAAGGCAAACGTGAATATGTGAGTTCGCTGAAACGTTAATTATACATGAATGTTTCAGGCGAAGCGTCAAAATTAATTATGACAATTGCGCATCATGTACGAAGGTGTGTATCGGCAAAAATTTCGAAATGTTTGCACAGTTGACACAATCGTTGTAATTTCAAATTAATGATTCATTTTGTTAATATATTTTAATTTTTTGGATGACGATTTGTAATCGGACGTGGCTGAAAAATTTATAAAAGCGTATTCGTTTTTGTAGTTTGATCAACATGTTTTTGAATTCTGAATGCAAATCGTGTTTTTTGCATGTAGCAATTTTGTATTTTTTTCTATTATTATTAACGTGCCATCGTAATCTCGAGTCGTGGGCTAAATAATATTTTATTGCTGACACGTTTATATGTGTGAATTATTTTTATTCAAGAAATATAATACGAATATCGAACGAGATGAAATTTGCGTTCAAAAAAAAATAAAAAAAATATTGTTTTAATTAAAAAATGAAATGAACGAGTTTAAAAAAAGATCGTTATTTTTATACAGAAATCATGTCCGAAATAAAATGGATATGAATAAATGAAATACGAGAACAGAGTTCGATTTTCTAGGTTTTGACGTCATATTCAAAACCGATTATACATATTCTTAAGATATTATTGTAAAACGTATATAAACATCTTGTTGCATAATATTTGCGACAGTAAATAACATACTGGCATATTAATACGAGGTCAATGTTGCGAGTGCAATGAGATAAATCACCATGCTCTTACAATAACAATTTTGCACACGCGAACGACATGAAAGTATACCGATTTAGCGAAAAATTGTTGTAAATTTGCTATAATACCATATTATATGTGATACGATGGGAAATAATTTGGTTTTTTATATAATATATCATAGTTGATATCATGCAAAGATAAATTTCAGCATTTTATATGAAATAAAATATATAAAAAAAGAAAAGATGGAACTTTCTATGTGAACAAGTTATTTTTCATAATCGAAAAAAAGTTAAGTGATTTATTGAGGGGATTCTAAGATAATGAAGCAAGCTTTAGTGAAATAGCGCTATCGACATAATAAATCCTTCGTTGTTTTGAAGATAGCTCCCGTCAAGTCATTACGGAAATCAAAAGAGAGAAAAACGAAATTAACTAATACACAACAAAAATCTACTTGAAACTACATATATTTTTTTACACGTTTTTTAATTTTGCATGAAGAAAATTGAATTTATGTTTCATTTATTATCAACGAGCTATAATAGAGTAGATTTCCACGACAGTCAACATGCATTAGAGTACATTAGAGATTAGACCAACATACCTACAATACAATTAACGATAATCAAATTTTCCTCGGACATGAATACAGTAGAACTTCATTACATCACAACGGCAATATAGTATCAATATTTAACCAAACAATTTCAACTCCCACACCATTTATATAATCGAACAATGAAATTTTACAACATCCTATAATAACCCAAGGAAATTTTATAAATCAGTTCAATATACTACTTAATAGTTTCTCTATTTAGTGATTCCACTGTACACAGCCGACCATTCGATTTCCTGCGGAATCATTATCATTGCTTACGGTCGACGTTGATGTATGGCCAGGATATGGGCAAGGGTCCTCTTTGTCTACAGAACTTCGAATGGACAGGGAAAACCGACGTTCGATTTAGGTGCTACGTACGAAATAATGACTAGACCAAATCGAGCAATTAGAACATATTAGAGAGGCGTAACCGAGTCAATTTGTCCGAGTCGACGGGGAAATTGCGATAATCGAATAAATCGAGCGATGATTCTATTAGTTCAAGTTTTTTCGTAGTATTATAGCCTTCGCTAATTAGTTCCGTAAATGTTTTGGAAAACGTGAGCGAATGTAAAAAAATGTTTGAATTTGCCTAGAAGACGATAAGTGGAATGGCCATGTGTGAAAATTGCACGTTTTTTGTTTATTTAATATATTTGAAAATATAATATATATAATTATCATCATCACATATAATTTACATAATATCTGCTACAAGAAAAGATTTTTTATAAATCATTGAATATTTAAATGTTTTTCCTTAATAAGAATTCAGTTAGTAATTAAAAGAATATTTTCCTCAAGTCAAAGATAAATACTCAAGTCTCCTATTCATGTATTACTTGTGCCATATATCATTTCGACAATATAAAACTGTTGACTTGATAATTAAATAATTTCGATAATAGAATTGTGAAAATTTCCCGCAGACACGCAATAGAAGCAAAATCGATAGGAAAATTGATTGGTTGTCAATCCGAAACGATGTTGATTAAAATGCGAAAATTTCGGTTTCGACTCATTAATTATAATAATCGATTTGCCGAAGGTTCGACACCGTATCGGCGAGTGCGGTGAGCGATTTCAGATTAGTTAATTAACAGATAAAGTATACACGTTTACCTCTACAACATATTCGGGTTAAATGTTAGAAGTTGTTGGAGAAATTTTCCGACGTTTACCGTTTAATCGATTGACGCGCATAAGTCGATTTTGCATAAACGAGCTCAAGAAGTTTTCCAAAATCGTTATTTGTAATAAATAATAATATGAGAATACAGATCATTACATGGTATGTTATATACGACAAATACAATTCTGAGTATATAAATAATTTGAGGTTGTTCGTACTCAAAATGCACATTTTTCAAATAGATATTCGTTTCCGTTTTTAATATTAGATTCTGTGGGGCTTTTATTGCGGTTCCTGCGGAGGAAAATGGAAACGTTATGGTTTAATATAAAAATATTGTTGAATGTTCTCAGAGCAGTGTGATTAATTTTAATTACATACCTATTAATCGCGGCTACGCGATAACATTACATTATGAAAGACTCAATCGCTTAATTGCTTAACGAACGAAATTAAAATAATTAATCATCTTCGTAATTAATATATTGTATCTTAGTGCTTTTTTTGTTGTTGTTTTGTTAATTAAATTTTGTTCGTCGAAAATCGGATGAAATTCGAGAAAATTTCCGAAAGCAATAGCATGATTTGCAAAAATTCAATTTGGGGAAAAGTACCGATAAGGAAATTAAGCACGGTTTTTCAATCTAATTAATAAAATATTAAAACTCAGTTATTTACGGCACATCAATCAAAAATTGACGCTAATTAATTAAAACCAATCTACAACGAAAATTACATAGAATCACTCCCAATATTTATGTTACACAGCGAAGAATCAAGACAATTTCCTCGAAAAGGCGCAAGATACACCCGACAACCTGAATGATCATTAAACGCCGGTTTACACAGAAAACAACCCTTCGCATAATATAATAAACACACTCCATAAAAGAGAACCAACAAAATCCACTCATAACACCCGTGATTATTATAAAACCCTACCTCGCGCGGCGGCGAAGCGTTCCGGAATGTTTGCACTAATTAATTCCGAATCGGGAGCGGCCCGGCAAAGGCTTTCGGGATAAGGATTCAGGAATAAAGTTCGGATATGCTTTTTGCATATTATTATATATTCATACAATACGGTTGGAGGATCCTAGCTGGCTTCTGCCGCGCCAGAAATTAGAGTAAACAGTGTACGGGGCGTAGCAAAATGGCGAAACACACGTCAAAGTCAGTTAGCCTTTTGTTTGGACTGGATGTTAAATCGGGTGAGCCGAAAAAACGGTACTGTATAATATAAAGATAACTGGAGATATAAGTGAATTTGGGTTTGTGTTGATTATCTTGAAAGGATCGTGTGTGGTGTGTTTGATATTTTTTTGCTATATCGACGTTGATTTTCTTGAAAGGTTTACTTGAGTTTATATAATTTTTTTATACATAAGTTAAGTGAGGAAATTAGTATTGATTTTTTTTAATAAAATTAATAAATATTTAAATAACTTTAGTGTCGAATCAATCATAAATATTGATTTCAAATATTACAATGCGGAAATGTTTCGAATCAACCGACAATGAATCGAAAATAAAGTAAATAGTTAGAAATTTGTTAGGAAAATGAAAATTTTCTATATTAGAAATGGGAAAATATTATTATAAAATTAATCAGATTTGATTGTATGTAATATGATGTGGGTTTTATTAAATTGTAACATTTAATTTACGTATTGTGTGCTGAATATGCTGCGTCGTTGGAGATATTCAGTGTTATAATCGTGATAATTTAAATAGAACATTTCCATTTGAACATTTCACGATAAAGCACGTACTGAAGATTTATGTTTTTATTTTTTGAAAACAAGTACATCATAGTCAGATATTAAACATATAATATATTGAAAATTTCTTCTGAAGCTATTTAATTTTTTGTGTCGAGGAGGTGAATTGAAAATTTACATATTAACATGACAAAATCAATTTAAAAAAAGCAGATAACCACTTTTTATTAAAAAGAGAACAAAAATTCAAGTTAAATATTTTAATTTTATACCCGAAAATTTTAAATGTTAAAGATTTATCGAAAACTGCCATCGTCAAATTGCACAGGACATAAATATGCAGAGAAACCAATCGAAAATTCAACCCATAAAAATTCCCAAACTTTTATTTATAGACACATAAAAATATCAACTGAAAAAAATGAATCTTTTATCATTTTAGCCAGAGAATTTAATTACCATCATGTATTTGACCCGACAGATTCATCACCCACGCAACACTAAAGCCGTGCATAATATTCGACATGACCCGAAACACATCAAAGAATCTCGATATGAATCACGAAGCCTTTCGTTTCAGCCATTATTTTCAGACCATCCGTTGGTTTCTTGGAAAGCAGCATATGAAGGCGTTTCAGGGGTGTGAGGCTTCCACAACTATAAATGAACATTTAATTATACGGTCTTGTTTGCGTTTGAAAGTGGGTATGGTGTGTATACCATCATATTTCACGGGTATGAGGTACTCAGGTACCTAGAAAGGAGGCTTTTGTGTATATTGGTTGTTGTTTGCAGTACATCGTATGTACGTTATTAGTTAAGACTCGAGTAATTCAGAGGATATTGTGTAATTTTTTTTTAAATTTTAATCGGTTCCTGGTATGATTTTCGTATGTAATTTAAATATCAGAGTATGATTATATAAATTATGATTTTTTTTAGTAATTATTTTTCGACATTTTTTATGTTTAATTTTCTTTTCAAAACTGGTAGTCATTTACGTGGACCTGTCGGTATATACCTTACGTAAACTTACTTAATTTGTAAACGTTCAAGTGTATTTTCGAAGAAATATATATGCATATACCAAAAATAACAATTTGGGGTCAAAAAGACCAAAGTCGGAGCGCGATTGCGGGTCGAGGTCAGGGGCCTGGGGGGTCACATACATCCGCTTGGAAGAAACTTCACAAACAATATCTTTATTATTTTATTAGGTATGTTTAATCAATAAATATAGATATAGTAAATACCATTGAGATTGTAACTCGTATAAATATCCATAATCAACGATTTCTTAAAAAAAAAAAAAAAAAAAAAAAAAAAAAAAAACAGCATATAATAAAAATCTTAAAAATACAGTCTGGTTCTATGAAATGAAATACCGTTACTTTTTTTAAATTTTAAAAAGCATATAGATTGAATTATTTATGTTTTTTTATAATGAAAAACGGATTTGATGCGATATACATATACATATGTGTGAAATGGATTTTATTTTTCTCTGGTAGTGCATTGGAGTGATTTTTATGCACGTATGTTGTGTATGGATTTTACTTTTATTTTTGTTTCGTGTCGATGACTGTCGAACCATTTCTTGGCGTCAGATTCGTTTTGCTTTGAAAGGTTTTAGAATTCGTGAAGGTTGCTGGATAATAAATTATCTATTGAATGCTAGAATTCAATAGAGGTTGGCGTAAAAGTTTTTACCTGTTTGTTCGTCAGTAACTATTGAACTGAAATAAGATGAATTTTATAATAAAATATATTTAGAAGAATGGAAAATTTATTGACAGCTCATGAAAATGTAATCTTTTGTTGAAGGCTCGCTGTAACAATATTTTTTAAATTATGATACTCGATAGAAACACGAGATTGTCAGACTCAGAACATGTCATATTTTGTTTTCAATTTTGATTGAAATCGATTTCAATTCCTCATAAAAAAGTTTTATGAACTATAATATTATAGTCTGTAATGATTATGGTTATAAATAAATTATATTTATTTTCCATGAAATAATAAGGTTTATTTTTAGAAACGGTTTCAGTTAATAATGATAGATAAAAATAAATAACAATAATAATGATATAAATATATTATATGTGGATTTTTCTTATGAAAACATAAATAAACGTGTTACAATGTATTGTAGTGATAAAATTCAATCGAGTTATTGCAATTCATGACACGATAATGTAAATGAACTTTGATTTCCCCATAAAAAATAAATAAACTTTGCATAGTGGCAAAAATTCTCGCATACAATCAACAATACTCGAACTAAACGGAATAAATTAATAAACCGAAGAAAATCTACATCCTTGTTGCTAACGAATAATCCAAAGTTCGCATGGGTGAAGGTTATAACACCCATGACGGTATGAAGAATTGCAAAAACTAATAAAATCTATTTCGAGATGTTCATTTTTTTTATTAGTAAATCAACAATTTTATTGATGCGAATTATAAATTGAATATTGGATTTCGAATAAAAAATTTGATATAGAGAAATATTTCAACAAAATTTATTTCGCAGCCTTCAAAGTCAAATATGCAAGATCCGAACTTGCACCGACTTTTTTGCAACCCTAAAAAAAAGCGTTCCACCAAAACAGCTCCAAAAAACAGTAAACTTTCTCCATTTTCGATTCGAGGGGTTAAATTAAAAGTTTTCCAATATAACAAGCATTAAACAAAAGTACGACGAGCCGAGAATATATTTGTAATGTGCAACGGATACGGACAAGGGTTGAAAGGCTCTGCCGGCAACATCACCGAAGGTTGTATCGAACAACTTTTTAACTGGATAGCATATTAAATGAACATCGTTACGATCGAGTCCCGTTTCATAAAATTGTATCGAACTTTTCTCGCTCGTATAGAATTTCGGTTAGTTGGGTATCGTCGATAATTTCGTGCTTGCCGATAAATGAAGAATTGCCGAGGATTTCCCGCGAATATCCAGGATTCGAAACCATCTATTTTTAGTACAAATGTGTCGTAGATAAAATACGATTTTCTCAGAACGCGAAGCAATGCTCGAAAATTTTATTTGAGGTGAAATGTCGTTGATTAAAATTTTTCCTTTATCTTTATATTTTTTTGTTGTTGTGTACCAAATTTTTGTTTTTTTACGATAAACTAATAATCAAATATTTAAACAACTCAATGATTAAAAATAAACAACAATTAAAATATTTTGAAAACATCTATTGAAAGAGTTATCGAATGGGAAACCTGTAATTTTAAAACGTTCTAGATACAATAACATTTTATCTACTAGATAGTTGATCGCCTACGTTTTATTATATACATTTTTGAAAGAATTACGATTACATATTAATCCAACAACTTCTACATATACGATCGTTCCCGTTTTATCGAATAAATTAAACGCTTCGGCTAATAACGACCAATTAACACATCGTATATGTAAATGGCAGTAACGTGAAGACGTACGACTTCCCATTCGAACACATGTCGATCTAATCGGATCAATATTCCGATAAATCTCCGCATATTTTTTTCCACGGGATAGATAAACGTCGAAGTTGTTCTGTGTCTTCGTTAAGAATGAAAAAAGCAATCCCTTTAACAAAAGCGAGATTTTGCGATTTCGTCGAAACGCGAGGATTAATGTCTCCTAGTCGGAGTCGTTCTTTTTACTGCTGTTAGAGTGTAAGAATGTTCCATAGTAAAATGCGATGGATGGATCTGTTTAAATCGTTATATTCGCCAGGATTAAAATCTAAAATCGCACGGTTCTCTCGAATGCGTCGTAGCCAGAAGGTGATAAAACTGCGAGTCGAAATTACACGAGTGAAACAAAAGTAACACAATTTATGTACATTCCACTTTGCCACATGAGCCAATCCTTTTCGCTTCGTATTATAATAGAGAAAAACTATTCAAGCAAAAGAAAAAAGATTATTGACGATATAAAACTGAATTCTTGCTTTAAAAAAAAGTTGTAATTAAATTTCGGTTTTTATTTGTATCATACTATTGTTTGCGTTTATCGAAATTGTAACTGTAATTATTCATAAACCTGATTATATTATTTATTTGTTTGGAAAATGATTGTATTTCCGTTGGAGATGAAAATTTCATAAAAATATAAGCCGTTTTGGAAATTGGAACGAGCGCTCTCATGAAAAAAGAACGCCAGTATAAATAAGACGAAACGCTTTCCTATGCACATTTCGTTTCCATACAAAATATCAATTTGATATTAAAAACAGTACCGTTTTGCAATTCAATTGAGACAAAGTGGAGAACGCGGCCTTATTATCTACCAAGAATACGGGATTGCCAAAACGTATTATCGTTCACGACTTACATAAATCTAGTAAAAGTGTAGCATAAACATTTTGATTTAGAAAAACAACGTTTTAATTCGGTTCATTTCATATTAATAATTTAAGCGATTATAATCTGACAAACTGCCGGATATGTCAATTATTAAAAATTAAATATTTTTGATACATTCCATTAAGAATCTTGATATGAAACATGACGTAAAAATATTTTTCATCGCAGACATATCGCTTTTTAAAATCGAACGATTCATCGGGTCTTGCACAAACCCGATACAAGTGACCGCATAAAGACAATAATCTCAACAGACGAGATGCTCTATCAACCTTTTTTTATACATATTAATTCGCTTCGAGTGTCGGAGGCTTCTCATCGATTGTAATCGCTTAACGAAGGTAAAAACGCCCAAAGACTTGGAGAAAGCTCGCAAGGTCGACAACTCTTGTCCATCTTTGAGCCAAAGGCGAGGAAACCTTTTACACCGAACGAGTGTCGTCGTAAAAATGAAGGGTGTTATCCTTGAAGATGACCCTCGGCCTCCAAATTTCTATTGAGGCATTCCGATGATGTATTTGCATGTTTTTTTTTGTGAGGAATCATTGTTGTGCGTGTGATTTCCGATGGTTATTTGGATGGTTTGATGTGAAATACATTGTTGTTCTCTTTGAAGGTTTTTCAATAACTATGATTTATTTGAACGAAAATTGGTTTGTTATATTATATGTTAGAAATGTATGCGAAAATGGTTTTCAAAGGGTCTATATCAAATGGAAATATTTCTTTTCATTGACTAGTCTCTCTTTCTAATTTTCTCTTGGCAAAGTAATTGAAAATTACTCCAGGATTATCCCCCTAGAATTTAATTCCAACTGAATCGATTTGTTTATTATTCCACGCTCAAAGCAAATGATTATCGGTTGAAAATGGGTCAAATACTTTATATTCGAGACTTCGATACGTTATACATATTGCAAAGATGACTGCTTTTTTATCGAGCGAAACGTTAAAAAAAATCCTTCATTTTTCTAAAAGCGGAATAATATATAAAAAAGGAATAAAACAAAGAATTTGTAAAAGACTCTTCACAAAGAAAATAATTCGCGCGAACTCAATACTTGCATATTTTTTCAGCAAAATTTAAAATACGTCTTCGAGCAAATCCGAAGGTTCCGCATTTTTTCCCAGCCGTATTATCGGTCGAATACGAAAAAAGGGAATCGATTCGTATTTTATCGGAAGGAAAAAATAGTTGATTGAATTCCGATAAAAGTGTACGTGTATCTGAATCGAAACTCTCCAACTTGCGTTCGATACGGTCCCAAAAATAGAAACAAAGCGATGTACGTCCACCACTTCAGATATTTATATTCTTCATTTGCACACGTACTCATATCGGGAAACGACATGAAACAACCACAACATAATAAATGTGCAATAAATCGCCAAAACATGTTTCCCAACTGAGCGCACAAAGCGGCGGTATGTTGCAAAGATTGACAAAACCGCTTTTTCGCAATGTCAAAATAGTTAGGCACAATGCGCTTATTTGGTGTCCGTTTGCGAAATTTGCGTGTTTCTCAATACCTGATAGCTCATTAATGTCGATTATAAATAATATTTGAAACAAACGATAGCAATAAATACGATGTCGTATTGGAAATGTTTATCGTGTGCGTAGTAATTTTCTATGATTTGTTTGCGCAGTTAAAAAAAAAATCTTAATAATATTTACATAAAACTTTGTTGATGTCGAAAATTTTTAAAACTTATAAAAAATAGTTGACAATATTTTCATAATGTGAATAATAATATTTTTGTATTTCAGTGATAAATATGAATTTATCATGTGTAAAAAGAAAATTAAGATTTATAAGTGGCAAAAACATAATTTATATCAGTGAATAAGTCGTGCAAACTTTATTAAGTCTTCTTACGTTTGACATCGTCATCGTTAGTACTACAACTTCGTTCGCAACTTTTCGCAAGCTTCTTCGCTCGCATTAAAAATGCGAAAAGTTACGCGGGAAAATATCCGAAAAAAAAAAACACGATAAGGAAAGACAAAAATAAATAAATCGAACAAACTCACTTTTGGTCCCCGTCAAACGATCATCTAACCAGCTTGTCTTTCCTCAGCGACGATCATCGCCGAACTGAACACAAAACACACCACTATCTTTCGCAATACAAATCCGTCAAAGAATCTGAGAAACGGAAAAACATAAAAATGGGAACACATCGATAAAGACGCGTTATTACAGATATTAAACGGACGCCGGGATAAAGTCCGAGCTCTATCGTTTCGGATACGTTTTATTGTTCGAGATGGCCGCGAACTATTATTGCGAGCGCGTCGAAAAATCGAAAATCATTTTTCTTGATGATCATCGACGTTTCGACGGACGTCGGAAATATTTAAGAGTCATTTGTTTTGCATGAGACGAGTCGACCTTCGACACACGTTTGCTAAATTTACGCACGGATTACGGAAAACTTTTGCATACCGATCCGTTATGTATGAGGCGTCGGAAACGTGTTAAATGGAAACGCTAGATATGATTTGTTAGATGTGCAGTTTTGCGGTATTTCGAATTAATTATGTATGATTTTTTTTATTTTTTAATATTTAAATAACGGTTTTTGGTGTTTATTGACATTTTAATTGATATATTGACATTGATATTTTAAAATGAACGTGCGGTTTTTTTTTCGGGTTTGATTTTATGATTTAGAATTTTGTTAATATTTTTTATGTGATTGTAAATAAAAATTATATTTTAAATATGATTTATAATATAAACTTTGATTACAATAAAAAATAATTTTTTATATATTATTTTTATTGAAATTTTTTTTATAATTCAATTTCGGATGTACAAATACGCAAAAAAAATTTTAGTTATCAAATTTAGATTATTCAACTGAATATCATTAAAAAAAAACAAACAAAGAATGATCAAAAGTACAAATTTCGATTATATTACAAAAACAAAATTAAACACAAAACCAAAATTCACAAACCAAATTCCGCCCACACAAAAACTGCACAAATTTTTCCGTTTATCAAACCCAACAACCCAATCAACCCTTACCACAAATAAACAACCGCAAACCACACCACAAACGAACATCCATCCATCAAAACTTCAACGCGTCCCCGAAAACCCCAAACCCCCCAACCCCCCCATACACGGACCTACGCGAAAAGGCAACAAACGGCGTCCGGCGACAAGTGTCAAAGTGACACATGCGCGCGCGGCGCCTCGGTATGCTGGTGCGGCGCGCTCGCCGCCGCCAGCGTCCGCTGGCATACTGATGTGAGCCGTGAACTGGCGGCGAAACCTTCGCCTTGGTGGTCGGTGTGTGCGCAGACGTCTTCAAACTTTTGGTGTGTTGGGTTTTTTGGGGGGTTTTGGGGTCGGTTTGGTGTGGGTGGGTGGGGGTTTGGTGTGGGAGGGTGGTGTGGATTTGGGTTCGGGGGAATTTTTGGTTTTGTGTTTTTTTTTTGTTGTGTGTTTTTATGTTTATTTTTTTGTGTGTATATTATTTTTATATTATATAAAAATATAGGATTCGAATTGTGTAAAAATGAATTAATTTTTTTTGAAAAATCGATGAATTAATTTCCGGAAATTTTCAGATGAATCTGAAGATTAATTAAATTTTTTCGTTGAATTCTCATATTTTTATACTAGAATTATTTAATTATTAATAATGTAAACTGAAGTACAATATTTAATAAAAAAAATATATTCTTTATGATCTTCAATCATAAAACATTAAAATGAAAATTTATATCAGGAATACACTAAAACCTTGATTTAATGGTAAAAATATGCGGTCAGTTGTGAAAATTGTTAAAAATATTCTATTTAAGTTATACATGTTTAATCCAAGGTAACGCGCTTGAAAAGTGTATTAGTTTAGTTAAAAAATTGTTTATTTTAATAAAAGATTTTTTTCCGTGAATTGAAGTTTTCATAACTGCCTCGTAATTGTTTAAAATTGTATAATATGTATTTTAAATCCATTTACGGAAACTTCACTTCAATGGCCTTATATCTTCACTGGCCGCTTATTTTCTAAATAAAAAAAAAACGCATTCGGAAAATTTACCTTTATATAACGGACGTTCCCTCGCCCGCATTAGTCCATTTCATCGAGGTTTTTCTGTATTTACAATTTACCGGATAGCACGATATGCGTGTTCCATTTCCGATAAAAGTTATTTATGATCGATGTATTAAAATTTAAATTCATCATGTTTAAACTGAACTACTTAACAAAAAAAATGATATTACATATTAAAATTAAACCAAAACCAAAATGGAACACAAAACTTAAGAACGAGAACCATGGTGAATATAAGTATACAAAAAACGTTTACGTTCACCATCAAAACCTCAACACAAACCACGAAACTAATGAATAAATAAAAAAAACAAACCAACACACAAAAATTCAAAAAAATTGAACACACCTGGAACATCTCATCATCTTTCACTTGATACGACAAAGCCACGCACGATCGGTTCGAAACCAATGTTTACGGTATCGCTTCTACACCATACCACACCGCACCATAGAATTGCCTCTCGCAACTTCCCGACGAACGAATTCGACACACGAAACACAGTTCCCCATCCCAGACAACCAGAATCTGGTTAAGTATATGAAATCATGCGAAGATCAAGCCATGCGGATGGATTACTTGCGACAAGTCGTACGCGTTGTACGTCGTTGTCGGTCGTTAGAAAGTCGGCCGAATTAACGGGGAACGATGACCGCTTGTTTGAAAAAAAAAAACGAGATGCTGGTACATAATTTGTTATCGAATAATGAAGATAATGTTATTCAAGATGTATCAAGGACGTTTTTTTATTGAATCGGAAATGTTTCGATATAAATGTCAAAAGATTCGTTTCAAATATTTTGTTTTGATTGATCGAAATTTTTAAAGGTTAAAATAATATTTTTTATACATTATTGAAAAATTTACATTACCCGATTGTTTCTTTGTGAAATGATTTCAATTCGATTTAGATAATTAATTAGCACACATTTTGTTATTACTTGCAAGTCGTCTAAAATAATGGTGCGATTTATCATATTGTAAATGAGATACGTTTAATAATAAATATAAAGTAAATTAGTACAGAATGTTATTAGATAGCGATTGCATATCGGGCGTGATTGAAAACATATGGTTCGTATAAAAACCAACACATATATTATCGAATGCACATGTTGTTTATATGAAACGTTACTTAAATGAATATAAGGATAATAGCAACATGAAAACCATGAAAATCAAGTTTTTTTTAAATAAGATTAATTAATTGTACAAGTTGTAATGCATCGATTACTCAAACCATGTTTTTCTAATAAATTACATCGCTAAGTAATTTATGCGACAGAAATGCGCAGATCATTTTGTTTTCAATATGAAAACCCACAGCCTTTGATCATTTTCCGATCACACAACACACTTCAACTACCCTCGAAAGTCTAAAAATATTTTTCACATTCCCATGTGTACTTTTTCCGATACCATAACGAAAAAAAAACACGGAAAATGTATGTATGAAGAAAAAAAAGTTTCCCGCACGCCACCTCTATTCATTCCGATAATTGGGAAAGTTGGTTAGGTTTTTCCGGCCGCACTTTTCCTTTTTTCGGGAATACGCAACAAACGAATTCACGTCCAATTTTCCCGGCATAATTGAAAGCGAAACAACTATACGGTTTGTTTCGATCTAGACTTTTAATTGTGCCAATAATACGGATTCAACGGTGAAAATCGCGTCAGATTTCACAGCCTTCGGAGCGAAAATCCGCGACATCCTCTTTGAAACGTTGGCGAATCTACGACGTCATACTGTTGGGTATTGAAATGTCTGCAGAATCCATGGGATTATAAATATTCCATGAAAACAGACTCGAGAAAGCGTCAAACAGATTAGCGAGTCTATTTAGGGTGTCTACCCGTTTGTATTATTCGGGGTAAATAAGTTTGATTCGTAGTACTTACAATTTGTTGTATTGTTTCTATCCACTGTTATAATTCTGTGTGGTGTGGAGGATTTTGATTGAAATATCATTTCTATGTGTGCTAATTTGAAAATTTCTATAAGAAAAGAATTTGATTTCATAAGATATTTCCTGTACGTTATTATAAGCATGATAATATAATATAAGTTATGTATAGATTTTTACTATCGGAATTTTTTGAGAAAAAGAGATAATATTTTCGAGTATTTTTTCCTTTGTAATGCGATTTTCTTTTGAGTATCGCACTCATATACGAGTGAAGGTTATCAACGTGAAATCGATTATAAGCGCGAAGATAAAAAATATTGATTTATTAAAATTTACTTTATGGCATGAAAATAAAAACGCGATTTCCCACCGTTTCATATAACACGCATATTAACTTTTACACTTCAACATGATTTATTCATCGGATCGAATTCAATAACATTAACAATCGAACGACGCATAACTCAAAATCGAATCATATTCATTTCCATAAACACCCGACGACATTAATTCCGGGACACGCCATATTCTATAGAATCACAATGCATACGGCAAAAGCGACATAATGCTGTGACAAAGCCAAACAAAACCCATTCGGATCGCCAAAACGAGGCTTTGACGGAAATGTGACGTCAAGTCGCGTCCGTCAATCGCAGTTTTCGCGCCAATTCCATTTGTCACCGAAATCGACATATTCACATATGGACATGTATCGGACGGTTTTCCGGGCTAAAAATGGCTCGGTTTTTGTCTGTATGTTATATATTTGTGTATTTATGAAAGAATAGATAATTCGAGGTGTTGAGGTGAGTTTTTTTTATTGATTGAAGGTAGATAGTTTAATTCTTGGTGGGATGGAAATGATTTTATTTAGTTGAAGTATTTCTGTGTAGTTTTAAATAATTTTATTAGGTAGTCATGAATTATTTTTTTAGAAGGTCAAAGAGGGGAATAATTTTCCCAATAGGGAAGTATTTAAATATATTTTGTGTCATCTATCGATTAATATTTATACGCTGTCATTAAATATGTTATCGTCCCATAATTACGTTGTATTCGTTTCCATTTCGATAGTTTAATAGCGTGACAATTTAAAATAAATTATGAAGTATATTTCCAAACGAGGTTAAATGACTAAATGAGATAACCGAATGTACAAAGCGACAAAATGAGTTTTAATTTTTTTGGTTTTCATATAATATTTAAATCTGCATCAACATTTCAATCACGCCATACTCGTTCGACTTTCACTGAACAGCAAAATTCATATTTTATGTAATGCAACCAGTAAATTGAGGCATAATTTCAGTATTCAACTTTTTATACATCCTTGATAAAGATAATTTACGATCGCTTCACAACAGACTTTATACATAAAAATTTCAACCTATAATTAACAATCCAAAAACCTTTCATATACCTACAACAATATACGACACTCCCTTACAAAATCAAAACTTTTTTGAAAAAACCAACTCCTACATCTACTAATGAACATCAAAATAAAATAAAAAAAACACAAAATGTATGCCAGCACGTCGGCTTGTTTGTCTGCCTATCACACATATGCCTTTTTACAGACATATAGTGTTAGCTGTGCAGACAGACGGTCGTATCGCATAAGCCCTCGAATTAACCTCGATTCGTAGAATCGAATGAAATTATGTGACGAGGAGGTCGAGCCAGATGAACGCACATTTACATAGGTTTATGTGCGTCTTGGATTTATTTGTGTTTTTTTTTTACGAATGAGTAGCGAATGCGTGGGTGATGGATTCGATCGGAGTGTTGATTGCATTGGGAAAAAATTTCTTTGTCTCTATTTAGACGGAGAAGGTGATGAGTGGAAGGGTAATGGTTATTTATGTGTTGTGTGTGTGCGATGAATTGAGTGTTGGTTGGAATTTTTTTATGGGAAATATCGGAAAATTATAATGAGTTTTGTCTGATATGAAAATGTATCGTTATAAGTTTTCGAAGTTTAGTTGAATATCACACATTTTATGAATTGAAATTACTTTTTTTTATTGCTATTAAATATAACTTCTGAATTCGCATTAAATATTTTATGATTATCAATATCGTATTTTTTCAATATTATGATAGTAAAATGGACGTAAAATTTTTCTGGAGTTATATAAATACTTTATCGTTTGAAGATATTTCAAACAATAAAAAATAGTAATAAAAGCGCGAATTATCAGTTAAAAAATTTCTGAAGAGAAACAGAATTTATTACTTATACCAAGTTCTTTTAATAAACCCTTTTAACACCCTTTCACCGTCAGCAAAGTGGCAACGAATGAAAGGTCGAAAAAAATATGTAATAAAAGTAAAACAATTCAATCTCAGTACGTTCGCATTATGCCACACAATAATCGTGCACAAAAAAAAGAACAAAGAACCCCAATTTTCACATTACAAGTCGCACCTTTAAAATAAAAAAAAACTAAACGATCACCATTCCATATTTACGCAAAACATAAACGAACAGAAAAAGCCACACAAAGCACTCGAACGATAATCGTTTAAACGGGCGAATTCTTTCGCACGCAATCGACAAATCAAAACGAAAACGTTCGAGATTTCCCAATGGCGGCAGATAAGCGACATTTTATTTTCGGCGCCCGTTTTTTCGTCCGATAAAGCGGGACGTTTTTCGTTTTCAATTTGCGTAATTGTCGAAATGAGCTGCGGCGCTCCTACAAAGGCAGGCCCTAATCGGCGGTCGGCCGGCCATTACCTTTAATTAATTTTTTCCCGCGCCACTTTCGAAAAGCGTGTGTTTCGCGCGTGCGCGGAGGGAAGGGTTGAAGCGGAAAATTGCGCGGAAAATGGAAAAAATTGCGTGTACAGGGGTGTATTTTGCGCGATAAGGCGGGTCTTTATGACTTTTTGGCATACTGCGATAACTTTTGGGTAAACGGCTCGGTTCTGTGCGCCGTTTCGGGCGATTGTTAATTAAAATGCAGAATGTTTCATTATGCAGGGGAAAGTCGGGCGATTTTGTTAAATAAGGCACTGATTTATTTGATAATTATTAAATAATTATATTAAATGTATGAAAAGTTTAATACAGAACGAAACTTTACTGATATCGCTTGAAATTTTGAAGTTTATAATGCTGAAATAAATCAAACACTGATAACATCTAATGTAACCTAGCTTTAAAATTATTGATAAATTTATGTATTATTAAATATTATATAAATTTTAGAGTTGTAAAAATTTCCTCTATATTTTATGTAACAATTGATCTTTTTGTTTCGAAATTTAACAACAAAGTACATTCATATTATATTTCATGGACGAAATTAAAATTCGTGTCAAGCAATTTCAGTGTTAGTCAAAGGTATCGTATTTCTCTGAAGTGTGACAAAAAGTACAAAGTTTATGAGAAAATATTGTGTAATATAACTAGGACGCTTTACGAAAATTCTAGATGAAAACTGTATCCTCTTCAGTCTTTGGGGATGAAAGCAATATGAGTATTTTTATATTGCACATTTTTAATTGACATTTTTATTATTTTTCGAAAACTGTAGATCGTAAATTCGTTTTTATTTATTGTATTAGTTTGTTTGGTAATGAAAAATATCTCATGCAAAATCGATCAATGTTTTTGTATATTTTCATAGATTCTTTTAATATATTCATAGAGTTATAATTACAATATTCGTTTTTAACGCTTGGATGAGTTTTCAAAATTTATTTACTGGCATTTGCATCAAATTATCGAACGAATTAATTAAAATATCACCGCCTAAGACAATACTAATTTAAATATTATATCATTATTATATGCAGTATAAATATCCTTTGTAATACAAGCCTTTCAATCAACATTTAGATATTTTCGGACAGTTCATTATATGATAAGAGGAAGATAATAAATTCGAACATATAAAAACTTTTTTTTATGGTTTAAATCCATTCATTGTTCACGTCATATATAATATAATTTTTATGATCAATAATTCAATAAAATTTGATCACCAACTGAAAACTACATAAAAAACCAATAAATTCATAAAATTCCAAACAAAACTACAAAACCCATTGAAATTTTATCCGCATTCATCCCGAGCTGCCATTCCACACCGCGTTGCACCCTCAGAGTAAATTCCATAGAATTTTTCACATCGGAAAAATTTCAAGAAGGACACCGTCCCAGGACGACATTAGATGCGAAACGGGACATTTCCAGGGGCGGGATCGCATCCATTAGGATCGCGCGGACCCGCCCTTAATGGACCGCGATCCTGCCGTATCATATCATGTATAATGTCGTGTAATAATATTGTAATGCGGTGTCGTGCCTGGTTTTGTATAGTCCGATGGAATGTCGGACGTTGGACGAGAAGCATTACGGTTTTGCGGTCGTTACGCGAGACCGTTTTGTTTGTATCGGGAAACGGGTGGGTGGTGAGGGTTGTGCTTTGGGGTTTTCGTGTTTTTTTTTTCAATTGATTTAAACTGTGTATATGATGTTGATGATTATATTTTAGGAATTTGGAATTTTGGTTTTATTAAAGTTTAAGTGAAATTCGTGGCATTCTTTTTATTCCTTTCATACAAAGTTAGCCTTAAGACATCATTTTGGGACAGTTGAAAAAGATTAAGTTGTTGTGACAAGGGTTTCTAACAACGTAAAGGCTACTTACGGCACTTAAAAATGGCAGTAGTACTGAAATCGCTTACATTGTATATTCAATTACAAAGATCCTATTTCGAATATATCTTCAACAGATTTATCATCGAACTACAAATATGGAATAGACTACGTAAGTCTATTTAAAAATTTAAAAAATTACGATAGTTTTTATAATATGTATGATTCAAGTAATTCCTATAAAATAACTATTCTTCTAAATATATAATCCTATTATTTTTGCAAATGGAAACTGGTTAAAAAAATCACAGAATTTTATCGAAAATAGCTGATATAAAACAAATAATTGCATGTATAGACGTTTCACGTGAAATATCAATAAAACGAGTCAAGTTTATACGAGAATTTTTTCGTAAAAAAAATTCCGCTCGATCTATTTTCGTAATGGAAAAGCTCGTCGCGAGTAGGAGAGATATAAAAATCGAGTTCGAATGATAATAGCATTAAAATATTACATTATACAAACGAAGATTACGGCTTCTATTTTCGAGTGCTATTTTTTAAATTCATTGGAAAATAAAAATTTAAAGCTTTTCTCTTTGACGGCCCAGTCTGTAATCGTTTTCGATCTAAAAATAGTACCGAATTTCTTTCTAGAGATTGTATGAATTTTACAAAAATAATTTCGATTGAAATCTACATAACTGGTTGTTCATTAATTCACTGCCGAGTTATATTAAATCGCAATTTATAAATATATAATAAGGTTTAAAAAATTACATTTCAGTATTTTTGAAAAGTGTCATATGACTTTTTAAGATACTGAGAATAATGGTCAAAAAAATATAATTTGTCATGCTTATCGAATTTTAAATAAATATATATATATGTATGTATATATATTATATAATATGGTGATTATGAAAAAATCTCATTAATAAAAATAAATTTGTTTATCCTTCAAGTTATAATTTTGTATACATAAAATCACAATATAAATGAGTATAAAGTAAAATAAAATATAAAGCTTTTCTTATAAGGCAGATAAATAGTATGATTAGATTATTTCATAATATTCGATGATTGATATGAAAACTTTTAATACAATTTTTTTAGTTACATTAAAAATTAGAGAGAAGTTTTATGAAAACGATACGTGACAAAGTACTGATAAACTTTTCATATAAAAAGAAGAAGACAGGAAAAAACAGATTTCACGACAAACTTGTGATTTACTAAAATTTCTTCGCAAAATTTCCTCTGATCGTCCTAAAGCTATCTTCAATGAGAAAATTTAGAATGTATACACTCCCCGAAATGGTCATACAAAATGAAAAACAAAAAAGGCACCATGCCGTAATAAAATAAAAAATTTAGACCGCAGAGCCGCTTTTAGTGCCTGAAAACTTTTTTAATCTTAGTCTGCGGAATATTTCAAGCGTTACACAGTCGCTCTAGTAGAGCTGCTACTACTAATTTTTTTTAAATTTAACCAGGCGCTTACAAAAAAAAAACGTTTACAACGACAACACAATCGCAATAAACAACATACCCTTCCTATAAATTATGATAAAAAAATTCGTAGAAGTAATATTAATACAGCGTATCGGAAAAGTGGGATTTTCGTTCGTTCTGCGATAAAGTTTTCACAGCGGAAATTAATTAATTCGAACGTTAATAGAGTTTACAGTCACTTCAAATTTCGTAAGCCTTAAAAAGTTGAACGCTTAGATTCACTTATCGAAAAAAACATAAATATTATGGGCTGAAATTCAGGAAAAGTATTTTTTCAACAAGTGAATAATTCGAGAGCGAAATGCATGCATGAAATGGGGTCGAATTTAATCGTTGGTATTTCGTTCTTTCAATCTATACAAACGAATTTTTGCGGTTTTCAAACTCGCTCGAAACGCGAATAAAAAAAGCACAAAAACCCGTCCGCGAGCCTTTCGACTAAAAGCTTTTCATTTAACTTTGTTTTTTACTGGCCATACATCGACCGACCGCGCAATTTTTCCTATCTACCGAAAATTTTCCGAAATTCTTCCAACGTCCATTAGAAACGACTCCGGATTCAATTATAGTTTTTATATTTAAACTTTTTTCAAAGCGGCTTCATATCCGTTTTAACACTTCGCCTGCTACAGTCCGGCGATAGCATCTAACCCCGAAAATGGAGTCTTTTAAAATCGGTACAAAAGAACGCCACACAGAAAAGAGGTTCGCAGCACGCGAAGACTTTCGATAAGGTTTTATTTTCGAGTCCATTACGATCGCTAAATTCGATTAGTTGAATTTGTTTCACATTCTCGCAATTTTTCCAGAGTTTTCACTGCGTATTTGCGCGACCTTGCTAAAAGTGTTTTACATGTGGAAATTGGAAAACTACTTTCATACGCGCATCATTTATATGCGCATATCGAATGTCGTCACATCTTTTTTCATGAGTGAGATAGAATCGGGATTTCGCAAGCTATTTTCATAATATTCCAATAAAATCTGTTTGAAAACAATGTCTGTTTTATAGAAACGAAAATTTAAGAATAAAACCAAATTCCATTATCATGTAAAGTTGAATTGTGTTTGAATATAAAACGATCTCTTTTTTCATTATTTTAGCTGAATAACAATTAACTTATATTGGTCCCGAACCTCCGTTTTGTTGTTACCATTTGAACAGCGCAAAGTTTATTTATTACATTCTATGGTTCAAAAACGTTAAAAAAAGATCGTTAAAGTCAAAAACGGGCACGTAAACTCTAACTAAACAACACGGCCATTTTATGCACAATAATTAATCGCGCACGAAACACGATCGAACTTTCACATCGTAAACTTTGTCGAATTAAAACCCAAATTCACGACCGAATAAATTTCGTTACTAATTCGATAAAGCCACAGCCTTTCCAAAAAATATGTGTTATTTATTATGATTATTTTTTTCGCTCAGACAAATAACAATGCGATCGCTGCCGGCTAATAGTGTATCGCGTTAACATCTTGAGGTCAATTCGGGATTATTTATACGCGGTTTGGTCATTTAAATTTTCCAACAGGTTTAACCTTTAGAGGGCTCGTTCCTTTGAGGATAATTGGGCATCGACACGCGATGAAAAACCTCCCACACATAAATATAGAACCGATTTATTTAGGGAAGTTTCACAGAGGGAATTTTCGCGTCTGCCAAACAACTGTTGCCGTTTTCATGTTAAGCCGCTTTTACGGCGCCGATCGTAAAAATACATATGTATGCTTATTTATTTCGGTATTGCGAAAGCTCATCATATTAGAGAAAATTAATATCTGATCGTAAACGTGCAACTGTGCAATATTAAACGCGTAAAAGTGTATCGCGTAGTTTGTCAACGTTAAACACTATACTACAGAATGTTACCGAAGTTAATGACTTTATCGGAGAAATGGGTCGAATTTCTAATAAAATTTTAATTAAATTGTATCTCGGTTTAAGGCTGTGTTATGTCTTTGTTACGTTACGTAAACGGTACTGCAATCTATGACGGATTTTGTATCTGCAATAAATTTATCATTTTTTAAATTATCAACTTAAATCAATTTAACTTAAACTTAATTAACTTAACATAAATTTAACTTAAATCATTTTTTAAAATATCGAATTTATCAACCTTTGATTGAAAATTTTCCTTTATGATAAATCACAAAATCAAAGTAATCCTGTTAATTTTTTTATTATTCGAAGATTTTATTTAAATGAATTTTAATCTCTAAATTGATCATTAAAAAATTATTTAATTTATCAATTGGACATCGACTTTTGACACATTTTATACAACAAAACGGCACATACTCGTATAATATTTACACGAAATAAAATATGGCCATCGTCGATCAACGTTGATTAAATGTCGCCACAGATCGATATAAACGAGATTGAATTATGATATTGACAATCGGATGCACATTGACCGTTCCTCCTCTTTAACAACGAAGTATAACACGATTTCGCAGAACGCGTATCGAATTATAGTTATTAGATTGTCGACGAGAAGTTTAATCATGTATATCAATGTATTATAGGTATACGAGCTGGGTGTTTATGTGTTTGAAAATATAAAAGTTGAACGAGAAAACGGAAATAAATGAGTTTGTCATTTTTATTCGATTCCTCGGTTTCTTGTGTTTATTTTCTTGATATTTTTATTGCGCAGTGAATTTTTGAGGTATATGAAGATGCACGGATTGGTTATATAGAAAATTTAAAGTTAATTTAAAAACTTTCAATAAATTTTAAATTATATTGTATTTTTGTCAAGCTTTTTTATTGGAATAATAACGAAAAAGTTTATTTGAAAATAATAAATTTTCAGACAGTTTGAGTTCTCTGAAACGAATTGGTAAAAAACGAAACGACTCGTTTTCAAATTTCCGAAAAATTAGATTAAACCCCAGTACGAGAAAAACAACCTTTCGGAGCGAATTTCTGGATCCGGTTTTTAGATTCTAGAATGCTCGTTTGAAAACATAATCACAGAGAAAAACGAAAATTTAATTTCTCGAGCAATTTATTTAAAACAAATCCGATTAAAAATCATATCCGTACACAACGTATTAATTTTTAATTCCAGTTATTTTCAACGGAAGCCAACATTATAGGATCAACACATTGTTAAGTCGGCCATTTCCTCTTATAATAAGAGATATCCGATTTTCAACTGCGGAATGGTTATCGTTTGATTGCAGGAAGCTCGTTGTTGTTGCTTTTTTTCGATTCCAATCGATTGTACACAATTAGGAAATGGAGT
This sequence comes from Hydropsyche tenuis, assembly GCA_009617725.1. Taxonomy (NCBI): domain Eukaryota; kingdom Metazoa; phylum Arthropoda; class Insecta; order Trichoptera; family Hydropsychidae; genus Hydropsyche; species Hydropsyche tenuis. The sequence goes on from VTON01000002.1 coordinate 575,173, forward strand.
CGCATTCAATTTAATCACATCCTCTTTTGCGTGAACCGAACATTTAATTTCGATGTAAACGTCGGTGAAAAGTCCCCAGAAAACGAATAGACTTTCGAATCTGACGAGGATTTACAATATGTAACGGATTTCTATTTGAAAAAGGGGCGACATGGACACAATGCAATAAAGGGACGACCTAGAATGATTTCGTCGCGGGACAGACGTGGGGTCTTTTGAAATTTAATTCCTCCGATTCGTCTGGTCGTATCTTTGTTTATATCCGAGCTTGTACGTCAAGGTTTCTAGATTTCTATTATGTTTTGTTCCGATTTAATATGGCCTTTTAAAATTGTCGTTCTGCAGAAACACAGAGTACATTTTTATTATTTTATTTGAAATAACAAACGAATTGATAGAAATATATTGAAAGTTGTATACTTTATAGGAATTGTACAAAAGTATATGTTGATGAAATCACAATATTTTTATGAACTTAAAGTGCGTTATTTTGTAATAAAAACACATTTAAAAATAATAAAAAGCATTCTCTTCATTGTACACATATCAATAAACTATTTGCGGGTTTCGCAATACACCTCAATATTCAATTCGATTCCAGCCGATGCGGTTACCCCTTTAGAAAGCGTCCGTCGCATAATTCATAGAAAAACCTACAAGACCCGCAACACGAACGGCAAAAATTGCAAAACGAACTCAACACCCTCACATAAAACGAAACCAACACTGAAAATTCGACCCCTGTAATCGGAGGGCAAAGGAAACGTGCACCATGAACGGCGCCGTTTAACGCTTCGACAGACCGGCCCAGCACCATTGTTATTTTTATTTATCGCACTCCAGCATGGAGACAAAGCGAACCTTGTCGTTTTCGACATAGCGCGATTTTCAATTAAAATTTCATATCACGTACCCTCTGAAGCGGAGGGGCCGCAATATGTATAGTGGCGATAGTGCCGGCAATGGTCGTTCCACAAAGCAAAAGCTGTTTCAGTAAAAGTTTATGTGGTTTATGGTGTTTGAACTTCGGTTGGGATATAAAATTATTTTTCGCTTACTTGCTATGCGATCCGGGACGTGATGGTCGCTTTTTTCTGATGCAACTCCTCGTGCAGGCATCTGTAAAATATGCAAAAAACTATTATCGTAATAATGAGAAAACGTTACAATACGAATGTGTTTACGATAATTGTTCATTCAGTAATATGATAAAGCGAAGATAATTATGACTTAACGAGCACAAACGGTTGATTCGATCCATCCGCGTAGTAATCGAACGTTTTGTTGTCGTGCTGTTATTACATGATCGAACATCAATTGATTAATTATCTGACTGTCGCAATACGATTATCGCGTTTCAACAATGGGAAAACGTTAAACAATTTACGATAAAACGTTTGGTACGGGGTGCTAGAGGATTACGAAAAAAGGGTAAATATCCGAGCGTGAAAAAATAATGGCGGTGCTCGTATGGGCGCAACGCCTCACCTGAATAGCGAAAAAATAGGAGAAAATAAAAACTAGGGTAAGAAAACCCTCTGAGGTGAGAATACCGAATTGTGGGGCGGTTTATGGGCTCGCGGATATTGGAAACCCGGAAGATTTATCGTCGTCAATTAGAGGTGTCCATGGTGGAACAGTTGGCCAAAGTCCACGTGGAATGGTGCCAATGAGCGTGTTGTCGATAAATCCCCAGATTGTCCCGTTGCCGCGGAATTGGTGGATGCTTTCCTTAATTAGCTCGGACTAGTGCTCCGAGAAAGAGACAATTTTTTTCTCTATTCGCCTATTTCGTTACAGGTCGGCGAAGCGCAGTTGATTCTTTGTAGAGTTTCAAGTTCGTTCGTTGGAATTTCAGTCACGTGGACAATGTTCTTTGTACAGTTTCAGTGCACTCTGTTTTACAGGACGTATTTCGTGGCAATAGTCGTTTCGGCGGAAAATAGTAACAAAACAGATATGACTTTGTTTTTGTTTGTTCTATATATTGGATATTATTTGATGTGTTTTATTTCAAACTTTGTGCTTCGGTTTAAAGCAAAGTTTTATTGGAATATATAGAAACGTGCAAATATTTGATTTATGTTTATAAACAATATTTTAATTTCAAATTTATTGGTTTTCACATTGAAAATTTTCTCTAGATATACTTTTTTGCAATGTTTTTCATATCAAGTCAGTAAAAATTTATTTTTTTTAAATTTTATATTGTATTTCATAAACATATAAATTCTATAAAAAGTTTAATACTTAACGTAAAATAAAAACATGATTACCTTTCAAAAAAATTTTGAAGAAATTAAACATTGTATTATAATACATTAAATATGTAAATATGTAGATTCATATAAATAGATTGTATATAAATAGATTCATACCATGCGAAGCTGTAGATAAAACAATAACAACATCCATTTCGGAACCAAACCACAAATTCATACTAGAAACCGATACAATCGAGCACACCGCTGAAACTATTGAGTCCCGGATTAATTCGATCCAAAGCCATTATATCCAGAAATATATCACTATTTTCACACTCACTTTTAGCACAAAGACCATCACTACACGCGGAGACATCGGAGAAGCAAAAGACACAAAAGCGTCTCTTTCGAGAGAGGTAGATTGCCTTTACGTATTCCGAGAACCTTGACAATCGTGGTGTGAAAAGGTCATGTGCGGTCAGAATCACGACTTCATTACGCATAAAATAGTATAATTCGACGATCGATTATATAACTCACACGTCTAGGGATGTAGTGTGAGCTATGAGTCATAAAATTTTTGAATGTGTTTTATTTCATTAAGGCAAGTAGAGTATGTAGTTTTGAGTTGAATCTCGATGTTTAAAAAATGTTCAGAGAGTGCATTTATTTGAAGTTTTAATTAGTTAATTATAATTTTTCTGCATGGAAAGGTTCCATGTTTTAAATTTTAATTTTTGTAAAGTTTTATTATGTGTTTTTTGATGTGATGAAATAAAGTTCTGAAAAACAAACTGACGTAGGTCTTTCCTCTATAATTACTACCATTACTATATATCAGGCTTGTCCAAAGTGCCACTATGGGGCCAAACTGGCCCCCAGTGCTCTCGCGACTGGCCCCCACTTTTCATACATAACAATTTACGAATTTTGCTCTAATTCGAGGAAAATTAGTATTATTTTTTTGAATTATTGAAGAATCGATTTTTTCAAGTACATTCTGATCAAAATATATGTATTTTATCGTTAAATTAAAAAAAAAATGCAAATTGTGTTTTGCCGTGTTTGACCGTGTTGGACCGTGTTTTGGCCAAAGTGGCCCTCGCATACCGAAATTTTGGACAAGCCTGTATATATAATTACCCTCCACTATTCAGAAAGAAGGCTTTCATATTATTTTTATAATAAAAATCTATCGAAATATCATAAATGAATTAGAAACAGAAATATTTTTTTATATTTGAGCCATAAAAAAATCTATTTTTACCTTAATTCTAATTATATATTTATAAGAATTTAAAATACGTCAGTATATTTTACACTTCAAAGTCAGTCATGAATATTTATAACATTCGAAATAAAATATACGACATAAAATACAAAATTCATAAAATTTTAAAAAACACACTTTCGACGAAATAAAAAAATTCATCAACTGACTCATCAAAATTCCACAAACAAATTTATATCCATTTCTAAATACACCACTTAAAACACCTACCTTGACTAGAAACCGGATGAGCCCTTCCATCAGCACCCCTATCCTCGGGGACTGCGCCCCTCGGGGGCCTGCGCCTCGCTATGGCGCCTCCCGATGCCGCCACCCCCTCACCGCCCCTCGGGGGGCCCAGCCCTGGGATTGCACATGCACTTCGACTACACCCCTGAGTCTGTTTGTTGGCCTCTGGTTTACGTCAGTGCTCGGTGAAGATTTTTTGTGTTGTGATGGTCGGTGCTGAAATCAAACGAGGTTCGAATAAGTGTTTGAGGTTTTGTTTTTAGTGGGGTTTAATCGGTTTTGGAGTTTGGAGTGTTGGAGTTGTGAGTTGAGAGTTTGCTATAGAATGTGTGAGTGCAAAAATTTATAAAATGGATCGTTGTATTATATATTTGGGATTTTAATTATAATAGAAAGAAAAATTTATATAATGAAAACGTTTTTGTATTTGCGATATAATTAAACGTCATTCTGTGAAATTCCAGAAGATCGCGACGAGATTCGGAAACGTTAATTAGATGTTTACTTTCCTTTCAAATTTGTCTTTAATTAATTTCGGGCAAACAATACGTAACTGTAGATCTGAAATCAAGACACTATAAGTCAGTTGAAATAGTACTAGTAATATGTGCAATATATATAAAACTTAATATAACAGTATAATAGAAATGAAAAAAAATCTTGATTTTTTTTGCGAACTTTCTTAATTAAAATTTATTAGTTTCTGCAGAAAATACAATATAATTAAACGTTTCTTTATTCGAGTAATAAAAAATTAAAATTACACCCTCAAGAGCTATTGTGGGAAATGTATCATTACCCAAAAAAACTTTGTAAGTACAACTTTTATTACAAAATGAAATATTATTACATGTGTAACATTTTCTGCCAAATGTAGTTTGAAATTTTTTGATGAGTTTCATCTGCAGGAAATGTGTGTTTTTAATGGAAGTGGGACGTACGTAAGTGATAAAGATGCCGAAAAAATTTAAAACCGTGCGAACCCGTCGAAAATGGAAAAAGTTGAATGTAAATTCATAAAAAGCTCAGGTGTTTCATATTAGAGCACGGGATAAAAATACAGACCTGGAAGATAAGACATTTTTTTTCGCATTATATAAAAGTTCATTTACATATTCGCTCATACCCTTTTGACACGAAACGTGTTAAAATTGCGCGCGGTACTTTCGCAATTTTTCAAAATAAATTACGAGCGTTCTTTGTAATCATTTTCCACCAAATAAATCAACTATGAGAGACGTTTACGCGACGTAGTTTTCAGGCTGAATTTTATTACGAAACAGTAATCGAAATGAAACAAAGATTAAAATAAAAGACACAACCTCTTGTACACTTGAATAGCGGAAAACTTAATTACAAAAGGCCATAAAGAGTATCAAGACTCGATTGTCGGCAACTTAATGAAATTTCACAAAATTCGACGGCACTAAAAAAGGTTATTGCTTCGTTTAACAAGTTCTTAAAATCGTTATAGTAATGGTTCGCAATATCGAAAATTTCCGCCATCTTTTGAGATTATAGTTGAATGATTGAAGTGGTTTTTCAAATGGAGTTTTGAGAAGATTTTCTCAGTAAAAACTAATTATGGAATACCGCTGTATTTCGGTTTAAAATACTTTTCGGAAAACGCGAGTTATTTAACTTTTGCATTCTTCGTGTAAAAAAAAAACTAAACCTGTCTGAAGTGTTTCATGTGCGCCCAAAATAATGAAATAATTTTCTCCCGAACAATTTTTCAACAGCAAACAAATAGACGGTAACGAAGGAACAAAGGTTATTCAACAAAAACGACGTCGAAACGAATAAATAAATACGAAAATTGTAATATTTTCATAACAAAAAGACGGAACGGGGAATTTTGTCCCCCGCGTTCGTAGAATGAATGTATTTATTATTCAAATAATTTTATTGTCCAATTAAAAGTCTCGTCTGTACCACTCTAAATAAACAATAAAGGGAAGTGAGTCAGTCAGTTTTTGAATTAAATTCCTTCGACTTATGAATAATTAATATCAAACGTCGAAAAATATTTAAATGCTTTAATCGAGCCAAAACGAGACCGCATTCTTTCTGTTCTTGATTTTTCTTCCGGTGATAAATCGGTAATTCGTTTCCCCATAATTCAATGGAATGAAAATTTTATCATCATACAACGTAGAGTAATATGGTTTTCTTTGCAATAAAATTTATATTGAAGATAACGAATCTGTTTCAATTGTTTTCCATTCAATAGATATTTGCCAGATGGCAATCAGATTGAGTTCATTTTTCTAGATGAAAAAGTTACTAGAGACATTTTTAATGTATCTTTGGTAAATAGACGAAATTTTCATATTTCAATAAACAGAGCGCTTTCAGCTCACTTTCAAAGCAAGATATTCTAATGAAATTTTTTTATTTAAACATAAAATATATATTTAAAATATCTTAGTAATATTTCTAAGGAACTTTTTATGATTTTAATAAATTCAAATAATATGTGGTATTTATCGAAAAAAAACAGCCTAAAGGCGTGAAAATATCCAACGAATTTTCCAGCCGAACGACTAATTATACATTCTCGTCAGAAAAAATATATTTCGGCCTCGAGCGATTTTCATCAGATATTTTTTAATACCCCCCGACGGGACATGAAAATGATAATTTGCGAAGAATGAAAGTTTTTTCCAGCAATATCAAAATCAATTTAGTCGGCGATTGTTGGAAAAGGGCGCGTCTAGAATTTTCCGCAATCCTGCGGGATTAACACTTTCTGCGAAACGATAATGCGAATCGGCGTTGTGGGATTCACTTCTAGAACCAATTTCAGCTACGATTCAGTGACAGAAATAGTGCTGAAAAAAGTTAATTGCATTCTTAATCCCTTGAGCTATTCGTGATTATTTGAAGTATCGATCATGAGAAAAATATTGAAAATAATTTTAAGTAGATTTTAAGCAATCTACTTTTAAAAAGAATAATTTTCATCGATATCGATGTTCGTTTAATAAAAATTTGTAAAAATAATGTAACAACAAAGTCGGCTTACGAACTCTGAAGAAAATGAAGTTTATCATAACGAGCGCTTAATTTATGCAAATAATTAAAAGCCGTTGATAAATTGATTATAAAAATGTTAATGTTAAATTTCAATTTTATGTAAATATTTTCGAAAACGTCTTGGATCGAATTTAAACAGGAAATTAGCATCCACCCCCTAGGCTTTCCACATAATCAGAATCAGAAGTCGAGATGCAAATTGGTTTCTACAAATTCGGGGAATGGTTCAAGACCGTCCTAGCATTAAATTATGTCAAAAGTAATAAAGAAACGCTTTCGAAAGGTCAGAGCACGCTCTAGGGACAATTAAGTTGTTGTTTTAATCCGAATTAGTTGAAAGTTCCACCAAGTAAATAGCCGAAACGAACGGAATTAGTTAGAATTGCGGTCCGCAACTTCGACAGAGACACGAATTTAAAACATAAAAAAAGTGTATTTTTTCGGGTCGATTTAGTCCTATGATTAAGACTGGGAAACGTGTAGTTAAAGTACGAATAAAATATGTGGGAAAATTCGAGGAAACCGCACGTGCATTGCGTATACGTTACCTTTTTCGTATCATATTCACATGAGCTTTTCTATTTCTCGAGAACGAAAAAATATGTATCGAGCTTGTAAATATATATGTATTTTCTTTTTATTTGCAAAAGGAAAGCGTTCGCCTTTGCGGAAAATTTTCGCGGAATATTCCGGCATGTGTAAAAAGAGCGTATAATGTGTAGGCTTTTGGAAAACGTTATTTTTTCCTTCTTTATGCATTACAAAGCCAGCAAAATATATAAATCAGCGAAATCAAACTTTTGAGACTTTGAATAAAGCGAACGAGTTGCTCATATTACATACACTCGCGGCAACATGTAAACCTTGCGGAAATTCATGTTGTAACAAAAAAGAGGGTTAGTTTCGTACGGTCAGCATTTTAACAATGTGGTTTGTTGCAGAAAATGGAAATGTTTCATATTTTCTACTAATGATACAGTCGGATTTGTGTACAACATAAATTTCCAAATAAAATAATACAATATTATTATCGTGTAGTATACACACGAATCACTCGAAACAAGGTTTTTCCGATGTCATCAAAAATTTCGACTATTTCGCAATAACATTCATAGAACTGAATACTGTTATATTTTTTGTCAAAGAATCTAAATTCAATATAAGTTCGCCAACCTTTTTATAAATTATATCAAATTCACCTTAATTTCTTTGATCAAACCAATCCACTTTTCAGATACGATACAAAAACATCTCAAGCTAACAATAAAACAAACAACAAACAAAACATTCATCAATCCCTTCAGAGACATTGCATGTTTACGCAAGATCGAATATCGATCCCCTTCGATCCCGTTGACGTCCCTACACGTGTCCAACGGGAATAAATTGAATTTAAGTTTGCAGGGCGCGGATGAATAAGTTATTAAAGCGCGCGGGCGGAAATCTACGGCTCCGTTTGAATTATTCAAGCAGTGTTGCCAACGCCAATTTATTTAGCCGTCGACCGACGTTTACCGGAGGCCCAGGGGAGCGTTGCCATACTGCCTCCTTTTTGGTTTATTATCCAAAAAAGCAATTATCAACTGTGCGTTGCAAGTATTATTTAAGGAAAGTAGATTAGATCGTTAGGGTGGATCGTTTTTGTTGTTAGGGTGGTGGTAGTGATTGAGTGTTAATTGAGGTTTTCGATGAGTAATAGAAATGTTTTTTTTTCATTGTCTGTGTCCATTATGGAAAATAATTGTTAATGGGTTGGATATTGATAATCGAAAAATCTGACGCGTTGCATAAATTATTTATGTAGTGAAAATTTAGCAATGCTTACTAATCGTGTTAAATGAGCCTTCCTGGTGTTGTTAATGCTCTTTTAATTCGAAAAAAATCAATGATATAACCATTAATTAGAAAAACTGGTTCTGACGAAGATAATTTATCAAAAAGATCAAAAGTCGTGGCCGATCAGTTTTCATAATACCAGTATTAAAAAAAGTAATGAACGCGACTTGTGTTCAATGTCCATTCAAATTATGATTTTTTTACAATAAATTTAATCATTCGATAAATATTGTTTTGCACAGTTTTCTCAAGCAGAAACAATTCAAATTGCATTAAGAGATTTTTTTTACAGCGAGGGCTACCATACGTAACCAGTTACTTAACCTAACTAGTTCAATCTGTCGAACTTTCGTATTCAAATGGGATAATTCGATATCGCAATATTTGTACATGCTAGTCGAAAATAATTCAATTTGGCATTAAGTGCGAACCAAGTTTAATATGAAGCAAACACGAAACGATCCGTCAATCATCACTTAAATGGAAGCATCGCACGAAAAACGTGCTCCATGATGGCGAGTTCGATTAAAAGATTTCACAACGTCGAATTCGTGTAAATGGATCGAATTACATCGCGCGTACAATATAATTTAATACACACGATAGAGAAACACGATACGTAAATATCGATACAAATTCGATTACGAAAAAACGAAAAAAAAAAAATAACAAACAGAATGAAAATACGCAGAATAAACCATTTCAAACACATCATTAATACTTTGCACATGGCTACAAAATATTGTATTTAACTCGGAGCCAAAACGATGATTTATCGTCAATAATCATATTCGAGGAGTAACGTAAATTCAGTGGCAATTTAAGAAATTGAATTTCGACGTTATACGTGAGTGTTTTCGCATGAATTCAATTGGACGCGCATAAATTTTCGGCTCGATTGCGCGATCGTCTTTATGAGAATGCCTCCGAGATGAGGTCTAGGGGACCTCACTAATAAAATTTGTACGAGACGATTGAATGTGTTATATCAGTGCTTCCGAAGCTGTAGTCTTTCGGGACTCCCATGGGGGACCCCTTTTCGTTTCATGGAATTCCTTTGTGTTTCGTGGAATTTCCGTCTTCGGGAATCCGTTTTCCTATTTTCGGATTTCAATTATGGAATCTGTTATGTAAGATTTGATTTGGGCTAGTGCGGTTTTTATACAATGTTCACAGAATCAGATGAGAATTATTTGTGTTGTGAGGTCTCGTAGATCATGATTTTTTGAATTGTTAGAGTAATAAATCAATTTAACTTGATTTCGATGTGTGCATATGGTTTATTCAAATACTCGAACTAGTCAATAATATGAATATAATATGAATCGAGCTTCATTGTGTTTGTACAATTTGATTTAGTTTTAAAGCTTTTTTTTTATTATTGGTATTGAAAATGTCAAATATGACGAAAACTTTAGAATAATATACTTACTTTAATTAATTGAAAATATTCATTTTAGGCTAAAACTGGATAAATCAAAGAATTTCATGAAAACGACGGGACGAATGAAAAGCACGAAAAAAAAAAACGGGACTTTTCCGGCCAAAAAGGGACGTATAGTGATCCTACTTGTATACCAATCACTGAAGTAAAACGACAAATGATAAAGTAAGTTGATTAGTGCAACTATGTACATACATATATATCATTGTGCTGAAATAACTTGCCAAAGGATATCATACAAAGCATATTATGCAATTTTTTTTAAAGCTGCATATGATAAAAATATTTGCTTTCCACTGATGGATTCTCAGAATATAAATTCATATGAAATAAACTACGCAATTAATTATCATTATGTACTGAAATAACACATGTTTATGCACTTTGCTCAGTACACATACAAGGCAGCAAAGCAATTAGCGTCTCGGAATCAGAAACCGCATCTATCCTTGTTATGTGTTACGGAATGTACTTTCAACCTAGTTTCTCTTACGGGGCATTTCGTTTCATTTCGAACCGTTTCAATATACAATTGGCTTCGGCTAATAATAATATTTATGGTAAAACGTTTATAAAGTAGGTCGGAAAGCGGGCGCGTCGTTGGCAATATCTATTTGTTATATCTTCTCGTTTATGTATGCCCAAATGGATATTTTAGAAATTACATGTGCGAGAAAAAAGTTCTTGAGATATTTAAAGACGGTTTGTAATTTTTGGAACGTGCTTTGTGTTCGTAACGTTACCTGGGGGCAGTTTATGTCAAATATAGAAACAAAGGAAAAAGTGGGCTTTGTGTAGTACAATATTTTAAAATAAAAAAATCTAGTGAAATATCCGTCGTGAATTTTTTTTAAACGTTCATTTAAGTGAAAATATTTTTGGAATTATCGAAAAAAATAAAAAAAGTTGTTTTTCAGGTTTTTTAATGGAGAAATTCAAAAGGATCAAAAACATATAATAAAAAGTATTCAAATATAAAAAAAATGTATGTTGAACTTATGAGTTTAGAGAAAATGAATAATTTCAAAATTATCAAGAAATTGGGTGTGTATCAATAGAATTGTTAAAAACTTGAGAAAATTCAAATATTTTTTCAGCTGTGACACGAATTCTATTTATTCATACAATTCAACTTCCAATAAAGTCAATCTTAAACAATAATTGGCTTTTTTCATTTCACTAAAATCACACGCGAAACATATTACTTTGGAAATTTTCCAATCGTAAAACTTTCAAATATTGGAACGTTAATCAAGCGATCGTATGAGGACAAAGGTGACAAAGAAAACGATTCCAATCAATGCCGAAACGAACACAGTCGAAAGTTTGATTGAGTTTCGTTCGTCAACCTTCTGCCTACCGATTTAGTGCCCTTTTGTTCGTGCGATCTCAAGGAACACCGTAAATTTTAATTACAAAAGCGCGAAAATTCAAACTTGCACGTGAACGAGCACTTAATCGATTCGGTTCGTTAGAAAGGTGAGCCCTTTGGGGCAAGGGCGTCGGAACACACGTGCATAATTTTTGATAATAATCAACGACCGGTTCGTTAAAGTTTGATTAAAGACAGGTATGTTTCTACATACTGAAAATTAAGGTAATTCATGCAAATAGACGAATAGGTAACGATGGGCGTGTGTCGCCGTAAGGGCTAATTTCACGTCGTTTAACGAGCCCACGTATTTATTCTTGTGAACGAAATGAGCAATTACTTTAATGTTTGTAATCAGTACTGTTATGCAGAAGTTAACGAATACAACATACTGGAGAGAAATTTAATTGCACAAATAGTTTCCGTTATAGTTTCATTGTAAGTTAAAGTTGACTTTAGTCTTTCGATGGTATTATATATGTATAATATAATATCATTCATATTATTAGAGATAATTAATATTATCATAGAGCTGTATGATATTTTAAGTTAAATTATTGCTATCTATGTATATCATATAGTATGATAGAATTTTTATGTTAATATTTAAATATGAATAGTTTTTTGTGCGACGATAAGAAAAATAACCTTTGAAAAATGGAATACTTAAATCGTTTCTCATGAAAGAAATTTATTTACTAACCCTAACACTTATCTCCTAACACCACCGATCAGTACATACAATATTTTAAGCCACAGACAATTTATCTCATACAAAAACGGAATCCAATTTGAAAACTAAATAATTTAAATCCCACAACAAATTAAGCCTCACCTACATAAAAAAAAATCGATCAGAAAAAAAATAAAATTTCTTCACACAGAAAATCCGATTTTCTCCCACAACACATCCGTACCAGTTCCCTTTTCGATTCCACGATTAAATTGGATCGTTGTTAAACGAAACTGCAGTTAGACGTGCGGAAATGCGTTGAATGCAAATCACCGTTGTCTGCATCACCAAGACGGTGATGCAGACAATGTGCAAATGCGCCGGCAATTTATGCAGTTGAATGCAATCAATAGTCGAGTTCGCCCACAACTGGGCAAATGTCTAATTAAAGTGTGCTGTGTCCTTGCGATATTGTCGGGTCAAGGTTTGTGGGGTGTTTGGGTGTTGATGTTGATGGATCTTTGATGGGCTGTTTGATTTGTGGATTGCCGATTGGTTTTGGTATGCTAATTGGTGTTTATGTGTGGTATAGAAACGATTGATTATCATATAAATGTTGATTGATGGTGTGTTTTTAAAATTTTAAATGTTAATAGGTTAATTGATGTGTCGAATATGTCATGTATGTGATGGATTTTTTTTAAATAAAACTATTTGAGAAGCATTAGTGAAGATTGGAGAAGAAAGAAATTTTGAAATACCTTTTTTCTTTCGACAGTTATAGTTTAAATATTTCTTAAGATAGCAATAATTATTCTAAACAAAAATAGTATCTAGAAAGCGTTTTGCAGCTACTTGACAAAGGGAAAAATTATTGTAGTGATCAACATATTTTTTCTTAACTTTTATGTATAGATTTCAATTAATTAAATTACAAAAATTAAACTTTTCAAAATTTTCAATATTGAACATACATATTTGTTCATAATTGAATTAAGTTATAAGCATTTAATAATTTAATAAAATTTATAATATGAAGTTTTGATAAGAAAAACTTCATGTTAGAAATACGCGAGAATTTTAAGCATTTTTTATATTGTTGATGATTGTTTGTTGAAATAATATTTGTTTTAAAACTATTTTCATGATAATAATAATAATAATAATAATAATAATACTTATCAATTAATTCAAAATATTTCCATTGAAATTCATCTTCAGAAACAGAATACGAATACAAAGAAAAACAAACGAAATGCAGCAAACTTTCAGTTATAATAATAGAAATACGCAAAAGGCGATCGATACACAAAACTTCTGAAACTTCGAAAACAAGAGGAAGCATTTTCTTCGAAAATTACCCTCAAAACAACAACTCGCAATGGTCGAGCAACAATGGCTATCGGCGGAGGTGTGTCGAAAGTGTCGGGGCCTCGATTAAACCTGACCTTTGTTTGGACCTGCTGATTTATGGACTTGAGCCAATAAAGGTCGAGAGCACCTCAAATGTCACGCTATTTGAATTTTGAAAAAAGAGCGGGAAAAGGGGAAAAGGTGGGGCCTGAAAGAAGAAAGAGTTTCGAAAAATTGCGTGCGCGCGTGCCCGATTTTGAGGCGAGTACGTGTTGGATGTTGGATGTTTTGGACGTGAGGTTAATGCGATTGAGTTGTAGTTTAATTTATTGCTGGAAAGTGGTGGTGATTTTTTAAATTATTTTGTGTTTGCAGAACAATACATTTTGAGTTTTGGGGAAAATCGATAGAGTTTGTAAAGGCATGCGAGTTGATGTTTAGACTTTGTTGCGATTGGAATGCATTTTCTATTAGGAAAGTTTGAGAAATTAAATTATAAATTTGAGCTTTATGAAACTGTATTACTATTACAGGGGAAGGTATAGCATGTTTTGTATTTGAAAGAAATGTTATAAGGAAAATATGATTTGTGAGAAATTAAAATAAATGATTCGTATGTGTCGAGTAAACAATGTTTATGACTAATAATAAATTCAAACGAGGAAATTTTATTTGCAAAATATATTAGGAATTTTATTTCAAATGATCGCAAAAGGAAAACTTTCGATAAGGAATAACACAAATATGTAAAGATATTTTGCCTTCGTACGCAAACAATTTTTTTCCGACTCACCCCACAGCAAAATTATCAACCCGATAAGGTTCATCCGTGGGACCACGCTTATTTCCCGAAAAAGAAAAAAAAAAACACATTTTTCCCCTTTTCCTTTTTTACATCAGCTAGAATTCCTTTTACGATACGACCTCAACATGTTATCGCCGCTTTCTCATAAAACAGAACTGATATTTCTTATTGCCGCACATGAAACGATATGGAAGCACACCCACAATTTGTTTTTTCTATTATTTGTTTATTCGATTTTTTTGATAGTTTGTTTTTCCATGAACCGAATACGCCTATTAATACGTCCGCCGATACCTCGCTAATGGATAGTGCAAAGTTTTATCCATTGTGAAGATTTTTGTAATGGGAGCCATCGTCGACAAAAGCAGTGGCAAGTGAAAGCGAGCTTTAATGGATACCGCGTATCGAATGGCTCGAAAAGCTCAAATATGTCGTGAAAAAATACACTATATTTGCTGAAAATATTACCGGTCGATTTTTCATAAATCGCTTTGGAGCATTGACCACTTAAATGTTCAGGCACGAAAATTTTGGCTCGCGTACTACATTTTTTTTTCTATACCTAAAAAATTGGAACAATAGAAGGATTCATGTGTTTTTTCAACGTTCCATCATTTCGAACGTGTCCAATACGATTTAACAGACCTGTTCTTATCCAAAATATTTCCCTAAGGCAACTCAATAGTTTATTATACCCACAAGGTTCATAATGATCGCTATCTGAGCTAGTGCGTGTTCGATTGTTGGAGCGCGTTTATTTATCTTGATTTATTGCGACTCGGCGATTTTTCAACTGTCGGCTAATTAAAATTGCGACATTGAAAAAACACAGCCTTTTCTCGCCCGTACTTTTCGGATGCAAAATAATAAAGTTGGACGATAATGATTGATGGCGATAATATTACGGGGCGTGCACGCCAAGGAAAGAAGTCGTTTGTCAAATCGAAGATTAATCAAATCAAACCACCGTCTATTTTGAATCTTTTCAAGATATATTTTTATAATTTTGTTGAAAATTTGATGCGAAGTTCGATATTTCAAATATAACAAATGTGGTTTAAACGAGGTCTCTTTAGTGATTCTTATGCGGGTTTTTATATACCTCAATGAAGAAAATAGATATTGAAATGGATGCAGAACAAATTGCAGCGTTTCTCAATTTAAGGGTCAATTGGCGTTAATAATTTTCATTCGCTTGAGTGACACTTTCGATATTTTTTTTCGCGCTCGCTTAACATTATAAATGACATCATTCGCTTGACCGCGGTTCAGCTTTAGCGAGCAATTAACTAGATCGTAGAGCTGCCAAGAACGAATTGAAAATAATTCCTTTCGAGACATAAAAGAAGCTCTTTTTTTTGGTTTGAATTTAACATTTTTTGTTATACAATTTTTTTTATTTTAAATTAAATTTTATATGGTTTTAATTAAATATTAAAAGAAACAAATAATTTAAGTTTCAGTTCTAATGAAAATTAATTAAAATATTTAGATAATAAACTATTGTTTACTTCAGTGAATAATTGAAACGTAAATTTCGCAACAAGTTTTCAACCAATGAAAAATAATGAGATTTGTTTATAAAAAGTCTGAAAAAACACAAAGCACTTGATTCCTTTTCAAAGAAGTTCCATTCGAAAAATAAATAAAAATTATTGGATTCGAACAGCTTGTTTGATTTATATTTATATATTTATATAATATGAAAAAATAGCTTTCGGATCATTATATTTTTTCGGAAAGTTCCTTTCAAGGACACGGACCAATTGTGTATATCTCGTTTATAATTGTTCGACCCAAAAGTAATAGATGAGAACAATAAAAGTCGACACTTGAAAAATTCATTCATTTTTGCCAGTAGATAGAGCTTTGTTGAGAACGTTCAAAAGAAAAATAAATGTATTTGTGCAAAAAGGAAAAATGTTTTCAATTTTTCATACGTTTCTCGAACTGAAGAATACGTATTTACTACTACAAATATTATAGCTAGATCGATTGTTTAGAAAAATAAAATGAAATTTATTTTTATTTCACGAATATAAAGGTTATCGTATCATACAATAAAGGGAAAATATAAAAATTAACCACGTTTTTTATATAATGAGAAAACATTCACTTTTCGATGATTGATTGAAAGATAAGGACAGTATTTTTCTACCGCAATAAATACTTAACGGAACAACATTTTTTCACGATAAAATATATCTACAGCGAAATCGATACAGCAAAAACTAAATCCGATTGAAACTAACAAACCCGATAACGAATTCCTTACAAAATTAATTAACAATTTCTACTAAACACGCAATTACGATAAAAAATATCACTTTCGATAAAGAGACTTTCTACTTCAGTTGAATCGAACAAAGCATTAATATAACAACAGTTATGATTATTAAATTAAGATAATCCTAAAATTTTTCTATTAAAAAAACCATTGAAATCTGATTTGAATAGAAGAAAAAAATTATATTACTGAAAAAAGCAAATTTAAAGACCCTCGCACGTTTTACCTTTCAAAGGGCCTCAGCATGGAATTAATAACGACCGTTAAAATCGAGTCGTTAACGGATTAACGGCCGCTTAACGACCGATTGTCGAAAACAACGTACTGATAACGACCGATCGATATGCTAACACTTTCCACATTTGGTGAGTAAATAAATCGACGCCACTTTCAACTTTTTTTCGGGTTGATGAACCCAAACACATTAAGGTCTTATTTTTGGATCACTTTTAGATTCTAAAACAGACCATTTGATTCATTGACTAAAATATATCGATATTGATGTTTATAATCCGATTTCAATTCTAAATTCATTTCGAATTTCAGGAGGTAATCGATATTATTGTAGTATTGAAAGTATTAATGAAGTATATGTTTATAATGGAATTTGATTATTGTTATAGTTTCTTTTGTAATAAATGATAAATTTAACAATGGAAAGTTAATTATTTGATTACAAATGTTCGCTAAAATACAAAGAGTAACTAACTGTATTTGAATAGCGCAAAAACTAGTTTCAAAGCGAAATTTCCAGTCAAGCGGAAAACTCGCATAAATGAAAACCAACTCTGAAAAGTGAATATAAAAAACGTGATAAATTTTTGAATGGCGGTTGCGGCAAATTAGCAGGCGGAAATAAATGCGCAAATTCCGTCGGAACGAAAGCAATCGAATTTCGCAGAAATTCAATTTTTCACTCGAGCGTCCACGTTTAAGTGCGCCGCCTTTCCTCCCCTTAACATTTTCATGAAAAATGAACGAAAAAAATGCTCAAGAGCTTAAAAAGAAATGATTTTTTCATCACACTGACTTTCGTATTCATTTATGAATATTAAATTAATTGTTTCATTAAATGGGCTGTGTTGTTCACTCGTACTTTTTTCAGACGCTATAACGTTAATTGTAATCATAAAAAAAATTACTAAAATTTTTTGAAATATACCGGATATTAAAAAAAATTCATCCAGAAAAGGATGTTGAATAATTACATAAGATGGTGATGAGTCATTGTATAAGTATTAGTCATATAAAAAATACACGAAATCATATTTTGTGGGTACTTATAAATAAAAAATAAATATATTTTGTATGCAAAACGAAATGTATGTACTGATTCAATTGTTGACGAATCACACGCTTGATTGGCGAACCGTTGTTGCGCGATTTAATAATAAATGTTTATCTCTAGAACGTGCGAATCGATAAGCGTTAGCGCGCTTTGCTGAAAGCGTGTTTATGACACTTTTCAGCGGCGGCCGGAACAAAATAGATGAAAAAAATAAAATAAAAATTGCGAGAACGTGGCCTTTGTAAATTTTCGCAGCGCGCTATTGTTTGCACGCTTCCCGAAAAGCGAAACAGTTTGTTTATGAAAATGTCGCCGAAAGATTTACATGATTTTCAGCCGAACACACGTACAAATATGTACGCTCTGCTGAAGGTTTCGGAATCTAATAAATCTAATCCCGTGCTGAAATATGTGTGCGCGAAAAAATTGTGTATTGCCGGTGCTGAAAATATTATATTTATATAAAATTATTTGTTTCTTAAAGAAAATGTACACCATTTTCCATAGACTGTTTTGAGAGACATCGTTTTTGAAACATTGGAAAAATATATATACTTTTATGGAAATTATAGAATATATAATTTATGATATTACCGATTCAAAATGATATGATTTACCCCGAATTTATTTTATGATCATCGATTTAATGAATTTCCGATAAAAAGGTTTCCGATAGTATCCTTCAAAACGATACTTTCATTGCTATAAAAAAAATTAAAAATAAAGTGAAATTCTATCTTCTTGGCAGAGCTTTTTCCGAGAAAATAATTAAGGGAAAAATAAATTATCTAATACACTAATTATTTAATATACTTAATTTTTCAAAATAATCTTATTTTGAAAAATTAAGCGTATTAAAAAATAGAAAAAGTTTCCTTCTCTTAACTATTACTAACTAATGAAAATGAACAAGACAAATTCTTCGAATTCGTATCTATATATATATATTATTCTATGTAATTTTGAAATTAAGGTCATGAATATAAACGTATGGTAAACAAGTCTAATTAATAATAGATAATTACAGAAAATGTCTCATAAACCGTCAGATATCTAGGAAATTAATTATTTGGGCTTTTGAAATCGCAATTATTCCTGTTTGTAATTAATCTCATCAAGCACCATATCGAATTTTTCGGATTATTTCTCAGCAAAATCGCAGGGGAACGAAATCGTACGATGTCTGTGATCTACTACGCAAATATTGGATTAACAACGTACGTAATAATGTTGCGAAATAATACCAACATCCACCATATATGTATTTAATAAATGAATGGAATATTTAGTTTTATCGTATGCGAAACGATGTATTTGAGTGCGGAAAATTCAATATTTGAACCAAAATAAAAAAATTTGAAAAGGAAAAGGGATCGAAGTGCGTTCATGTTTTATTTATACGACACAAGACTAGGGTACACGAACGAAACATCAATGAAACTTATAAATAATGCTGCGTAGGTAAAAGTGTTACATTTTTTATTCGATTGATACGTTCAGTGTCAAAATCCGACAAATACGTAATGACGACTAGAATAAAAAACATATGACTATAAAAATCTAATGAGCATTAAATAATGAATGTAAATAGCAATTCAGATCGATTGTTCCATAAAAAATTGTTTTAAGTTTCATCAATTGCATTATCAAATGTTAAATATACGCTTAAAACTTTATTTTGACTTCGTTCGATAACTAATGGACCAATAAATCTGATAAATTAACTATTACAAAAGACCCAATCCGTCATTCGAGCATTCTTTCTGCATTACATCAGTCTATTTGCATAAATAAAAACATTATTATCCGAAAAAAATGCATATCAAAGTCCCGAACGCGAACCAAACAAACCGGTCGAGACATCAAAACCGGAAACGCGACCAGAGACAGTTCTTAGCCGCAAAACAATCGCACACACAAATAGGAAATTACTCACATAAAGTAGCACGATATGCTTTGAAGACACCACCAGATATAACAGAAATATCAATGAGAATGTTTACATTTCATTTTCGAAGCACATGTAAACAAAAATGTATACAAAATGACATTGAAAACGCACGTGTTCGTATAAAGCGGTTGCTGCACCTGCGCACTCTGCACACGTTTCAAACACAAATAGTCGATTTATATGCAACTCTAAAGGCTTTTGGGGTTCATTTTTAATATTTTTATATAGTATCAATATTTCTAAAACACTCGCGTGTATTAATAAAGGTCCAGAAACGAGGTAGGGTGTTTACGAAGGCGAAACGGAACGCGACCTACCCGCCCTCTCACTCGGGAGCGACTGACAGCTGAGAACGATCATGCCCATTATGAACGACCAGATTTTTTTTGGGCACAGGTGACTCATTGAATATAACAATAATGGTTTTTTGTTATTTATAGTCCGTACAGAAAACTAGTTCGTTGATTAGAAACGGTGCGTTCGTGTGTCTGTTTGGCGGTTAAAGAAAACAGCTGATCGTTCTTTTGATTTATGTCGATTTTATTGGGATAGAAAAGATTGGTTATGCTAGAACGAATATGATCTATTGTTATTTTTTGTTTGAAAATTTTATCAAGTGCTGCTTTAAGTATGTATATAAATTATAAAGTGGATTAAATTAAATTTTTTCAAATACAACATCATTAAGACAGACGAAACTAATTTATTTCAACTAATGAAAATGCCTACTACTTTTATGTTTTCTCATTTACAAAAAATTGAAAAAATCATTTAAAATATAAAATAAATCATAAAACGTATTTTTCAGCTTTATTAATTTTTTTTTGAAGATTTTTCTTGAAATCTTCCGAGGGTTTCGTTAGCAATTTCCGCATCGCCATGGCAACAGCTAAAGAGGCTTTTCCGAGGCGGAAAACTCTTTACGCGAATCAGCATAATTAATGTGTCGTATTATCGACTGATGTATTGCGTTACTTCGGAACATTGCATATTCAAACGATTCAAACTTGCACTGATGAATGGTTCGTTTTGTTGGCAGAGATTCGCGAATGTTTGTCTTCTGTGTTTTCGGGTTTTTTCTTCGGAAATTTCGGGCTCGATCGAACTTGGTTGTAAAGATAAAATTTATGACTTATGAAAGTGAAAATGCGATAATGCAAAACGAGGTTGAACGAATTATGCCGGTCTGTTGCAGACATTGCCTTGTGCACTAAATAATGGAATCGATCCGTTTTATGGGCTCAATTGATAATTTCGTATTCGTGTTGCGATTCTGAAATAAAACTTGAATGTTTCAGATTATAATAATACAGTCGAAAAAAAAGAGAATTTCTTTGTGTTAGAAGAGGTAATTTCGAGGATTCAATACATAATATTTCGTGAAATTATCGGAATGTGCACTTTGATAAAGTACTTTTTCAGTTCGAAAGCATTGAATGTAGTGTAATAATTTTTTTATTGATTTCGTCTATATAAAGAATTATTAATTTTATTTCATATGTGAAATATATTTTGTAATATAATAAACATTCAAATTTGTATTAAAGTAAATTTTTGAAGATCTATAATATTTTGTGATAAAATTATTGTATCGTCCCTTTCGTTTTACATCAAAATATTCGATATTTTATAAAAATATCTGATGAATCGAAACATTTATTTCATACGAAAACACAAATTGAATCAATCACAACAAAATTGAATATTATATTGTAACATACAACACTTTTATTACAACCAATACACCAAACAAAATCGAACACCTAACTAACTAACTAACAACCCAATCACGTACAGACCACACAGCACAAACACAACCGCAATCATCTAAAAAACAGAAAAATCAAACAATAACCAATTAGGCAACGTACCCCTATGTGACACTTATTCAAAAACGAATTTTCGCAATTGCCTCAAACCGAATTCATAAATACGACCCGTCGCTACGGAATCGAATTAAACCGTCGACGTCGACGGACCTGAGGACTCTTTTTTTCGCTATCCCTATCCGCCGGATCCTGAATAACTGATCCTGGCCATTTTCAGCCGAAGACACCGAATCAGGGGGGTTTTCACGACTTGAACGTGACTTCGTCCCGCTGACGTCATGCTGTCAATTACCGTTCTGCTGGTGAGGGTTGGGAAACGAACGTTCCTCCCTTTTGTGTATTATATAATGTGATGTGTATTATATAATAATATATCAGTATGTTGTGTGTTTTAGTTGCGAATAGTTGTTTAGTGTGCATAAAATCTGTGAAACACGTGATGATGTTTAAGGGTGCAACTTGAGTTTTCTCTATATGATTTTAAATTATAAATTTTATTTTCAGGTTTCATATTACTTATATATTTTTATTTTCGAGTGTATTTTCGTTAGTTTCCTCTAGAAATTTAACGAGTTCTGTCATATTGTGAAATGTTTTTTGGTGTATGAAATTGCGTTTATCAGTATACAACGATGTTGCATTTCTTTAATGCATGTTATTATATAAAATCTCAAAAATACTCTGAAAATTTTTAATTAGAATTTTTTATTATGGATTCATGAAACAAATAATAAAATTTAAAATTTATTTTCTGTATCATAAACTAAACTATTTCCAAGTTATTTATGATCGAAACAATTCAAAAAATTTTCTCATAAATCCGGAGCTTTGTAAACATTCCGTGTAACTATTAAAAATAGAATTCGACAAGCACATCCCCGTTTCAAACATAATTTGAAGCATAGCCGTTCTCATGTGTCGTCTCACTATTATAATAATTCGTACCTGTCATGTCGGTCTATTATGTCGGTGTCATAAGTCACCTGTGTGTGATATATTGATCGTTCGAGTTATATTGATGTTCGAAGCGATTGCATTCAATAAAATTTAACTATTTAGTAGTTAGTGGTAAACTCAATATCATCTATGTCATTATAAAACTTTGACATTGTTCGGTTTTAAAAATTAACGTGTAAGTGTTTGAAGTCCTCCAATAATAATGAGTGATATGGAAAATATTATAGATAAACGTTGTCTATTGTATTCTACGTAGTTAGAATTTAAAAAGACGGTTTTTATTAGAAATTTCTTATTTGTTTTTCATCGTTTTTATTAAGTGCTTTCTATGTAACATATTGCGTTTTCTCTCTATGATACGATTTTCGTTTATGAAGGAGGATATTGAATTTTCAGGCGTCACGTTTCACGTAATACATCAACGTATGAACTATGAAAAATTTCAATAGATTTCGACATCAATGCACAAACATAATAGCCGTTGTTCTCTATATACTGAGAGTTTTATTGCTTCAGACTATATTACAATACTGAGAACAAATACGTCTATTTAACGATACGAGATTTTAAGTTCCTACATGAAAATATCCGAATTTATAATACGCCTATTATCGATTTTAATCTAAAGCTTTTCAATATTATGTGAAGATGGCGTTGTATAGCAATCTCATTAAAATATTTTGTTCCACGAATCATACCGAATATATTATATTATTTACTTTCAGATGTTAATTGCGACATCAATGGTTTGTCCTGCCATATATGAAACAATGGAAAAAAACAACGAAACAATGAACAATTACGAAACGTTCGAAGACACGGAAGAAAGCAAAACCAATTATCCTTTACACGAGGAGGAAACGATCACGGAAATTTATTCAAGCGACGAACAAGCACTTCATGAAGACTTTTCAGCGCCGGCAATAATAGAGCATGTCGGAAATTCGCCTAAGACTTTTGGCTTTTACCTTAACGCCGGTCACTTTTGGAAGCCTTTCTTCTCCAAGTTCAACATTCAGCTAGGATACTATCCGGGATATCCGAACTATTACGGTGGAGGTTATTACAATGTGAAACATCCTAAATTGTGGGAAGTACCCGGAATTTTAGTGAACAAGGCTTTCAACAAAGCATCTGCTGTACTCTCATGGCCTAAAGGGACATATTACAATGATTTTTCAAATAAAAATGAACTGAACTATGCATATAGATCAAAATCTTAAATGTTCTATTAATTTAAAATAAATAATTTATATATATTTTTAAATAAAATAATTCATTGAACGATCGAAGATACCGGAAGATACCAGGATTCGAAATCAATTATTCCACAATACACAAGCCTGAATACAAAATTAATCATATCATTATACGAGAGCGTTTAAATAATTCATATCTCCGTCTAAAACTGTATTACAGTAATGACGCAACAAACACAAATCGAACACTACAAGTAGTACTTAATACACGTTCCGTTCCCGATTCGCCCACAATATGCAAATTGTTAACATCGAACGAAAACACTCGCATAGTTTACAATTCCGGCACGTCACAAAGACAAATAAGGCTCTTCTCTTTGTTTCATCCGACACTTGTGTACGTGTCTTTAAACTGAAAACTTTTATATTGGAATCGGATCCATGGATCCTTCGGCTCGATCCGTGGAGAGAAAAGCCGTTCGAGATGATGTCCATGAACTTGCTTTTAACGGTCGGTGTTGCTCGGATTCTCAATCTGCAAATTTACAATCTTATGGTTAAATATAAAGTTTGAGTCGAATATTGTATGCGAGATATGAAATGGGATTTTGAAAATACGATATTGGTATACGAAAAGCGAAATCAGCTCGATTTTGCGGATGTTTTCGAAATTCAAAGCATATATGAGTATGTGGAAGTTCAGGCAATGGTGGTGGCTTTGTGAAAAGTTTTGTGAACTCTCCAGGTCTTCAAGAGTCCTCTTTTGTGAGAGTCGCGCAAGATTTCTCGGTATTAATCTAAATTATGATGAAGTTTCGTGTCCTTCCCTCTTTGTGCTCAGACTTTAGGATCGACGTGCGTAATAATGAAATTGTACAGAATAGTCGAGGTTGGTTATGTTCGTGTATGTCTTTTTTGCATGTTGAAAATTACATAATTAATTATTATTGTTTCGTTATGAACGGAAATCCTATTTAACTTGTATATTTTATGCATTGAGGTATTTAAAAATAATAATAATTTAACTGACGATAAAAAATATAAAACATATTTTCCAAATATCATAAAATATTTATTCGCACGAAAATAAAAAAAATCCATTTTCAATCGAAAATTCAATGACAATAAAGTCATATTATAAACAATGAACACTAAGATTTTAATTTGAAAAAATAAATCAAAAAGACACAACATTAACATTAAAGTTTGGCTACTTTTTTGTAGAATAATAAAAAATGATAATGAAGCTAAAACGAAAGGTTATCACCATAAAAATGCTGATCGAAATGAGTATCATTTTTTTTTACACATTATAAATAAAAGCCATATCATCCTCATTTTAATAAAACGATCATAAATTTATCATCTTTTTTTTCACATAAGAAAAACCACACTGACCATGTTAATATGAAACCACCAAGTATTGAGTATGCCTAGAACGATTCCAGTTATTCCGACCGTTAAAGCTAGGCTGAGGTCAAAGACTAAAGCAAGACCTCGTTTGACCACTCCACGATATCTTTTGATAAGAAAAGTGTATTAGTGAAAAATTGGAATATGGAAATAAATACAAATCGTGTCAGACGAAGACGCACGTAATCTGACATTCCGAAAATTTGAAATTCGGATGCTGCGATCGTTGAATATTTTCGTTCTTGTTGATCATTTGCGTTACCGTTATCGGCTATGATTGAATGTAAATCGTACGTTTTGCATGTAGAGTGTTTCATAAATATAATATATTATGGAGAAGAGATATTAATTTGATATATAATATTTTGGATAGGTGACTTTTGAAGATTGGTTTTATTTAATGCCACGTAAATCTGTGAATAAAGGAAATTTAAAAAAAATTCGTTACTCGGCAAGTTTTTATTTTGAATATGACAGGATTATTTTTAAGGTTATTATTTTGAATATGATAAAAAGAAAAAGTTTATTCTAAGCATATTTTATAAAAACACTGTTTTGGGTTTTAATTGAAAAAAACATTAAATTTCAACAATTGCATGTCGTTAGTTAATAACAACTATAAAATTCGTTTATGAAATCAAATATAAATATTCGACACCAATTTCATTATGCATACGACACTCGTACTCATAGAAAGTAACATCAAATTAAACTTTCGATAACCCACACACGTTCGATAAACACATCCTTGTATTTAAACAGTAAAAAACACTTTCCACTCGAACGTAATTACTCTATTTAGAACAAACATAAATTTTAAATAATCGGTTTTACCGCGAATATTTTGAAATAATCTTCCATTGTAGATCAGAATGAGATAGTACATCACTTTTGAAACACACTGCATGCACACTGGGTGTGTATATGTTCTTTTAGTCCGGTTTTGTCAGGATAAGCTGGTAGACTAACACACCGGGTCAGTTCAGAGTGTCGGGCGACTCAGCAGGTTTGTTTCTTTACTCGTCGATGTCTTCTTGATATTTTCGATTCTTGTTGTTTGTTTTTGTTTAATTTATTTAAAGTTTATGTTTTTAATGTGTTCTTAAGTGACTTGAGATTGAAATGGTCGTTTAATTACGGATCTATTGAACTAAATTTGTATTTGATGGTTAATGATGGATTCATTAATACGTTAACGTTGACATCACATTGTACGTGTCACATAATCTATTAAAGTTTGTGTTGAAAATATTCAAAATTAAAATTAAATCAGGAAAAATATCATAAATAAAAACGAGAAAAATATCAAAATTGAATCGTGAAATATTATTTTACATAATGTATCAAATCTAGTTAGCATTTTTCACGTCTATTTGTAAGCGCAATGAAAAAAGCACACAGTGAAACGGTTCGTTCTTTGTGCAAATTTACGCCGAAATCTTGATTCAAAAGTCAAGGTCATCCGATGATTTTTCCATAGACGATGTTATATAATGAAAACTTCTGTTTGTTCATTGTTATGCACTTCGTGCAAATTGGCGACAATTATATAGGAACTGCGAAGAAAGATCAAATTGAAAAAAAAATAAGTCTAACTCACAAGTACAAGGACTGTTGTATAAGAGAAACGTTTGGCTTTAAACCTTTGCAAATGTGTGTGAGATAAAAGTCGTTGACATTGTTCGTTTTGGATGTATGTGCAGAATATTTAATCTTATTAGTCATTGATCGAGAAAAATTTATTGTGGAAAAATGATGTTGAAATTATTCAAAAAATAAATAAAAAATCGTGTTAATCTTCTGAAAAAAATATTTGTTGAATTTACAATAGATGTGTTTTTTACAAAGGGCTATTGCGTCACTGTTTCATCCGCGCGTTGTACTACGTTTTAATATGTAAAATCCACTCACAAATTTGCATTAAAATGTATAATCCGCAATTTTTCCTCCGCTTTCGTACATTTTCTTTTTATTGTTGGAAAATTTGTGACGGCTCATCTCTCGTTTGTGGTTTCACGAATGCGCGCGCGCGAGTCATAAAAAGAGTATGATTTCGTTTGTTTTTTTTTCACATTTCCACACGTATATATATTTTTACCATTTTTTTTCAGCCTCGTTCTCCATTTTATCATATCATACAATAAAAAATAATGATAGAATAAAAGAACAAAGAGCACACGTGTCTGTCTGCTCACGTTTCAAAGAACGACGCGCTTAAGCCTTTAGCGTTCAATGTTCGTTTCGTTGAAAACGATGTAAATTTATTTGCGGATCGTTTAAAGTGAAATTTTTATACAAACATATGGAGCAAATTTGTTCACACTCGTACATTTTATGCCACTTGATAAGTGACGTACTGTGTACCCAAATATAAATATTCAGATTTTAAAAATCGATTGTATAAAGAACGAGGCAATAAAATTTTTCCATATTATTCTACAGTGCAATCACCTCGATGTTTTGTTCGCCTATTTGAATATAAAAAATCAGAAATGATCTTTGTCCAATAAATATCGAGGCGTCATCTTAATATATGTTGAATCGCGGATTTCTCGGAAGGACGAGTCCGATGACGACGCAACTTTGTCTTGATGCAAATTTGTTGCACCGAAATCACATAGCCGAGGGTGAACCTGAAATATATTGCAATTCCGAAGATAGTTCGTGTTACGATCTGTAAACTGAACTCGAATTTATGGGTCGTAATTGCGAACGCTAAAGCAAACATCGAGTTCTGAATGTCGTTGACTTTTCGTAAAGATAGGCTTGCGGTACGGTCGGTTCTCGATTTATATCGTTGATTAGTTTCGCGAATGTTCTTATAAATCTGTGTTAACGCTTGAATGGAATTCAGTTACGAGAATGCTTACATTATCAGATTATTTGTATTATAAATTTTTTTTCAATTTTTCGAAACTGTGTGTATTAAATTATTAAATATTTTCAAAAAAATATATTAATTTCACTTTTTATTTAAATAGACTATTGATTAATTTAAAATTTCACATATTTAAAAATATTTATACCTAGTTTTTTTTATTTAACAATAAAGAACAAATCATTGAGCCTATTTTATTGCTTTTTACTTAATCTGTTGGTATATTTTACTATCATATAACTTAACTTTAATTTTATCGAAAGCACCAATCCTATATTATCATCAAAATTAAGTAGTAATAAATAAGCATGATCGCATACAATATTTACCAATGACTATTTAGCAAAAGATGATCATTAGTATTCAAACTCCTTGAAAACCTTTCTCTTCGTGATAAGGAAAAATGTTTGAATTTCCAACAACATCGGAAATTTCATATGACTTAATATAATATAATATATTATAAAAAATAATAATTTGCACAACTTAATCAGGATTGAGGAAATATTAGGACTTAATATAAATAATATTTAAATCAGGATTTAAGTACATATGACGTATACATACTAGTTCAGTGTTGCCATACGTAATGGATTTAAAAGAAATTTTCGCACGCGCGTTTCATGCAAGCTGGAAGAAAAGGGAGTGTACATAAAAACAATGCGATGTGAATACTTAAACGTAATTTAGTCGAGAGACGAGTGACTTCCAAATACCAAAGGCTAAATTTACTCTTTGCATGTATATTTGGTTTGCTTTGTGTTTCCAGCATGTCACAAAAGTCGTTTTTTCCTTTTATAGAAATTAATTAATTTCATATATAAATAACTAGCATAGTTATAAAATAGATTCAATATTAAATTTCACCATAAAACTTTTAATTTAAGATATTATCTTAAGTCGAATTGAAATGAAGATATTGCAAAGTTTCCAACTTGTGAAATAAGCTAAGCATAAGTTATCAATTAATTAAATGAGAATTTTATGAGATTATCAAGATAATCATTATTATATGTAAATATGACGTAACTTTAGGTATTGCTGTATGTAATTGTGTGCATGTAAGATGCAATAAGTGGAGTGCATTCGGAGATATGCATTTTTAAAATTGTTTGCCCGCATCTCTCGTGTCTCGGGAAAATTGTCCCCGAGGAATTTTAATGCCTTTTAATTTTTGAATAAATAATTTTATAATATTTAATATGCATGAGCAAGTAAGAGAGACTGTAAAATTTGAGTTCTCCCCAGAGTCTTTCGTTTAATTAATTTTTATTTGTGTGAAATAATGAAAGATATTTAGTGTTTGTGAATTATTCATGTTTGTGAAATCCGTTATTTTAATTGAAATATTTTTTCGTGCGTGTAAATAAATTAAAGACCAGTTGACCATCACAAAATATAGATCTTGAAAAATGGTTTCCTAAATAACGGTATGCTTAAAAAATTAGGAATGTCCGTTATTCGAGTGTATAGAAAATTAATAATCAACACGAAACCTATTTTGTAAAAATCCATTAAAAAATTCGTAATCATATAAAATAATTAAATATATCTTAAAATATTTCATATACATATTGCGGAATCGAACATAAACGATCGTTAAGTAATTTTAAAAATTTTATTGTAGTAATTTTCATCGAAGCAGGCCCAGCTTTCGAAATTGTGTCGACGAAACCGCAGAAACAACAAAATAAATAATATATGTATATTGAAAAAAAATACATTAAACGTTACAACAATTAGGATTGTTAAGTGTCCGATTTGCGCAATCGCTCTTTATTCGTTCGCACAATTTCTACGATCTCGAAAACCGATGATTCATCTCAAGCCAGACATCGTCAATCGTTATTTTAAAATAATAATAAATATGACTTTTATTAAAATTAATTTGCCCCATTAAAATAAATTTGAACTTTGACAATTCCATGATTGAATTAAATTTCCATTAATTATTCAAATTTTGCATTGTTTATCTTAATTTATGATATTAAAAAAAAGCAAACCCACCACTCAAAACATGCACACATAACTGGTCGATTTTTGATCTCTTTTAAACCGCGTCGGTGTTGCAAGCCGTCAAAAAACAAAAACCGCCAAAACCGAGCGCTCTTCTTTGATCGCCAAATTCGGCCATTATAATTTTACAGTCCGCGAATATAAACAAAAATATTATAATGACGATACGATAAATAATGCGCGGCTCGATAATGGCGCTTGCGCAAAAGCGAATGAATAACGGCCATGGACGTAAACTGTCACAGCTCAATTTTGGGGCCGCACGGATGATATAACGTTTCGCAACCGCTCTTGTTTATTATTGTGCTAATTTTGAATTGCTTTTTTACGTTATGTTTTTCAGGTTCGTCGTTTAGATTTTGGAGATATCGTATCAAGATGAAAGTGAGATTTGTCGACGCGAAATGGACGTTAATTGCGCTCTTTATGTTTGCGACATCGGTGAGTTTTGCCATTTATTTTTGTTGCCGTTTTTCGTGTTTTATGGTTAATTTATTATATGCCATAAATCAAATATGAATGTTATTAATTTTTCTTAAAAAAAATCTGTATAAATTTTTTTTAATACATATTTGATTGAAAGGAAAATGTATGATGAGAGTCGAATCCTTTGAATTCGTATAGAATTATTATATTAAAATTTTTGCGTCGGAAAGACAAAAATAATACACGTTCACATCGAAAATAAGTCACGTAGCGAATTTTCGACATCAAAGAAAAACGTCCTTTCTGTGTCCTCTTTCCAAAATGTTCGTTGAAGTTTATTATACGACCGACAACTTTCTTCTGTTTGTGCGAAACCGAATTAAAACTCACGTTTAATGCGACTTTGTATGAATTTTACAAAGCTTTTAAGGCCTCATTGCAAAAATAGCCCGCCGATCCGAGCGTCCCAATTATATATTTCTGTCGTCAATAATTATTTGGGCTACTTTCGCGAATTCGTATTAAAAAGCTTCGAGAAAACGTAACCTAGATTATCTGTTTGTTTTGTTTTGTTTTGTTTTGTTTCGGGAAACTCGCGTTTTCATTATTTAGTTAAGGGATTATTCATGGATGTTTTTTTTTATTTATTGAAAATCAAAATTGAGTGTATCAATTTTTATTGATAATTGATACGTATTCAATATTTAAATGGATATATGGATTGAGATATTATACTTTAACAAAATATCATTTCAATTTTTATATAACCAACTAACAAAAGACATTATAATTTTCAGGTTTTGAGTGCCAAAGCCCCACCCCTTTCGGCACCGAGACCAAAAGGCAAATTATCACTTTTAAATTCGTATTTACCAGCAGCAATGCACGTGTTGGCACATTACACCAATCAAATGAAATATGAAAGACCATTGCCGACTGCAGAGGCTTCAACACAGGCTTCACCTCCAAAGGACTCGCCGGCTTCGATGCCTTCAAAACCAGGGTAAACTTTTCCCGAGTTTTGGTTGAAGCTTTGTGATTGAATATTAGTCGTTTGGCAGTTCGAGGTTGTTGAAATGTTGAGGCTTGAATGGATTTGCAGGAGTGGGATTGAAGAGGAAAACGTTCGTGTGGTATTTACGTTGTGTTGCATTTGAGGATTGCGCTTTGGTTTTTTTGAGGGTTTTCTGTTGGTTTTTCCTTTTTTTCAGATTGTTTATAAGATGTAGAAAATACATAAATATTTATGTATATTTAAATAATAATTTCAGTAAGATATCTGATTTGACAAAGTTCTTGACAGTTCATTTTTGTTTTATTTTATTTTTTGTATTCAAAATTGAACCATCTATCGAGCAATCGATCAATTATTTAAAACTTTCTTTTGATTATTTGTGAAAACAGTTCTTGTTTTCTTGTTAGTAATGAAATTATGAATGTTTATATATAATTTCCCTGCAAAGATAACCAAATTATGTTTTTAAAGCTGAAAAATGCGAAGAAATATTGTTTTAGAAAATATGACCCTAATATTTGAATATAAACATAACTGTTAAAAATTGATAAAATAATGAAACACATTTCCGTTTCAAATCAAACAATAAAAAACTTTCAGTAATGAACCCAAATTCAGATCAGTAAACATAAATTGCAATCAGTTTTGAATTTTTATCAGCATAGTTATGAATACTCGTATAATATCTCGTCGCAATACTTATTTAATCATATACAAGTCTTATTGTTAGTCAGTAATGAAATGAATTTTCATTCGATAATCTACCCGTTATGAAAATGTGATTAATATTTATGTATATCAAGTCAACTAAATCAATTACGTGTTTGTTTCTATACAATCACATGATACATCCCATCCATACATCTATCAAATCAAATCAAATCAAATTCAAAATGAATATTCATGCAAAAATAAATTATTCGTACACCAATAACTCATATAGCTATGTCGAGGAACAAACCTGCATTTCTTCGCCAACGGAAATGCATCGGCATGCAATCAACATACGAACTTTTCTTTAACATCTACATTCATCTACGTTCAATTCAAGCACATTTTAGTTTTAGTATAACTACGCATATCCTTACAATACGTTTCCTCTATATCATTTTACATTTCGATGATTTCAGAACGACGAGTACAACTCCGAAATACGACCTGACGACGCATTCCCACAAACCCGGAATATTCGCCCCCATACCTCCGGAAAGTTTATATCACGAATCGAAACCATTGAAAGCTGAAATTCCAGATCCTGTAATACCACTTTTCGATGATAAAAGCAGACCTGTTTATCCTGAATATTTACCTCCTGTGGTTCATGAGCAATTACCTCATGGAGAATATTCGAAAACTCCCATATCTTCTCCTAGTTTCCCCGTCATTTTGCCCGCTTATCCTTATAAAACTCCTTCGGAAGATTCGCTTCCTCTTTATTATCCTGGAAATTATCAAGGAAGTCCCTATTCGTATTCTCACCTCCCAGCTTTGGCAAGGAGTGGAGAAGGAGACGATTTGGTTGTTCCTGATGATGAACAAAGTTTTCCAGATATTTCGTCCTTGCCTGTTCAGAACGAAGAAAATTATAAGTCTAATCCTTTGGAAATAGAACCTGACGAGTTGTCTGATGAAAATCTTCAATATCTCTCTCCTGTTATAAGAGACATGTTGAAAAGTGTAAGGAATAATAAAGATGATGTCAAAAATTTTAATCCTACATCGAGTTTTCAAACAATTGAAGAATTATTCGATGATCCAGAGGAGAAAAAAGATGTTGGCGATTGGTTGAGAGCAAAAAAACCAGCTCCGACTGCATCATACATTCAAATGTTACTTTTGTACGATTTGTTAAGCAGAGATGCAAAAACACAAAAATTGAATAATTACAATGTATGTGAATGATTAAAAATATATAATATCCTTTTTACTTTTTCGTCGAATTAATTAATAATTTTAATTTTAGGGATACACAGAAGATTTGATTAACGACTTATCAGAAACATCAAAAGGCACAGCCATTGATCAACTGAAAGCCATTTTAGAACGTATGGTAGCTAGAGGAGATTGCACTCATGATTTTGCCAACAATAGGGCCAGGGATATGGCAAAAGAGTTGGAAAAGCCAGATAGCAAAATAGCTATGGAACTCAGGTATTTGGATCCGTTCCATTTCACACCGTGATCGTCATATTTTCTAATGTTATAACAAAAAATAAAGATTTGAGTGTCTTTCGAGTGTGAAACGATTCAACTAAATGATTTATATTTTCCTAATGACATATCCAAATCATGTAAGTAGAGTATACAAAGTGAGGTG
This sequence comes from Hydropsyche tenuis, assembly GCA_009617725.1. Taxonomy (NCBI): domain Eukaryota; kingdom Metazoa; phylum Arthropoda; class Insecta; order Trichoptera; family Hydropsychidae; genus Hydropsyche; species Hydropsyche tenuis. The sequence goes on from VTON01000002.1 coordinate 608,994, forward strand.
AAATCGATGTAGGTTTTAAGTTGAATACTAAATTATAATTTACATAAGTAACAGTTACATTTAAGCTTATTAAAAATGAACATTGTAACGCTTTGCGTTTTTAATACTATTTAATTTAATTTAAGATTTTGTAAATTTTTACTAATTTTATAAATAAAACACATTTGATATATTGTCTTATTTGATTTATTCTATAAATTACATCATACAATTGTACAACGAATCAAATTATCCAACCGATTTTAAGACGAAGCAAAGACTTTTCAAAAAATAACGAAATAAAGTAGGTACATCAATGGACTCCAATCACCCTAAGGTAGCACTCGAATCTTATTGAATTATCTGATCTTAAGTGAGAATACCAAATGATGAACATCGATGAGTACACTGGTCACGTATGGCCCTGTTCCTTGCATGTACGTAGAACCCACCTTGAATCCTTTGCATTGCTCCAATCAAGGTTGTCATTGAATCGTAAGACGGATCCACATTCATAAAAATTCGGTCAAAAATATATTCAAAAATATTCCGAATAATATTTGCCATTCATACTAAATATCGAACTATCTCAAATAATTCATGTAAAATAAAGTCTTTTTTATTTACTCTGTCATGGGTTTGAATAAAGCTGAAATTGCTCCGCTGACTATCGTTATGACTGATGCTATCGTTTCTAAAATTCTAAACAGTCCATTTTCAGTGAAATCTCTTTTTTGGTCATTTGTCGAATTTGTGTCTTCTAGCTCTTCATTTGAATCTTCATCGTCATCTTCGTCCGATTTTTCAGTAGTGGTTGTACTCGTTCCATAAAATGTTAATCTTTCAGGTTTCAATCGCCTCATTGGAATCACTTTAAAACTAGGATTAGCATCTATATATTTTGGATTTATTAATTCTTTATCTTCAACTTCATCTTCTTTATCTAACTGTGAATCATTGTTATCTTTTTCTGAAAATTCTTCAGGTGGATCATCAAAAATTTCTAACTCGGCATACACAGGTTTTCCAGTCGTAGATAATATTTTTCCAGACTGTGAAGGTGTTATAAAATGTGATGCGATCCTTTCCAAAACATTACTAGCAATTTGTTGATAAACTGTCGGAGATTCCGTCACGATTTGAGAACTTGAATTTTTCGGAGTCGTAGTATAAACGCTAACATTTTCAGATTCCTCTGACGATGGACTTTGAACGTAAAAAGGATTGTAGAAGAATATAGGAGAAGCATTTCTATATTGAAAATTCTGAAACAACATCAAAATATAATTCAGATACAACAAATTTCACTTACATTTATTTAAAAAGTACTCACATGATTCAGCACGGCGAGAAAGAGGACTGCGTGCACATAATACATTTTAAACTCACTTTCGTATACTTTCACCAAAAGCTCGTACGAAATGTAGTTTCAGTGGTCCCGTTCCTTCTAACAGCACTTAACTATTACTTTTATTTTGCAATAAAAGCGAAGATAATTTTTACTTTCAGAGCTCATTCGTTATAATATGAACATGTGTGTGCAGCGCGTGTACCGAACTTCAGGTGATTGAAGTGTCACACAGTTTGCGCGATTACTTTATTCGGCACAATGCGATGGTCGCTATAGATTGCAGGGGTTTTCATTTTTTCAGATGTTGAAAAAGTTAAATTGTCAAAAGACATATATAAATATAAATTTTCGAAAGAATTTTTAATTATAATTGATTTTATATTGAAAAATTTCATATCATTTGACTGTGCATAAAAAAGGTGTGTTTGCGGTAAATTATAATTGAATTGAAATATTTTGGTTCTTTAAATGTCAAGTATTGTTTAAATCTATTTTTCTATTTTTTATTCGTTCTTTTGAAAAAAAATTAACTTACTCTGTCAAAAGAAAAATTTATTAAGATTCTGGTCATGTTTGTGGTGTTGCAAAATCAGCCGTGACAATAGATATTTTTACTGATGGTCGTGACGACCTTCATTAATATGTTTTTGGTATGAAAAAAATAACATATTCAATTCATTTAGAATGTAATTAATTTGCATATTTTCAGGATTTTTTAAGAAGTAAGAACTCCCTATATTTTTCATATAAAAAAATGCATTTTCGTTCAAATTGATAATTCTGAACCTTGTGTGTTATATCTTGTTTTATTACTTAATTAAAATTCGCTTTTTCGGACGATAAAAATACTTCAATTAATTAAATCCATTTGATTAACATTACTACAATTGTTTCAACGACTGGGCGAATTCGAAGAATTATAAAACGAAAAGAATTCGTGCGGGAAAATTTATAAATATATAATGCCATCTATGTAAAAAATTTCCAAGTAGCGCATATAATTTTTTTTGTATAATACTTCTTACAATGAAGTTCCATGAAATAAACTTGCGAACAGTACAACAGAGCACTTCTAAAAAAACATTTGCTTTTAATTAAACTTATTGAAAAGCGCCCACTTTATTTTTTATTCGAAAAAAATCCTTAAAAATACTTGTATGGTTTTATTCCATTTGCAATAACATCGCAATAGAGTCTTCTTTGATAAATAACAAATACTTAAATAAATTAATTGTTAAGTCATTAATTTATTCAAGAAATGCAATTTGTTAATCAAAGTGATTAAACACTTTTAAATAAAGAGACGTCAAGTTATTTTTTTATCCTATTATACTGAAACGTGTTTTTTCTCATTAGAAGAGCTTTGTTTTTGAATAATTCATGAACTACAAACATAGATATTGATTTGATTGATTATTTGATTGATTTTTTTTACAAAAAAAATAACTAAATTAATACGCAGTTTTTTTTTCTGCAAGCTAACATATATATTTTCAACATTATTTATAAAATATCAACCAATAAATATCAATATTCCTAATTAGAAATTCAAAATTTATATCCCGAAACCTGCGTCAACAAAAACATTGACGTCATCTGATCAAGCAAAATTTTATTTTTTTACAAATAGTTGCACAGTTTGAGAGCAACAGGTATTTTCAAAACACCTTTTATAACCAGCAATAATGTGGAAGTCGAATGCAGTCGTGAACGGAACGCGAATGGTGTCGACAACACGCGTTCTTTGAAATTTTTATATTAAATTCAAACACTATAATAATATAATATAATTTTATTATTTCAAATTTTAAATAAATATTTCATAATGGTACAAAAAATTTTGATATTTTTGATAGTAAGCTTTTTCTCATTCACTCAAGCTCTGGATAGACGATTACGTAAGTATTGTATTATATATTTTAAAACGGACCTATCTCATTACTACGGAAAAAACATTTTCTATAATTATGATCCAAAATAACTCATATAATCAAAAATATTTAATATTCTCTTATGTTTATTTAAGAATTATTTTCAAATTTCAAGTAAAGCAATTATTTAATTTTAACATAAGTGCGTGAAATTGGCAAAATATTTGTTCGTAAATGTATAATAGTAAAAATAAATTAACCTTTCCTCATCATTATAATAATAATAATAATAATATTATGTTGTACTTAAAGTCCGAAAATGCAATTATTTTTTGTTACACAAATCAACTATACAACTGTTCCGAAAATGCAGTTTGTCAATTGAACGTTTCTCAATTGTACTTTCGCGCAATTTTTTTCAAACAACATTTGACGACACACCAATTTATATAACATTCCATATATTATTCAAGAACATGCACGATTCCGACTGCTCATATACGTTTTGAAAATAATAAAAAGGAAAGCTCTCGTAATTTCAAAAATTCGCATTAATTTATACAAAAATTTCCATCAGATTACGAAATATCCAAATTATTTTCGATTATTCAAAGTCCTGAAATAAATAAAAAACTAGTTATTTCAAATTTTCATGTATTCATAAGATTTGAAAAAAATTATAAACATTAACAATATGTACTTCCTTGATTTTTTTTATATTAAAAATTTATGATAGATAATAAATAAAAAGATCCAGCGTGCGTCTACTCAAGCATCATATATATTTTTTGTTCTAAAAAAAAGTCTTAAATTCAAATTTAATTTATATGTTTACGATTTTGAATACTCTTTAGCAATTTTTTATTCGGCCGAAAAAACATGCTAATTGATACATCGAAAAATCAAATAAATAAACAACATAAAACGGACACAAAGATTTTTTTTATATTCAATTTGCGATTGTATAATTCAATACGTTCAAAAAAATAAAATTATTATTTATAAATCAATAAACTTTAACAAAAAATAAAAAATTTAAATATCCATAAATTTTCGAAAATCACTCCGATGCATACGAACATCTAACGATCGGACATGCAATCGGTCCTTGACCGAGAATTAGATATTTGGACATACACACAATTTAAAATCACATTACACTAGTACATTGAGTAATTGCGTACGTACATGCGTAAAAAAACTAGCCCATAATCGCCAGAAAGCAATCTTAGAGGTAAAGGTCGTTTCAGCTCGTTAACCTTTCGAATGTATTTTGAAATAGAGTCGTTACGAAAAGTGCTTTTGGTTGGGAAATTTCGGTGAAAATGTGGATTGATTCGAAGAGATCGGATGTGTTTTGTTTGTTTTTGTTTTTTAGTTTGTTGGTTTATGTGATTTTTACGTTTGGCACTTGTCGCGAAAGGCTTATTTAATATTTGTAAAAAGAAAATTGTTATATAGTGAATTGTTATATAATGAATTTGGGATGATATTGTTTCAAAAATATTTTTAATCGAAAAATTTTCATTGAAATTAAAAAAATATATATATAATTTTTTTTTTATAAGTTATATACCGATAAATGTACAATGTCAATTTTTTTATTTAATCATATCGAAAACTAGAACTGATGTATATTTATATATGTAATAAATTATTAAATTCATTTTTTTTGTTTATTTCATTGAATGGAATATATAAATCAACGTAATGATAATATTTATGTGCTTATTTCGCGAAACGATTGCGTACTTAATAACTTTTTCCTCAAAATTGACCTATATATGACGTTTCATAAGAAAATTATAGTTGATCATAATTAACCGAAACATAATGAAAAAACTCTCTAGACACTATTCGCAATGTCTATTAAAAATTTGTTAATTCGTAACCTAAATATGAAATAGTTGCCTTGCCACATACGTCAAAGCATTGACTATTATGATGTTCGACCGCAAATGCAATTATCTTTGCCTTTTAACTGACAAATTTCGTTTAAGAAATATATGACGACACTTTTCAACTCACCATTCTATAGTTGATTCGGAAAAAAATGAGAAATTAACACAAAATCGAACGATAATTCAATTATCAGACCGTGAGATAAGGGCCAAGGATTCGGAACATTTTTTTAAATTTTCAGATTCGTTCAGAATTTTTTTTTGTTTGAGTTTGATGACTTTTCAAAGTCAAATCAAAATAATGACGTGGAGATGTTTTTATATATGAATAACTTGAGACGGTCTTCGTTCATGTTAATCAATTTCTCCTGAGAAATGAAACGACAAACGTGGCTCACAAGAGAGAAAGTGATTTGGTATTTTTAATTATGTAAACCGGCAAAAATGTGGAATTGTGATAACGCAACGTAAGCAATAAATTTTTTAACCATAAACGGCGATGAAGGTCAAAATTCTATGACCAAAACTTGTTTGCTTGAACGCTTCTGAAAAAACCAATATTTTTTTGTATGGAAATTTAAACATGTTGAGAGTCGTAGTCATTTCGAACCAGCAGAAGCATTAGCAATAGTTCTTGAAAATTTCTCAACACTCATTCTGAACACAATTGGTCAGAATCAAACATAAAAATTCGATATGACACGCAAAATGTCTCGCGCTTTGTACGTGAAGCGACTTGCATTTACATACGAAATTTGAATTGTTTTGGCGCGTGTTTTGATGGAAAATTTTGAATTAGCGGCCTTCGAAATATGAACGTCAAGTTTCTTGTGGTTTTAAATAAATGCATTTTCAATGCAAACGATGCACTTGTGGTGAAGTATACGATCGTAAAATTGATCACTCAATCACGTTCGTTTTTGTTGTGAAGATATCTTGATTGTAAAGAAAATATTATAATTAAAATATAATAATGAAAATTTTTCCGGGATTAGTTAACTTGCTCACAAATATAATAATTTTCTAAGTTAAACTTTCATACAATTAGGGATAAAAATTTACTTGAAATTGTATGGTATGAAATATTAATAGGCAACGAATTATTGAATAAAATAATATATTAATTATCACTAACTATTATCAAACTAAATATATTAATGATCACTAACTATTTAAAAAAAAAAAGTTAAAAAAATCATAAATATTTATGAACTCTTGAATTCTTAGAACTACTTATTATTTAATTTAAAATTCAACCGTTTTTTATTATTTATCGACAGTTCATTTTAGTAACTCATATATCACCAATGAATACTGACCATTAAATATGCTTATTGTATATTTTCATACATAATATTTTAGACAATTTAATTTATTAACCAAAATAAGTTATCGACCGTTTAAAATGCAGGCCGTTTCAAAATAAATAAATGCATCAATAAAAATATTTTCCTTCCACTTCAAAGTCAACTATTGACACAATTAGCGTCCACTTCAGCAAAATCTATGTCGTCTCATTGTTTTTACGATCGCAATTGCATAATTCCGTTTATTTTCACCATAACAAGAACACACATAACCCACAAACGCCAGTTTCAGTTTGCAAACGAGTTGTTGAGACGCGAGCCGGGTTTTAACAGCCACTTAGACGACGCGTTCAACTCACTTTTCCCGATTGCGAATAATGCGATTATCGATGGCTCCGACGTACTGCCGACGTGTTTATGTAAGTTTTTTTGGGTTTTATCGACGCGTCTCATGCGGAAAATTGCTATCGTTTCATCGCCGGAAATACAAAGTAAACAAACGAGCAACATCGCCGTCAACAATCGACAAAGTAGTCGAAGAATCATTGGGCTATGAAATGTCGAGAAAAATGCTGAAACACGCAACGTTTGCTGTATCGAAAGTGAAAATTTTTAATGTTTCCGGATACCGCTTTTCTCGGAAGTCGGGAAAATTTATTGTAATATGACGTGTTTTTTTTTTAAATGTGCGTTGTTTTTTATTTCAGCTGAAGATTTCATCAGGTGTAGTCAAGATGATCCAAAGTTGAACAATTGTTTGAAGAATGCAGTACCGAATGCGCTTCGCAAAATGATTAAAGGTAATTTATTAGCTGTTTATTTAAACAAGGATCTGCTTGAGTAAACTTTTAATGGGATTGAATTTAAATGGAACCTTGAATGTATTTCCATAGAGTTTTTTTATGCTTTGTATTTTGTATTCCACGTACTTATTCTCATCCTGAATTTCTTCCTTTTTTCGAATCCTTGAATTCTTCAATTTCCTGGTGGCTTTTAATGACTCAATTGAACATTTCAAAAGCTTTTTGAGTGTAGATTTTTTCGAAAATTACATAGGTTGTTTTCATTGAGACCGGTTCTCATTTAATTTCGTTATCTTTCACTTCGAAGATTTCCCCACTCAGAACGATCCAAAGCTTTTTTTTCATAAAAATTGTCATAAATTTTATGAATCACCTTGCGTAAAATCTATAGAAATATATAAATTATTTAATCATATAAAATTTTATACAGCTTAAAACATCGATGACGCACACTTTTCTTATCTATTCATATATTGCTGTAACATGCAAATGTGATCTCGTTTTTTTATATCTTGCTAACAAAAAACTGAAGACATAATTCTTAACAAACTAAATATTACAATAATTTTTGTTTTGAAATCAATTTAGAATACGTAACAAAGAGTGCTTAAAATAATAATAAAACTATATTACATATATTCCTCGATTAACGACTGAGAGATGCAAAATCCATACAAAAAAATGATCAATTTTAGTTATATCAAAATTCTACTTTTAATACAAAAATTCGATTGAGTCTATATTTTTTACTGAAATGTAGGTATATATTTTTTTTTCGTTCATAAGTTCGTAACTGTTGTAAATCGAATCGTCGTAAGTCGAGGACTACTGTAGTGCGTTAAAAAAAAATGAATCAGCAACATTCGATAAAACAATACGATCATTCCGATCGATCAGATAAAATATTGTAGCAGGTGTCCGATTAGGAATGCGCGAGAGGTTTTCTCAAAAGAAAGTGCGAGTGATGCGGCCGCGGCCACTGGCCGTCAAATGCTCTCATAATGGCCGCGTTGCGCAACAACGGTCAAACCGTAACGACCGGTTTCGCAACCCCGCAATTGTCAATTGTCGATCGGCGCGAATGGCGCGAATCCCCGTGACGAATAATGTCGACCGAGGATCGGCCAGCCTTGCGAAAGAATGGCGAATGTACGCTTTTTGGATGTTTGGATGATGGAAATTGGGCCGTTGACTTTTGACATTTGGCGCCGTTTCGCGGGGTGGAGCGGGGTCACTCCCTCGGCTGTTGTGTGTTGTCTATGGCCTTTCGGTGGTGAAATATTGGATGGGTTGTAATTTATTGTGTTCTTTGAAATTTTCAATTTAGTTGTTTATAAATCAGATAGGATTTGGCAAGGTTGCATATAAGATTAAGGTTAATTTTGAGAAACTCTGGTGGAAAATTTTGCAAGGAAATTTTTATGAATAGTGATTCTTCGAAAGTAAAACCCGGTCTTACATTAATTTTGTGACCAAAATTAGCCCTAATAGCTAATTTTCGGGGACGTCTTATATTTTTGAGGTAAAAAATCTAAAAATACAAAACAAACTCGTATGTACTCATGTAAAAATAAATAATGGTAAAAATTGCTAAAAAAGAGATTTCTCAATCTCGAAAATTCACAATTACTAGCTCCAATCTCTCCAATCTTTTCAAGGAAAATTTTTTTGGGTAACGTTAATTTTTTCACTAGGTCTTATTTTCGGGATATGGCTTATATAATTTTTTTTTTTCAAAATCATCGTACGGTTTATTTTCGGAGTAGTTGGTATTTTTAGAGATACACGGAATTATATATCAGTTACATTTAACGGTAACCAGATAGATAATCATAAAAAAGTTAATCATACGATAGTTGAACATAATAATAATAATAATAATAATAATAATAATAATAATAATAATAATATTTTTTTTAATACTTATATTTTTCTTTCAGGAATACCAGAGCTTGGAGTACCAGTTTTAGAACCACTCTCAGTTGCTACAATAGATATACAAACTGGATCAGGACCTGTTAGTATTAGACAAGTCTACAATAATATAAAAATTGTTGGTCTTACTAATTCGACATTGCTGAATTACAAGTAATTTAAAATGAATTTTAGAATAGCTTTTATATAATATAATAAATTTTCTGTAATTTATTATTTCAGTGCTAATTTGAAACAGTATAGTTTGATAACAGATTCATTTACTCCGACTCTTGGATTCTTAGCAGACTATGTTATGTCAGGAAGAATTTTATTATTACCAATTCAAGGAAAAGGAAAATGTAATGTCACTATGGGTAAGGAAATATTTATTACGCAATATGTAACATATGAATCATTCAAATTACAAATAAAAATATGCAGGTTTATAAAGGTAATAAATTCTGAATACTAATAAACTCATAAAATTCAAATTCCTCCATTAGATATAATTCTTTCAATTTAATGTCAATGTAGTTTTTTTATTCTAATGAGTTATTTGTGACATAAATCACAAGTAATAATTTATATTTAAATGGAAATTTAATGTTTGCATATTTGTTATTTGAATGTAAATTAAAAAGATATCACGTCGTGGTAGTATACTGTAATTATGAAATATTTTCAGTTGATCTTGTTGTAAAACATGTTTTGATTGGAGAGCCAGTGACAAAGAAAGGTCAAGTTTACATGAAAATAAGGCAATATGATATCAAGCTTATACCAAAAAAGATATTCTTCCACTTTTCAAATCTGTTTAATGGTGATAAGGCACTCGGAGAGCAAATGAACAAATTTTTGAACGAAAATTCTGATATAGTTTTCAATGAATTGAAACCATCCTATGAACAATCTTTCAGTTTATTATTCAAAGATATAACAAATAAAATTTTCACTAAAGTACCTATGGATCAAGTTTTTCCAGTCGAAAAAAAGAATTAGAAAGTTAAATTTTTAATGTTAATGATTTCAGTATTTTATAATAAGATAGAAAGGTTAAATAAAATGTAAAGAAAGAATTTATTTATATAGTTTTTTTAACATGTGAAATAATATAAAATATAGTATTTTAAGTAGGTTTCTCATAAAAAAGATAAATTTGTGAATTAATAAAAATATTAATTTTGAAATGTTTTTACAATTTTTGTAATTTTCCTGACATCTATGTTAAAATTTATTAACTATCAATTATCTTAAAAGTTTTTATATGTAATATAAAGATGTCGATACAATAGATTAAATATTTATTAAAATTTTAATAAACAAAACCATAAAAATTAAATAAATGGAACCAAAACTCTTATTCATTTTATGTGATATTGAAATATAAGGACGAGATTTTTTCTGCAATTTTTTGAAAACATAAAATATTCCTATTTGACATCTATGAAATTATTAGTTTCAGTCACATGAAATTATTACTTTCATTATCAGCCACATGAGCTTATTAGTTTCAATCATGTGAAATTTTTAGTTTCAGCCACATAAAACTATTAATTTCAACCACACAAAACTACTAATTTCAGCCACACAAAACAATAAATTTCACACAAAAAAAATCCTACATCTCCAACCCCACAAAACCAATCCCCCAACAAACCATTCCACCAAACCCCAAAATACAGTTACAAACCAAACCTCCCACAAAAAAAAACCATCACCATCCAAACCAAAACAAAACCCAACCACACACACAAAAAGGCCAACCACAACACAACACGGCCCATCACGCGACCACTCAAATTCGGCACACGCACACACCTCAAGCACAGTTCGGGGCGCCAGCCCGGAGCCGGCCCTGTCGGCAAGTGTCGCTCCATATTTGGATATCCAGTTTGAGAGCCGGGTGAGTGAGGTTGTGACCCCCAAGGCCGTGGGGCGGCCATGGCAGCAAGCAGCCGTCAGGACGACGACGATGACCTACCGCAATGCTGATGGGACCCCATTTGTGATGGTTTGGGTTGTGGGAAATGTCGGATGTTTTGAAAATGGCGCTTGAGAGGTGGTGTAGTTTCGGTGTTTGCCGGTAGGTGGCTGCGGAGTTTTCCGGGGGTTGTTTTTGTATGGTCGAAACGTTGATTAATACTAGCATGTTTATGCTTTTAATAATTGAATGAATCGTTGTTTTGTTTTAATATACTTTATTTATTATTTGTTCTAGGATAATAACTATTACGAGTATCATATTTTTTATTTTATTGAAATTATTTTATTTTATTTTTTATTTTGAGCGCTTTCATCAATACTAACAATAAAATAATTCTATTAATTAATAAATAATACATCTGAAATTATTGTGTTTCAAAATCTTATTTGTATTCTAACAAAACAAATATCACGTTATGCGAAAATTTATTGTCTCTATAAACGTTGGATATATGAAGAAGTCACTTTATTACGAAACAGAAATGTATCATAAAGGTTTATATTGTATTATCCTAGTAATAATATAAAAGGTATTGGTAATTTCGTGTGTGTATATAAAACAAAGAAAAATAAATTGTTACTTTTGTACGGAGACTGATTGTATTATATTTACTAGCAGTAAATAGAATTTTTTTTTCTTTAGTTCAGTTATTCAAAACATATATTAATTTACGAGAGACGTGACTTTAATATTTGATAAAAAAATATGATTTATATTTTATTTTTTTATAAAAATGGGCGTCTTAAAACATAGTAAGTTTATGAGTGATACTATCATTTGCGCCTAAAGGCGTCATTTGCTACGATCGGTTCAATAAATATTTTTTTATGAATAAATCATTCATTTTAATAAATAAGGACAAATAGCAATACGTGACGATTCAATTAAACGATAATTTATAATAAAAACATTCATTGAATCGGTTAATTAACCAATTAAGCAGTTCAGGTCACGGTGATTCAAAATGTCGCTCTCCGATGCAGCTGACATTTCATAATGTATTATTAACGCCGACTTTGAGGATATGCGCGGTCAATAATGCAATTCAACATCCCCGAAAAAGGATAGTGCAAGGATATCGAATGCGTTTAGTGCGATTTGCAGTTCAAGATGCAATTTTGAAAGTAGAATCGTATGAGTAACCTTTGTTTGATACGCATTATGGCATAAACGGATGAGGTCATGCGATATCGAAAATATCTTGATGGACTGTTCAAAAGAGCCATATTGTTTGTTGAAGTCAATTTCAAGTCCAAATACAGAATCGATCTCGTTTGATAGCCATATGATGGTTTTCCTTGCGTTTATATATATGGCGAATTTTCATTGTCAAGTGTCGTTCCCATGAAAATGATTGAAGGGATTTATTGAAATTTTCTGATTTGAATATGTTTATTTTTTATTTGATGATATATTTAATGTACTTTGTAAATGTTTCATTGTAAAAGTTATATTTTTATGAAAGCTTTTCAAGATCGGATTATAAATTAATTGAAACTTAATAACGGAATCAAATTTCAGTACACAAAAAAAATTGATTATCATCTGATCTCTTCATCAACGATTTTTTTTTTAATATCACAGGATTATATTGTCATCCATCAACTCCCAGATTAAATTTTAATTAAATCAACCACCTCCAAAGCTTTTCCTACGCAAAAAAATGAAAATTACATAAAAAAAATTCCACCATGCGTTACGGCACACCTGAAAATTTTCCGGAAAATCTCGTCAATTTTTTATTTTCACACATTTTACATTATTCGCGTTAAGTGTGGAGGCACGCGAGACATTTCGATCGCCGAAGGGAGCCGACATTTATAATGTCGAGTTGCGGCCAAAGAAGGCGCGAGCACTTAAAGGATGGCCACACTTTAAAGGTGAAATAGCGAACATAAAAATAAATTCGCGTGCGTACGTGATATTGTGCATAAGGAGTCAACGACTATGCTTTGAGGCTGTATGTATGAGAAAGTGAGCTTTTGGTATTTTATTTATGGATTATTGGTATCATTATTGCCATATAAAATGTCCATGATATGGGGAAGGTATTATAACTTTTGATGAATTTGAATATTGATGGCTTTTTCTTTTCAAATGATATCAACCATGATGGTATGTATATCTATGAACAAAATACGCTGTTTTTTGCATAACTTCGATGTTTGGTCGAATACATAATAATAATATGTAGTTTCCATTGAAGATTTTTCCAATGTATCATCAAATGTTCAAAGATTTTTTTTATTATTAATGTTAAAATTTTATAGGGGCATATTTATGAACACAAAAAAATAAATCCCTTTTTGAAGTAACGATAATGTAATAAAACTATTTTTTTGCAAAATAGTACATATATTCATTTAATAATCACTTAACTTCGAAATGGCTATGTCATAAACTTATCATTACCATATTTAACCTACATAAAATCTACCAATAAAACCATTAAAAAATATTATTGAAAATTCTGTAATTTTTTTATGGTTATAAAAAAAAATAATTCTCAGATAATTTAAATATTGAAAATCGAGTTACACAGAACGGTTTCGAGTAAATAATCTGTTAATTGATCGTGCCAGTTGTCGCTTAACTTCGTTGATTAATATGTTCGACAAGGATAAGCCGTCGACATTGTCAGTGCAAATATAATAAAATTATTTATTTATTTAGTTCGGTAATGAAACGTTTATTTATAGTACGGGTAGCCCTCATTACAGCCGCCGACAATGGCCGGGGAGTGAGTCACCTGTGGCCAAGGGCAGTGCCGCCAACTACTGCGAATCTTCTCGACTCGCGCAATTATGTAAATCTCGGTGAGTTTTCGCGAAATAATCAATGAAAATCGCTTCCGGTCTCGATTGTCGCCGGGAAATTATGTAAATTCCTGTTATTAGCGGACGACTTGTGCGTGCCATTGGTTTTCTTTTTGTTTTTCAGAAACGAGTTAGAAAATGTCATTTTCTATATATAAATAAGAAAATTTGTATAAAAATGAAACATCGATGTAGACTTTATTTCAATTTTTTATTTAGTATCATAAAAAGTTAGTTTTAGGCAATAAAATAACACTGTTTTTGATTTATACAAAATAATAATTACTGAAAGGGGTGACTAATTAGTACAAAATATCATATATATGATAATAATATAATAATAACAATAATACAAAAAAGTCGCATGAATAAAATTAACCTAAGATTAGCTTTTCTATTTGGTATTGTTAAACTGATTCGTTGATCAAAAATATAAATGAAATTAAAGAGCGAAAGTAATCATAGTAAATATAAGAATAAAGGAGTGTGTTTGCAGATATAACAGTGTATCTTATACTCGTAATTACAAATATATGAACAGCATATATAAATAAATAAAAGGTAAATAACAGAAAGATTCAATTAGTTTGTGCGCTATATTGTAAAAAATGAAAAAAAAATATGTAGAGTAAATGTTATAATTAGGCTTACAAATACAATTTGTTAGCAAATAAACATACAAAATTATAATAAGAATCTTAATTATTTTAGTAAATAATTTGTTTTTGTTCTTAGTTATCAAAGCACCATAGAATAATAGGATAGAACAAATTTTATAGTATGTGCCTCAGTATGTACGAATATGTTATAATAATAATTTTTTAACATTGAGAAAAATTGGGGTTAAGCATTTAAAAAAATATAAACTATCTACAAGGCATCCAGGTCTTTTCTAAGAAATTTCTTCATTTTGAAAAATATATTCTACTAGACCATGAGTTCAAAACACAAGATGTGTATTTATGTAACTATAGCTATATTATTAATGTTCCCAAATCAATACAAAATCAGTAGATGTTGATTGTTATTTTTTTTGTTTTGTTATAAAACTAACTTTTTAACATCACCCATTTTAGATGAAAATAAAAGTGATAGTCATTCGAGATTTGGTAAGTACAAGAAATTGAAGTCATACATGTGGTAAAATATTTAAGAGGTGCGAGCACATGTTTTTTTTTTACTGTGCACTCGTGAAACAAAGCAATGTTAAAGAATCAAAGATTATGATTTTCTTCAATAACTAACATACAAATATAATTTTAGAATTATAATAAACTATTACGAATTTATAAAACAAGATTAGGACCAATTCAAATAATCCTAAATTAACATACTACATAGAATAAATGTCAACAATAAAATAAACAAACTATAAACTTATCTAGCACCAATCTTCTTCAGAAGACTCAATCACTACACACTCATATATATGTATGTACGCATACATATAAACTTGTAGACACAGACAGATATATGTTTGTATATTAAAAATATGTGTTACATGGTGTGAAAATGGTAAATGAATGAACATGTAATATCAGCTACATGCATGAATAGATTTAAATTTCTTTGAATTTGTGTCTTAGATAATATAATCACATCCAATTACTACAATTTATCTCATAGTTAGGAAAATTATTTAGAAAATTTCCTTCGCTAATGAGTCTAATATACCCAATTAGTTTTCATGAGGTTGAAAACGTCTAGAATTCAAAGGATAATAATGTAAATAGTTTCCAAGGAAAAATATACGTATATATGGATAAATATAGACATATCGATCATGCAATAGTGAAAACTAGGGAGAAAATGTAAATATACGAATATTTTAACGACTGATCGAACGCTTCAAATATTCTTTCGAAAATTTTCCCGCCGTTCAGAAACATTATTGACAAATGTTGGCCGACTTTCACCGACCGTTCAAATCGATGTCAAAGGGCACACCAGATCCTGAAGACAAAGCGTTCATCTGGGAACGGGACTTAAATTTTTCATAGAGAAAATCTACTTTCACTAATATACATATATAATATATTATAATATATAATATAATACATACTGCTAAATTCTAAAAAAAATCTCCTCAAATATCACTAAGCATTCGCACCCATCAACGCCCATCAAAAAATTTTAACAACCAGGACACATTGAAAAATTCGAGGATCTATTTATAAAAATAACTTATATGATAAAAATATGTTTTTTTTCATCTTCACAATTTTGATCTATCTTTAAAAAACCTATCGATTAATCAAACATGCGTAAATCTAAGCTCGCATTCGTGTTAGTAAGGGAATGGTGAATCAGTCGACTATACTACAATTAATAATAAAAAAAATTGCACTTGAAACATTTCCGTCTAAACGAAAAATAACCAATTGAAAACAGGTGTATGTTATGGTCAAAGGTGTGTATCTTATCACAAATTCCTCATTTGAAACCCCTATTCTACACAATCATCGATGATGCTTCGAACACCATTTGCATAAAACGGCTATTAAATATTCATAGCGGGTCCGAGTTGAGCTTTTTTCTTGTTGTTCCGTCTTCGACTTGGCGGCAACGAAAGCTCTCCCGAGGAGGCCGCCGTCGTGACGGGTCAATATAAAACCTACATACGCAATATATACACAATGATGATGACAATTCACCGAAACGAAAATAATACATGTAAAAAAAATATTATAATATAAACGGAGGTAGAAACGCGGGGAACTGGTTTTATCAATCGTAAAAGTCTGACGACTTCTTGTACGAAGCGGTCGATATCGGCGCTGGTATCCTCGAAGTTATCCCGGCCTTCGGGTCCTTTCTCGGTGTGAACATTGGTATTTTGCTGACTAAAGCGGCCGATTTCAATCCCGAGGAACTGTCGATGTCGTTCATCAGACCGGAACTGCTTTGGCTTCTTTCCAACGTGCCGTTAGAATGGACCCACTCCCTGGTGAAGTCGGAGTATCCAGCGTCGTCGTTTGCCGCTTTCGATATTCCGTTCGAGGCGTTCGTTTCGGAATACTGCTTGATGATTTTCTTAAGGGTTTCCAGGACGAGGGTGTCGTCTTCTACGTTTTCCGCTGATTTCAATATTTTTTCCAGCAGGGGGCTCCTTTGTTTGGACGCCTTGTTGGGAGAAGACGTCGGGGATGTTTTGAGTTTTCGTCCGTTGTGGTCGTATCCGTTCATGTTTCGTAAAGCGGTCGTGCTGGCTCTGAGGTTAGTGTTTCGTTGGAATGGAGGCGACATAACTTTGCTGGGTTGTGTCTTTCCGTTGGGCGAAACGAAAGTGTCGTTCGTGATTGGAGGCCTGTTTTTACCCTTCGGTATTGGCGTTCTTCCGTTCCATGTGTTATTGCCTGATGGAGAAGCAGTTCTGCTGCCAGCAGTTCTTCCAAAGCTACCGACGTTAGAGCCGCTAGTTGGTGAATTTGCTGGAGCTGCAGGTGGTTTGCTAGCGGCATCCTTTGATTTAGAAGCAGAAGCTTGTGTTTGTTTTCTAGAGGGAATAGGGGAATCTCTAGTCATTGATTTTTCTCTATTCATAGAACGATCATAGCTGGCGGATCTAGAACGGTTTTTTGGTGACAAATTTTCGATAGATAGTCGCCTCCTTGTTAAAACTGGTGATTGAGGTATTTTTGAAGACGTTGCCGATTTTTGAAGACTCTTACTGGGAGAGTCGTTCCTATCCAAGCATAACAGGGAAATATCGGCATTCTTCGTCGTTTTCTTATCCAATCCGGACAAAGGATTTTTCTTATCAGATCCGTATAAATTTTCAGAATAATTCGTCTTCCTCAAACCGGTAATCGAGCTAACCTCTTCGTAGGGTTGTGCGCGTGATTTTCCATAATTTGCAATTATGGGAGTTTCGTCGTATCTACTGCGATCTTCACTCGAAGATAAGTTGATACTGCAACAATCGGTACCAGGTGTGGTATCAGGACGCTCTGAAATAGAAAAATAATTAACATCAATATTTCACGAAATAAATAAATAAAAAGGAAAGAACAAATACCAACCTGTAATATCAGCGTCCTCTGCAGAAGCCTGGCTGCCAAGTGATAGTCTATTGAGCTTCATATTCAATCCTCGATCGAGCAAATCTTTAGAATTAGAAGAAACACTCGGTGGTGACGCCTGCGTCGATCCTGATCCTTGTTGGATCACACCGAGACTTCGGTATCCTTCATCGGATACTTCACTTCCATTATCCGATGCATTTTCAGATCCATTTCCTATGTTATCTAAAGTAGATGTGCCTTCGCACGAATTGTTATCGTATAAATTGAGCGATTCCTTTTCAGGAGAAATGTTGCCTTTTCTTGGTTCTGTTTGAGGTACTTTCGGCGTGGGACTACGTGATCTATAATTTTTATGAGGATTGGGTACCAGTGTATTCGAAGGTACAATAGCTGGGTTTTGAGAAGACAATTTTCTGACTGGATTCGGAGATGGAGGCCTGTTTGGGAATTTTCTAGCTGGACTTGGAGAAACAGAACGTCTGCTTATCTTCGATTGGTAATATGCATTGTCAGCAGTCAGATGGTTGAATGCTTGGTTTTCAAATGCGTTATTTGTATGACCCATGTAAGGCAATGAGGTATGTCCTCTAGCTGCTGGTGAGCGGCTGCGTTGACGTGCCGCGGTATGTTGAGGAGGTCCCAAAGGAGCATGTTGTGGACTTCCACCGCCTGATGAGCCCACGCTGGATACAGAGGAACGGCGGGTTCTTGGAGGAGACCTGCGAGCGAGAGTAATAAAATTAATAACATATGCTCGACAAGATATGTTTATTCTAATGCGCGTAAGCCGATTTGATGAAATTCGTTAGATATCGTTGAAATCAGGAAGAAAAAGACCACGCCCGTTACTGCAACGACAAAGGTTGTTTTTGTGCGATCATTTAAACAGACCAAGGTATAATTAATATGCCAACCATAAATGGTGCATGAGAGTAGACGTCAATGAAATTAAATCGCTAAGGCGATAACGAACACGCCGATCGTCCTAAGTTAAAGTCGAGCAACTTACAAATGATTTTACAACCAATACCATTTTCGATACCGTTGAACCGCAAGAGATTAGTAATTTTATTATTTTACTACCTGAAATAATCATAAATATAAAATATATACTATTTCAATTTCGAATTACTATTGTACCTAATATACGTTTGAAATAAAAAAATATTGAACAATGTCTTTGTTACAGGTTTTGAAATTTACGACAAATGTAAAGTAAAATATTTACAATGATTTTTTTAAAACAATACACACATATTTGTCGACTTTTCAATGGAGGAAATTAACTAGTTTACATAGTTTTAGCTTAGGACAACAGATGTGTTTGTACTGTACACACATTTGTGCTGGATAACGCTTAAGGCGTGCTTCCGTTCATATTATAAATATATGCTAGAAAGCTTGCATATGTTCACAATTAATAACTTAATTGAATAAAAATATACGGATTCGATAGTTCAATAATAATATGTTGAATTACTCTCTAATGAATCGATGAGATGTACAGTATATTGATAGATTGAAGCTTCCGGAATCAATTTAAAACCCACGTTACAACATATATTCAAATTTTTTGCTGCATTAAAAGCATTAAAGATTATCTAAGATTTTTTAATATTATGAATATGTAATTTGACACATGAACATACGCATTTCAATGCACGTATCGATCAATTTCATAATAAATCATTCCCATAAAAAATAATGAGAAATTGTAAAATAACATATCAGATGATATTTCATATAAAAATATTAAAATCTTACCTATCATAATGCACCTCAGCACCATTCAAATCCATAAAACCAGCAGCTGGAGGGTATCTTTGCACCACACGAGCCGAATGGGTAGTACGATGTTGAGCACGACAACGACAAGGATCATGCTTGTCCAAATAATGGGCGAGGGTGTCCCATCCTCCTCCAACTCGGACCATGACGTGGCTTCTCAATACCTGAAAAACCAAAAAATATTAAAGATTGATCTAAAAAGTAAATCAAAGGTCGCGTTCGGAGTCACGGCTGTGAAGAGATCGCCGTTTGCAAAATATAATGGAGTAACATGTGCATAATTCGAGTGCGCATATTTGACGAGGTCGTCTTATGGAAACGCAAGGTTGGGCCTTCTTTTTTGTGCACGAGAGTTCGTTGGCCGTTTTCGCGGACTTCAAAGTTCATTTGAGATTTGGATAGTGTCGTGTTTAGTGCAGGTCGATGTTCTTTAATTATTTGGCGTATGTGTGGTTTTAAGGCTGAAACGATTTAGAGAGAGAGCGTTGCGGAATTCGAAAATGGTAACTTCTATGTGTCGCAAGAATGTGAGTTGATTTATTTTGTTTTATTTTCATTTTGATTTGCATGCAAAGTTATATTCTTCAATTATTAAAATATTTAGTTTTGTCTTGAATTTGTTTGTTTGTACAAATCACCGAATTTAAACGGACAATTAACACGTTCGCTAAACGACTAAACGTGTGTGACCTAAAACTAAAAGAAAATCTCTATTATTTGAAGAGTAGTCTCTATCTTTTAACTAGACTTTGGATATAAGAAAAAACGTTTGAATTTCCGATTATATCAAAAAGTTTAGGAAGTCAACAAATTCAACACACAACGGTCACAATTAAAAAAAATAGATCACACAAAATCCAATAACAAAAGACCCATATATAAACAAACAAAGACCTTGATTAACATCCGATCGAACCTTCAACAACAGAACCACCATAAAAGAAACACCATTTTAGGCGCACGAACCTCAAAGCCCACAGCCTTCGAGGGTGACTTCCTCTAGCCTTTTGGGACCCTAGAGGGACCTTCGTCGATCGACAGACCGCCATGGATCATAGATCGCCTCAGAGTTAGAAACCAGACCATATATGGGACGATTCGGAGCCTGTGCGACCGTGGAGCGCGTTAGTCACCTCGTTGTGGCTCCATATACGCAAAGTGCTCGTTTCAATGTCGGCCCGTGTTCCTAAACTTTGAAATTTATACGCATTTTTTATGTTTATGGATCGGACCGATATTCTCCGTGTTTTTCGTGATGTGTTTATAATTTTGGGTTGAAATCTATGGTAGTGTGATTGGGTCCGTTTTGTGATATGGCTATTAGTATAATAACGGAGGTTCAGATAGTTTTTCTTATCGTATGAAGCTATTATACGATGATAAAGGAAAGGTAATGGGGTGAATACTGAAACGATCCTTTGTTAGATAATCTCAGGTTAGTGGTACGCGATTATGTCCGTCTAATGTTCGCGCCATATATTGCTAGATGATCAATGAGATTACATTGGATTGTTTTATTTAAAAATTAAAGATAAATATTATTATATGAAATTAAATTTAAATATACATTGTATAAAGTGTAATTTTTGAATGTAGGTTGTTTGCGAATCGAGTTTTTCACGAGTTTTCCGTGAGCTCGGGAAAAAGTTGGCGCCGCAATATGATTTATGCGGTTGGAACGGAATTTTTCAACTTTTTTCTTATATGCTTTGATCGTTAACGTATTATGGTAGCGACGGATTCGCAAGTCGATAAATCAAAACGTTTCGGTTGCTATTGCACGAGGTCATATTCAATATCGATATTGTAATTTAATGTGACGTGAGAGTGAATTATTATCGAGCGAGCTTAGTGTCAATTATTGTATGAAATCGTGTATTATATTATACATGAACTGTTGAAAAATTCGACATAATGTTTTACATTTGTATACAATGGGTATTGACATATTACAAAAACTAACTTAAATCGAAAAACCTTCAACAGAGCCTCATCGTTATAACAAAACACCTTCGGATCAATCTCGAATTTTCCGATCACGATGCCAAACGAAGTGTGCGACCTGAAACCGCGATAAAGCGACCACACGAATCGAGAGCGTATTCAAATTAGATTTTTCCTTGAAAAGGACACGACCGTTGTACGTGTGCTCGATTCGAGAACAAATAATCTGCAAAAACCGAGTCGAAAGGTGTGAAAAGCGATCTTATCGGAAACGACTTCTCGGCCGCGGCCACGCTAATTAAGCGCTCGTGCTGTTTTTCCTTCAGGCTCCATAGAACGGCTAATTAAAGCTCAAAATTCCAATTTAAAATCAGCGGTTTTTTTAAAATACTCTATATTCGCCTATAGTAGGATGTTTCGTTGCGAAAATGCGGAAAAATTATGGGCATGACGGGTCCTGCGTTTTTTGCAACGTATATGGGCATTGATATGATTATGCGCATGTAATCATGTTTTATAAATTTTACATGAAAATGTGCGATTAATCATATTGTATATCAGTGATGAACGACCGCTTTTTTTTCAACGCCCACAATTCTAAAAAAAGATAATTGCTAGGTGAGTATACAAATTAATAATAAAATTAAGATGTACTCAACCGATTTTGGAAAATTAATAATTTACTAAAAAAAAGAAATCAAACTTGGATGAATAGCTCTGTGGGTCAGATTTAAATGATCTGATGGCTTCATATTACTCATCACTGTTGTATATTATGAATTTTTCATTTAAATTCTTTGAAAAATTCGGAGAAACGTTCCGAATTTTCAACGATTCTGCACGTTTTTTTCTATGAAACATCAACGCATTTTCCACACTGAAAACAACAACGTTCACACCACATTTCCACAAGCCTAACCCAACCCAACTGAAGTTAAACGAGAGCCCAATTATACGAGGCCGTTCGACATTCCGTCGCCTTTTCGATTTGCATACAGCTCGAGATAAGGGACTTTACTTCGGTACCGGCGCATAGCCGTTTTCCTCATTTCTCAACTAGTTTGTTGTCCGTTTCTTTGTCAACGTCGTTGTTCTCGTTGTTTTTGTTGTTCTCGGTGGTTTTGTTGTTCTTTAAGTGCGGGAAGCCGGCTCGGAAGAAGGATGCGTATCTTCGCACCTTTGGAGTAGTCGTGTCACGAATTAATTTAAAACCGATAATTTAGCTCGCCGATAAGGAGTTAAGAGGTTTGCTCGTTAATTTAAATTGAAGCCATTACTTGCGCGTAAAAGTTTAACGGTTTTTTAATTGATTTTATAAAGAAAAAAGTAGGGTTATCTAGTGAAAGATAAAATTAAGTGTTTCAATAAGCGAAAAAAATATTAAATGCAATTTATATGCATGAAATTGGGAAAAATCGGAGATCAAACCGAGTAAAATATATAAATTGAATTCTGTTGAAATTCAGCATAAAAGCCGTCCCTTCTCGAGTTCTTTTATCGAAAGAGAATTTCTTTGATTCCATAAACGAATGAACCTATTCGTTCCCTAACTTGCTTTATAAAACTGAGACCCTTTTAAGAGCTAATATCACACGAGAAAATCAATCTTACTTGAGGTTTTCGGTACGACTTGATACTTTTCCAATATTTTTTTTATATGAACAACAATTTTAACGCTTCAATACTATCAGCATTTTCTTTATAATCATCAAAGGCACATTCACAAATTAATCACAATAAATCAAGAAAGCATCAACTTTCCCCTTATAATCATAAATGACTTGCAACAAAAAAGCTCGGATTCCCTTTCGACAAAACGGCCGCCACACACATGATACCGCACTTTTGAAAATATCAAATTTTATCACTTGTCCATATACGAATCAGCAAGTGGGCACCGAAAAGTATCTTATTACGCACCGAAGAACCCGACAATTAACAGACGATTGTGGGTCAATCTTGTTTTCTCGACGCGAAGGACCGTCGCTCGTTTCACATAATAAGGTCATAGTTGAGCCGAAGATCGAGGCTTTTCATTGCTGAAGGTCGGCCCCATAATAATGCACCATAACAATATAATAATATGTAGGGATATGATAATGTTCGGGTCGTTATGACGAGTATTGTTAACTAGAAGGAAAACTAACGAGAAAGTATGCAATGAGGAGTCGTGACCGGAGAACGTTCCGGAGACTTATCGTTCGTTTAGTACTAATTATGTTCGAAAAATGCGTTCTGTGGAGGTTAAAGTAAACGGTACTTATTCGATGGAAAGATATATTGGATGTGTTGTATTGAATAACGAGAGTTAGGCGGTTACGGAATCGAAGCGAGATTTATTGGAACTGTTTTATATTCAACAATTAGGATTGTGAACGGTTAAGTTATAATAAATTTTAACCAGTATAATCGTTTTAGATTGGAGGCAGCATTCTCTTTTGTTGTTTGTTCGATTAAATTATTTTCGTTAAGTGAGAGCACTGAAATGTCGAATTGAATTTTTTTTATATACTGACTATAATAAATATATTCGTGATACTAAATTAGATCTTACTTTCGATATTTTTTATATTATAAACGGCATTACGTATACAGCAAAATTACAGTTTCTCACGAATACACAAAATAATGCAACCAGATAAACGAAAAAATAAAACTCGTATACAAAAATTTACACACAAAATTCCTCCAGAAAAAAATTAAAACTCTTCAAAAGATTTACAATCTTTGTCAAGCGAAATGACCGAAATTTGCATTATTCATTCATTCAACCGAAATAAATGTGAATGCATCAAAAGCGACAATAATTCACGCTCAAAAAAAAAAACAATTACACAACGACCGCCATTTTGGAGCTCGCAGATCATCGCGGATCACCTTACAGATCATTGTCGATCGAAAAAGGAAACTACACGTGTAATATGGATGTTGGAAAATGTCAAGCGAGCATTATTGTAAAGTCGAATAAATGTGCATCGGATTAACCCTGAGATGGCGCCGCCTTAACACCGACTGTGCAATATTGCGCATGAGAGATGTAAAAGGATATTCATAAGGACGAGGCCTTATAAAGAAGAAAACGATGTTATGACACTCGGTGTGTGTGTGTTTTACTGTTCGGCGATTCGATGTTGAATAATTCCGCGATCGACGATGGATAAAGTCATCGTGTGCGGTCGGAAAATTGTTTTCGCTTTGATGCGATTTCAATTATGTGCTATGCTCGACATTTTTGTGATAATTACAACATGTTGGATTGTAAGTATTTATTGTGAAGAATGCGAATAGTATGCGAATTTTCTGTTGCGAACTGTAGAAATCCGATGTTATCGATTCAGTGTTGAAAGATATCGAAATGATGCAGTTGTGAAAAATAAACGAGTCTTGACGTTTTTGAAATAAAGATAACATTTTGAGTCTCGATGGTGCTGTAATGCCTATTTTTGTCTATATTCAAATTCGCAAAATGAAATAAAAATATTGTGAAAATTTAAAGTAGTCTCAACCTCGAACTTTATCGTTTTATTTTTGATATGCACAAAACTGATCGTTGAAAAAAATCGTTTTGCATAAATTGCATATAAGTCGAATTTCAGTTTTTTTCTTCTACAACAATCATATTCTTCATATAATAAAAAAAAAAACACTCACCCTAACGAAAATCAACACTTTGGTGTCTCCAATTCGGTATTTTCCTTCGGAAACTCTTATCATCGGGAACTGGGTGGGGCAAGTACATCTCTCGACCAAGTCACGAACCTGAAAAAATAAAACATTAACAAATTAAACAAGAAAAACACGCCTCAATAAAACACAAAATTAACACACACCCGATAAATAATCTCTCGTGTCCTTTCGATTAAGCAAAAATTGAGATACACACGACACTTAAAATAATTCGAAACGAAAGCGAGACATATCCTTGAAAGGACACTATACTGTATCTGAGCAAAGGATCGATTCGGGCAACCGGCTCCATACACTAATTGATCACCCACGCAAATAATTCGTTCAACGAGCGTTGCATAATAATTATTACATATCGCATTCCAAGGATACAAGATTAAGAATTTAAATCGTATCGATCTTGCGCCGGATAGTTGTGGAGGTTCGTTTTTGAACTGTACGAGAAATGCGGTTCGTTTATCGAAACCGAGCTCAGTGTAAAACTTCAAATGGGCATGTATTATTCGTGTTTTGGAGTTGCGAAAATTTGAGGTTGGAAAAGAAAATATAGCCGTTTTAATGGCAGTTGTTCCCGAACGCGATTCGTGTACACGCGATCGCTATTTCATCAAAAGCAATTTCGCTAATTGCACTGTTGAAAGTTTCCGCAAATATACGGAAACGTATCGATGCAATGTCCTTTAATCATCAATCAAAATTGTGGATTTCATGATAGACTATTCAAAATATCGCATTTCCGAATCCCTCCCCATAAAAATACACGACCCGATAAGTGCTTTCGAAAGCTTTTCAATATGAAATCATCTTCAAATATTATTAGGCGAAGTAATCTTACGGCTTTACATTGGACACAAGATAAACTCGAATATAAAGCCGGATTAGCGAAATCTACCCCTCCCGAATCCGAATCCCCTAAGAGTGATTTAACGCTGAAATTCGAAGAAGATACAAACCCACCCTTAAAAAAACGCACTTAAAATAAAATATTCTAAAAAAAAATCGATTTTCATCAGAATCCCACTCGAACATAAACCTATGCATAATGTGGGGAAAATGGTTGGAAAGCGGTCGCACGATGCACCTCACGACAGCGCATAGTGCATAATGGTTACTGCAATGCGGTGCACTTCGTTTTATTATTATATATTTATATACGTATTTATAAAAGCTTCCAGTACGAATATGGCCGCGGGGTGCGCGTGCTGGAATATTCTAGTCGTGTCGGCCTTCTATGCTTGATTGCTTGATCAAAGACAATCTTCGAGATGGGCTCGTTTCGTTGTTGTAAATGAATATGTGTTGTTTGAAAAGTGGTTGATGTTGTGAGGACGTTTGTGGTTGCTAGTTGTTGTGTGCGTCAATGGTGAGGTTTTTGTTTCTGAGAAATGATTCATCGTAAGGGTTGGGATCGATCGGTGTGTTCAATTATTCGTTGAGCTTTAGTCACGGGTATTGGTTACGAATTGGTATCGCTGATTCAGGTTGTGTAATCGTGAAGAGGTTATTATTAAATCAGATATATGTTAAATGGAGTTTTTGCATTTTAACAAGTTCATAACTCAATTTGCATAAGATAAAATATCGAAAGCCGCCGCACCATTTAGTTTGCAATAAATAAAATGTCACGATTAATATTATTGCGCATTTAATTATTATAATATAATAAAACTATACAAGGTTTGCGATAATCTCTAGTGCATCCATAATGACCGTAATAAAATTTAATTTCATATATAAATGCTTCACAT
Organism: Hydropsyche tenuis; assembly: GCA_009617725.1. Lineage (NCBI taxonomy): Eukaryota > Metazoa > Arthropoda > Insecta > Trichoptera > Hydropsychidae > Hydropsyche > Hydropsyche tenuis. The sequence goes on from VTON01000002.1 coordinate 636,115, forward strand.
AAATAAAGTTGCCATTGATCATACCAAAAATTAAAATTGTTTTTTAACTGAAAGGCTAACGAATTCAGTCAACACATCAAGATCAACGCCCGTGAAAAAAAGTTCAAGTTCGAATCAGGTTTTTCGCTTTTAGTAACGCAAAAAAATTATCATGAAGCGGCTCTTTTGAGCCGATTAATCATCTCCATATATATTTTTTATCATCTTAGGACGAAGCTGTCACGAAAAAAGTGGATCGAACCACTTCAACAAAGCCTCATCGCTAATAAATAAATTGGTCCAATATTTTTTTCTACCAGCCATAACAATGTAATACATAACGATGTCATTTCCGTCAATAAGTTACGATTGTTCTCGATCGAATGACATGAATTGTTATTACCATTATATTAGTTCGGTAACGCGAATTATTTTAGTTACCATTTTTTTTCGGATTGTTACGAAATGGCAGTCGTAAAAATTTCGCTTTCTCCCGTCGCCTAATAGGATTTGTGTACGTCCGTTTCAATCAAAATCGTGAGAAGTGGGACGGTGGATTTTCGCAACGATTCGCATATATAAGAATTTGTATCGCGTTTATAAATCCTGATTCAATTATTGAAAGTCTGGGGCTTGTCGCGAACAAAGGGAGGGTGTCCGGAAAAGTAATGCGGAAAAGAGGAAAATCCGTATATACCGTATGACTCGGTTGCTACGTTACAATAAGCCATTCACAATAATCCTATTATTTTGTAGAAAAATATTTGTTTTGAAACAAGGATGATATGAAAGAATTTTGAACAATGGAGTGATGGATGAGTTTAATTCTAACAGCTTTAACGCGCTGTTGTTCCTTGATTAAATTTTTTATTGTATTTCAAACAATTTTAAGTTAAATAATTGAAATATGAAAGGAAAATAGATAAGTTTTAAGCGTATTCAGTCGTTAAATAATAATTGAGAATCTCCAGCTGTTGTTTGAGAAAGTTATGTACGAAAATTTAATTCAAAACTACATTCATTGATTTCAATTTAAGTTTCAGTCGGTGAAAATCGAAAAAAGTAAAATTTACAAAATACTAACAAATGGGAAAAAATTTTCGAAGCAAAGTTTAACAATTCCATTCAATTCAAACACAGAACTTCCGATAAGCCTAACGGTAACAACCTTCCGCACACCAAGATAGTTTTCCCTTCACCAACACGATTCATTATTCACGATTAGGACCGACACGTTCACTGGCGAGTCTGGAGGAAAATTCCGGGAAATTTAACTCACAAAACTACAAGGGGGGAATATACCGTCAGAAATAAAGGCTTATACGCAGGCCATGCATTATTCAAAAGCCGCCTCCGGAACCTCGACACGGATTAATCACGATTTTTGAGCCTTGCATTGCACTTTTTGGAATATTGCCGAGGCTTGAATTTCAATCTAGAGCCCGTGCTTTCGAACTAGACGATAATTCTGTGAGCCAGACGGTAGTATTGATCCAGGGGTGGCCGTGAAAGTGCGTGCGCCCCGTACCCCGTCCGGCCCTGGAAACTCGCACATACACACAGTCCATAAATCCCGACAAGGCCCGATCCAATCTCGAGGACAACGTCGATGTGTATAGGTAGAAGATCCAGGGTGTCGAGAAATTTTGGCAATGTTCCTGCCTAGAAGACCCTTTCGGAAAATTCACTTTTGGTAGAGGAATTTTCCGACCCCCGCCTTTTGTGTCTAGACTTTCTCGAAGTTTTCCGCAGTGCTCTAATACCTATGCGATGTATAATGCATGGGAACGGTGCATAAAATTGTTTCGAAGTATAAGTTTTCGTATACGAGTATAGTTTGACTTTTCGAATATCGTAAAATGTGGGAGTTTTCCGCACGCGACAGCGAAAAGTGTTCCCATATAAGGACCGCATTTATTCATATATAAGAATATGGTTTTAAACAATGTTTTCGCATTATTTTGATGTCGTCGCGAATCCATTGGATAAAAATCTCGTACGTATATCTGTAACGATCTATTCAGCAAAGTCGACATATATGTCAAACAGTCACGTTTCGATACGAATAAAGAACTCATATAAAAGTAATGCGACAGTCACCGTGACTAATACGAAAATTATACAAAACGCGATATACTAACGATTGAAAAATCGATCGCGTGCTATCGCATAACGAGTCCAAATTTTTTATTATTTATTCGATTGGTTCTGTGTCGTTGAAAAAAATAAGAGTACACGGCAAGCAAATCGTTTTCCATGCACAAACAAGGCACAAGCTAAGAGGACGCAATTATGCGACACTAAAAGCGGTTTTGAATTATATCGATATGCAAATTGTAAATTGTTCGTGTCAACGGTTGTCATTATGCACGAGAAAAAAATACGAAATGCCTTATGATTGAATACATGAAATCGGTTTTAAAACGATAATTATCTCGTATGCAATCGCATTAGACTTGTCGGGCGACAATGATTCCCATTAAGTGCATTAATATTTTATAAGATGCCTTTGTAAACAGCGCATGGCCATATAAGGATATTTCAGATGAAAAATCCGATAAATTCTTGAAATATTTGCGAGACTGACGTCGACCTTTCATTATTTATTCGTTTTGTTGTTTAGACGTCCCTCGGCAGACAACGAGGGTTGAATAGGGTAGCTTGAAGGAAAGCATGAGACGTGGCAAAACGACGTCGTTAAAGAGAAAAATACCTTACGAATCTTTAAGTCGTGTACGAATACTAAAAAGGCCATCTAAAACTCTTATTCCCAAAACGGGGATGAAATTTAGTGAATGAACGAAAATTGTATCGTTAAAAACAATGATGCTATACTAAATACACGTTCGAGACAAATTTTTGTATGAGTCAAAAAAAATATTAGCAATATATTAAAGCTTTTAAATAGAGTATCTGTTAACGAAAATTATATTATATATGAATATTAATTTAGAGACAATAAAATTTTAAATGGCACGAACGAGAGAAACATTAAGTAATGAAATAATCCTCGCGGGATTTTCTACTCAAACTTTACGATCCACTATAAAATTTTTCACACCAAACGAACAACTTTCATTTCATACTAATACTAAAAAACAAAACTAAAACCCCCATAAAATAACAGCCCAAACTCCAACTTAAAATCCACCCAGAGCTTTCGCACAAGCCCACACAACATTGAATTACACCTCGAACGAATGCAGTGAAAGTGAATCTGACCACCGCGGTGGTTCAACCAGATCACAAAGGTGGTCTGACCGGGACAAAGCCTATCTTCGGGTCAAGGGTCATCGGGCTCCCTGGTTCAGATATCGGCACACGATATGCCCGAAGGCACGTCCGCGGTGCAGGGGTTACGATACCGGCGATAAACACGTCCAATGATATAATATTGTGCCCGGAATTATGTGTGTGTGTTCTTGTTATTTACGTGTTTGTCCCGGATGACCTGGTTTCTGCGCGAAACTCCCGGGGGCTGATTTCGAGTCGGTTCATCGAATCGTGAGCTTTCTGCCGGATGAAAAAATATATCATCGATTATTGCTCGGTGTGAATATCTGAGTGTTTTTCGGAATAAATGATTTCGATTGGGTTTCTTCGGGCGTGTAAGATTTCGAGGAAATGTTTACGAATTGCGAATGTAAGAGGAATTATTTAATAGGCGGGAAAAAAGTGATTCATTTAGATTATTACAATTATGTCGATCGAAAGCGGTGTCTATTATGTGTAATTATAATTTGTTATAATTAAAAATTATGAAAGATTATTCTATGAATAATAAAATGACAGGATAATTGTTTGTAAAATGTCGACATCTTTATTATTGATTTTATGAGACTGAAAATTCTTCTCGAACATTAAACGCAATTAGCGAAGCTGTTAGTGGAAAATTTACTTGAAAATCGAAACGTGATATTGTTTAGCTAGATGAAACTTATTTTACAAAAAAAAAGTGAAACGACTTAATTGCACTATCCGCAGATGCATCATCGACATTTTGCATAATCGAACGTGCATTTTCTACTCGGCAATAATTAACATCTATTCACTTTATTACCATGGGAATTATTGTTCCCACGCACACAGTTAACTTTCCTTATTATACACGAAAAACACGGAGCTTCGGAAAATTCCTCACTAAAACACTCCGGTTATAAATAATAACGAACAACAAATAATGAGCGAAACGTTCTCGGGGAGACAAACGACGGATAACGAGACTTTCTATGGCGGCATGCACCGATCGGATCATGGGAAATCGACGAGAAAATTTGACGATCGTCGTTATGGAAAGTAACAATGTGGCCGATGATTTTATGGCGATAGGGGCGGTCGTTCGGAGTTAAATTGTTATACGAGAAGCGGATGATTGTCCGACGGGGCAATATAACCAAATAGAGCCTTCCACTTTGCGGATAAGGTCTGGAGATGGTGTTTCGAAATGTGTGGAAAGTGATTCCTTTCGAAGGATCTGATTTCGTTGTGGGCCGCTTTCGCCGTTTCTCCATGATATATGTTGATTGCTTTGTTGAAATTTCGTTTTATTTGAGTGAGAATTTACTGCGTGCAATTTAAAGTAATGTTTTCAGAGTGTGCTTAAGCAAAAGATATTAAAAAAAAATAATAATGAAAGATTCAATATGAGAACTGAGAAAGGGAAAAGCTTCTTCATGCAATTCCAATAAAATCTTTCAAAGACTCGAACGGAGCTTTTCAAATACCAGAATTTTATTAAAGTTTAAACTGTTCAACCAAAACGTTTCAAAAGAACCGAAGCTATCAACGTCCCAAACTACAAACGAACATCATAAAATCGAACGATACAAAACGAACATCTGAGCTTTCACGAGCCGCAACGACGAACCGTGTGAAACAACCGGAGCGCCATTGCGCAACACAAAACTTTGACACTTTGACGGGATGACACGTTCTTTTATAGTTGTACATACTTTTTTTATAATATTTACTTAGAAGATAGCCGGTGGCATTTGTGAGCGCGTGCACGTGCGCGACAGCACGAAAAATCGTGCACTTTCACCGGCTACGGGGTGCAGCACGCGCTCCCCGCAATATAACATAATACAAAACGTTTATGGATGAGCGTGCATGTCC